>CM070066.1:21551130-22764880 GCA_036320875.1 Cotoneaster glaucophyllus | reverse complement strand
CTGATTCGGCCAAGGGTTTTAGCCACTATAAATACAAGAGGTCGTGCGACATTCTAGAGTCTTCAACTCAACACACAAATCTGCCCTGCGCAAACCCGTCTCAACCTTGAGATTTTTTTATTTTCTTTTTCGCCAACACATCTTCAGTTTGGATAAACAGCACTGTGGAGGCAACCGGTAAACATCTTCAGTTTGGATAAACAGCACTGTTGCCGTAGAATCAGCCGACCGCAGAGCACCTTCAGTTTGGATAAACAGCACTGCGTCGGGGTCGACTGGTTATCTATCCAAGTCTCGGCCGAGAAGGATTTTCGAATTCTTTTCGACATAGGTCATCTCACCAGCCTTCTCGGCGAAGTGAGGTGTTACCAGTTACTACATTCGGCAAATTGAAAGCCGAATTTGATATTGAACTTCGCAGAACTAGCAGCCTTGTCTTCAGGCTCTAGAACCCGAAGGCCGAGGCGTGTTCCTTCCTCGGCCGCAGTCGCAAGATCAAGAAGTCAGCCGCGCAACACAACACCACATCCATATTTTACTCACCGGCCGAGCTCGGCCGTCGAGTTGGCACATCCCGCATTCAACCGAAGGACGTAGTTAGCTCATAGATTACTCGGCCTGCGCGCCACGTAGGCTTTGTAGTTTTTAGGGTCAACAGTTATGTAAACAAAATTTGAGAATTTATGAGAATATTACTAACAGTTTTTCAAGTCATTGTTGGATAGTGACCTTGAGACTGAAAATTTTTATTGCTCGGTGCAGAACGTGAACGTGAACGTGATAGGATTGAGTAGCAATCATATAATCATTTTGAATTACAATAGTATTGAATTCTTTTGATTGACTTTTTTATTTGTACCTAAACTAAACAAATTTTATATAATTTAGTTTAGCTAAAAGTTTTTTGTAGAGTTGATATTTAAATGAAAAAAAAATTCAATTTAATAGAAAATACTAGGGATATCATATTTTTAGACCATATCTTGTAGATCACGTGGTGTGGTGGCTGGTGGTTGGATTCGTCTCTAATGATTTAAAGAAAAAATCCAACGATCAACTGCAACATCATGTGGTTTACAAGTTACGGTTCAAGTATGATCTCTCCCAAATTTAAAATGAGTAATGATAGGGAAACCACGTATTTATATACCACATAATGTGGCAAGTGATATGTACAAGTCATGTCTATTAATCAATTTATCTAATTGGATGGTAATAGAAATTCATTAATTGATGTGACTTGTATTATACAAATGTTGTTTCCCTAACATTTTTCATGTAAAATACAAAAACTTTATAAAAAAAAAATTGTGATAAAAATTAAACTTTTATGCGGGAAATGGAGATCCAAATTAATTTGGGGACTGTTACAACCAAGTAAGAGAAATACCAATTGATCACTAGGAAAATTTATATTTTTGGTTTTGTATGATGTTAATTATGTATAGAATTTCCATCTCTTGAGGAATTATTCTACCATCCCACTTGTATATTAATATTTCTTTTGGGGTCTTGAATAGTGTGTTTCATTTGTATACATGTTCACGCAGGTGCTACCAACTAAGTTCCATGTGAGCAAAAGATTAAAGGAATCAACTCAGCCTCTGATAGGTTTCACGCCAAGGTCATATTCAATGAAACTACGTATGTATATAAGATAGATTGAGCATAAATCCATCTTCTATGCGGCCGTAATGTATAGTCTGATCTAAGTAGAGTAATGTGATGTTCTACCATCAGACTTATATCGTCATACAAATTTTCATATCGTGATATTGTAATCTAAGTCATCAATGTTTGTGTTTGAAACAATGTTATCAGAAAGTAATGTTATATCTTCTTTTTCATATATCATGAGAAGAATATTCTATTGTAAGTTGTACATTTAATTACAGCGTCAGACAAAAAATCAATCAAAATTTTTGTGTGTATAAAAATGTATATAACAAGCCCTATGAGTTCTTAGCACAATTAGCAGATACATGTAGCTGGTATTTGGCAATCTGTATGATCTTTTGGTCGTCAATATTTAAGGAATCACATTACCATGTGAAGAAACTAAGAATTTCTAATAGAAAGTAATATATTTACACCGGCGATCCTCATCCTTTTACAAATGGTGTTTTTAAGGAAATGATACAACAGAAGATGTCCATGCCCTAGTGTTCTTTATTGGATATTAGCCAAAAGTAAAGGTAAGAGCTATACATGCATGCATGTATGAAAAGCGAGGATATCGCGATGGAAATGACTAAAAAGGGCAGATTTGAAATACTAAGATGAGAGAAATTAAGTTTGCTTAAGAATTGGTATGAACAGATACCACATGGATCACTATATGGATGTAAAAAATATTGAGAAAATACTACCTTTTTTTCTTGATATACAAGCAATATTAGTGGATGGAAGAATTAAATACATGACTTCGAGTACAAGCCTCTTAAACTACATACTCCTTACAAGAATTAGTTAGGGCAAGTTTGAGATTGTAAGATTCCACATCGTTCAAGGTGTGGATCCTGTAAACCATATATGTATATTTTCATCTCTACCTAGCATGAGGCCTTTTGGGAGCTCACTGGCTTCGAGTTCCGTAGGAACTCTGAAGTTAAGCGAGAATGGGTCAAAGCATTCCCAAGATGGGTGACCCATTAGGAAGTTCTGCTCGCGTGAGTTCCCAAAAACAAAACCGTGAGGGTGTGGCTGGGGCCCAAAGCAGACAATATCGTGCTACGACGGAGTCGAGCCCAAGATATGGTAGGGGTCCGGGCTGGGATGTGACAATTTGGTATCATAGCCAATCCTTGGCCAGAAGTGTGCCGACGAGGACGTCGGGCCCCTAAGGGGGATGGATTGTAAGATCCCACATCGCCCAGGGTGTGGATCCTGTAAGCCATATATGTATATTCTCATCTCTACCTAGCACGAGGCCTTTTGGGAGCTCACTGGCTTCGGGTTCCGTAGGAACTCCGAAGTTAAGCGAGTAGCGAGCGAGAGCAATCCCATGATGGGTGACCCACTGGAAAGTTCTTGTGTGAGTTCCCAGAAACAAAACCGTGAGGGCGTGGCCAGGGCCCAAAGCGGACAATATCGTGCTACGGCGGAGTCGAGCCCGAGTTGTGGTGGAGCCCGGGCCGGGATGTGACAGAGATTGTTTGTAGAAGGGCAAGAAAAAAGAAACAAACATCCAAAACACTTTGACAGTGTTTGGCAGAAAAATTTAAAGGCATTTATGACCCCAAAAAGTGCGATGAGGGAGATTATTTTTTCAAGAAGCACTTGAATTTCAATAAAACATCAACGTGTTTATGATAAAGCGTTTCTGTCAGTGTTTGTGAGCATAAATACTTTTAAGATAAACAATCGCAAATGAACTTGTAGCTAATTAAACATAAATTATCAATTAGAATTTTAATTGGTTGTAGTTGAGCCATGTATTAACCAATTCAATATCACTATGGTATTGTTTTCTACATTATTATTACTATTAAATGTTAAGCTAAACTAACTTTTGACTGGTTGACAGCAGTAAATTTCTTATAAGTCAAAAATCTTGTGCCTCTGCCTCTTGAAATCGCCAAACAAACATGAACATCAGCATGAATATTCATTATATATAAAACTCGGCTTAGGATATATCAAATTCCTATCTCCAACTGCACTTCCCTATGATAGGGCTAGATTTCTTTACAACTTTGAAACACCTTACACTACCAGATTTCAAGGCCCTCCATATCCTCTCTCTCTCTCTCTCTCTCTCTCTCTCTCACTATATATAAATAAAATACACATGGTGCAGACTGTTGTATCGTTACAAATACGATATGCTGCATAAAAATTAAACAAAAAAAAAAAAAAAAAAAAATCTCTTCTGAAATAAAAACTAGGGTTCCTTACAGAACACTTGAGTCCTACTTTAAGCTGGTTAATGGAATATCATTTCTCAAAGGTTATGGGGGTTTGAATTTGCAGAAAGTCACCGTGTGGTGGGGGAGATCAAATCTTATGCACCCAAAATGGGTGTGGCCTCTCTGTGGCCCCAATAAGTGTTTGACACGTATTCATTATCTTAACTTTTCTTAATTTTGTTGTCATAAATTTAATATGTGTCGACCATTTATTGGGGCTACAGAGAGGCCACACCCATTTTGGATGCAGATGATTTGATCTCGTGGTGGGGGTTCTTCAATAAGGATTAGTCAACTGCTTGTCGTCACGCGGATGGTTTGGAATGGTCCTACATGCATTGCCTAATGTTATAAGCATTATCAGAATCTATACAGAATATGTTTATATCATATCACAAAGCTTGTGGTCATATACTATAGTTTAAGGAACTCGGGTCCCCTAGCTCTTTTGATTGCCTACTTTGACTTAGAACATGAATTGGGTAGTTGTTTGATATGCTTGTCTCCCTCATTTGCATATATGCTTTTGATATGGCAAAAGATTACTTCCCGCGATTTGTGTGGAGAGGAGAGACCCCTTACATTCAATAAATCATCATAGCATGGTCTTCTAGAGATGCCTATTGTCCATATACTAATGGAAAGGAACTTTGCTATAATATCAACGTGAAAATTTGATAATCGTTGATTGATGTACGCATATGTGATTTTCAATCACTCATGCACGAATATCATGTAGTCATCTTGAGCAATTGATGGTCGTGGATATGTGTATATCAAACATTTTATAGGACCTACATTAACCAAAATAATCATCATTACTTATGTAAGCATGAGCTATTAATGTGAATAAGTGAAAGTCGTTGCTCTGTTTATTAAATCTTTTGTGTATTAAATCTATTTTAAAGCTCACATTAATCCTAGATTGTTATCGTTTCAGGTACAAGTAGGATATCAATAAATAAAATAAATAAAAAAATAAAAAAATAAAAACTGACTAATATTCAATGATTGTTACTTACATGGACCGGTTATTCACGCACATGTAAATGATATCCATGACAACGAAATCTATATATCAGAGCCAACCTCAGAGGGACAATATAGCAAGTACTGAAGTTGGAGGATTTTTATATATGCCTAAAGTTGAAGATATGCATACAGATTGCAATCTTATTAGCATAGCTAGCTACTTGTACTTTTGTCTTTAGACCTAATTAAATGGAGATCACATTTACAACTCACCAATATAATGTGCCATTTGTGGCAAATCTGGATGCACTGTTATCAGTAGTCTTAACACAGTGCACATGACCACCATGCAATGCCGAGTATTGTCTGTCTAATTAAGTAAAAATTGATTTGAAAGATTACTACTGCATTTCCTTAATCACATCCAAGTTTTGACATTTCAACAAAATCCTAATCATGACAGCCATTGGGTTTTTATGTGTCGGCACACAATCAATCGAAGGATAGCAGGCGTATAGTTGAAGAAGACTGTCCCTGGGTTATCTAATTAGTCCTACTTCAGCTACGTACATCTAACTTTAATTTATAAATATCAAGCATCAGAAACATGGTCAGGACCACAACCGTGGTAGCTTAAGCATCTTTCCCATGTTTCCGCGTGATTTACGAATAGGAAAAACGAAGCTAATTAATAAGGGCCAACCTATTAAAAAGTAAGGAAAAGTACAAATGCAGAACCAAATTCTTAATTTAATATGTGATTAGTTCCTAGTTTTCAAGTTAATTAAGCAGTACTGTAGTCGGTGGAAAGCTAATTAGTTATGTTAGTAAAACAGTTTGGCACCCAATGGGAGTTAGTTTATAGGCCAATTAGGTTTTGAGGCAAAACAATTAGGCACCCAATGGGAATTAGTTTATAGGCTTATTCGGTTAATATGGGCGGAAATACTAGGAATCCAACGGAAATTAGTTTATGCTCTTAATTTAATGTACAAGTGTGGAAAATTTTTAAATGTGCGAATGTTTAATTAAAAAAAAAACTACAATAAAAATTCATCAGACTCAACTTGTGCGGTCGGCTATGCTGTGGCGGGGCCTGGGAGGTCGAAGTAGTAGGAGGAGGTGTAGCGGCAGGGATGTTGAAGTCGAACAGCTAAAGCGTGGCGACGATCTGGGCCATCTTAGAGTCTTGGGCAGCAATATGAGCTTCTTGGGTGGCGATGTGGGCAGACTGTGTCGCAATGTGCTTATGTTGGACTGCCACTAGCTGCTCGAGTTCCACTACTTTCTCCGTCAATGATGTGACCTGTCCCGAGGTAGAGGTGGAAGAGGAGGCTCCCGTCTCACGATGGTGGGCATTTCCCATACCCCGATACACCTTCTCCAGCCTAGGACCGAGTCTCTAGTCAAGGTGTCCGCCATGATATGGAGACCTGCATCCTCGGAGGGGGGATGGAGGGGCACCTCCTCCATCGGGGTGTCAAGGGTAAGCTGGGAAGCCACTTCCTCAAGGACAACCTGGCTCATCTCCATCATAGTAGCCTATGAATAAGAATTATAAATTACAAAATTACAAAAACTTACATGGAGCCCCTCTGTGAACTCATCCCTAGGCCACACGTACACTTCCTTGAACGTGTCAATCTCTGCAAACTTTGATCCCGCCTGCACTAAAAAATAATAATAATTAGTTATTAGTTGGGTAATTTAGAGTAAGAGTAATAACTTTTTTTTTGAAAAAAATGTGGTTACCCGACGTCGCTCCTCCATCCTATATGAAAAGCGTCAGGAACCGGAGTGGTGGAGAAGCTTCTTCTTCAACCTATTTATTGTGTTTGCCTTGGCTCTTTTATGAAACGAATCGTGTTAGTGCTGATATTAATTATAAAGTATTAAAATAAATTAATAAACATAATTGAAGTATTAATAAAATATTATTAATCTATAATAATTTATATAATTCACTTACCAAGTATTTTTCATCCTGAAAATGGGTGCAAAGCCAGGCCTAATTTTTAGGGCACTTCACCAACTCCAAGGGGCACTTGTGTGCTAGAGTGTTAGTCAGATCGCCGAATTTCTCGAAATACTTGTGGAGGTCGCTCTTCCACTGAGTGAACCGGCTGGTGAAAAGTTCTTGGATGTACTTGGCTTGATTGCCATCAAGGTCCTCAAGGTCATAGTGATGCTGCAAATACAAAATAAATTAATCAAAGTTAACAGTTATTAAATTTCACAACTTTACTTACAAAATCATGAGGAAAAAAAAAAAAAAAAACTTTACTAACTGATAGCTCATGAAGAACGAAGTTCTTGGTCTTCTATGGGACAAGTCTCCAAGAGTCCCACTGCATAGGGCAGTGGTGACGCACAATGAAGCCAAAGTCATGGACTAAACAGTTGTGCTGCTCCTTTGTTGTTGTTGCCTGATGTCGAGCATCCCACGAAATCTTTATACGCTCCCAGGTGGTGCGGGTGAGTTGTGACATGCCCATGAGTTTGCATGGACTCCTAGTTTTTTTACGACCTGCAAAATGAAATAAGTTAGTGTAAAAATAGTTTAAATAATCTACGAAAAATTGACAGAACTTCCCCTAAAAATACAACATTTTCCATAACCTGCAAACAAATAAACAACACAACCAACAAAAGTATAAACAATTCACATATAGAGGAACCAAATAAAAGTATATTAAATTTATTAAATTAAAAATTTGGAGAAAACAATGTATTACTTGTATCGACTCCCTCTCCTACTGCGATGGAAGCCGATGCAGACTCATCACCCTCGTCGATAAGCCGGGACCGTCGATGAGAGCGTCGAGCGCTTAGTAATGGATGAGTCACCGAAAAAGTCAATGACTCAAGCACTGCCGACATCGTGGCCTGGGCTTCCAACGTTGGGGCTAGTGCTGGTGGAACGGTCGCGGCAGTAGTAGTAGGTGGTGGAGGTGTCGGATAGGACCTATTGACTGACCTACGCTGCCTAATCAACTGTGACATCTATAGAATCAAGTTGAATGACCAACATTTAAAACTATGTTATTAATACCACTTTGTATAATCAATACAAAAGCCTAAAATTTAATGAGTAAAAATTGAACCTTATAATTCTACATGTAAAACAAAGTTTATGAACTTGGAAAAGCAACCCTAGAATTAGTTAATTAATACAAAAAAAATTCAAATATATACCTACAACCTAAAAATTAATCCTAAATTTGTAAAATTAAATTAAAAGCGTAAACCTACAAATGTTTAAGTTAACAAATTTAACTAATTTAACAAATTAATCCCAACAAATAATACTTCATCCAAATCTTTTTTTTTATTTTAACCCTACATTAATAATATTATACCTACAACTAAAATCTTAATTCTAAAATTGAAAAATTAAACTAAAATTCTAAACCTATGATTTTAAAGTTAACAAATGAACAAGTAAACTTACAAAATATAAAATAAGTCTAAACTAAAATTCTAAACCTATAATTGTGAAGTTATAAAATAATCTCTAACACTAATATTTTAATCTTAACATTATCAAAAAAAAAAAAAACCCTAAACTTACAAAATTCAAACAGGAAATTATAAAGTTAACAATTAAATGAAATTTGTTAACATATTAACAAATTGAAAATTAAATGAAATTTGCATAAAAATTATGAAATTTAAAATTTTAACCCTACCCAACCCCCATCCCGCACCACCCATCCCTGTACCACCCCTACCCAACCCTCGATGACTCAGGCACTGCCACCCCAACCCAACCCCTACCCCCGTTCCCCCACCACCACCACCACCACCCATCCTTGATGCCCACCTGAGCCCTACTCCTCAAATTTCGAAATCCCTAAATTCCCTATTTCTAAAATCCCTAAATCCCCAATTTTCGAAATCCCTGAATCCCCAAATTGAGATAAACCCTAAATCCTCCAAATGAGATCAATGCTAAATCCCCAAATTGACAAAATCCCTAAATCCGAAACCTCTAATGCCTAATACCCTAATATGTAATCAATCCACAAAAACCGTACATCAAAAATAATTAACAAATGAAGAAAAAAAATGAATTACTTCAAAGTTGAGAGAGAGATAGAGAGAGTTCAAGGGAGAAAGAGTTGCAGGGAGTAGGGCTGGGCACGGGCCAGGCCGGGCCTAAATTTGAAGGGACCAGACCGGACCTGTTTTAAAATGGAACGGGCCGGGTATAATAAATTTGAACTTTGGAATCGGACCTAACCCGGACCGCTAAAAACAGGCCGGTTCAGGGCGGGTCCACGAGTCCTTTTTTTTTTTTTAGGAACAGTTTAACAATTACAGAACTTTGAGCGTTGTAAACAGTCTCTAAATTACAAAACTTGCAAACAGTTTCCACTATCAATAAAATACTCAATTTTCCTTCCAAGTTTGTAGATTCAAGCTTGTAGATCAACGCAAAGATTGCACAGGTTGTTGAAATGCCCAATAGGTTCAATGCAGAGCTTGTAGATTCAAGTTTGTAGATTCAAGCAAGTCTGCAAATTTAGACAATACATAAATAATAAATTCCCAATTCAAATTTCAAACAATATGAAATGCCCAATAGGTATGGTATGAACATTTGAATCATAATCCCTAAATCCCAAATTCCCAATTCCTATGCAGGCAAATTTATGAACTGGGTTTGGGGTATTAAGAACTTCTCAATAAAGTGAGAGATTGCAGAAAATCCTAACTCCCAAATCTAGAAAATTAATTAGAGAAAATCAGAGATTGCAGAAACCCTAAATCCCTAAATCCAGAAAATTAACAATAATGTCACATCCCGACCCGGGGTCCACCACATCCCGGGCCCGCTCCACTACCGTAGCACGATATTGTCCGCTTTGGGCCCCGACTACGCCCTCACGGTTTTGTTTCTGGGAACTCACACGAGAACTTCCTAGTGGGTCACCCATCATGGGAGTGCTCTCGCGCACTACTCGCTTAACTTCGGAGTTCCCATGGAACCCGAAGCCAGTGAGCTCCCAAAAGGCCTCGTGCTAGGTAGGGATGGGAATATACATATAAGGATCACTCCCCTGGGCGATGTGGGATCTCACAATCCACCCTCCTTAAGGGCCCGACGTCCTCGTGGGCACACCACGGCCAGGGTTAGGCTCTAATACCAAATTGTCACATCCCGACCCGGGGTCCACCACATCCCGGGCCCGCTCCACTACCGTAGCACGATATTGTCCGCTTTGGGCCCCGACTACGCCCTAACGGTTTTGTTTCTGGGAACTCACACGAGAACTTCCCAGTGGGTCACCCATCATGGGAGTGCTCTCGCGCGCTACTCGCTTAACTTCGGAGTTCCCATGGAACCCGAAGCCAGTGAGCTCCCAAAAGGCCTCGTGCTAGGTAGGGATGGGAATATACATATAAGGATCACTCCCCTGGGCGATGTGGGATCTCACAAATAAAGTTAAAAATTATGAGTTCAGAAATTATATTACCTTAAATTGGGAAGAGATGAGAAAATGGTTGCCGATTTCGATTCGCAGTATGGTGGTGTTCTCAACGGCGGTGATGAGGTGGTGGCAATCTGGAGAGATGACGGTGATAGTGGTCGCCACTCACGATTTGCCAGAAAGAGGGAGACAAAGACAAAGTCGATGGTTGTGGTCAGAGATGGTGGTTGTTGATGGATGGTTGTGGTTAAGGACTCGACTCGGGGCTCAAGTCATGAATGAATGGAAGAAGGGGTCCGAGACTCAAACTTTGAGTCTGTGAGATGAATGAAAACTTCCAATCCACGGTGGAGAGTGTATGACTTGATAATCATAAACTTCCAATCCCGCCCCGTTAATTTTGTATACCCGCCCCGCCGGCCTCATTTTGTGTTTTGAAATTTTGGACCCGCCCCGAACTGCGAGTACCCACCCTGACCCGCGGGTACATGACCCGTTTGCCCACCCCTAGCAGGGAGCGAAAGAGTTGTAGGGAGAGAGAGTTGCAGGGAGACAGAGAGTTCGAGGGGGAGAGAGAGAGTTGCAGGGAGAAAGTTGGAGGGAGATAGAGTTAGAGTGAGATAGAGGTTCTGGAAAATGAGAGAAATAAAGGCTCTCTGGAACTAATAATGCGAAGGACTTTGCCCGACAAGCACATTCGTTGCTCAGTTTTAATGAATTTAAAAAAAAAAAAATAGCCCAATTTTTTGTTAATTTGAGAACAATGCACAACAAAAGGAAAAAATTTGTCGTGTATAAGTAAAAAGCGCAATAAATATAGCACATTTCGTCACGCAATATTTAATGAACATTTTTTAAAAAAGGGGCCTACATTTTAATTTGGAAATTTTGAAGGACCTTGAGCGACGAAGTTATCCCATTCGTCGCGCAATACAATATTGTGCGACTATTTACCCTCATTCGTCACTAAATGTTTAATGAACATTTAAAAAATAAAAAATACAAAAGGGCCCATATTTTTATTTTGGGAAATTTTGAAGACCTTGCGTGACGAACTGAACTTGTTGCGTCACGCAAACCACCATATGCGACGAATGTACAAACATGCTACCAAATTTCTCCTTATAGAAAACTAATATGTGAACCGCAAACTACGACACATAATTGTGCATTCCAAACTGTCCAAAAATTGGGATAATTCAATAATTAATTAGACTGCAGTCGTGCTTTCTCATCCATGCGCGAAAACAAACAAATTCTCAAATGGGAAACTAAGTTTTCATGAAAATAACACACGAAGTTAATACTTAACTTCGTACAAAAATGTTTGCATACAAATAAATTCTATCACATAAATGCTAAAAAAAAAAAAATAAACTACATTTAATGTTAATGAAATAGTTGAAGAAAATATACCTCATAATGTGTTCATCGCCGATAGTCATTAAAAAAACACCTACACACAACAAATTTAATTTTGTTAGTTTCATTGTGTGTAAAAAAATAAATAAATAAATAACTATTGAAAACAAATTTGCTTACCAAATGATATATAGGTGATGAAAAACGGGAGCACGAGACCTAGTGATCGAGCTAAGGGAGAGGAGAGACGGTAAGCTGAGGACTGAGAGGCAAAGCTGCAATGAATTTGTAGTTTTTGCCTCTTTGTGTTTGGGAAACTAAATTAAACTTCACACTCTTGCGCAACGAAGCATTCGTCCCGCAAAATTTGTGCATTCGAATACATGGTGCAAAATATGTTCTCATTTACCGCCTTTTTTACCAACCATGCACGACGAAAGATTTGTCGCGTAAAACATATGCATTCCACGCTCTGGCACCATCTTATGGCCAGTCCCGTGTTTTCTGATAACCTTTGCGCGACGACGGAGTAGCGTCGCGCAATTCCACTTTGAGCGACAAAAAAATAATTTTGTCGCTATTTGTTAATATTTTATTTATTTATTTATTTTTGTTTTAAAATACTTTTTTTCATTTATTACTTTATTCATTTTAAATCATATACACACTTAATAAACAAAGTATTAAATTACACCCAAACAAATCTACAAATGTTTAAATTAATTAAACATTCATGCATATTTAATTAATATAATCGTTTATTACAATAATATTTTATTTAACAAATCTTTAAAATTGCATATTAAAAAGTGATGTTCATAAATAAAAACTTAAAACCTAAATGTTATTATTTAATTAAACATAAAAGAAAAACATAAATAAAATTTTATTTCGCCGCTGGTGGTTCTAGTATTCGGTTTAGTTCTGCCTCACGTTCAAACTTCCTCTCCTAGAAAGATGATTTGAATAAGTTGTCGATGCACTTCATCAAATTTGGGTCACTTTGCTCAATGTCCCAATCAAGCTCTAACTCATCGATCAAGTGCGTCTTTATCTCCTCGAGGACGGTTCTCCAAGACTCCCAATCCACACTGCATTTGTCACGCACTAATACCCGCACATAATTAATTTAGTGGGTATTACCTATTCCGAAATTCTCGCCCTTCATCATCTTTGACGAACGAGCACTGGAGTCGGTAATCGTGCTTAAATTTGAATAACAATTGAAATTGTAATCCGTAAAAAGATTTGAGAAATATGGAAATCGAAACTGGTTATTTATAGGAACATATGCCACCTTGTGCGACGAAAACTTCGTCGCGCAAAACCCCTCAGCAAATGCCGCACTGATTCTCTGATTCAATAGCATTAAATCCTCTGACTCAGAAAACTAACTGTCTGGTGTAAAAATCTTGTGCGACGAAACCTTTGTCACGCAAAACTCCGGAGTCATCGCCCTTTGATTTCACCCTTACGCAACGAACGTTTCGTCGCTCAAAACGTATAGATTCAAAAATTGGCGGTAAATTTAACCGCTTTTTTACGGCCTTTACACGATGAATACTTTGTCGCGGTTGGAAATAAGCGGGACAAAGAAGTAATTCGCCCACACATACTTATTGTGTCGAATGTTCGCGCAAAATGTTTAGCTACGAACAAATAGTTAATTCATTATAATTATGAAATTTACGTATACATAGATCTTTATAATCTATATTTACGTAAATTTCATAATTACAAAGACTTATCCAATTATAATATTTATTCTAAAAATAATAGAAAACTTAAATAAAGTAAATTAACCAATTCAATTATTTAAACAACAAAACATGAATTAAAGGCTAATTAAGTCCAAATACATAACTTAAAATAAAACCTTAAAAATAAATATTGTCCTCAAAAATTCAAATTTAAAACTACTCCATTGGCCCTCCATTTCGTTCCACGTCATAACACCATTGCTTGTAACCCCTTTTCAACGCCTCATCCATCAACTTCATTAACTCTTCGTTCATATCATCAAGAGTTAGTTACACTGTTACACATATATGCAAATAATTATTTACAACATATAAAAAATAATTTCACAAAATTAATTATTTTCAACATTTGTCACACTTATTAATAATTGATCCATCACCGCCTTCTTCACGTCCTCGGGCACAAATTTTCAAGAGCGCCACTCAGCAGTAAAGAACACGTAACACTTTACACGATGAATCCTTCGTCACGCATAACCATTGAGGGACGAAACCTTCGTCGCGCAAAGTACGAAAAAAATACGCAATAAATGTCACGACTTCGACGCCACCGACCATCGCTTTGCGTGACGAAGTCTCGTCCCTCAACGTTATGCGTGACCAGAATTTTGTCGAGTAATTAAGTGGTAATACGCAGTCGACGCCTTAAATGCTAACTGACTATTTCACAGTGTTTTTATGCGACAAATTCTAGTCCCGCAAAGGTATTAGCGGCAAAAGTTTTGTCGAGTAAAGCCTTGCGCGATTAACTAAAAATATTTATTTTATTCTGTCTCGAAAATAGTTTTTCAACAAAATAATATCAACATTATAATATTTTGGAAATCTATTCTCGAAACAAAACAAAATAAATACAGTCCATATAAATTTATTCTTCCAAATTAATAATAATTCAGCGTCATTATTTAATAAATCATAAATAGACTAATAAATAAACTATTATAATCATCCGCTGGTCCAGCCACTCCGTGCCGCTCTGCGTCACGTTCAACATCAAACTTCAACTCCCGAAAACGATACTCGAACACGACGTCGATGCACTTCATCATATTTGTGTCACTTTTGTCAATGTCCCAATCAGGCTGCTATGCAAAAATAAATAAATTATACATATCACTATTATATTTTATCTAACGAACTAAATTATTATTTAACTAATTACTAATTTACACATACTGCTAATGCATCGATCATGACCGTCTTTATCTCCTCGGGGACGTCTCTCCAAGACTCCTAATTCACTCTGCATCTGTCATGCACCAATAACCTAACGTTGCCCCTAAACTTGTTCACCATATCCGACTTCTGATATCCTAATTTTGCGTAAGTGATTCGGTATCAGCTCTTAGCTGAAGAAGTGTATCGAACACATGTCCCAGCTCTCTTCTTTTTCTTGTCTATCAACAAAATAAAAACTTATATTAGTCTACTTAAATGTTTAATTAATTAAACAACCAACAAAATTTAGCACGTATTACCTTTCTCAGAACCTTCGCCCTAAACTCGAAAGACCACCAAAGTCTGCTATTGCGTACGAAAAAACAAACAAAAAGTGGAATAATAATTTGGTGAAAGTAAAGAGTTTTCGGATTGAATTGTGAAGAGAAAGAGTGAAACTGGCTATTTAAAGGAATTCAGACTACTTTGCGTGATGAAACCTTCGTAGCGCAAAACCATGGAGTAAATACCACATTCAACACTTTGACCAAACAACTGATAAAACCTTTGCGCGTCGAAAAAATGGTTGAGCTTTTTTGGCGCCAGAAATGCAGGCATTCGCTCGTTTTTCTATAAACCTTTGCGCGACGACGAGTTTTTTTTTTTGTTGCTTAAGCTACTTTTGTGCCGCGAAATATGGCGTCGCTCAACATGTTTGTCCCATTAAATTATTTTTGACCGGTTTGAGTGACGGAATGTTACCTTTGTCACACTAACCTGTTTTGCTCAAAGAGTTTTATGTTGTCGCATAAAGTTTGGTCGCGCAAATGGTCTTTTCTACTAATGAAAGTATTGTATACTTATACAGGAGAATCTCATTATAACACTTTTAGGCTAGTGCTTTTCAGTGTGGGTATGAAAGTTTTAGAATATTTGATATGAACTTGTATCAGAAACCATTTTGTATGGTTTATATAATGTTAAGTACTGGGTACGACCAAAATAAAACTATAGGAGTGGGAGATATTCAAAGGAGAAATATGTGGATAAAGATGGATACTTTTAGCTTTTTAGGAGGATATTCTAACCATGAATTCCAAAAGAAAGAATCAGAAATCTAGAGCAATTATAGTGATTTTGATATTTTTCTTTTCTTTACTTACATGCCAATTAATTCTGTGGATTGAGGAAATGATGATTTGGGAACTAACCATGCAATCCAACCTAACGGTAGTAGTGTGTATATATTGGGTTCTTTAGATATAAGCCCATGCAACACTTATTTTCTTGACAAAAACTCATCTCATTTTAAACATCCAAATAAAACCCAAATTTGAAGTAGACTGCCATGTAAACAAATAAATACCTATTATTTTCAAACTATTTACAATTGTGCCACAACACTCTAATTATTAATTAATTTAATTATCCACCATAATTGTGGGAAATAAGTGCCTTATTATTATAAAATTATCTACTTTATGCTTCTCTTACCAGCATATGTTTCATTTCTTTTATTTGTTTGACAATCATTGTAGGTAAATTATTTTGCATGTATGTATTAGACACATTTTGTTAAAATTATATATATATATATATATATATATATATATATATATATATATATATATGCGTACAAATAATTTATCTATATTTTTATGTAAAATAATATGTAATTAATTAATTTGAATCAATTGGCTAAAAACATTTATTTATTTTGTAGGTAAATTATTTTGATGTAGGTAAATTGTTTTATATATATTTTTTTTGCAAAATATTGGTATTTAATTAATTTTGAATAAAAATATTTATTTACTTTGTAGGTAAATTATTTTGCATATATCATTACATAATTTACTAGGAACTTATATTGTTATATATGTTGTGCAAAATAATTTACCTATGTTACATTTAAAATATTGATAATTTTGAATAAAATAACTTTTTTTATATTGTAGGATATACTAATTTACCTGTTAGCATCATGTGAAAACAACTATATAAGGAACATTGGTATCATGTTAATTTTTGGTATTAAATGCATAGGAATCATGACATTTAAATTTTTTTCCAAATCCCCATAAGGTATTTGATCATTTAATTGAATGAAATAATGTAAAATAGATGTAGCTAATAAGTGAGAGACCCAAAGTAAGTGTTATTAGGGGTAATTTAGACATCCAAAAATACAAATTTTGCCAAGTCAAACTTAATTATGGATATTGCTTAGTTGGAGCCTAGTAATTGGGTTTTTGTTAGAAAAATTTATCATGATGGGTTTTAATTAAAGAAAATTGAATTTCAAGGGGTGTACTCATATTTTCAGGTATATATATATATATATATTTGCTACAATAAAAGATGTGTTTTGAAGAAACCTCCATGCCACAAAAGTTTGTGGCCCAAGTTCATGCATGGACAATATTCTCAAGTGTGCCTTTGCCCAGAAAGCAGTGAAATGATTATTTTTTAGGCCCTCCTCTTTCTGCTCTTTACCCTCCCCCAGAAGATTCTCTCTCTCTCTCTCTCTCTCTCTCTCTCTCTCTCTCTCTCATGACAGCAGCATTCTGACATATGTGAATAGTGTGATTCTGTGGACACTGTCACACTGGACAACAAACGACACGATGATGATGAAGAGTGCCATACAAAAGTTGTGGTTTTGTAATACTGCACGATGATGATGAAGAGTGCCATACAAAAGTTATGGTTGTGTAAACTGTAATTATATATGTATGTATGTTCAGCCAAGGCCAGGCAGGAGTCTCTGAACCATTTTCTTTTTTCTTCTTCTTTTTCTGCTTTTCTTACATTTAATTTCTTCATGTCTCTTTCCCCACCTTGTATATATTGTATACGTTTCGTTTGCGTAGTGGAACCTGTATAAGCCTGAGCCTCCACGGCTCCACAGTTGGTTCTGGTTCTGGTTCACATGATTTCTCACCAAGCCAATTCTCAAGTTATGAACCATCTAATTGCATGGCAGACGCAAGGAAACTGGCAATCATGACCTAGATATTATACAACGTACCAGAATGCTTATTTTCTCAACAAAAAAAAAATGATAGAAGAACATAATTTCGGACTTACCATGCGTGATACTATCTAGTTAAAACATACATAACATGTGTTACAAAATGTGAATTACACATAAAAACTTATTGAGCATGTTCTGCTTCTACTTGACAGGCCTGTAACACTCAATTTCCCACGTTCCCCCTCTCTTTTCTTATGGCACTCATCACTTGGTCACTCGATGAATGCCTAAGAATGAGGAATATCTTGTTTGCAAAATTCTCTGTATGAAAACTTGAAGTGCATGAACAAATAGTTTTGAGGAACCATTCCTGTGACCAAAATTCAAGTCCAACTTGCCTTTCAAACAAATGTGATTGGGATGGAGTAGTATACTTGGGTCTTTGAAGTTCACTTGACTTGCAAACTAACTTATCTTAAGCCCAAGTTTCCCAGCTAATTCATAGCTTTGGACTTGGGCCACTGTCATAATTTTGTTGTACCAATTATATGGTATTTTTTTTCCGGTTAATTATTGTTGTATCCCTGTAGTCTAGGTTGAGTAACATTTTGGTCCCTAACTTTTGAGAATTGACACTTTACTACCCTTATGAACTAGTACACCATTGTTCTCTCTGTTAGTCTATCTATCAAATTAACTTTATTTTTAACACTTAGCCGTTTCATCTTTTGCTTGTATATAGTCGTATCGATGACAAATTAACGGATACAAATGCCATACGGACAATCAAATAAGAACTTTTTTCAAGAAATCTTTAGCCTTTTAGATATAAGTAGGAATGATTTATGTCACTAATGTGACGTTCATGTGAGTAAAAAATAGGTCTATCGAATGTCATGTAAAAAGATAACAGTTAATTTGATGGTTTGCTGTATACTTGTATGAAAAGGACATTAGTGTAACCATTTATAACTTTATAGTAACAAAATGTCTATTTTTAAAAGACAAGACAAACTATTACGTGCGTTAAACTGCCCGAACCATAATGATTCGAATTGTTTTTGTTTATTACAATTATATTGTTTTTGTTATACAACATGCTAAACATCCCAAGCCAATGAAATAGAAGCGAATTAATCCGCAAGGCATAAACAAATGACTCTGTCTAACAACTATAGAAAAATCATGTGTGCAAAAGTTTGAAATGAAATGTGAAGTGTAATTCGGCAAAATCATTCTTCTTTATTTTCTTTTTAGGAAGTTCCACTGAAATGAAAGAAGAAGAGGAAATGCTGTTCAAAGGAGAAATGCTGTCGGAAGACTCTAGTCTCTGAAAATGTTTCTTTTTTCTTTTTTACTTTCTTGTAAGTGGATGTGTTTTATACCTGCCTTTTTTCATATCAACTTTGATCGATGTTAACGACTGGCAAACGAAAACCTACAAGCATCAAATATCTCTTAAATGTCATAACGTAATTATAAGATAAAGAACTTCATTGAAAACCAATGCTACCAAGTTCCAACAACTGAGCAGTCATACTTTGGAGCAATTAAACTATGATTAAAGGAAGCTAAAACTTAGAGTGAAACTGTAGATATCTAGAGAGATTTTTCAATATGTCCGGAATATAAGGCAGTACGCCATATGGTATTATACAAATGGACCAAAGTTTTTCTTTTCAAGTATCCTTCCACTTATATAGTGACATATAGCGTATGCAATCATGTTCAAAACACACTAAAAAATCTAACGTATTTGTGGGTTTTTTTCCCTTTCTTTTCTGGGAAACTGAGTAGGAATCTGTGGTTAAATATATCGTATTAGTATGCAAAGTCAATTTTGAATTTAACTGTACATGAAGCATGTGCCTAATCTCTTGGCTACGACCAAATACAATGTCATAAACCTGCTCACTGGGTGTCTCAGCAGCTGACCCAACGCACAACGGTTTTTCCCAACTGCAAATAATTTACACCAAATTAATTAGCAACTTGGAACCCCAATACAACTCGTCTTTGAGTCGTTGCATGCGATTGCCTGCGAATGGTTTTCAAACACGAGAAAACTTTTAGTCCATTCACATTTTCTCGTAGTATTATAATTCTTATATGTAACAATATTGATAAGTGGCTGCTCTAGATCATTTTCTTGAGGATCCTGTGATCATGATCGTCCATCGTACATCGTACAGTCAGTTTTTATTAGATGCTATTTATATTTAATTTTAAATTTTAAATGATTTCTGATCTCATGATGTATGATGGATGGTTTCGATTACGGAATTCCCGGAATCCCCAAAAAAAAATCCCGCAAGGGTTTTTTTCCGTTGAAAAAGCCCACCCTACAGCAGGTGCATGCATACTTGTATAATTATTATTTAATTTTAATTTTCCATGAAAATGGAATGTAAAACTAGAGAAGCGATGTCGTCATTTCCTTCCTCTAGAACACCATATCACATATTTCATGGAGTCCAACGCATAACAGTTTGGTACCACAAATGGATATTATATGTTGCACCAAATTCGAACAATTTTAAGACAAGAAAATGTGATTTAAATTCCAATTTGATCCCAATTGGTCGCATAGCCAGCCATCCCTAATAAATTTTGACTAATCAATATTACTGTTTCTGACCAAATTTTTTAAGAAAAAGACAAACACTAAACTCAAATAAACTAAATTAAACACCAATAAAATAGTAGTAGCTAGTGGATAATCTTTTTATTACCAAATTAATACTTTGTTTCTTTTGACCATCTTTCGCCTAATGTCACTGCGTAACCTTCAAAATCTGCAAACAGATAGAGTCAAGAGAAGCGAGCTAGGAAGCAAATATTTTAGATCAGTTTTGTGTGTAGAGTCGACTGCAGAGCCATCGAAATCATTATAAAGAAAAGCATGGCAATTACATTAGTATTATGTAATTAACACCTCAAATGTGAAAATTAGGAAAATTTAATGAGAATAATGACGTACTATCAGATGGCCTCCAGTCTTCTTTCTTTCACGTTTCTCTTGACTTTATTTTCTTGAATCTCCACCATAAATTATCAGATCAATTTCTATTGATATGCAATATTAACGTATTTTAATTTCTAACCCAGGAAATAGGTAAATCAAGGAATAATTTATGAACTTCGGCTTAATTAAATTGACTAGAATACTATGCACCTACACCAAAATTTGAATTCCAATTTTTCGTAATTTAAATAAATATTGCCTGTATATATTAAGTAAAAAAATAAAAAACTAGCTACTCGAAATTTTGTCGAGTTGCAAAGGTAATTAACATGCTTGACTAGCACAAATTTCTGGTCCAATTATTTGACTAGGGCATCTTCAAGAACACATAAAACTATTAGCCCAAATTTTTTTCTAATATCTATTTAGTTGGTCCGTAGGTTTGGAACACTAAGTAACAATTAACGAAATGAATTTGCTTATCCTATTTGTACGATGCCATTGCCACCTAGGGTTTTCTGTACACTTCCTGCACGCAATCAAACAGAAACATCCTTCTGAACTTCTCTTTTTCTTCACAGCATCCCCCCAAAATCTTCAAACATGTTCAAGGAAGCAACCGCATCGAGGCTGAATTATTCTGCAGCTTCTGTTGCGTGTGAAAGAGTTCCTTTTATTAAACTTGATAAAATGAAATATCCAAAGCCGGTTTATTAGGTATACTTTAACCAAAATAAGTATAAAAACCATGATGAAGAATCGTGTGTTCATAACTAATTACTTTTTATGGAAAACATTAGAAACGTTCTATTGTCAAAGAGTTACGTTAGTAGGTGTCTCAATACAAAACCAATGATCAAGGAAGTTCTTCTCTACCTAAATTAGTATATGCATGAGCTAAAAGGCATAAAAAGAGATCAACTATACTGAATTAGTGTACGGCTCAGATACGATCACATTCAGCTTTGCATCGCTTTGATTTAGCTAAACAAAAAAATTTACTCAATGTAAAGTGAGGATATACGGCCAAAACAAGATTCCCACATTGGATAATTGATGAGAAACTAGTTTATACAATTAAGGGTTCCACTCGTAATGACACAGAGAAGTTTTAGAATAAAACCCAACTTACATGTCATATAATGTATAAATATTGGTGTGATTAGTAGTGGATCGCTAACCAAGCCACTATTTAATTTGCTTTTTGTTGTCAATAATTACACTCTCTATAATCTAACAAAATTCTTGTTGCTGCTTACATTTTAAGCTTACATATATCGAATTCTTATTACCTGTAAACCTACATTTCACGTTTAACAGTCCATTTAAACAAGAGTATAGCAATGATTGTAAAAACAAAACTAAGATATTAGGCAAGTATAATTGTCAAGGCCGCGTTTAGAGGAAGCAGCTTTGGCCACACGGCAATTAAGCCTCGCATTCACACTTGAAATCAAGCTTAATTAGCAATAATAATAAGCCATTAACTACTGATTAATCAGCTTCTAATTCTCAGGCGTGCAAAGCGGGAGAGTAGTAAGAGTGGAGTGCGTCAACACGACAAGTGTGATGAGTGTTTGTTAGAGAATAATATGCATCAAGCTTAAGCTAAACTACCAAAACAAAAAGAAAAAGTAAAAGAAAAAAGCAACAAGTTACAGATATGCATGTAGCTACAAACCTTTCATCTCGACATATATCACATATATATTTATATGTTTAATTATCGAATTTGCTCGATTAAAGTTTCCAATCACGCACAAAACATAGAATTCGTAATTACTCTCACTAATAAACGATTTTTCCAAATTACAGCTAATCTTGTACGTAGTTCTGTAATTTCTCTCTGACAATAGTCTCTACGGATCCTCTTTATAATGTTTTTTCATCGTTTTTTTTTTTTTTGGTTAAACGATAGATTTGTTCAATGAGATGTTAAATTACGAAAACGACGGGGTTCGATTCGTTCGAACTCGCATCATGGTTCAAGGGCAACACCCCTCTCTACCACTATGGTAAAGGGTCACTTGCGTTTTATCATCGTTTCAAACTAACAAGATAGAGGATTCCGATCATTTTTTTATAAGACAATATTAAGTTACTCTAATTTATTATACAAGAATTCGAATTCAAATACAAAAATCGAGCACACTACTTCGGCAAAGTTGTCAAATGAGTCCTTAAATTTAGAAAATGTCCTACACTCTCTAGATTCAGATAGTATTTTGAAAAGAAAAAAAAAAAAAAAAAAAACTGTTGAAGATGCTCTTAACAAAATATTAATATTGGATGTAATCTGGAGGCAATTTATCATGATGCCCCCTCAACATGTGCATTAAAGGCATGAATCCACATGGTGTTGGCCTTTGGCTTCAATGGGTAAACACTTTGTCTGCTTCGTGCATGTTTGTTAATACATACATACTAGGCTCACCACTACACCACCAGTGAGGCAGGCATGCCTGCCTGCTGTACCTCCGTTCTTCACGCTGGATTTCTAATAATACGCATGCCCCACCCCCTTAATTAAGATATTAAAGAACAATAAAAAGGAAGACCAAAGCAATTAGAACTTAATTTTGGCATATGACCTTCATCGTAGTGACGGAAACAACATAATGTTTAAGCATTTTGCCCTTTCTCCTTAACTTTTAACAATTTAACATATTAACACTATTGTTTGTAAAAACTAAAAAAACTAAAACTTGATTCGACAATTAAATGAAAATATTTACTTATGCCTATAAAGATCTTGGGTGCCATCAAAATAAATAAATGTGAGTATTGAATCGTTGCGTAAAACATGTCAAGTGGTATTAGATGTATAGACAAAAGAAATGATTTAAATACTGTACAAATGTATACAGTTGATGGCAAGACAGAACGCAAGATCACAAGAATAGTCTTACATAAAATCTCTCTCATTTCTGAAATATTTGTTGCACAACGTTGAGCTTGCTTACTCGATTATTGGTCATGAAATTTGTTTTGGGTGTTCTATATGGTTAACGCTTAACACCCGTGGTGTGGTAAATACAGAGCAATAACAAAAAGATAATCATTATAATTACGTAACAAAATTGAATTAATTAAAACCCAAATCGAATAGAAGATAAAATAGTAATTAAATAACAAATCGGAGACACTAGAACATTGTTTACAAACAATGAACGAATTGAATTTTCTGTACACCATTCAACAACTCAAATAAAAAAGAGAAAATAAAATAAAAATTAAAAATCATGCAGCTATGAGCTAGCTAGCTATACGGGGCCTTGTAATTCACGTAAATCCAAATCAATCTCGACCCAACAACCACCGCGGCTTCTTGGCCACCATCGGGCTCTGCACCTCCTGCTCGCCGGAGAGTTGACTCTTCTTGTCAGCGCCGAACCCAGGCCAGAACTCCGGCAACGCCGGCAGGTTCAGGTCAAAGCCGCGTTGACTCTGATGACTCTGACTCTGACTCTGACTGTGGCTCCAGGCCCCAGCACCGCCGCCTTCGGAAGTAGTGACAGCGCTACCGCCGTCGTAGTGGCAGCGCTTGTGTCCACCCAAGGCCTGGCCGGTGGGGAAGGTCTTGTGGCAGATAGAGCACTCGTGGGTCCTACCGCTTGTTGTTGGAGCGGCGGAAGCGGCGGCGATTGAATGATCCCCTGTGGCGGCGGCGGCGGCGGCGGAAGAGTCGGACTTCCGGTGGCTGGCCTTGTGTCCGCCAAGAGCTTGGTAAGAGGAGAACCCCTTGTTACAAACAGAGCACTTGTAAGAAAGGTCCCGAGACGGCGGCTGCGCGGGCGATTCAGAGCTGCTAGTGGTGGCGGCGGCGGTGGTGCCGCGGGCGAGCATGATGAGGCAGAGAGCGAGGTACTCCTCTTCGGTTGGCGGGTCTTCGCTGCGAGGCCGCTTAGAGCGCTTCCTCTTGGCCCATGGCTCTTTGGAGTGGATTTGGTGATCGCCTTGACGACGATCCTCCGCCTCTTCAAACGATGAGAAGGGTGGAGAAGTATTGGTGGTGGTACTCGCGGATTTCAAAGCCTCTAAGGCCATTTTTTTTTTCCAATTTTCACGTGCGCCAAAACGCGAAGAATATGTGATGGATATGGTTGTCGAGATACAAAGACAGAGACTGGTTTCACCGCCCTTGGAGATTATGGTGCGAGGAGGATTGAGTTTATTGTTTTTGGTGGGATTAGGGTTGTGGTGGTGGTGGAGAGAGTGAGGAGGAGAGGTGTTGTATTTATATGTGGGATTTGGGTAAGAGTTGGTGAAAGGAGTGAAGTCGGTCAACTAAGAACAAGGGTAGAAAGAGAGGAGGTGGAAGGGATGCGGTGGGAGGGAAGGGATGCGGTGGGCTGAGCTTTTTGTTGAGACTTGTTCCAGGTCAAAACATTTGTACGCCTGCTTACTTTAACTTGCCTTGCTTTCTCTTTGCGTCCACTAAACCAAAACAAATCTCACTACTTGGGTCCTAGTGCGTGCCCATCACGCCACCCTCTTTCAAATTCTTCTCTCTGTATCTATCGTTTGAATTTTCTCCGATTTCTTCCAGCGGATTCCAACTATTTTTGTCTAATTACTTGTTATACTTGTTGATTATTACTAAATATTTACTAATTACTAATGGAAAGTGGAAATCACAAGGCTCACAACTTTGTCATTTTTGAAAAGATGGATAGGAATAGTGGGAGAGGAATCCTCAATGTTGTCTTGGTGATCCTTGTCATTGTGTTTAACGGGAAAGGAGCTAATTACTACTTTTTATCAATACTTTTTAGCACACTTTAAACAATGTTTATCATATTCTACATCATGGGCACTTATCATATAAGAAAAAGGTTGCACTTTTAGTGAGGTTAGTGACATAGATATTATGGCATCATTGTTGCTATCTATAGACAACAAATCATGTTCCAAAAAATTGAGACTGCAGAGAGACCAAATTTTGTAAATCAAATGATGTGGATGTTGCTTATTGAATTATTACTTAAGTGTCGATTAGCATGCTTATTTCTTATTAATGACACATCATTTGGTTTGTAAATTTGATTTAAAATTTTAATTTCCCTAACATTATTCTAATAAAATATAGAAGATGATAAAGCTTTTTTTTTAGATTAGTAGATAAAAAAAAAATATCGCGGTAAATGCAACCTTGTTATATTAGGAGGTTGTGTTCAGGCGCCCAAGAGCGCGGGAGCACCGTTCAAACATAGAGGTATGTGAGCCAGATACGTATAAATGATTGTCCCTTTGCATTTGGTATTAATAAATTTGAAAGATCTTCCTTGATCCGATTAGTTAGATACAAATTAAATGATTTTTCATTCTCGTCATATCTTCATTATGTTTTATTAATTATAGAAGATTTTCATTGCGTCATTTATTTTATAATTCATTAAATTTCACATTTTTGTGACAATTGAGAGAACCATATCCTTATCCTACCCACATATATCCTATTCTAACTCGTTTTATCCCATGCACCCTTCCTCATGACTTTCTTTTATGTCCATTTCCTTCATTTTTTTTTAACAAACAATATTATCTACACTAACGGAGAGAGTAGTGAACTTAGCCTCACAATAGGCTAACAATAATATGATTCAATTCCCTTCATTGAACCATGAGATTATTTATACTATCAGTTACAAAGGAAATTCTAGGGTTGATATGGGGTTAGGGAAGATATTAACAAGGATAAGTAGACACTTAGTGAGATACAAAAAACTCATCAAGTGGGTTCGCTTTTGGATTATTAACCTATACGATCTAGTTGCAAATGTGCTCATAGTCACACTAGTTAGACCGGATGTACCCCTCATTATGCATCCAAGTTCGAATCTCCCTCCATACAATTTAGATTAGTGTCAAGTAAAACATCATTTGTATATAAAAACAAACTCATACAATATAGTTTGGTTGGACCATATGAGGTTCGAAGTGAAAGTCATGACATAACGCCATTAAAATTATCGCTTCAATATGAGCCTTTTCGGGTTACCAAAGTCCACAAATTGCATTTGAGCTAACAAACAAGCATACTAATTTAGTTGACAAATTAAATTGAATTAAATTAACAAATTCTTGATTTAACGATATTTTGCTTTTTAATGTTTCAAAAAGTCTTAACTAATTGTGGGTTTACGGTTAAGTGTCCTTTGAGTGACAAAAGGAAAACAAAACCGTATCAAAAAAAAAAAAAAAAAAAAAACCAACATCTGTACAGTTGAAATCCACCCGAGTCTTTACGTCTTCGCTTACGTGACGGTGAGGTGAGAAAGGATGAATGCTTATTTCTCCAAATTTCTAATTCCACGTTTGCTGACAAGTTGATTGGTCATGCTCTTCCCACGTATAATATATACTAGTCATATAGGCACACGTTATACGTGTGTAATTTAAATTTGTTATAAAAATATTTATTTCACTTAAAAAAAATTTGGGCATGGAACTTTGAAGAAGCGGTTAACTGGGTAATTTTAAAGTGGGAGACGTGGGTTTAAAGAAAAAAACCTCCTCCATTTTTTTTATTTTTTTATTTTTTAAATAGGATATGTTATCTTTACC
Source organism: Cotoneaster glaucophyllus (assembly GCA_036320875.1). Taxonomy (NCBI): domain Eukaryota; kingdom Viridiplantae; phylum Streptophyta; class Magnoliopsida; order Rosales; family Rosaceae; genus Cotoneaster; species Cotoneaster glaucophyllus. The sequence goes on along the minus strand of CM070066.1, from coordinate 22,737,776 downwards.
AAGCTGTGAGGTTCGTGTAAAAAACTGAAAATTTGAGTGGTATGTAATTACTAAATTGTCATGTCTTTTAATTTTGTTTAGCTTTGATGAGAGGGTTAGAATAGTAATTTTATGGAGTTTTGGTTGACAAACAGAGTTTTATTAATTAGTAGAGAAGATATATATATATATATATATATACATGCGGGTCCCACCTGGGAACCTTTTAACTCTGCATATCTGAGGATCCGATTTCTCATCACTCATCAGTGCTTGCAATTTTCGGTAGTTTATTGTTGGGTTTGGGGCTTCTGGAAAGACAGCTAAATTTCGCGAGGAACATGCACTGTTAGCCACGTGTGCTTTATTGTCATTCCCATTATTACCCTCGTTGTTTTCTAGAAAAAAACCAAGGCTTCTTCTGCCCTGCAACGCTTGCTTTTACCAAACTGCCCTTCCAAAATATTTAACTTTCAAGACCAGCTAGAGACGCATATCGATTTTAAAACGACGACTTAAGACATTGAGTTTGAACTTTGAATTCAATGTTTAGCAAGTAAACGCCTTCACTTTTTGATCATCGCCTGATGCTTCAAGCCACTTTCCTCTCTCATTTGCCTTTGTTTATTTTCTATCTATTTATTGCGATGAGTAGATTTGATCTGGTTATGAGGAGTTGATGAGGGATGGGTCTTGAGCACTTCCTTGGTCGACCAATGCTATGAATGTGTTCATTGACATACATTTTTATAAAATGTATTCACTGATACCATTACGTTTCGGACCACTAATGCAAGGTTATGTGTAAGAAGTGATGGTTCACCTGTTATGCCCAAGTCCTTCTTGTTTTTCTCGATTTTTCTACTAGAGAAAGTTGGACGTAAAAAAAATAAAAAATAAAAAAATTGTAGTCTTCATTACTCACTTTGAAAAAGTATAAGCTACCATACTTGAATCTGAAATGAAGATAAGATATTTTTGTATGCATGTGATATTTTACACTAAATTCGTTTAAACTACGAAAAATAAAATTCAAACATGAGTGCAGAGAAAAGAGCATAATGCTCTTTCTAATTTGACTAAAAACTTTTGGCATCGAAAATAAGACATGACTTGTTTATTTATGTGATAAGTTTTTTGAGAATGCAATTCTCATCCTCAACAAGTTTGGAGACAAAATTTGTAAATTAAAGGATATATCACCAATAGGAATGAATATGTTTATCAATGCTTAGGTAATAAATATATCATCAATTTACATGTTCTTTAATTTTCAAAATTTAGATTACAAATTTAATCTTCTTAGAATTATAACGCAAATATAAAAATTTTATCATTCTTTGGTAAATAATCTTCTCATTCGGATCTAGTTTTATCTAGGGAAGTCGAGATTTTAGAGGTTTTATTATCTAACTAGCTAATGGCGTCAGGGGTATTTGTGTAAAAACACTATCCAGTGAGCTAAGCACAGTGAGGACTGAGGAGGCAAAGTGGACTAAAGAGTGGCTTCAACGACGCGCAACCAACCGTCGAGCGTACGACACGCTACGTACGCGCTCCTCTCTTCACGAATTGACCACGTGGCAGCTTGCGAAGTCTTGAGTTCACATGTTTAGAAAACCGACAAGCAATCAGTTAGCAATTGCATGGGGGACCATATCAAGCCGGTCCATCGATTTGGAGCAGCTATAAAGCGCCAGGTGGAAGTAGCTGATGCATCCCTCTGCCACGTGTTACTAGTTTAATGCCCTTCCACACTTTTGGAATTGTAACTCTAAACTCGTATGTATTTTGTTTGGTGTACGACTGGAGTAGAGTCCTCATTGTCGCTCTTCTCATTGTTTATAATTGTTTTAATGAATTTATTTCATTCAAATAACATGATGTATCGTTGAAATTCAAAGCTTTAGGGCTTTCCTCCAGTCATTTTTATGTGTATCTAATTTGATGCATTATATTTCCTCAATTTAACGGAGTTGAATTCTTCAACATATTTTAACTAGACCTGGCATTTTGGACACTATTCGTTAACCCAACCCGTTAATATTAGTATTTGGGTGGATGTTTAACGGGTCGGGTAGCTAACGGATGAACCCGTTAAATAACGGGTCACTTTGGGTCAACTCGTTAGACCCGTTAGCATCCGTTAGTTGAGGATGTTTTAATAATTTTAGTAAAATCTTAACAACAAAAAATAAACTCTATGCAAATAATAATAATAATAATAATAATTGTTAACGGGTGAAACGTTAGCTTACTGGTCGGATTCAGGTGATCCGTTAACTTAACGGGTCGGATTGAATCTGACTCAAACCCAATAAACCCAACCCGTTTACAGGTCTAATTTTAACGATCGAGACTACATTATACGTGACTATATTTTTGCTTTCTTGTAGTTTAAATCTTGTTGACGTGGGGAGGTACGTAAGCTTGTTGTCCAAGTCAAGGCGAGTGTGGTGGCGTCAAACTTTGGTACACTCCGTAAATGCTACCCTACAAAGTTTGGAGAAGTGTATATGATTGTATTATTTTTTAGTTATTTTTGTCTTTGAAACTTTCAATATATTAAAAATGTCCCTCTCTAATTAAAATGTTAAAATGATAATATTTGAATTAAAAGAAATTAATTAAAAATTCTGAAAAATAAAAGAATCCCCCACATAGTGGGCAGTTTTTGTTGTTTATTTCTTTGAATTTTTAAAGTAACTGTAAGGGGGTGTATTCAATTAGAATTTTGAGGAATTTTAATTCTTTTAATGAATTTAGGGGCATTCAATCAGGATTTAAGTCATTCTCTGAAATTCAATGTGTATTCAATCAAGATTTTAAGATAGTTTATTAAAATCCTTAGAAATCCGGGTGTATTCAATTAGAATTTTAAAAAAGTTTATAACATTATTAGAATTAGAATTTAAAGAATTCGGAAAAGTTGAGGAATTGAAGAGATTTTGTAGTGTATTTTAAGCATCCACAAATCTCACATCTCCCCATGAGATTTCGAGGGAATTGAATAAATTTTTTACATAGAATCTCTACAAATCAGTTAAACTCCATAAAAATTTATGGATTTATAAATCCATAAAAATCTCTCGAATTTCCAATTAAATACACCCCCATAAAGTTAGTTAGTATTTTAAATAAATTATAAAGTATATTAAAAAAAATAAAAAAATAAAAAAAAAACAAATTGCCACACGCATTACATGACTAGCATATATGTATTGATGAGTGAAAGAAGGTACAAGTAAAGCAGCTGAAGTCATGCCTCACATAATCACTTCCATCCTAGGGTTTTGGCTGCCTAATTAAGTTTTATTTTAATTACTTGTATTAATCTGCATAATCATTTTTGCCCTTTTCTTTTCTGTGGTGTACAGATGAATTAGAAACTTCAAGAAACTGTGGAGGAAAGTAGACCATATTTGACTCTCTTATATTTGTAATTTTGTCTTCTTTTTTATTTTATTTTATTTTAATTTTTGTTAGAAGGAAGAAAAAAAACACACAAAAGTTCGAAACCATTAGTCAAACTTTGGCATCTTTCCAACTTATGAATGCTTACTTGAGAGTTTTCACTTGGAACAACAGAGTTTTAACGAAAAGCCCAGGATACTGTTCACTTTAACGAAAAACCACATTTTTACACTAAAAAGTCAAACCTGATACTATTCACTTTACCCTTTATTTTGTCCTTATCGTTAAAACTCAAAGTTTTCAAGCCCTTTTCATTAGTTTTCCTTTTGGAAAAATTGATTTGGCTTTAATTGGATCTAGCTTGATTTTATTTCTAACACACAAGAATTTAACATTAAAGATGAATTGGACAAACTTTTAATGTCCATGCTTAACATAGTTGTGAAATCCCATCCCCGGATTTCACTGTTTAAAATTACATATTTTGTATTTCGTATTTCGTATTCTTATTCGTAGTTCGACGCGTTTATATTTACGGCGCATAATTTTTTCGATAAGTGAAATGACAAAAACACCCTTAATGAAATAAACGGAATTTTCGAGGACGTATTTGATCCTTTCATAATATTTCAGATTTCTTTATATATTTGGATAATATGTGTCGATACGAACGCGTGAGCGCAAACGGATTGTAATTTGGAGTTACTAACGAACGAAGTTAGGAGCAAAATGGTCCTTTAGTTATTAATCTGGAAGGCTCCAGATTTGTTGGAGCAGCAACGACTGAGAATAAGCCACGTGTGTGGCTGGGATGGAAGGAGAGAAAAGAAATGAGAGATTGGGATGGGGAATTGGCCAATTAGAAAGAAGAGAAGGGAGAGAAATGAGAGAGGTGAGGAGCACCGGATCCCTTTGACCCGTTTTCAAACCCGACAACCCGGACCTTAACCCAACTCCCGGCGATTGTTTCAACGGGTTTTCCGTCAATTTTTCCATCTTCTTCAACCTCCCATCACCACCAAACCTCACCACAACATCCCAGCATCCAATTAGAGCCAAAATCGACAAGTTTTCGTTTTGATTTCACAAATGACGCTCGTACAGGTGCCGTGAAACCCTAGCATTCGATCCACTATTTTTAAACAATTACCTTTGATTACCACCACCAATCGACACCTCTGGATCCCAGGAACAAACCCTAAACAATTTTGGGGGCGGCGGATCATCGGAGTGGACGGATCGAGGTTCACCCTTTTCGGGGTTTCCAACTGTTCGAGGGCTTTTCTGGCCACTTCCTGGCTAAACTGGACTTCGGCCAAGGTATGAAAAATGTTTCCCTTATTGAGTTGTACATTTATGCAAAATTTGGTGAATTTTAGAGTTGGTCGGAATTTGGGATTTCCGTTTGTTGGAAACCGCCACCTGCGGCGGCGCGTGGCCAGTGGGCCGATGCTGCCTTTTTAAGTTAAATTCGATGTCCTGATTTCATATTTGATATCCGTTTGATGTGGTTCGATAGTTTGAACCTAGTATTGAATATTACGCCACTTGATCAATTTATGATTCAACGATCCGACCGTTGGATCGTCACCCAATTTTAATACGCTATATTACGTAATATTTGAGGACCACAGAAAATTACGGATTGGGAATCCGACTAGCAGATCTTTCCAAATTTAATTTCTAAGTTTGTAAAATCAAACATTGACCGCAGCTTGAATTTGCAATTGGCGGAGATCCAACCGTTGGATCGTAATGAAGTTTTAGTATGTTGTTCTAGAAGCATAATATGGACTTTGGAAAGTTACGGATCTGAAATCTGATGGGAGGATCTTCCGAATTAGGTTACTAGGGTTGTGGACCCTACCCTCGATCTTGATCGACGGTTGACTTTTTAGTCAACTAGCCCAAGTTCTTCTACCATGTCGCTGAGCTTAGAGTGTTGTTGAGATTCCATGGAGCTTATTGGGCTCAGCATGATGACGTGTCTTCCTCAATTGACATGCACCTTGATTTACATACTGATGACCTCACATTGTGATATGCTTGTTTATTTATGTGATTTGACTTGTGTATTGAACTTGTTGTGGATTGTGGTTGATTTATATGTTTGGCTTGAAGTGATGAAATGTGAGGGCTAGGAGTAGACCATGAACCCATTGTTAGGGGGTTTGTTGCTTCGAGACTTGTTTCACATATCGTATAATTTCTCGTTTCGTTGAACCGTTCTAATTGTGTACCTTGTGCTTTGTTCCATTTCTTGTTTCGTTGACCTTTTGTATTTTGAGTACTTGTTTCATGTCTTCTTCTTCGAGCGTTGCTATATTTCTTAGACTTCTGCTCAGTTTCGTTGAGTGATCCGGAACTGGGTTTCCACGGGGGTTTCGTTGAGTTGTCCGGTTCCCTGCTCTGCCTAGATTTCGTTGAGTGGTCCAGAATCCCTCGTGATCCGCGATTTCGTTGAGTGGTCTAGAATTGTATCCAGCTTGGATTTCATTGAGTGGTTTGATATGCATTGTCCTTCGTAATTTCGTTGAGTGGTCCAGAATCGTATCCACTCGGATTCCGTTGAGAAATCTGAAATCCCTTCTACTCCACGAAATCGTTGAGTGGTCCGGAATCGTATCCTGTTTTGGATTCCGTTGAGTGGTCCAGAATACCCTTTGGTGTCTTGGTTCCGTTGAGTGGTTCGGAACCCGATGTTGATGGATTTCGTTGGGTGGTCCGAAATCACATCATTTGACTTGTTGGTTCCTTGGATTTGATTTCAGCTTTAGAAATGTAGGCTTCGGCCGAACTCTGTCGCTCTAGCGCTACATTTCGGTGTATGGTATGTGTTATTAATTGATGTGATTGTGGAATGATGTTGGTTGTGATTGTTGTCATTATGATTATACTCGTTGACCAATATGGCTAGAGTTTTATGTTGCGCTTCGTCGAATGTTCCTTGTGATGTTGCATGCCTGTTGTGTGGTATTATGTTGAGAAATAGTGATTTATGTGATGATTGTTCGAGTGTAGTGAAGTTGAACTACAAATGGCTTGATCCCTATTTAGGGTATGTAGGCAGTCTAACGAGGAGGTTAGATGCAGCCATAAAGTATATGAAAATTACTACGCAACCTGAATCTTGAGTTGTGCGGGTGCCTAGGCAGTCTAGACGGGTGCCGAGGCGGTCTAGGCAGGCGCCTCAGCAGGTTTAGGAGCCCTTTCTTAATTTTCAAATGCCTAGACATTAATTGGAGTTGTGGCCAACCGCCTAGCGCCTAGGCAGGGCCTAGGCGGCGCTAGGCGGGGATTTTTAGAACAGTGATTATAAATATAAAAGTTATAAACAAAAGTTATAAATAAAAGTTATATAATAAAAGTTATAGTAAAGATTATAAAGAAAAAGTTTACAAATAAAAGATTATATTAGGTTATCCTACATTTTTAGTCATTTGACACTTTTTTTTTTGTTGAAAGCACTTCTACAAAAAAAGTTTACCAAACACTCAGCTGCTTTATTTTACAGTTGTTTATTCTCACAGCATAGTATAAGCAGATCTTTTAAAATGCACAACAATCACAAACTAAGCCTTATTATGTGCAACAGCACAGAGATAGTGACATCCTATATATGTATGATGAAATGAGACTAGCAGCAAATAAAACATCGTCACCAAGGTATCACCTAATATTATAAAACTAGCAATAATTGAATTAGAGAGGCTCTCTCTCTCTCTCTCTCTCTCTCTCTCTCTCTCTCATGATCACAAAGGTTTCACCTAATCTTCTATGTAAGTCCATCTAACCACATGCACCCACCATCCCTAAATATGTTAAGTATAACAGTACAGAGAAAATACATGCCATCGTGTATATATGATTAAACTAGCGGCAAGTAAAGCGTCGTCACCATGTTGCCAGAAGCACTTCTTCTGGTGGTTCTTTTGAACACCAATGTTGCTTCAACGTCAAATATCATCACCGCCCTACCCGGCTTTCCCGGTAACCTCCCCTTCAAACTTGAAACTGGGTAGGTACTTCTTGTTTCTTTTCAAAACTATTTTACTACGGAAGATGACTATGAAATTTCATGAATTTGAATTTATTATACAAAAGGTACGTGGGAGTAGGCGACATGGATGATGTGCAGCTATTTTATTACTTCATTGAGTCTGAAGGGAGTCCAGAATATGACCCCCTTGTGCTTTGGCTCACCGGAGGTCCTGGTTGTTCTGCGTTTTCTGCACTCGTATATGAAATAGGTACTTATGTAGTCCACTATGTGCTTCTTTACAGAGGATATTGGTACTTGCTTATTTATTCACTGTCTGCATCATTTCTGAGGATATAATTCACTATTAGAGGAGAGAGAAATGGTCCGTGAACTATGCTGGAATTGTAGCTTTGGTCCCTAAACTAAAAATTCAAGGACCAAATCTAATGAACTTTTAGTTTAAGGACCAAAGTTACAATTCGATCATAGTTCAGGGACCATTTCTCCAATTTTTTTTCACTATTATTTATATTATAAGACATTGGTGAAATGAAACTAAGGTTGTGTGTGACGTTAATTTTTTTCTGCCTACGTTTTGGTAATGGATCCCATAATCACGAAGAAACATGAACATGCGTGTTAATTTTAATCCAAGAGTCAATGATAGTTTCTGGAGTGGTGTAAGGTTCAATGTTGTTGTTGTGGATGCAAATTTCCGCCTTCTTCTTCTTGGACGAAAATGCACATGCAAAACAATTAACTTCTTAGGTCAAGGCCAAGAGCCTCACGCGCCCACGATGAATGGGAGGGGGGCTTTGGCCAAAAAACCTCTGATGCCAAAGTTAGAATTTGAGAGAGAAAGTGTTTAGAGAAATTTGGAGAATTTTAGAAGAGAATTGGATTTAGGTTTTTAGAGAAATTAGGGACAATTTATAGGGGTGTGGCCGGCCCTATTTGGAGAAATAGGGACCGGCCACTTATGGTGGTAATTTGGCTCTAATTGCAAGATATTATGCCAAATAATATATTGCAATCAATTAGGTAATTAATCAATTGATTTTGGCAATTAATCCTAATTTGAAAAGAATAATTGGTAGTTACCTTGTGGGTGAAAATTTGATGAGGAGTGATGAGAGGGTTTAAAAGAATACCATTTCGATCACCTTTGACCTTGATTGAGCCGTTATTGTCCGCTGCTTGCACGTGGGAATCTCGGTGTGCCTCGAGAGTAATTTTGTCCTTTTAACCCAAAAGTATACGTGTCGCCTCCATAATTTTCTTGATTATGTTTGGCTCCACATTTGTTGTTTTTCTTTCTTTCTTTTGAACAAAGGATATTATCTACACTAAGGGAGTGGGCTAAGCCTCACAATTGGCTAGTGATAATGTGGTTCAAATTCTCCTTTGGTGAGAATCGAAGCTAAGACCTCTCACTTACAAAAGAAGAGGAATGCCACTAAATCGTAGTACTGAGTTATATTTACAAGCCTCTTATCAGCCTCATATAGTTTGGGAGAATTGACATGAATGAGAATTTTACAAATTCTAAAGGCCAAACTAACCAAAATCAAATAACAATGGCATGTTGATCAAACATTGATGAAATTAACGATCAAATATCGACAACTTACAAACAAAAATTCTGAAAACAGACTATTTCAACAATTGAAATGTGTAATTTCATTATTTAATCCAATTCTTTAGAGTTTGATGAATGAATTTTATTTTCTTGTATTGTGTAGTAGACGTCTATAAGTACGAGTTTATAATACAAAAGTTTCTAAGGTGTTTAGTGAACACATATTACTCCCAAATTTCCAATTGGAATAATTCTAAACAATTTATGAACATTAGTAGTCTGTTTATGGCCGACCCCACTTAGTGGGAAAAGGCTTTGTTGTTGTTGTTGTTGTTGTTGTTGTTGTTGTAGTCTGTTTATGCTCTAAAGCTCTCCTTTCTCTCTCACAGAAAAGCTCCAAAAGAAAACCTTGCTCAGCCGCCGACCCTAGCCTCTGGCTTTAGGGACTGTGGCAGTCCTCAATCTCTATTGCTTTCTTCTACTTTTTCTTCTTCGCTTCCTTTTCTGTTCTTTATCTATGCTTTTATTTGAGCTTTGTCTCATCTATATGAGCTTTTCTCTCAGTTTTGTACCCTCTCTTCAATCAACTGCCTCTCACCGCCATCCCTCTCCTCCCTCCCCATCACACCCTTTCCTCCTACCTCTCTCTTCTTGCCCTTCATCTTTTCCAACGCATAACCATGAATTAGATCTCGGAGTGTTTGGCTCTATCTTGACACAAGACCCAACCTACATAGCCCATTGTCTATTCGGCTTATCGAAAAATTTGGGCGAAGTGTGGAACGATTCACATCGGAACAAGGGTGTTTTACACACACACCCCTCCTCCTGTTACGTTTGGTGACTTTTCTTGCAGGTGTGGCTATGGAGGCTTTGGCTCTTGGTGGATTGACTCTGCCCAATACTCTCAAATCTAGTTTTTGGGTGCATTTTTTAGTTTGGTGTGATGTCTTCCTTCGTGGAGGTAGCAGCAGTTGTGGCAGTGGTGATTGGTTTTTGGCTACTAGAGATTAGGGTTTTACTGTTTATTGTTTCTTTTGTAGCCTACGGCCTAAACCTGTGGGCCTCTCTTTGTGGCTAGGGTTGTAGCTCTCTTTTTTGGGTATGTCTTCTATTATATGTTTGCTTTGTTGTGTAGGGCATTGTGCTCTATTTAGGTTTAAGCCTTTCTAGCACAAATTGTATTTCCCTTTCATTAATGAAGCTTTATTCTCGACCAAAAAAAAAAAAAAAATTGAAGATTAGTAGTCTGTTGCAAGTAATTTTATTCAAAACTTAATTATTGTAACCATCTTTATTATATAATCCTTACTTTGTTGTAGGTCCACTATCCTTTGACTATGCAGATTCCATTGGCAACAAGCCAAAGTTAAAGTTGAATCCATACTCATGGACAAAGGTGTGTGACACGAATTCAATTGCCTTCAAAGTGTTTGTGTTTTCGTATGTGAGATCAATTGCTGCAGCTTTGAGTTATTCTGGATTTTATAAAAAAATTGACAATAACCCAAGAATTTCAGGTTGCCAACATAATATTCGTAGATGCACCTGTTGGCACCGGATTCTCATACGCAAAAACTTGGAGAGGATACGCTAATATGAGTGACACTTTATCAGCAGCACAAACATATGAATTTCTAAGAAAGGTGAGGATATATTTAGCTACCAACATGGTAAATGTATTCATTAATCTGTCTGAGCACATACAAGGTTTTTAGCTACATTCGTGTATTGGTGCAGTGGCTTATGGACCACCCTAAGTTCTTCAACAATCCACTCTATATTGCTGGCGATTCTTATTCGGGGATAGTTATTCCTATTATCGTTCAAGAAATATCCGATGGTAAGCTATTTTCACCACCCCGATCGAGCATAGTTCTTCCTCTTACATTCAACCTTTATTTAATTCAGTATCACATGTATGTATTAACATTTCATTCATCCAGTCTTCATGCTCAATATGTGGCAAATGAACACATTGGGTATTGATCTGCAGTTGTTTTGTTTGTTTCTTATATGTAGGAAATCATGATGACAATATGCCGCCAATGAATGTCAAAGTACATCTTCTTCAATTAGAATATGAATGATTTCTGTTATGTTTTAGTTAATTAATTCCTGACCATATGTTGGATGCAGGGATATGTGCTGGGCAATCCAGCGACAGATTCGAAAAAAGATGAAAATTCCAGAATTTTATTTGCTTACCTAAAAGCACTTATATCAGATGAACTATACCAGGTGAAATAGCCTCTTGTTGGTTTCAAGTTGAGATTGGACTGTGGCTACTCAGATTAATCTGGACTATATTTTGATCAAACTGTTGGATCTTAGCTCTTAAGTTATATCTATAGTTCTCAATAAAACAACAACGTCTCTCAAGTTACAAATTTTCATATTTTTGCTAGTCACTTGAAACCAATTGCAACGGAGATTATATCAATGTGGATCCATACAACGCATTATGTGTGGTTGATCTTGAAATTTACAACGAGGTGAGGGAAACACAATAAGTTCCATGGTTTCTGCAAGTACTTCTCATTTTTATGTAATCTGGGACCATTATCCTGACTTTACATTTGAATTCACAGTGCACGGAAGACATATACAGTGTACAGATACTGGAATCTACATGTACTACAGTAACTTTGCCAAAATCAAGGGGATCAATATGGAATCCGAACCATCTCAGTGATATGGACTCTCTAAATATCCTCTTAACTTCTTCTAAACTTCTGAGGCCATGGTGTCGGGTATATATCTCTGCGCACGCACACACAAACAAACACAAGCGAACTCTAATCATATCTTCCTTGTTTTAATGTAGGAGTACAATTATATCTTCTCTGAAATTTGGGCAAATGACGCAACTGTTCAAGATGCTCTTCATGTTCAGGAGGTAATCAATGATTAAATTTTAAAAAATCCACTTCAGGTTCTCATGAGATTTTAGGGGACTTTAATTTTCTGATTTTAAAATGACAATTAGGGAAGCATTGAAGAATGGATGAGATGCAATAAAAGCTTAGAAGATTCAAATATAAATGATGTTTCCTCTAGTCTTGTATATCATGAGAACCTCATAAAACAAGGCTATAGAGTTCTTATTTACAGGTAATATATCTGTCCAATTTTCTTTCGTTAGGGAAGTTTTCTAACAGAATCTGACACAATGTGTTTTTGTATTTATCGCATGATCGTTGCTTCGGCACTCAAAATTTCTGTTAACAGTGGTGATCATGATATGGTAGTTCCATATGTGGGTACTCTTGCTTGGATAGAGTCGCTTAACTTGACTGTTGACAGTCGTTGGAGGCCATGGTTCGTCAGTGGGCAGATTGCAGGGTTGGTGTTACATTTTCGCTTACAACATAATCTTTGTTCCCCCGTTCATACTGAGTTTAATTATAAATTTAGATTACAATTATCACATGCTTACCACATATAATGTTTTTACCTTTAGATACAGTGTGCAGTACTCACACATAACTAATTACAAGTTGACATTTACGACTATAAAGGCAAGAAGCCAAGAACCTTTATGAACTTCATTTTTCATAGATACTAGAGTTTGCTTCAGCAAAAGCTGACTAAATTTTTCTCTTCATGCAGGGAGCCGGTCACACAGCTCCAGAATACAAACCTGAAGAGTGTCTTGCTATGATTAGTAGGTGGTTTGCATATTACCCTTTGTAGTCAGTAATTCTGATGAAGCACCCGTCGATTTATAGATCCTCATTTATTTGGAGTAGATTTATAACAATGTGTGGAATAAACAATATGTTGTAAGCTCAGTCATGGGGTGTTTAATTTGCTTTTGCACATTACCAAAGACATCTTTTGTTTAACTGTTTCACATTGAATTTAAATCTTTCAGCGTACGCTCTAAACATATCATTTGGGTGTCTAGAGATATTACATTGCCAATTGTCTATAACAAATTGATTGAATTCAGAGTGATTAAGCCACATTACCTCAAACTTTAAAGAGTTCTTCCCTTTATAGCCAATATTATTACATTGAAGTATGGTAGGACTAAGTCCATATCCCGGAGGCGAGGTATGTTAGATATACGGGTACATGGTGACGTCACGTGTCGATTCAAGACATATGTCGGGATCGGGGCGTGACAATAGTACTGCCTTCCATGGTGAGCCGAAAATTTTGAGCTACTCATATCTTAAGTTGAAAATTTTAAGTCTCATGTATTTTGAATTTGATTTGGATAGAATATACCTCTCACAACTATTTAACTCGCACTACTATTAAAACAATGTTGTAAGAATCAAACTTAGTGATAGGATTTTTTAGTACCTGCGCAAATAGGGTTAAAATCACTGAAAATACTTGCAAGAATACAAGGTAATTGTAGTATAATTGCTCATGCAAGGTCGTTGTCCCCAAAGATTGTTTGACTAATTTGTAATTAAACTAACTCTTTATTAATTATTAAACACAGATTTTATTAAAGATTTGAGATTTATGAATTTAAAAAAAAATTAAATTAACAATAAAAGAATTTAGAAATTTGGAAATAAAAACAGCAAAGAAGAAAAACATTTTTGAAATTAACAATTTAGAGAAATCTAGGGTTTAGCCGTCACCGTCACAATCCTATGCAATTCTATCAATTACTTATGAATTTCCACATACATGCTTTGAAGGTTAGGTTTTCCTAATGCATATTTTCCTTGTGATGTTCAAGCAAAAACGTATATCTAACATGCAATATGTTTGTGATGTTCAGATCAAATATAAACATGCAAGACTCATTAAGCTTTGTGAAAAACCACGCAATCCTTAAGAGCGTGATGTTCGCCTTAAGTGAACTTACAATTACTAATCACAAGAAGCCCTCCTCAATTTTCAGGGTGATGTTTCAACAGAAATTGCATCAAATTACTTGTCTAAATATCCTAATGGTGATCAATCATTAAAATATATAGATAGTTTTAATCGTCGTGATTAATAATTCAAAGCAAACATACATTCATTCATAAGCAAATTAATAACACTACATATTCATGCTAAGGCTTATGGCCAAGCCCTAGCAAAGGAATTAGTTATGCATACTCATAATAAAAATCAAAGTAAATATCATTAGAATGAATAAGAATGAAAACACCTTAAAGTAGAAAATCTCCAAGAACCCTAGCAATTCTCTCTGTCTCCAAAGTTGCATAAAAGAAAGCGTAAGAAAAAACTATGTACAGCAAGGCATTATATCCTATGCCTAAAAACCAACGCACAATCCCTAGAAAATAGCCTTTTGTTCCAACTAGGAAACCAAATAATAAATAAAATATTGGGTAAATTACACAAAACTACCTCAACTATGGGTGTCATGACACTTTCATACCTGATTTTTTAAAATTGACAATGTCATACAACATCTTACGAATTTGTGACAATGTCATACCTCCGTCAATTTTTCTGTTAGTTTTTCTGTTAAGTGCTGACGTGGCTAGAAACGGGGACCACTCAATAATCCAGCTGGATTAAAAAATAATTAAATATATTTTTAATAATTAAATATTAAAAAAATTAAGAATAAAAAAACAAAAAAAAAATTCTTCTCTCTCCTTCTTCTCTCTCCTTTCTTCTTCTTCTTGGCCGAACTGGATGTTTGAATTTTTTTTTTTTTTTTTTTCTCCTTCTTCTCCCTCCTTCTTCTCTCTTCTTCTCCCTCCTTCTCCCTCTTCTTCTTCTTGGGCCGAAACTGGGTGTTCAATTTTTTTTTTTTTTTTTTTTTTTTTGGTTCTTCTTCATCTCTCTCCTTCTCCTCCTTCTTCTCTCCGTCTCCTCTCTCCTTCTCCTCCTCCTTCTTCTTGGGCCAAAACTGGGGTGTTCGAATTTTTAATTTATTTTTTTTTGTTCTTCTTCTTCTCTCCTCCTCCTCATTCTTCTTCTCTCCTCCTTCTTGGGCCGAACTGTGTGTTCGAATTTTTTTTTTTTTTTTTTTTTTCGTTTCGTTTCTAGGCAGCAGGGGAAGAAGATGGGGAGGAGGGGGTGGAGGGGAAGAAGATGGGGAGGAGAGAGAGGGGGTGGGGTGGGGACGAATTGGGTTTTGAATTTTTATTTTATTTTATTTTTTTTTTTTTTTTCCGTTTCGTCTGGCAGATGGGAATGGGGTCAGGGTGGGGAGGGGGGAAGATGGGGGAGGAGGAGAGGGGGTGGGGTGGGGATGAATTGGGTTTTGAATATACTTTTTTTTTTTTTTTCGTTTCGTTTCTGGGCAGATGGGAGTGGCGTTGGGGTGGGGGTGGGGGTGGGGGTGGGGGAAGTGGGAACGGCTTCTGGGCAGAGGAGAAAGAGGCGAGAGAGAAGGGAGGAGAGAAAGAGAGAAGAGAGAGAAAGAGGGCTTCTGGGCAGAGGAGAAAGAGGCGAGAGAGAAGGGAGGAGAGAGAGAGAGAAGAGAGAGAGAGAGAGGAGAGAGAGAGATATTTAAATAAAAATAATAATTTTTAATTATTAAAAATATATTTAATAATTTTTTAATCCAGTTGGATTAGTGAATGGGCCCCTCCTCTAGCCACGTCAGCACTTAACAGAAAAACTAACAGAAAAATTGACGGAGGTATGACATTGTCACAAATTCGTAAGATGTTGTATGACATTGTCAATTTTAAAAAATCAGGTATGAAAGTGTCGTGACACCCATAGTTGAGGTAGTTTTGTGTAATTTACCCTAAAATATTTTAGAAAATAAAGTCCTAATTGAGCAAGGAGAATCTGCCAAGTACTTGTCCAGCCACGTTTTAGCCTTAATTCTCCTCCAAATCCTGCCCAAGATAGCTTGTTTTAAAGATTAGGATGTTCTAAACACATCTCCAGAAGGCCACGAGCCCATCAAAGGTCATCTTGAACTCCAAAAACTCAATTCAAACCCAAAACGTCAGTATTCCAGCACCGCGCATTGCTCCTTTATTTTATTGCCAGAAAATAGTCGCCTGGTGGAAAAATCTGATATTTTGACACGATCAAGCCAACTGACTCACAAACGTCCTTCAACTGGAATTACTCCATTTGACCACGTTTTGCTCCAGAAAAATTTGAAAGTCCTATATATGGAAAATATAATTCAAAGAATCAAAATTCTTCCAGAGCTTTAATAAAAAGGGCTTGAACTAAGTTTATTTTAACCAAAAACTATCCTATAACTTTTTTTAACCAAAAACCATCCCAGAACAAGGTAAAACCCACCAAACCAACAGACAGCTCGACCACCAGCCAGTCACTCATGGGCTCTCCTTTAGCCCTCATCCTCCTCCTCCTCCTCCTCCTCCTCTTCGTCTCGCTGATTACTACAACTTTCCTTTTTGAATCACCCTATTTCGTTGAGTATTGAAGAAGTTATATCCATTTGAATCTTACCCAGTTTCCGGCGACCTCTGAGGCTTTCGAGGCATTTTCCGGCCAAACCACAATGAGTTAGCCATTGTGAAAGGTACCATTCTCTTCGTCTTTTCGAAAACTACGATTTTTGTTTTTGAATCACTCGATTTCGTTGAGTATTGACAAAGTTATGAGCGTTTAAAGTTTGTCCAACCCAGTTTCCGGCGACCTCCGAGGCTTTCGAGGTGTTTTTCGGCCAAACCACAACGAGTTAGCTATCGTACAAGGTACCATTCTCTTCGTCTCTTCGAGAACTATGATTTTTGTTTTTGAATCACTTGATTTCGTTGAGTATTGACAAAGTTATGAGCGTTTAAAGTTTGTCCAACTTTCCGGCCGAAATCCGGCCTTCCCTTCCGTTTAGCTCCGGCGAGCAGCAACCACACCAAGCCCTTTGGGCCGTGCACAAACAAACACTGTATTTGGAAAGAAAATGAACATTAACACTGTCGCTGGAAAAACATAACACTGTCTCTGCAAAAAACTAACAGTGTCGCTGGAAAAATAACACTGTCGTTGGAAAAACTAACACTGTCGCTGGAAAAATAACACTGTCTCTGGAAAAACTAACACTGTCGCTGGAAAAATAACACTGTCGCTGGAAAAACTAACATTATCGTTGGAAAAATAACACTATCTCTGGAAAAACTAACACTGTCTCTGGAAAACTAACACTGTCGCTGGAAATAAACTAACAGTGCAGTGACGTAAATTCCAGAAACAGTGTTACTTAAAATCCAGAAACAGTGACTTAAATTCCAGAAACAGTGAGTTAGATTCCAGAAACAGTGACTTAAATTCTAGAAACAGTGTTACTTAAAATCCATAAACAGTGACTTAAATTCCAGAAACAATTTATTTTTACATTCCAGAAACAGTGTCCGTCGAAAAGAACCAAAATCCAGAAACAGTGACTTAACTTATAACATGGCGTTTGATTAAACAAAACTTATAACATGGTTTTTTTATTAAAACTAAAACTTTTCAAGCCCTTTTCATTAATTTTCCTTTAAATATATAATATAAATTCTACTCATCACTTAGGCAGCTTGATTCACGCAAAAACATTGGAGAAGCCTCACAAGCTTTAGGTTGTGAGTTGCATGAACTTTGAGTTACAAGTCACTAACCACAAACTACGTACAAATATAAGGAGCTTTTAATTCAAGTAATTAAGACATTGCACTCAGATCTTGTGTTCGATTCCTTCTTCCCAGATCTTGTGTGCGTGGCATCTTTTCGCTGTTTATGCAAGCACGGATGAGAAAAAACGCAGGAGTCAATGGGAGTCCTTGAGTCAAAGGATCAGCAAAACTGAAGGTAGATGTCTCCTGGTGGGGGATTTTAACAATATTCTGTGCAATGATGAGAAGGAAGGTGGAAATCACAGAACGGTGGCAAGCCTTAGGGATTTCAGGGAGTTTGTGGCAAGTAATGAACTCATCGACTTGGGATATGAAGGTTACCTTTCACGTGGAGAAACAAACGTGAAGCTGGCCCTATTCAGCAGCGTCTTGACAGAGGACTGACTAGCTTTGGATGGCAGAATTTATACCCCGATGCAAAAATCACGCATGTGATTCTTGAGGGCTCGGACCACGCTATGTTGAGTCTGTCTACGGAGAAGACCAGAGTAAAGGTTGGAAGAAGGTTCATTTATGATGCAAGATGGAGCAAGCAACCTGAATGCTGTGATTTGGTTCAGGAGGAATGGCGTACACAGTATTTTGGTTCTCATGGTTTCCGGTTAAGTGAAAAGCTTAAGTCTCTTAGCCGAAGCTTGAAAGGCTGGTATAGACGGAAATCCAGGAACTCAAAGCAAGCCATCGATAGGCTAAAGACAGAAATCCGTGAGGCCTATATGTCAAAACATTTTGGGACGGTGGAGGTTCAGACGAAGGAGAGAGAACTAAAAGAGGCACATAAGGATGAGGAGATGTTCTGGAGGGCGAAATCTAGAGTCCAATGGCTAAATGAAGGCGACAAGAACACAAAGTTCTTCCATGCCCAAACCATGAAGCGTAAAAGATTCAATCAAATTAAAGGTCTGGAAGATACCCACGGTGTGTGGCATGAAAATGAGGCAGTATTGGCTACGATTGCAGCAGAGCATTTCACGGACCTCTTCAGTTCCAGCCACCCAAACAACGTGGAAAACATAGCAAACTGCATGAATGGAAGAGTTTCGCTGGAAGATAACCTGATGCTGACTGGTCCTGTTACGGATGAGGAGATCCAAAGCGCTGCCTTCCAAATTCCCCCTTCCAGGGCCCCGGGTCCTGATGGGTTCACGAGAGGGTTCTACCAAGATCACTGGGAGGTGGTGGGAAAAGATGTTACCAGGATGATAAAGGCGTTTTGGCATTCTGGAAAGTTCCTCAAGAAGTTCAATCACACTAATCTTGCTCTCATACCAAAAGTGGAGTGCCCCAAAAGTTTGAAGCAATACAGGCCAATCGCTTTATGCAATGTCTGCTACAAAATTCTTGCTAAGGTACTAACTAATCGCTTGAAGAGGATTATGCCGAAGATCATTTGTGAAAATCAATCAGCGTTTGTTGCGGGAAAGCAAATTCATGACAACATCCTTGTTGTGCATGAAATACTTCATTCTCTTATGCATCAAACCAAGCAGGACTCGGCTGGTATGGCTATTAAACTAGATATGGCAAAGCTTACGATCGCGTGGAATGGAATTTCTTGCTGGCAATGATGGGAAAACTGGGTTTTGACCCTCTGTTCTACAGCTGGATCAAAGAGTGTATCTCTACTGTGACATTCAGTATTCTGATGAATGGACGACCCACGGGTTACATCCTTCCTCAACGGGGATTGCGGCAAGGGGACCCACTTTCCCCTTATTTGTTTCTGCTGTGTATTGAAGGTTTTTCTGCTCTAATTCGGTGTGGTCTGGAAAATGAGGCGCTTCATGGGTTTCGTGTCACTAACTCGGGTAACCCTATTTCCCATCTGTTTTTCGCCGACGATTCCGTGTTATTTTGTAATGCGTCGGCTGTGGATGCTTTGGGTGTTCGGGATGTGCTTCAGACTTATGCTCGCGGGTCAGGGCAGGAAATCAACTTGTCAAAGAGTTCTATTTTCTTTGGTCCGAAAACCCACAAACATACCAAACAGGAGATCGTCAAGATCCTCAATATCCAAAGTAGTGCTGGGTTCGGGAAATATTTGGGTTTGCAAGCTGATTTTGGGCACTCTAAGAAAGCGGTTTTTGAGGAGGTAAGGGAATGTATTGAAAATCGAATGGCGGGGTGGGCCGAACAATTCATCTCTCAAGCGGCGAAGGAAACACTTATTAAGGCCGTGGCTATGGCCATGCCCAACTATGCCATGGGTTGTTTCAAACTACCTGTTGGAGTGTGTAAAGACATCGAGAAGACCATCAGGAATTATTGGTGGAGAGGAAGAGGTAGCCGTGGGGACATCCATTGGGTGGCTTGGGAAAGGCTCAGGAAACAAAAACGCAATGGAGGGCTGGGCTTTAAAGATATCCAGTGCTTCAATCTTGCGCTTTTGGCAAAGATCGGGTGGAGGATCATTAAAGATCCGAGCTCTCTCCTTGCAACCATTCTAAAGGACAAATACTTCCCCGCTAAAACCTTTAGGGATGCCTCTCGGGGAAATGGCACTTCATGGGGCTGGAAAGGGATCTATGAGGCTCGGAAGGTGATTGAGAACGGATGTCGCTGGAGGGTGGGTGATGGTACAAGTATAAATATAAGGGAGGATCCCTGGTTTCCCAAACCTTCTACCTTTAAAGTCCAAAGCCAGGACAATTTACAGGCTACACGGGTCTGTGATCTGATTGACCCCTTTTGGGGGGCTGGAAAAATGACATCATCACCAATGGGTTCTCTGAGGAGGACGCTGCTATCATCCTTGGCATCCCGTTAAGCAGGTATGGGCAAAAAGATCGTTCGGTTTGGCACTTCTCAAAGAATGGGGAGTATACTGTGCGAACTGGTTATGGGGTTGCTTTGGGGCTCGCAGAAAATGGTGGGATGGGAAAAAAGGGGCATGGTGCCCCGAGCTCTAACTCGAAACTCACCAAAGTATGGAACAAGATCTGGAGTCTGGAGGTCCCTAATAAGATGAAGTTTTTTGTTTGGAAGTGCTGCAATAATGCACTTGCTGTCCGTAGGAACTTGAAAAGAAGGAAGATGAGAATCGACAACGTTTGTGAAAGCTGCAAGCAGCACAATGAAACCGAGAACCACATTTTCTTCCAATGCGAGAGCAGCTATATCTTCTGGTTCGCTTCTCCCATCCATCTCAACTCTCGGAACATTATGGGCGAGGACTTCCTCGCAACATGGACCAACTTTTGTAGGCACGCTCAAGGTAATGATAATGAATCTGATCTGTTACAAGAATTTGTGTTTGGTCTCTGGCGCCTCTGGAAACAGAGGAATGATACTGTTTTCAAAGGTGAATATCATCACCCTTGATACTTTGGAGTTATGGAAAATGAATATTGCTGAGTTTAGAGATGCAAGGGCTCTGAAGATGGCAGCGGGAAGGAACTGTCAGAGTGGACAGCCAACACCGGGACCTGTCACTCGGAATACGGTGTGGAGAAAGCTGAGCTTTGGTACTATTAAACTCAACACGGATGCTGCATGGTGTAAGGATTCCCTCAGGGGCAAGGTATTAAAAATCGATATTATCGGCGATATTTCGCCGATAATATCGTTTTTTTTCAACCAACGATATTTTTTTAACTTACATAATAATATCGTAAAAATATCGCGATAATATCGCTAATATCGCTAATATCGCGATAATATCGCTAATATCGTGATATTATTTGTGAACCACATATTAAATATTAAACTTATAAAAAAAATACTTCACTTGATCTTAGCCAAAAGGCCAAGAAAGGAATGATTTTTTTCAGCCGTGGAAAGTGGCTTTTGTAGGCAAGCTTGCTTGCTCACTTCTCTTGAGTGGTCGATGTGGGACTCCAGAAAGGAATGATTTTCATCAGCTGTGGAAAGTGGCTTTTATAGGCAAGCTTGCTTGCTCACTTCTCTTGAGTGGTCGATGTGGGACTCCAGTCCTGCACAAAAACTGCACTGATCTCCCACCGATTCTTCCGATCGGACCGTTAGATACCTTCGAGGCCAAGAAAGAGCAGGACGAAGACGGAAACTATCTGTCATGGCTAGACAGCCAGCCGCCAGAATCAGTAGTTTACGTGAGTTTCGGAAGCAGAACAGCCATGTCCAATGAGCAGATTAAAGAGCTCTCAGATGGGTTGGAAAGGAGTGGATATAGGTTCTTGTGGGTGCTCAAAACAAGTAAGGTCGACAAAGATGACAAGGAAGATGTGAAAAACCTGCTTGGGGAGCCGTTTGTGGACAGGACAAAAGGCAGGGGAGTAGTAGTGAAGGGGTGGGTGAGCTAGCAGGACATTCTCGAGCACGCGGCTGTTGGCGGGTTTGTGAATCACTGCGGGTGGAATTCGGTTATGGAGGCGGCGCGAAACGGGGTACCAGTGCTGGCCTGGCCGCAGCATGGAGATCAGAGCGTGAATGCAGAGGTGGTGGAGAAGGCGGGGTTGGGAATATGGGAGAGGAGTTGGGGTTGGGGGGTTGGAGGGGTGGTGGTGGGTGGGGAAGGGATAGGAAGGAAGATTGTGGAGTTGATGGAGGACAAGAAGCTTAGGGGTTTGGCTAGGAAGGCGGGGGAAGATGCTAAGAAGGCTACTGCCACTGGTGGGAAATCTCAGAAGGTGTTCGATGAAGTTTTGGAATATTTGACGCAGAAGAACTAATGTATCCTTGAAATTTATGTGCTTAAGTTGAAGTTTCATGTAATTTTTCAATCTCAAATTTGATATAATATGTTGTAGTCGAGCTATGGAACAGATTTTCGATGTGTCATCTCGCTTTTAAATAATCGAAATCATAAATTTCTTGTTAAAATGGTATCATGTAAACAATGTGTGAAAATTAATAAACAATGTGTGGTTGGGTTACCTCAAATCAGTTAAATAAACATCTTTTAAATCCATCATGTTTGCCAGCTCGCTATATAATCAACTTGATAATGTTAAATCCATCATGCAATGCATTTCTTTCCAATTTTTTGTGATAAACTAATAGATAATTGACTAAATAAACATCCTGCAAAGTTTCAATAAAAATTTCCAAGTTTTTCTTATAATTTCCGTGGTTTCCATGGAAATTTTATCGATATCGATATTATCCCGATATTTCCATCGATATTTCCGTGTTTTCGAACTATCGATATTTCCGATATTACCGATATTTAATACCTTGCTCAGGGGTGGCGTGGGCTGGGTTGCAAGAGATTTTGCTGGACTTCTGTAGGCTGCAGGGGGCACGGGAGGGCTCTTCTGTTTAAGCGCAGTGATGGCAGAAGCTTGTGCAATTAGAAGTGGGCTGGAGGCTTGCCTAAAGCTGGGATTCCGTAAGATATTAGTTGAGTCTGATGCTAATGAGCTTATTCAAATGATCAGGAAGGAGACCTCACCAGATTTCAACATTGAATGCATTCTTGGTGACATCGAGACTCTAGCTTGTTGCTTAGAGTCGGTGACTTTCGTTTTTGCTCCTAGGGAAAGTAACCGTGCGGTCGGTGGCTAAGTTTGTTTTCAAAGAGAGGAAGGATTTTGTTTGGGATTGTATTGGCCCAGAATTTCTGTTTAATATTCTGGCTCGGGATGTAAAACTTTCTATTCGTATTTAATCCTACTTCTATCCTTTGACAAAAAAAAAAAGATACCGCGGCGTATATTGAGAAAAAAAAGAGATTGAGGAAACAAACCACTGAACACTCTTACACTCATATGTATTTTGAGGCCCAATTGGAACCATCCCAAGTGCATCATTCAAGCCCAATAACATAAATAGATCCGACCCAACCCACACCCATGAGCCCATGGATTATGGACTCTATGGAGCATCTCCTATCTCACACGTATGCACAAAAGCCTCAAACTTCTCTTGGCCCTGTGTGCTTCCCGAAATTAGCATTCATACTGAAGAGCTCGACGAGGTCCTCGGCTTCGAGAAATCTCTCTCTTTATCCATGGCGACTTCTCTGCTTTCTCCGCTCTCAGCTCCGCCATCAGCCGCCTTAGACAGCAGCCAAGGTCGCCAAACAGGCGCCTTTAATGCTGGGATCCCAAACACCTTCCTTCACGGCACCAAGGTCGTCGCTGCACCACCTCTCTCTCCCTTAAGATTGAAAGCTCAGAGACGCTTCAAGTCTGCTTATGCTAAAGCTTCGGACCACGTTCCCAAGCAGTTCAGACAGGAAAATCTCAAAGATGGAAGTGAGTTTTCACTACCCTTTTGCTCAATTTTTTGTTTATTGATTTTTGTAGATTGCCCATCTCTTCTATTTTTTTTTTTAAGTGGGAATTTGTGATTCATTTCTGTATTTTAATCAAATTTGCTATGTGGGTTTTGTTTCCTTTCTGATTTTTTATTTTTTATTTTTTTATTTTTGTGGGATGGGAGGTTTCAAATTTTCAATTGGGTTGCTGCGTAAAGAGGTAGGGAGTATAGGCAAAGTTGAAATTTTGAATATTTAGTTGTTAATCTTATGATATTTGAGGGGACAATAGGTTTTATTCGGTTGAAGAAGGTAGTAAATTTAGACAAAATTGAGGGCAATTTCATGTTGCCATATTATTACCAGGCATCATTCTATACAGGAAGAGGAGGAACTGTTGGGGTGAGCTAGAGTGGTCATGCTCTATTGATATGTCGAAAGTAGAATGAGACGGACCATAATTTGATTGTATAATTTGGATTAGTGTACATCTATGTGTAGTGGTTGAGTGTGCCCTAAAAGCACTAAAAGTTCAGTGCTTATTATACTTCAGCATTATTTATGAGCTATGTCAATAAAGGTAATTGCCACTAACCATTGATGTTAACAACTTGTTCATGTAAAACTGGTTTGCAATCATTTCCTAAATCAGAATGGTCTGTATTTTCAATGTGGGACATGGGTTTCAAAGCCCTATTGCCTCGTCAACTTACTGTATCAACACTGATCCAATGTTTGCCTTCTTCACTTTTTGGTATCTTCATCACTTACCAGTATTCAATGACTTAGCACCTTAAGTCCCTCTTTTCATGCTCTGATACCAAGGTTTAGAACTCATGGGTTGAACTTGCCCTTGAAAATGGGTTTGCGTGGGAAACAAAATCAATAGCTCATATGCTAGAACAGGATGGTTCTATTTTTTTCGGTGGGGAATGCTTGTACCTTGACGATTAATATCAAAGTTTTTAGCCACTTAGTACTACGGTCTAGTGGTTTTCCTCTTCACTTGTAAGTGAGAGGTCTTAGGTTCGATTATCGCCAAAGGCGAACTTGAACCACATTATTGCTGGCCCATAGTGAGGCTTAGCCCACTCCCTCACCCCTTTAGTATAGATAATATCGTTTGTTCAAAAAAATAAATAAATAAATAAAGGTTTTTAAGGTTGCCATTATTATGGATCTTAACATATCCGATTTTTCTGATTTATCAATATTGCAATTTGATTCAGTCCTTTTTATGCTCATTTTCAGCCTTTTGCATTTTATTTGAAACTTTAGTCTTCTGATGCTTTAGTTTCCCAAAAATATGGAAATTTGGAATGCCAATTATAATCCAAGTGAAATAAGTTAAATTTCCTCCTTACCTTCTTCATTGTTCTCATTTGTAGTGATGAATAATTTTAAGAATGTGCCACATTATCTGTATGGCCTTTCTCCTACCCAAATGGACATGTTCATGACAGAAGATAATCCTGCCAGACGTCAGTCAGAAAAAGTTACAGAGGTTCACTCACTGTATACACTCTAACAAGTTTTAAGTGGCTCCGTATTAATAGAAGGGCTAAGTGGATTTCAATTAAACTTAAACTAAATGCGGCAAATCAACTAACTAGACATGTTCTTCTTATCCAAAATTTAACAGCAAAGCATCTCATCTGCCAACAACTACTTGAATCATGGAGGGATGTATAGTATGTCAGGCATGGATAGCAAGGGCCCTTCACAATACAGTATGAGTGTGAGCATGTATCGGGGAGGTGCAAGAGGAAATGGAAGACCCCGAACTGCTCCTCCTGATCTGCCTTCCTTACTTTTAGATGCTCGGATATGCTATTTGGGCATG
This sequence comes from Cotoneaster glaucophyllus, assembly GCA_036320875.1. NCBI lineage: Eukaryota > Viridiplantae > Streptophyta > Magnoliopsida > Rosales > Rosaceae > Cotoneaster > Cotoneaster glaucophyllus. Next base: position 22,712,261 of record CM070066.1, on the reverse strand, counting down.
CCGGTAAGAGATTATATATATATTTTAATTATATATCTGGCAACAACTTTCTTTCTTCACGAACCATTCATTCATTTTGTTCTGACTCAGCATTTTATATTTTATCTGACTTCTGTAGATTGTACCAGCAGTAACTGAGCTTCTTGTCGCTCAGTTTATGTGGTTGGATTATGATAACCCTTCTAAGCCTATATACTTGTACATAAATTCATCGGGGACACAGGTTAGTGTTGGAAGCAATTATGAGTGCAATATAACATCAAAGATTTCCCCCATCATTTTCCCTATCTTGAAGTATTTCCTATCCGTATTAATTTTTTTGGCGCATTTTAGAATGAGAAGATGGAGAGTGTTGGATCTGAAACCGAAGCATATGCCATAGCTGACATGATGAGTGTAAGTATTATTATCAACTCTAGGAGGTATTCTGTTTATATCTATTTATAAATGGAAATCAGTTAAGTACAATGGTAATTTTCATCGCGTACCATATGTCTGTTATATGTGATGATATATTTTTAAAAATGTGCAAAAGTCAGTGCCATGCCAATATATGGTCTGTCATCTCATTGGGAAACAATATCCATCGAAAAGCCCTAGCCGTTTCTTTTTCTTCCAATTTCAACAATCTAACCTGCTATTGATTTTTTCTGCATGTAGTATGTCAAATCAGATGTGTATACTGTGAATTGTGGCATGGCATATGGTCAAGCCGCACTGCTTCTGTCACTTGGAGCAAAGGGTTATCGTGCCGTTCAGCCAAATTCCTCCAGTATGATTCCATCTTCAAATCTAGCATACCTTTTGACACATTTTCATACAATGTGGGAAGCTGTAAAGAGGGTGCTATTGTTTTCACCCGTGTTGTGTACATTTGATCACTGTTTTTATATTGAACTGCAGCGAAATTATATTTACCAAAGGTCAGCAGGTCAAGTGGGTCAGTCATCGACATGTGGATTAAGGTACTTGTCACGCCTCCTCCGCCCTCCATTTTTCTCTCCCTCCCCTCTCACACATTTTCCATTAAAACTTATCAGGCCAAGGAACTGGATGCAAACACAGAGTATTACATTGATTTACTTGCAAAGGGAACAGGGAAGTCCAAGGAAGAACTATCTAAAGATGTCCGGCGGCCTAAATATTTTCAAGCACAAGAAGCCATAGAGTATGGAATCGTAGACAAGATAATCGATTCACGTGATGCAGCATTTGAGAAACGGGTACTTTTCTCATTGCAATTTTTTCCATTAATCTCTCTGCTGCTAAATGCCTGTATTGCAATTTCTGAAAGAGAATTCTTTGATCAGAATTACGATGAGATGCTTACGCAATCACGAGCTATGAGGAGAGGAGCAGTGGGCGGTCCACAAGCAGCTCCATCTGGATTTAGGTGATTGCGAAGAAATGGCATTGCATATACAAAGGAAAGATTTGAGCTAGCCCTTGCTACTTTTCGGTATCTAGCACGTTGGAGGAGCAGGGTTTTGGCTGAAGACAGTGATTACAACCACCGCTTTTGCGATACTTCTGATCCTGTATGTGTGGGTAGTTTTCGGGTAAGTGTTATGTCCAATATCCTATGGAATATCGTTCGGAAAAGAAAAACAGCTTGTAAAACCACAATTACATAGAAAGCTCCTTCTATCTTTTTCTTTAGGGGATCATACACCTTGTATTTATGTCGATACTTTTGAATGGTACGACTTATTTCTCATGTTTTTGAAGAATTTGGTTCCGATATTTCTATTTCTTCCTAAGCAATAAAAACAAAAGGCTTAAATGGAGTAGTTCCTATGGTTGGAAGATAGCTCTGTTTAAGCCCCTATGTTGAAGTCTGATAGGATATAGGCCTAAAATTGAAAATTTTGTCAACTCTCTGTTAATTATTAGCATATTAGGCTCACATGTGATACTAAAAAGATAAAGTTAGCCTCCCAGGCTAACAATTAACGAACAGTTCTGTTTTAGATTAATATGTGTGCCTCAAGTTCTAGTAATTAACAAAAAGTTGACCGAATTTTTAATTTTGGGCACAAATTTTAAAAGACTTCACCACAGGAGTTTAAATTCTTTCTTTTCTCTTTTTTTTTTTTGTTTTGTTTTTTTTTATTTTATTGTTAATCACGGGAGTTATCTTCCAACTATCTTATCATCAGAGGGACTAATAATCCAATTAGGCCAAAACAAAAGCAAAAAGTTCGAAGAGTTGCTGTGGTTAAGGATATGTGGCACTAAGGACTTTCAGAAGGAAATTTTACAAAACGAGATAACAAAAGAACTCAAAAACTGCTTGGACTGGAGGCATTTTGTCTGCAAGATGAAATCATAACAATTGCGTTACAAAGCATCATCGTTTCCGACAGCGGACGAAGTTTTAGAATGCAGATGGCCAAAGTCGCGTACATTTAAGTCTCTTTACATATTTCGGGACCTTACATCGTCAAATTGAACAAACATATTCAGAGTAACTAATACGAAAAGCGAAATTCTTCAACTCCAATTACGCTGGCGGATTAGGGTACACTTTTGGCTTTGGCTTGACCTCTATCTCATTTACACTTCGAACAAAGATGGCATCTGGCTCATGGCTGCAAGATGAACAGATAACACATTAGATGGAGAGAGGAAGAGAGAAAATAGCCAGATGGGTAAAAATCAATGAGGAGAGAGGACGCGGGAGGTAGGTGCTTACGGTTTTTCTCCCTCTTCATATGTGTAACTTGATGCCACAGCCAATAGGCGGCCATCTCTGCTAAAAGAAAGTGCCGCAATGCTTGTTGGGTACTTCGTGTACTGGCAAAGAAGAGCACATTGAAAATTTAATATCACTGTAATATCTCCATGGGAGAATTATTCATCAGTGTCACCTAAGGCAAAAAATTACCTGATACAGCCTCTTCTTGTTGTTCCCATCCCATACGTTCACATAACCATCACAACCTCCAGTAGCAAAAGTACCATAGCTGCAATTGAATTTCAGAAAAAAACTAATAAAAAAATGCACGTGGACTAAAAAGAAACTGCTAGCATCACTACTCTCATACAATAAGCAGTATGATCGCAACTCTCATCAAGCGAAAGTATGTATAGCTCTTTTCAATTTGTCCCGAGAGGGCAAAATAGCTTGTAAACAGTCAATAATGTACAAGAATCTCATTCTCAAACTCTCTTTATAAACTTTATTAAAGCATGAGCTACGTATATCTGAAATTACTAAGCTCCCCTTGAGCTTAATTTAGGTTTTAAACACTCCCAACTTGCGGATCAAGTATAATCCAAGCCATAATCTATCGCATAAACAAGGAACAATTCTGATCCTTATTTTTTGAACCATTCAACCAAAGAATAAACCATGAACTAAGTCAACTACTATGAAATTCGCAGATGTAATTATTGTGGTCACAAGATGCCTTCAACAGGAAACCAGATATGGCCTATCGTTTTCATGACTTCAATAAATCAACGCACAAAAGTTCACAAGATTAGTACGCAATACTTTAATAGAAAAACTTACACTGGGTGGAATGCGATTGCATTTACTGGATACACAATGTCCCTTCCAGCCTCTGATTTTCTATGACATTTAAATGCATATCTGCACAAAGGTTAATACCATTAACAAATTAAGGATGAAGACACAGGTGCATGATATTACATTTATGCATGCCTGCATTTTGGAAAATAGTTTCCTTGAGAGGGCCCTAATCTCCAAACCATTTGACCGCCCACAAATCAGTGACCATACGAGAAATGCTATACATTTATTCTACCAAGAGAAATCTACAAGTGTGCAGTGGTGAATTAACAGAAGCACACTTTATGATGATGCCACACCCTCATATATAAAGAGAGAATCATACTTATATCAAGAACAACTTATTTAGTGGTGGTGGCATCAAAGATTTCGAATACATTTTGAAGAAACCCTAAAGATATGACACAATGAAACTGAAAATATCACTCATTGTAAAGAAAAATTTCTCACTGAAAGCTTAATACATACTTTTTAGTTTGACTAGCCTCGGAGAGATCAAAAAACTCCATTGCAACCCGTCCTTCAACAGAACTGAGAGCATAACCTGCAAAATGTGAACATAGAATCAAACATGAAACAACCAACAGTATCGACCAATTCCATTCACCAAATAACTCTATTTTGTAACCCTTATTTTTCTTAAAGGCGTCCTAAAATGAAAAGGCCCTGTTCTGTGAGCAAGGAAAAACCAATGGGCATGGTTAGCCACAGAGCAACAAAATACCCAAAAAACCAAGTGCACGAAAGAAAAGGTTTGTGAGATACTGTCCTGACACTGAAAAGCTACTAAAAATTACCTGTTCCATTGGGATAACAGCGCACACATCGAGTTTGATACTTTAAGGAAGACTCCCTCCGTTGCTCAGGCTGGGACATATTTCTCAAATCATAGATATTGACATGTCTTCCCGCGGTTGCAACCACTAATCGATTCCCCACGAGTGAAAGAGAATAAACACGCTCGGGTTGTGGGTATGACCCAACAAGAGTTTTCTCCTGTCCACTTGCGCCTCTAGGGTCCCAACACTTAACAGTTTTATCCCAACTACCAGTAATCAACTGCCCTGGTATTGTTAGCACATAAGGGAGTTGGTTACAAACTTGGAATTTTACATTATAAGGAAACAATTTTTCTGCTTTCAAACTTACAATAATTAAATGTGATTACCGGAAATACCAAATACATCAGAGGTCATGATTTAAGGTCGTTTATATGGTCATTAAATGTGAAAATACCTTTGACAATAATAAAGCAACAAACACAACTAAGCACACTACAAAATCAGATCAATCAACAGATTTGAGGCAAAAAAATCTGCAGAAAAGAAGTTCAAGGTTTCGATTAGAACTAATTTCAAATGTAAAAATTGATACTTTGGAGAACATACCTGCTGCATAAGAGTATTCAATGCAACGCACCGGCGCGTCGTGCCTTCCTAAAATGTCTTCCTTACTGGAGCTGAATACGAACCTGGGGTATTGACATAGAAGTATACACAAAGCATCAGAGTTAAGAAATGGGGTTTTTACAGCATTTTCCGAGCAACCAAACAGAAAATTAGGGATTTTGGGTTTGGGGTTTGGGGTTTTGATTACCGCCTGACAGTGTTGTCGGCACCGGCGCTGAACCCGGAGGAATCATCGTGGAAGCAGCAATCGAGAACGGGACCTCCGTGCATGAACTCTCCTCGCAACACGTTGGCGCTGGCGTCGTACAATCGGACGGTCTGCGCAATGAGAGAGAGAGAGAGGGGTTAGAAACAGAAGGGGGAGCAGGACGTGCAGCGAGAGTTAGGAAGGCGAGGGCGTACCTTGTCCCAAGAGGAGACGAGCAGGTGGTCGCTGTGGTTGGAGAAGCGGAGGTTGGAGATGCCATCGGTGGGGGGGTTGGAGAGCTCTCGGCCTGGCGCCGGCGGAGGGACAGCTGTCATGGCGCGATTGGTCGGACGGTGTGGGAGTGATGTGATGAGGGGAGAGAGAGAGTGTTCTAGGGTTTTTGAATTTTGAGAGAGTTGAGATGGAGAGTGGAATGATGAGAGAGAAAGAGAGGGGGACGGCGGGTTTGAAAATCTACAGAAAAACGGTGGTGGTTTTGATCCAGAGGTTTTCAAATTCAAACGAGGGGATGGCTTTTTGCTCCATCACAAAAGCTTGGGCTCATTTTCTCAAGCCCGAAATACAGGCCCCGACATAAGGATGACCAAATGGCTCGTTTTAGTTGTATAGTATTTCAAGAAATTAATATTTTAATGAACAATGCATGGTCATATTTCTTGTCATTTCCAACCGAGGGCCAGAGAGCCATAGGCCAAAAATAGCCATGTGACAAAAAATCATCTCCAACAGAGGGGCCATAGGGCTAAACATAATTTATTATTTAAATTTAAAACTACAGCAACTTAAATTTAAAAACTACAACAACTTAAATTTAAAAACTACAACTTAAATTTAAACATAACACCTTCACTTGTTTGAGAACTCCCCCTCACACTATCTTCCGAGACCCATCTATAAACTCTGCAAAGAGCTTCATCTTCTTTTCGGGTCCAAGCCCTACCTTTCATTGCAGATGTGGCTATTTGAAAATTATTGAAAAAATTGAAGGAAAGATTATTGGAAGAGGTAAGAAAATAGAATGTGAAGAATTGAAATAGAATGAAGTAAGATAGTATGAAATTGTGAAAATTATGTGAGAATGGTATAGGAATAGCTTAGGTATTTATTGGAAAAAATGAAAATTTTTAATTTTTTTTTTTTAAATTTTGGCCAAAAAAAATTCAAATCCAACCGCAACTGACGTCAGTTAGCTGTTGCTAGTTAGTGTCACGCTGATGTTAGCTAGACATTGGTTTCAAAAATTTGGCCTGGCTCGAGGCTGGCTGGGTTGGGCCAGCCGATTGGCCTTTTTCTCCTTTTTTGGTCATGTGAGGCCCACGAGCCCTTTGACCTAGCCCTCGGTTAGAGACGATTTTCGTGTCATTTCGGGCTATTTTCGGCCCTCTAGCCAGATCAGTTGGAGATGGATGCAAGCTTTGGAGTGTAGATCCTTTTTTTTTTCTTCTTAAAAAAGGGGGACAACTAGTGGCAAGTCACAGTTATCTACTCAATTCGGGGAGCAGGGAAGACTCACACATTTCAGCCTCCCCTGGCCACAATTCTGGCTTCCACACCAGCAGTGGGTTTTGAACCCAAAACCTTCAGTTTTTAGTTTTAAGGAAGTCTCGTAATGCATTCAAAAAAACTATGGCCTCTCTAAAAACATGACAGTTGTCCACTCACTTAGGGCTGGTTTGGTATTGATGTGCTTTGAAAAAAAACTACTTCTGTTGTGCTGTGAGAATAAGCTCATTTTTGCCGCTTCACGTTTCAGCTTTTTTTCATCAAAAACTGTGAAAATAAGCTATTTTTAAGTGTTTACCAAACACCTTTTTGAGCTCAACTTTTTTTTATACCCACTTTTTATAAAAGCACCTCAGTACCAAACCAGTACTTAAACACCTAAACATTGTTAACTCTTTGTTATCTCCTAAATTCCTCTTCTCTATGTCCCCTCGACTTCCAAAATTCAACTCCCACCTTCTATTCTCCAAAGCCAAAAACCCAGAACAAGAACACCTAAATTTGTTAACTTTTCTCACTTTGCTCCAATCTCTCTCTCTTCCCCAATTTTCTAGTAATTCCAATCCCTCTGCTAGTTTTCCTCCATGAATTTCTTCAAATCCGTATTCTTCGACGACCCAGATCCCTCATACCCTGAATTAGAAACCGAATCTCATAACAACCTAGAACAAGAACAACCATATCCCTAGTCCCAATGACCCAACTCAATCCTAACCCAACTGGAAACACCGAGGGAGTGGATTTTTAGGGATATGATGAAAACCAAAGTGACAAATCCAAGTCCGTGATCGAGACCTACCGCTGCGACCTGCAGGAATTCGGGTCAGGCCTGAAGAAAGAGATCAAGGCTCAGATCACCACTGATGATGACACATACGCGATCTCACCGCCGACGAATTAGATTCCTCTGATGCCAAAGATCAAAGCTTTAGCTCTCAACATACCTCTCTCTGCCTTCCAAGCCAAACAATTCACTCTTTCAATTCCAAGCTTATGAACCACAATTATTTGTACGTTTTTTAATTATCAATCTCATAGCTTTGTCTATATATATATATACTGTGAAGATTGTTAATTTTTAGTTGCTGAATTGAAGATGTATAGAAGATTGAAAATTTAGTTGCTGAAATTACATGCATTTTGTTGGAGAAGAATGGTGAAGAAATCGAGAGGCTTTTTGAAGAGAATGGAGATAACAAGGAGTTGACACTATTAAAAAAATTATGTGAGTGGACATGTGTCATGTTTTTAGAGGGGCCACAAATAGGTCACAGCTTTTTTAAATGCAGAAGATTTGAACTCAAAACTTTTTTATCACTAAAACCCAAGGTATTAAATATCGGTAATATCGAAAATATCGGTAGTCCGAAAACACGGAAATATCGATGGAAATATCGGGATAATATCGATATCGATAAAATTTCCATGGAAACCACGGAAATTGTAAGAAAAACTTGGAAATTTTTATTGAAACTTTGCAGGATGTTTATTTAGTCAATTATCTATTAGTTTATCACAAAAAATTGGAAGGAAATGCATTGCATGATGGATTTAACTGATTTAAGTTGATTATATAGCGAGCTGGCAAACATTGTGAGTGTAGAAAATATGTAGTAATTAATGAAAGAAGTTTAAACACACCATAATCATTTATATATAATGAATTAGTACAATAGTTTATACTTTATACATTGCATGGTAAGATACATGAGTGACTTAGTAAATATTAGCTTGCAAGCCTTGCAGACATCTTAACGACCATATAAATATTACAGGCTGAATATGTAATCACAAACACATCTGTAGCAAGTTGGATAAGGCCCAGGTGCATGGTTGACAAAGGGAGGGGTTCGAATTTCTCTATGCTCAAGATTGAGACTTTTCAGCATTTTTCAAGTATTATGGTGTCTGCAAGTAGAACATGCCACATAAAATAACCATGTATACAATTTGAAGATCAATACAACTAATAGATTTTGGCTTAATTACTTGGGTTAACTGCATCAGTCATCACAGATTTTGGCTTAAAATATTCCTCCAATACTTGTCATTCTTTTTATTCATCATAGATTGCCTGAACTTTCATCTCCAATTTTTTATGTTTCAATTTAATTTTAATTATTTTGTTTTAGATCCTTCAACAAATAGAAACGAAGATAATATTGCGAGCATGCACCTGGGCAAGGCAACTGCTTGGTAAGAACCAATATGATCTCCACCTCCATCCTCCAAATGGATATAAGAACCAATATGATCTGCCACAATCCCTGCTAAAAAGGGCTTTATATATATGTGTGTGTATGTGTGTGTGTGTACGTATGTATGTATATATATATATATATATATATATATATATATATATATATATAGAGAGAGAGAGAGAGAGAGAGAGAGAGAGAGAGAGAGAGAGAGAGAGAGAGAGTATAATGTTTGGTATATATGTGTGTGTGTGAGTTGTAGACGTTTTCTGGTTTCAGACAAAACATTTTGGTTTTTGTAACTTGTCCCACATCGGCCGCGCAAGCTAACTGAGCAAGCAAACAGGCCTACAAAAGCCATGTTCCAAAGCAGAAATTATCATTCCTTTCTTGGCCTTTTGGCTGAGATCAAGTGAAGTATTTTTTTAACATTTTAATATTTGACACGTGGGCGTTCAGGAGTAATATCGCGATATTACCTATAATTTATAGGTAATATCTCGATATTATCGATATTATCGATAATATCGCGATATTTTTACGATAATTAATGGAATACCCTGAAAATATCGTCGGTCCCAAAAAACGATAATATCGGCGATATTTCGCCGATATTATCGATTTTTTAGTCCTTGCTAAAACCCAAGTTGACTGTTGAAGATTTAGCATCACTTCCCCCTAAAATGTCAATGTGGCTGCCCCTTGGTTTGACAGTTGTCCAGTCCTTTACTCTTTTCTAACAAATTATCCAGTATCAAAAATGCTTATTTAAAAGACTAGAATCACATTTTAACAAGAGGTATTCATCAATTTTCCCCTTGAACTTGTGACCATTGGCCAATTTCCTCCCCTCAACTCTCATAATTAGTCAATTTCCCCCTCAACTTTAATTTAGCCAATTTCCCCCCTTAACTCTCATAATTAGTCAATTTACACCTTACTGTTAATTTTTTTAAAAAAATTTTCCATCTATTTTTTTTTTCCAATCTTTCTAATAACTTCCAACAAAATACTAAAATTAATATAAACTCACCTGCATAATATAGGGTAAAATGTACAAAAACATAATACAATTAGTATATGATATGGGTTGATTATAAGAAAAAGTTATGAATCGGGTTTAAAGCATGTAGAAGAAGAAATAATAACAAGAAGAAATAATAACAAAAAGAAATAATAATCCTAAACTCATGGATTAGACTTATTTCAATAAAATGAGTTTTCTTAATAAGGAGTTGAAAATTATGAATTGACTAGCCATTTTTGTACTAAAGCTTGATTCTCCGCAATTTACTTGAACTTAGCTTTCGCTTTTATAAAGAAAAATTTATTCACATACAAAAATTTACACATCAATCCTTTTCGTTATCAATTCTGTATAGTCAAAAATCAAATAAAATTACTTCATACTGATTTATTATGACTAATAATACTATCTATGATAAATTGTAAAATTCTAAATTTTAATCTATTTGTAATAGGAAAAAGATATAGGAAAATGATTAACATACATCTTATTTAGTTTCTTACACACACTTGTTTAATTATGACCAAATTAAAAAATTAATAGTAGGGTGCAAATTGACTAATTATGAGAGTTGAGGGGGGAAATTGGCCAAATTAAAGTTGAGAGGGGAAATTGATTAATTATGAGAGTTGAGGGGGGGTGGGAATTGGCCAAAATTACAGTTGAGGGGGCAAATTAGCCAATGGTCACAAGTTCGGGGGGAAATTGATGAATACACTTTTTAACAAAGCCACAAACACCAACCCTGTAATGCCTCGTCAATCTATTTCAGAAAATAATTTCGGTGATAGGCCAAATTAAAATCTTGTTTATTTAACTACCATTAATCACGATTCTTTATTTAAATTTCTTAATCACTCACAAAATTTATAACTAAAATTTACATACCAAAAACATAAGATTAAATTTTCAAATGAATCACCAAATTTCTTTTCTTAAATCAAATTCCTAACAAAAGATTAATTTCAATTTTTTTAAGGCTGCATCTAACCCCTGTTAGACTGCCTACGTACCCTTGAGCGGGATCAAGCCTTTTGTAGTTCACCATTCATTCTTTTATCCATTTCCGAAAATATTCTAGTAACGGAAATATTCAATAGTAGCTTTCAAAATCGAATCACATCAAATGGGTACCAATTACATATTAAAATATCAAAATTTGCATGAAAAGGCAGCGTCGACCCACTGGCCACACACAGAAACCCAATTTTTCGACGAACTCCAAAATTTTCCAAATTTTTCAGGGTTGTAGAACACAACGAGGGGAAGAATTTTCATACCTGAGCCAAAATCCAATTCGACCGGGAAACACCTCAAATAGCCCTCAAACTGCCGAAAACCTTTGAATTAGGTGTTCTTGATTCGTCGAATCCGAAGCTCCGCCGCCTCCAAACTTGTTTGGCTTTGTTCCTGGGCTCAAGAGGATGCTAAGGGTGGTGGTAATCAAAAGAAATCGTTTCAGAATGGGTGGATCTTCGACAAGGTACCACCGCACCCACCAGTGCGGGTTTCACCAATTCAAGGCTAATTCTCCTCATTCTTTGGGTTGAAATTGGTAGAGGGAAGGTCGGGGATTTGTTTCCAAGTGCTAATCCGGTGCAAATCACTTGAATTTAGCCAGAGAAGGGTTCAGAATCCCTTGTTTCCGTCATGTCGGTTCGAAAAAGAAGAAACGGGTCGAGGGGAGACCCAGGTTGTCTACCCCCTTCCTCCATACTTTCTCTTCTTTCTCCCATCTCTTATTGGTTCCCTTCTCCTCTCCCCCTCTCCCCCTCTCTGATTCATCCCCACCCCTCATTTTCCCTCATTTCCTTTTCATCCCAGCCACACACGTGGCATCACATAACCTTGCTCTAGAAATCTGGAGACTTCCAGATTAAAAATTAAATTACTATTTTGCCCCTAAATTGTTCATTAATAACTCCTTCGTTATAACTCCAAATTGCAAACCATTTGCGACCACGTGTTCGATCGATACGTAAACAAAATTCTAAAATTTCTCTAATCAAATTTTCATAACCATAAATCTATTTATTCTCAATTTACTCCACATATTCATATATTTTAAAATTTTCAGGGTATTACATTTGAACCCCATTAAAATAAATCTCGTCCCTGAGATTTCTACCATCGAATAACGAAAAGGAATTTAAAGCTAATCCCACTATTCCATTTATAGTGAATAAAATCATAACCTTAGTCTACGATTTTATTCAAGCTCCAAAAATAAATAATTCAACGAAGCAATTATCTATACTTAGATTTTCTGCCACCCTCATTGGTAGAATATCAAAACATCAAGCCATAATTCTCATTGGCTGAATAAATACCATAATATCAAGCCACATCTACCATTGGCTAAATAAATACTAGCATAAGAACCACAATCATGGGTAAAACTACTTACCATCACTGGCTATACATAGTTGTTACCTTGATTCTTTCTCAAAATTTCTGGCCACAATAACTGGTGATACTAGACATCAGAAATTTTTTGTCATATTCATTTTTGGCAAAACAATTATCATGTATTCCCATCGTCCAACAGAATTGGCAACTCAAATGTCAGAAATTTCAGCGAAATTCATTGGAACTTTTAATCACAATCACTGTATAAAAATGAGGAATTTAAAACCAACTGCAATTTCCGTTTATATTAAACGAACTCAAATTCTCATTCTATTATTCATGTCCACTAATAATTCAATAAATAAAGAAAGCTCCATGGTTTTTCCACCATTCCAAATATAATGAGCAATTCATAACTTCGATTTATGATTTCTTTCCCGTTCGATAAATTTCATCTTGATTTTCGTAAATATTAAAATTTTCAGCTATAAATATCATTGGCAAAACAACAATTTCATCACCTTTTTCTTTTATCCCAATATGTGACTAGCAACTGGAAAAGATCGTAATATACCTGGTCGATACACATCACATTGATAACTCATTCTCACAGCCCACACATGGAGATTTTCTCCCGTCTTTGTGCCCATTCAATTATTTCTCCACATTTCACGGCTCATTTCGCCCAAATCAGCATTCATGGGGCCACTTTGCCCAATCAAACATCAACGGGGCCATTTTGCCTTATCAAACATTCCTCTCATTCCACGAGCCATTCACGCCCAAATCGACATCCACGGGCCCTTTCCACCCAAAGCAACATTTCTCAATTTCATAGGTATAATACGACTTTTCCATCTACTTGTCACAATTTCACAATCATCTTACGTTCAAAATTTTCAAACGCCCATTTTTTTTTTAAAGCTATAACATGAATCATGATATTTTAAAATTTTCTACTCCTATTCAATTCAATTCACTTCATGGTGAATCACAATATAGGTATTCCACATAAATGCTTCATTAGTCATAGAACTTATGAAATAATGCAATATGAATGCAATTCAGAATTCACATCCACAAACACCAATAATATCTCACATTGTAAGGTAGGATCATATGCTCTAATACCATTTGTAACGCCCCGCCAATTTATTTCGGAAAATAATTTCGGTGATAGGCCAAATTAAACTCTTGTTTATTTAACTACCATTAATCACAATTCTTTATGTAAATTTCTTAATCACTCACAAAATTTATAACTAAAATTTCCATACAAAAAACATAAGATTAAATTTTCAAATTAATCACCAAATTTCTTTTCTTAAATCAAATTCCTAACAAAAGATCAATCTCAATTTTTTTAAGGCTGCATCTAACCCCTGTTAGATTGTTTACGTACCCTTGAGCGGGATCAAGCTTTTCGTAGTTCACCATTCATTCTTTTATCCATTTCCAAAAATATTCAATAATAGCTTTCACAGTTGTTTCACATCAAATGGGTACCAATTATGGATTAAAATATCAAAATTTGCATGAAAAGACATCGCGGCCCACTGGCCAAGAGTCGTTGCAGGCGGCAGTTTCTGATTAATGGAAACCCAATTTTCCGACGGACTCCAAAAATTTCCAAATTTTACAAGGTTGTAGAACACAAGGGAAGAATTTTCATACCTGGGCCGAAGTCCAATTTGGCCGGAAAACACCTTAAATAGGTTTCGAATCACCGGAAACCCTTCAATTAGGTGTTCTTGATTCGTCGAATCCAAAGCTCCGCCGTCTCCAAACTTGTTTGGGCTTTGTTCCTGGGCTCAAGAGAATGCTAAGGGTGGTGGTAATCGAAAGAAATCGTTTCAGAATTGGTGGATCTTCGACGAGGTACCATCGTACCCACCGGTGCGGGTTTCACCAATGCAAGGCCAATTCTCCTCATTCTTTGGGTTGAAATTGCTAGAAGGAAGGTTGGGGATTTGTTTCCAAGTGCTAATCAGTGAAAATCACCTGAATTTAGCCAGAGAAATGATCAAAATCCCTTGTTTCCGTAGGATCAGGTCGAAAAAGAAGAAACATGTCCATGGGAGACCCAGGTTGTCTACCCCTTCCTCCCTTCTTTCTCCTATCTCCTATTGGTTCCCTACTCCTCTCCCCCTGATTCATCCCACCCCTCATTTTCCCTCATTTCCTTTTCATCCTAACTACACACGTGGCATCACATAACTTTGCTCCAGAAATCTGGAGACTTCCAGATTAATAATTAAATTACTATTTTGCCCCTAAATTCATTCGTTATAACTCCAAATTACAAACCGTTTGCGACCACGCGTTCGTATTGATAAGTACTAATCAAATATGTAAAGAAATCTGCAATAAATTACGAAATGATCAAATATGTCCACAAAATTCCGTTTAATACAATAGGGGCAATTTCATCATTTTACTTATCGATAAATTTTTCGACGTAAATTATAATAAATCTTGGAAACAAATTTCCAAAATTTCTCTAATCAAATTTTCATAACCATAAATCTATTTATTCTCGATTTACTCCACATATTCATATATTTTAAAATTTTCAAGGTATTACAAACCCCATTGAACTCTCCTCTATTCCATTGCTTTTTTGTAGGAAAAAGAAAACATAATTATCTTACCTTCATCTAGTTTACTACCACCAGATATTGTGGAGGAATCCATGAAAGATGTTAGTTTACAATTTGAAACTGTTGGATTAACTGATGAGGAGGAGAATGAGACTATTCAATACATGAGAAAAGATGCTATGAAAGGAAGAAAAAAAAAGCTAACTAGGGCGAATTGAGAAGAAATAAGTCTGATAAGAAAGGAAAAAAAAAGTTGGTGGTGCTGCGAAATTGTATGGTCAAATTGACTGCCTTATTAGTGCAGTTCAGAGTAAGAACACTACAACATCCTTGATGATGCAACTGACGATTGAGACTAATATTCTTGATGTTAAAGTTTGTTGAATCAAGACCTAGTTGTGAGCCTACTAGCCCTTTATGGTTGTTTGTAACTCATTTGCTTTTAATTAAGAGAAAAGAGATGTTCTCTATCATGAAGATCTTAATGTTTAGCTTACTTGTTTGAATTATGAGTCCATCAACCAATGAGGATTTATGCATCTATGTTAGGTTTTAGGATTATGAATGTTAGAATTGGTTTGATACCTTCCTTGAATGTTATTTTGGATTCTAAGTTAATTGCGTAGCTACTTTGTTATTTTGGATTATGAGCATCATGGTTTAACTATCTTTTTTGAATGTTATTTAGATTATGAGTTAATTCTTTAGCTACTTTGTTTACAATATTTGTACAATTGTCAATTATCTCGTAGTTGAATTTTTGTTAAGGATTATTTGTTAACTTGTAGGGGTTCATTGAATATGGACATTCCAAATGATGACGATGAAGAGTTTGACCTAATAGCATGCGCTTGTGCTCGAGTTATTGAAACACATTATCTAAAATATATGCATAAAACTTCATGTATGAATTCTTCTCAAACATGTAACATGTGGTTAATGAAAGTACAAGGAAATGAGCAACGACGTTATTGGATGTTTAGAATGAACAAAGATGTAATTTAAAAGTTATCCAAAGATTTTCAAGTTAACTATGGTTTGAGAGGTTCAAGGAGAACGAGTGTAACTGAGATATTAGGAATGTTCTTGCCTATGTTAGAACATGGTGTTAAAAATAGATTAGTCCAAGAGCGATTTCAACTTTCCAGAGAGGTCGTTAATAGATATTTTGGTGCTATGTTGGATGTTGTATGTTAGATGACAATAGATATTATCAAACCTATAGATCTAGAGTATAATTCTACCCCACAAGAGATAATGAGAGATACTAGATACATGCCTCATTTTAAGGTAATTATGTATTTATTAATTTTTAGAAATTGTTTCGAAACATTCTTATACAAGTTGACGGTCTTTATTAACATAATCTCTTATTTTTAGGATTGTGTTAAAGCCATAGATGGGGTACATGTTGATGCTTCAATGCCTCATCCCGATCAAGTACCATATATTGGTAGGAAAGGGAGACTAACTCAAGACATCATGATTATGTGTAATTTTGACATGCAATTCACATTTGTTTGTGCCGGATGGGAAGGCACTACACATGATACAAGGGTTTTTCTATCAGTTTTACAAAGTTTGAACTTAAATTTTCCTAAGCCTCCAAATGGTAGTCCCTTGTTCTTAATTATTAATTTAAATTTTTGTAAATCCTTTCATCTGTACAAATAATAACATGTTCAAACAAATTTTACATTTGATAAAGAAGTATTATTTGGTAGATGCTGGGGTACCCACAAAGGATAATGTATATGAGACCGCATAAGAGCGAAATATATCATCTTCCGAATTTTCGTAAGGTTGGCCAACCAATGGGGCATAAAGAGGTATTCAATTATAGACATTCTTCTCATGATCAATACAACCTAATTAAATTAATATTATATCCAGCAACATATCTTTTTTTGTCATTTTACCTAGTTACAACAATTTTATACGAAAGTTTCACAAACACTCTAACATTGTTTTTTTTGCTAAAAGCATTTTCACCACTGTAGTTTACCAAACACTTATCTTTTTATTTTTCACAGCTATTTATTCTCACAGCACAACAGAAGTAGTTTTGAAAAGAAAAAAAAAACAGCAATCCCAAACTAGGGCTGGGTTCGGTTCTCAACGGTTCGGTTTTTTCCCAAAATCGAAACCGAACCGAAACTTTGGTTCAGTTCAATTTTTTTCGGTTGTTTCTCGGTTCGGTTTCGTTTTGATTTCGGTTTTTTTTTTTTTTTTTAAATTATTCACTCCTCCAAAAAATAAAAAATTTGGAAATATGAAAGTTCACATTCAAAGTCACTTCAGAGTCATCCACATGAGAACCTACGAGTATGAAATCAATTTTACACATCTACATAAATTCAAAAAGGAAACATATGCCATTTGAGAAGTGGTGAGAATCCAAAGTTGATCCACGGTCCACCAACTTGGGGAAAGAACACTGCAACAAAGAATAAGGCAACATATTGACATATGCACGTTACTGACAAAGTTTAAGTCTTCCAACTAAAATAACCAATCAAGCCTTCCAATTTCCAAAGTCCAAACTTAAATAAACATCAAAGTTTTAAGTCTTCAAAAAGTCCAAATTTAAAATAAACAAGTCAAATAAACCTTCAAGGTTTCATCACTTCATGTCTTGCACAAATAAAATCTTCCAAGTCCTCATATAATATATGATCATGCTGTATGCATCAATAAACCGAGGCACAAACATTGATAAAGCAAACATGTTTCCTCAGATAATATATGATCAGGCATCAATAAACCGAGGCACAAAGACATGCACATAGTAGAACAAGCAAGCATCACTGATCAACTGAAGCTAAAACAAAGAAAATGACAGTAACTGTTGTTCTAAAGACTAAAGACATGCACATAGTAGAACAAGCAAGCATGAAGCATCAATGATGCCACACTTTCCCAAACAGCCCTAATTTCCCCAACAGCCCTAATTTCCCCACATCGACAAACACTCCCCAACAGCCCTAATTTCCCACATCGACAACAGACACTCCCCAGCATACCCAAAACAAATTGCAGTGCAGAACCAAAATTTCTCACAAATTAATCAAACCTCAACTAATAGTCTAATAGTGTTGTTCAGAAATGAAATTGCCCAACCAAATCGAGCATACCCAAAACAAATTGCAAAATCCATGAAATTGAAAAGCTACAGATCAGAACCAATGAAATTGAAAAGAAAAAAAAAATCTGCAAAACGCATCATTGGGGTGACTGGGTGAGAGACTAACCTTGCAAATGAGGGAATCTGTGGGTCGTGACTCGAGACTCGAAATGGCAAGAGGAAGTCGTGGGTCGCGCGCGGGTCACGGGTCACAGGTCACGGGTTACGGGGGTGAGAGACTGAGAGTGAGACGGCGTCGCTGGGAAGGAAGAAGACGAAGCGGAAGAGCGGCGGAGCTGGGAATGTGAGATGGTCCAGAGTGAGAGAGTACAGAGGAGAAGAGAGGAGAGGGATAAGGGAAAGGGAAGGGAATGGTTACGATTTTGGGGTTTCAGACTGAAGAAGAGAGTGACTGAACGACGCCGTTCAAGGAAAAAAATCATTAATTTATAATTAAACATAAAACGACATCGTTTTGCCTATACTTCGGTTCGGTTCGGTTCGATTTTCGAACCCCAGAAACTGAACTGAACTGAACCAGATTCAGTTCGGTCCGGTTTTACACTTTCGGTTCGGTTTTTTTTTGCCTTGGTTCGGTTTTCGGTTTTTCGAACCCACCCCTATCCCAAACTGACCCCTAGGGTCAGGGATGCTCTTTAATCTTCCTATCTCATCATCATCCGATATGCACCTGTTTTAGTTTTAATTTTTAGAAAATTATTTAATGGGTTCTTGGTGTTTAGGAGTTACTGTTCTTTCACCTTTTTTCGAAGCAGCTAATTTCTTATTCAACCAACGCTTGCTCCTAATAAGGTGTGGATATATAAATGCATAATCTATTATTTTGAAAATTGACTAATTTTATTTTTCATCTACTTTGCTCTTTGGGTTGTGTGGTTCATCCAAACTTTTTGTCTTTTTCGATTCATCAATTTGGGCAATATATATAGTGCAAGCAATATATTTGAAAAAAGTTACTCATGTGCCGATTGTCTAATTTAAAAAACTCACTTTTTTCACACTATTTTCATTTTTCAGGTTACTAGATAGATAGTCAGTTCTAACCAATGGGTCATGTGATTGCGGAGTTGATTTACAAGGTGAGTCCTAATTTGACAATCCTCATGCATATAATTTATATAGATCGAAAATTCATGTAGGTATACTTGGAAGGGAATTTAGTTCGTGTGAGAGTGTGTTTGGACCCGATTTTACACTATCGGCCCGAGCAATCGAGACCGTTGAATAAGTAAAATTTTGGACCGTTGATTGACAAAGTGGTTGAAATGGTTTTAAATTATTATTAAGAAATAATATTGTGGTTTTAATCATGATATTATCTTTTAATAATATATTAAATTATTTAAACCTAATATTTGGCTAGATCCCAATTACTTTGAATGATATGGCGTATTGGGATGTGCATGGGCGTCAGATAATGAAGCAAGTAGTACAGTCCAAATTGATTTGGATATCTGGCAGTGGGTGTGGACTGAAACAACTTGGAGTGGAGATCAGCACGTGGGATTTGGTGATCCTGATGGTTTTTTTTGGCAAGATAAGAAAGTCTAGCTAGGCTAGGTTTCTAGCCATGATGTGATAAACTCTTATTAGGTTTGAAAAGTCAAAGGAAATCCCATGGATTAATTTGAAGGATATGCCCTTCTGACGCGGATCAAGTTCATCTCCACAAATGAGAGTTGCAGTCGAACTCTGCAAAATTACACAACATATGTTCCTATAAATACAGAGGCGCTGTACAACAGAAAAGGATCTCCAACTCAACACACAAATCTTCCCTGCGCAAACCCTCTCAACCTTTTGAGATTTTTATTTTCTTGTCCGCCGACACATCTTCAGTTTGGATAAACAGCACTGTGAAGGCAACCGGTGATATCTTCAGTTTGGATAAATAACACTATCGCCGTAGAACCAGTCGACCGCGGAGCACCTTCAGTTTGGATAAACAGCACTGCATCGAGGCCGGTTGGTTACCTATCCAAGTCTCGGTTGAGAAGGATTTTCGAATCCTTATTGGTAGAGGTTATCTCATCAGCCTTCTCGGCGAAGTGAGGTATTACGAATTACCAGGCTCGGCACATTGAACGCCGAGTTGTTTTATGATTGGATACTCGCAGGTTGGTTTCAGAGTTCGGCATTCAGACGGCCGAACCACTTTCACAATCAAGACCTACATCAGTTTCGAGTACTTGTGCCCTTATACGTTGGTGTCCATTCGACGTGCTTATACCTTTACAAATATAATCACCGTGACCGAATCCGGCGCCGACGAGTCGTGAACTTCGCAAGACTAGTAGCCTTGTCTTCAGGCTCTAGAACCCAAAGGCCGGGGCGTGTTCCTTCCTCGGTCGCAGTCGCAAGACTCAGAAGTCAGCCACGCACACAACGCAACATCAACATTTTACTCACCGGCCGAGCTCGGCCGTCGAGTTGGCACGCCTCGCATTCAACCGAAGGACGTAGTTAGCTCATAGATTACTCGGCCTGCGCGCCACGTAGGCTTGGTAGTTTTTAGGGTCAACAAAGTGCATATAAGTTTTATGTAAATTATGATGGATTAAGTGTCATGAATAACTTATTGTTGTTCAAAAGAAAGTTACCAATACACAGACAAATGGCGTAAAATTGTAACTTACTTGCAACCAATTCAAGGGTTGGTTGCCGAGCACATTTCGCGCTCTGATTCCAAATCAAGTTCTAATTCGGCATTAGGACATGATTCACAACTTAATTACAAAGTCTAAAATAATATAAATAATATGTGAAAGCTAAAACATAAATAAATAAATAAAAACTGAACTTAATTATACACAAAGTTATTAGAAACATAATTGTACTTGAGTATTCTATATTAACAACGAAACTACTCAAAGCAGAGTATGAGTAGTCCTTTAATCAACCAAAAACAAATAAAAGAAAAAAGTTTTAAAACGAGTCAAAACTCCCTCATTATTTGATATGAACAAACTTCACATCTCAACAAAGTAACCATCTAGTTCCCCAGTTCATTACCTGCAAAATTTAGTTAGGGTGAGCCTACAAACTCAGTAGGGACCTATACATTTATGTAATATAAAAGTGAATTATTATAGTTCGAATCCAAACAAATAAAAAACAGAAGCACCAAAATATTAAGATGTATGGATGCAATGCAAGATACTTCATTTATTCTCACTAGTTCAAGCAATTAAACACTTAGAATAAGCATGTCGAATACCATGCTATTCCAAGTGGAAATTATTTGAAGTTGCCCAAACCCAAGCCCAAACCATTTCTAAATTTCCCTTTTTGCTAGTCATCTTGCTAAAACTCTTTTTCGCCAGTCCCGATTGCCTTAGAGAACTTGTGCACTATGGCTGACATGATAATCTGATACCTAGCAAAAGTTGGCCCAACTACACAAAAACCCACTGTTCTAAAAATCCCCGCCTAGCACCGCCTAGGCCCCGCCTAGGCGCTAGGCGGTGACCAACCGCCCCGATTAATGCCTAGACCGCCTAGGCATCCACCTAGCCCACCCAGACCTACAGAGACGCTCGCCCAGCCCGCCCAGACCCACCTAGACACCTGCCTAGGTTGCAACTCATTTAGATAAAAAAATAGATAACTTTCCTTTTGCATTTTATTGTTTCCAATAAATTGTAAGAGACTTATTGAATACTTAAATAAACACACATTATATGTTTGCTCCCTATGTTTTCATTATGTTTCAATACTTCATAATATAGATGTCATTCTATTTTCTAGTTTATGACGAAATTATGTATATTTTAAGTATAAACAGACACTTATTTACACGAAATAAAATAGATTTACTTAAATCCGCCTAGTCCGCCTAGTCGCCCGCCTAGGCTCCGCCTAGCCGCCTAGGCGCTAGGCCCCATCCCGCCGCCCGACTAGCGCCTAGCGCCTTTTAGAACCTTGCAAAAACCTAACCACTACCCAAAACTCCAAATTTCCTTCTCAACGACAAACTGATTTTCGATTTCATTTTTCATATGATAAAGAGAGAATAAATAATTATGATGGATAACACAAAGCAGTTCGGTAATTAAATAATCTCATGAAATTGAAATTTTACTACTAATTCATAAGGAACACAACAATAAGATCTTCTAGTTCACAACAAACCTCAACTGATTTCCAATATATATGTATATATTTGATTCTTACATGTAATAATCTAAGTCAATTATGTAAGGTAAGGATGTTAGACATTGGTATGGAATAATGACTAGAAACAAACACGGAAGATGATATGATTTTACCAACACTGCTTAATTATATCTCTCAATTAAAAAATATTTTAGATAGTCTATAAAGAATGAAGATCACAAACGAAGAAACAAAGCCTAAATTATCACTATTTGTGTCATCAAGTTTATTCATTATGGACTAATGTGTAAATTTAATATAAAATGTAATAGAGTATAGGTATCACATCCCGGCCCGAGCTCCCACCACATCCCGGACTCGGCTCCGCCGTAGCACGATATTGTCCGCTTTGGGCCCCGACCACTCCCTCATGGTTTTGTTTCTGGGAACTCACACGAGCAGAACTTCCCAGTGGGTCACCCATAATGGGATTACTCTCGAGCGAACTTGCTTAACTTCGGAGTTCTGATGAAATCCGAAGCCAGTGAGCTCCCAAAAGGCCTCGTGCTAGGTAGAAATGAGAATATACATATAAGGCTTACAGGATCCACACCCCTGGGTGATGTGGGATCTTACAATCCACCCCCTTAGGGGCCCGACGTCCTCGTCGGCACACTTCCGGCTAGGGATTGGCTCTGCTACCAAATTGTCACATCCCGGCCCGGGCCCCTACCACATCCCGAGCTCAACTCCGCCATAGCACAATATTGTCCGCTTTGGGCCCCAGCCACTCCCTCACGGTTTTGTTTCTGGGAACTCACACGAAAACTTCCCAATGGATCACCCATCATGGGATTGCTCTCGAGCGAACTCGCTTAACTTCAGAGTTCCTACGGAACCCGAAGCCAGTGAGCTTCCAAAAGACCTCGTGCTAGGTAGAGATGAGAATATACATATAAAGCTTACATGATCCACACCCCTGGACGATGTGAGATCTTACAATAGGTCCAGCAATATTGAGTTTGAAAATTAGGATGAGCAATTTAGTTTGGTTTTATTCCTCATTCCTTATTCTTGAATTCATGTCATTTTATCACAAATACCAATATAAAATAGCATGATAAACTTACATAATAGATAATCTAACAGAAACAAATTCATAAATGATATACAAATATATAGATAGAAGGCTTCCCAGAACCCCCTAACTAGTTCACTCAAACTAACTTCTCCGAAAGCTTTGCCGAATCCTATTTCGAACTCGAGTCTAATTTCTTACTCCAACAAACAAATAAACAAAAATATAAAACTAGAATTAGAATGCAAGCTTACTGTTTATAAGTACCCAAAAAGTTGTAATAAAATCTACATTTAAAGCTTTAGACTTACAAAAACAGAGCTGAGACTTTCTTCTCAAAATACCTAGGAACTAAAATTAGGGCTTTTATATGTAGCTGTTTATAGGAAGGAAACGTTTCCTCTAACCCTAACTGCAGTGTGTGGCAGAATGATGAGAAGGTTATGTGCTTCAACTGTCAGTCGTGCAAGGTTGGACTGCTGGACAACATAAAAAGTAATTGGAAGAAGACGACGATTGTCAACATTGTCTTCCTCATCTTCCTGCCTGATTGTGGTGTATTCAGTTGGATGCTACACATTTAGGAACATCAGAAGGGAAAATGAATATTGGAAACAGTAAGCGACGCTGGAGTTTCATCGGATATTGACATGTATGTAGAGAGTAGTTTGGCACTAGCTCTTATTACTGTAACATACTTCGGTCTTATTCCCTAGTTATTGATATTAATCTCGTATATGGTCATTGATCACATTTGGTTTAAGGGTACAACGTTGTTCAGCTGCTACTATGATGTTTTTTCAACTCCTAAGTAAATTTGTTTGTTTTAATTGGTCGTTGCCATATGTCGTTTTATCGTACTGTTGATCCTAAAAATTACCAAGCCTACGTGGTGCGCAAGTCGAGTAACTAATGAGCTAACTACGTTCTTCAGTTGCCAACTCGTCGGCCGAGCTCGGCCGGGGAGTAAAATGTGTTGATGTTGTGTTGGGCGCGCTGCTAACTTCTCGATCTTGCGACTGCGGCCAAGGAAGGAACACGTCTCGACCCTCGGGTTCTAAAGCCTGAAGACAAGGCTGCTAGTCTTGCGAAGTTCACGAATCGTTGACGCCAGGTTCGGTCACAGTGATTATATTTGTGAGAGTATAAACACGCCGAATTGGCTCCAGACTATATGGACACAAGTACTCGAAAGAGATGTATGTCTTGATGGTGAATGTGGTTAGACAGTCAGAATGCTAAACTCTGAAACTAACTTGTGAGTATCCAATCATAAAACAACTCGGCGTACAACGCGCCGAGCCCAAGAACTGTAACACCTCACTTCGCTGAGAAGGCTAATGAGATGACCTCCGCCGATAAGGATTCGGAAATCCTTCTGGACCGAGACTTGGATAGGTAACCAGTCGGCCTCGACGCAGTGCTATTTATCAAAACTGAAGGTGCTCCGCGATCGGCTGATTCTACGACAACAGTGCTGTTTATCCAAACTGAAGATGTCACCAGTTGCCTTCACAGTGCTATTTATCCAAACTGAAGATGTGTCGGCGAGAAAAGAAAATAAAAATCTCAAGGTTTTTGAGAGGTTTCGCGTAGAGCGAGGGTTTGCGTAGGGCAGTTTGTGTGTTGAGTTAGATGGTGCTTGAATGGTGCACTCCTCCCTCTATTTATAATAGCAAACCTGTTTCTGATCGAATCAGAACTATATTCAGATCAGGACTCCTTACCCCTACCCAACCTTATCTCGGCCAGTCCTATATCCATTAGGAGTTTGAACTCAACCCATTATCAGGCAGCATTCCTTCCCAAGTTTCAGCATCCTCATCCCGCCGAGACTCATTCTTGTACCAGGACTCAACTACTTCATCCGTTCATTTCGTGATGGGACTCACGCACTTCATCTTTTATCTGGAGTACTCCACTTCCTGATAGGACTCGGCCAGCTTTGGCCATGCGGCCCATGAACTGGATGGCCCACAGCGACCTCTAAGCAAGGCTTCCTAGGTCGAGAACAATTCTAAACTCAGCCCAAACTAATACTTTGGGCCCAAACATTGCCCCCTCGCTTCTGAGGTCATCGACTTATACTCCTTGGTCAAGTCTCGGCCTTGAAGAAGCGAAAACGACCTTTGGCAACATACTAAACCATCTCGAAAACTCCAACGATACGTATTTATGAAACATGATCTCACACTCTTGCCACTTCCTAATAACTTGCCACGCGTCGACCCCCAGTTAACCTAGCATCCTCTAATTATGACCCTGGAGGCGTGCGATTGTCGAAATGCTTATTTCCATTAAATTCGTCGCCACACGCAATCGTGCGCCCTCAAACTATGAGATCTTCGGTCTTTTCACCTGGATCTCCCGAATATTCATAATGGCGCGTATGTTTACTGATTGGCTTGTTCCAAAATTTTGAAAATCAAACGATTTATCTTCCCCCCAAGACGCCTATAAATACCCGTTTTTTCCTCATCCAAGTCCTTACGCCTTTGAAATTTCTAAAATCCCTTTTGCTCATCTCTCTTAAATTCCCAGAAAGACCTAGAAATTCTACGAGTGAAGAACCCTTAACCCAGAAGCTCTCATCTCAGAAATTCTTCGAGTCTTCATCAATGGCTTCCTTCAACTCCCAGCTTTTTTACGAGTGCAACAAAT
The DNA here is from genome assembly GCA_036320875.1 of Cotoneaster glaucophyllus. Classification (NCBI taxonomy): domain Eukaryota; kingdom Viridiplantae; phylum Streptophyta; class Magnoliopsida; order Rosales; family Rosaceae; genus Cotoneaster; species Cotoneaster glaucophyllus. The sequence continues at coordinate 22,686,450 of CM070066.1, read as the reverse complement.
GCAAGGACTTCATCGACCTTAGCGCCATCAAAACTCTACGCTTTGAAAGTGATTTGAGCACCACCAATCAGATCCTAGGGCCACTTTTCAAAGACACAATGTTGTCGTCCATCACCAACCTCCTTAAGGATCATTGCCTGGTGCCTTTGCGGCATGGGTTTGATTGGTCAAAGTGGGACCTGATGAAGCCTCAAGGAGCCTGGCCCTCGACCACTGCAACCTGGGTAGCTTGGGTCTAACAGATGAAAAATTCTTCGGCCAAGAATGGAAGGCTCTTGGCATCTATGATGTTGTTAGACTCTCGACTGTGGAAATCGCCATGGACATATAACTTCTTATGGCAGCCCTGAGCTTTTAGTGCTCGGCCACCAATACCATGATCATTCCCCTCGGCCCTATCAGCCTCAACATCCTTGACGTCTCAGCTATTCTTGGGACTTTCCCTTCTGGTCTCCCAATCGACGCTGCCCTCTTTGGATACCTGTCGAATCTCGACCTCAAGGTACTATTCGATATCCGGGCTGTCGAGACGCTGAGCCAGGAAGGTCAAGAACCTTCGAAAGAAGAAGTTCAAAAGCTGCATAAGAACTTCTTCAACTACAACACCCTTATCCTCCACTTTGCTGGTCGAGGGGAGGCGAGCCTACGGAAGGGAGAACATGAAGCCTTCATATTTTACTGGTACAATAAGTTTATCTGCTGTACCAAATCAAATAAGTGCTTGGTTGAAAACATGTTGGTGGCTGAAGCCCTGGCTAGTGGTCATACCCTGGCGCTTAGTCCAACCATCATTGCCAACCTCATGCGCTGCCTGGCCGAAACAACCATCTACAAGATCGGCCTGCACCAGACCAGACCTTTCTGGGCATTCCAACTCTAGCTGTAGGTCTATTTTTGCACACTTCGGCTAGAGATCCCCAGCTTCCAGTCTACTGAGGCGCTCGGCCTTCAGTTGGCTTCCCGACCGGTGCCTCCTCACCAGGCCGAAGAAATCTTCAAATACTTCTTCGGCCTAGATAACCTCTCTGACGATGAATTTTTAATATGTCGTCGTCAAGAGTACCCTTTTTCCATCAGGCTCCCAACATCAACATGGAGTGAAGGTGAAGATGCTGATCTTTGTCAAAGCTGAGGGTTGTTCGTGTTATCATGCGACCTTTCCCTTGGCTGCGACGCTCGCCGAGCAAGCTGTGAGGTCTACCATCCCCACTTTACCGCTCGACAACTCGGCTACCTCTAAGGTTGCCCGATGCCTCTACTTACTTCCCGCTCCCTCTTAAACCGATGACGTCTATCTGGTTCTTTAGAATGGGAGTGTAGAGATACCGAGAACGAGTTTCAGGAACGGTGTAATCCAAAGAGAGAACCCAAACCCTGCCCCTCAATCCAAATAGAGAACCCAAGGTATAAGGCTCTCTTCCTTTATTCTTCAAACACCTAGTTGACTTTACTAATTTGATTTCAATTCCTCAGGCGGTTGAGTACTGAAATAGGCAGACGCGATTACCGCGACTGCGACTAGGAAAAAATTGGCCCCCTCCTCCAAGAAAACCAAAACTGCCGCACAAACCCCTCCGAGCAAACAACCTCGCCAGGAGACCGAGACGGCATGTGAAGCTCATCGCCCCACAAAACGTGTCAAGAAATTGGCGAAGAAAAGAGAACGGGAGATTCACGTTACCTCCAGCCAGACCACGGGAGCGACCGCTCCTAGTGTCTATCTTACAGCTCCCGTTGTCCAGGCCTTGACGGAGAAGCGACCAACTCCAACTAGCCAATCACTCCAAATTCGACCCGTCCCTGAAGTCGTGGTTGAACCATTTGCTGTTTCGCTGGTCGAAGAGTCTGCAGCCCCAGGGCTGACCGTTGCACCCGTCTTGGTGAAGGTGACCCCTTCGGTCGGGAAAAATCCCCCCAAAAATATGAAACAATCAGTGATCATCTTAGAAGAGGTATGAGTATGTTGTTGGTAATCTTCATCCCTTAACGAGATTCTAAAGAATTACATTATTTCAGGATGACGTAAGCAAAGAAATTCCACTGGCACGTCGCCCTCGTCCAGCTAAACTCCCAACCCTTACTCCTCAATCACCGGTCGAGGCAGTTCGATAGGTTGGTCTTGCTTCAGCCGAGGCGGATGCTGCCCATGAAACTGTCCCTCCTGTCAAGCCCGAAGCGACGACGGAGACTCTAGTTCATCCACAGGATCTCGACCTTGGCATTTCCCCCCAAGAAGCTACCTCAGCCTTTGTAAGGATCCCTGTCATTTTCCTTTAGTCACTTTCTTTCTTTTTTAGAATTCTAAACCAGGGAAATACCAAATGCTAGGTGCCTACTCATTCATTTCATCGAAAATTCTATGCGCTGAAGGGCGTTATCTATATCTTTTGCCACCTCAGTGGCCGTCGAACGTAGATAACCTTCATCAGTCGCATGAATTGAGAAACAGTCTTAAACACTGGGCTCGGCCTTTAAGTTCTCTAGGTTCGAGCAACGAACTAGGGGACATGGCCGAAGTATCCTCCCGTCAAGTCTATAACAAACCCTATCAATTATATTCTCTACAATTGTCCTTTTCCTAAAATCCTTTTTATGTGCAACCTTCCTGGGAAGTCGAACTCAAAGCCCTTCTCTCTAGCTCCTCGGGGGCGGCCGGTCCTTCTGCCACTTCAACCGGCCCTTCTATGTCAACGGCCGAACATTTTGCTCTTGCCAAGCTGCAAGGGCTGCTGTCTCTTTCGGCTCCTCAAATCCTTGAACACATGGGTCTCGATTATGTGGGAGAATGCCTGAACGATCTTGCAGCCGATGGCCTGCTGAGCAATGAAATTGTCACTCGCTTGTCTTCTACTCTGGACCGAACTCGAGATTATTTTAATATTTTCAAAAAAGCTCTCTAGGCTGAAAATGACTTCAAGGCTGCATTTGGTCGCTCAAGAAGCTCTCCGCCTAGAGGTCGAGGTGATAAAGATGAAGAATGAAAAACTGGTCGACCTTGACCGACAAATTATTGACGTCGACAGACAAATGACCGACCTCAAGTGTCAAATCAACGACCTCCAATGTCAGAGGTAAGTCATTTCCTCTGACCTCGTAAAGGATTTTGAGTCGAGCAAGCCTTGTTTGGAAGCATACGCGGTTGGCACGAAGCAGATTGAGCAGCTGAAGATGGACAAAAGGACTCGACAGGCAGAAATCACCATGGGCGAAGTGAGGTGGTTAGAGTTGAAAGCTGCTCTTGAAGCCTTCCTTCCTTCGACCCTTTAATTTTATTTTGTTAGACTGGTAATCATAATTTGTACATCTTTTGCAACATTAATGAAATGAACTTCTATTCCTGCATCTCCCATGTGACTGGATAATACTTTTTTAGAAATTTTCCATTGATTGGCAATCTGTGAATCCGGCCGATCCGATCTCGGAGGTGGTATGCCCCATTGCCAAGAACCTTGTGTACAACGAATGGTCCTTCCCAATTCGGCGACCATTTCCCGAATCTGGGGTCTTTGATTCCAACGGGCAATACGGTTTGCCAAACCAATTTTCCCTCGCTGAACGTTTTTTGCCTAACTTGTTGATTGTAGGCTCGCTCGACAATCTTTTTCTGTGCCGTTAGTAAGTTGTGAGCATCAAATCGGACTTCCTCCAAGTCTTCTAATTCTTGTCTTATAACTTGACTATATTCAGTACTGAACAAACCACTTTGCTCGACTATTCGTAATGAATTTATACTTAACTCAACTGGTAACACTGCATCATGCCCATAAGTTAACACGTACGTGGTCGTCCCTGTCGCTGATCGGGATGAAGTCCGATATGCCCATAAGGCCTTGTCCTTTATCATTTTCTCAAGAATGCCAATCAAAACTTTATTACTCGCTTCGACTTGTTCATTCGCTTGTGGGTAATATGGCGTGGATTGTTCGAGCTGAATTTTCAACTTCGTCTCATACTCTTTGAACCTATCGGTTGTAAAAATTGTGCCGTTGTCAGTTATGATTGTTTCTGGCACGCCGAACCTGGTCACAATGTGTTCTTCCTTGGATGTCACTTCGGCATACGATTTTACTTCGACCCATTTAGTGAAGTAATATGTTGCTACGAGTATCCATGTATGTTTTGCTGCTCCTAAAGATGGTGTAATTTTACCGATTACATCCATGGCCCAACCTCTGAATGGCCACAGTTTGACAACTGAGTGGAGCAATTCGGCTGGGGCTCGCTGTATGGGTCCATAAATCTGACATTGTATACGACCTCGTGCATACTCAATGCAGTCCTTCAAAATACTCGGCCAAAAATAACCGTGTCGGTAAAGCAGCCAACGCATTTTACGCCCGAATTGATGAGCGTAAATTCCTTCGTGCACCTCGGCGATTGCTTGGGCAGCCTCTTGTGGGCCGAGGCACAGTAACAACAAGCCGTCTTCACCTTTCCGGTACAACTCATTCTGGTATGACACATAGTTTGTGCTGTGTACTCTTGTCCTCTGATCGTGTTTGTCACTAAGGTTGTTGAGGTATCGTATAATCGGTCTTCTCCAGTCGTTTGGCAATGTCTCGACAACACAGATATCCACAGAAGCTTTTCATTCTAACAACGAAGGCAAATACATGACTCGTGTGCGAATTACGTGATTGTGTGCGAGAACCTGGTGATCAACCAGGGTCGGGTATGATCGTCGTATCACTTGTACTGCCCGACCTAGTTTGCCCCCATGAGTTGTGCTCTAGAGGCTATTTGTGCCAGTTTGTCCTCATCAGTGTTTCGAACACGTGAGACGTGTTTGAACGTAATTCTTTCAAATGACTCGGCCAAATAGTTGGCGACCATATGATAAGGCGCCAAAGTACAACTCGTGCAACGAAAAGTACCATTGAGTTGGTTAATCATGAGTTCTAAATAACCAAGGACGAGGACGCAGGCTGCTCTTAAGTCGTGGAGAATGTTAAGACCAACGATAAGAGCTTCATACTCGGCCTGGTTATTCGTACAGTTGAAATCGAGCTTGAGAGAGAAACACTAGCGGCAGTGATCCGGGGATCAAATTACGATGCCAATACCGACCGAGGCCGAGGTGCTTGAACCATCAAAGTACATTGTCCAATAATTATCACGTGTTTCGACCATGCCGATTTCAACGTTATTGCCCCCAAAACCATATGGAGAGGGGTGTTGGGCCAAAAAATTGGCCAGTGCTTGCCCTTTGACGGCTTTTTGGGGTACGTATTACAGGTTGAACTAGGACAATGGCATTGTCCACTTCCCAATTCGCCCTTTTACTATAAGCTGAGTGAGCATGTACCGAATAATATCTGTCTGGGCGATGACCTGCGTAACTGAGGGGAGCATGCAATGCCAAAGTTTTGACGCGGCGAAAAACAGGGCTAAGCAAAGCTTCTTGACTGGTGAATAATTAATCTCCGGTGAATTTAAATTCTGGCCTAGATAGAAGATAGCCTGTTCGCGCCCGACAACGTTGTCCTGTGCAAGGAGGCAACCGATGGACTATTCGGCCGCTGAAATGTAAAGTTTAAGAGGTTTGTCGCGCCGAGGCGGTACAAGGACAGGTAGGGTTGTAAGGGAAACCTTGATTTGAGTGAAAGCCGCTCGATGTTCTTCGCTCCACTGGAAATTGTTTGAATCCTTGAGTTTCAAAAGCATAGAAAACGCTTTCATTTTCCCTGCCGAATTGGCTATGAAACGGCGGAGAAAGTTTATCTTGCCCAGTAAGGACTGGAGTTGCTTTTTGGTCGTTGGTGGTAGAGCGTCAATGATCGCGCTAGCTTTATTTGCATCCACCTCGATGCCACGATGATGGACGAGAAAATCCAAGAAATTGCCGGCTGACACATCGAAATCATATTTGGCTGGGTTCATTTTGAGATTATGTCGACGCATACGAAAGAAAGCTTGCCGAAGATCATCTAGATGCGTTCGGCGGCTCGTGGACTTAACCACCACGTCATCAATATATACTTCTACGACCGTGCCAATTAGGTCATGAAAGATGGCATTCATAGCGCGTTGGTATGTGGCACCAGCGCTTTTAAGGCAGAACGACATGACTACCTACTCGTAAGTGCCGAGTGCCCCAGGGCAATGAAATGCGGTTTTATGAACATCGGCTTCGGCGATAAAAATCTGGTTGTAGCCAGCATGGCCATCCATGAAGGATAACATTTCGTAATTAGCCGCGACATCGATTAGCAAGTCTGAAATCGGCATCAGATATTCAACTTTGGGAGTTGCCAAATTTAGATTACGAAAATCAATGCAAATGCGTAAAGCACCATTTTTCTTCAGCATCGGTACGATATTTGCCAACCATTCGATGTATCGAGCGGTTTGAATAAACCTAGCTTTTAAAAGTCGAACTAGTTCGTCTTTATGCCGTGTTGTACTTCGGTCGAGAATCACCAAGGAGGTTGGCGGAAAGGTTTACAACCAGCTTTAATGCGTAGCTTATGCTCGACAAGGGTTCGATCCAGACCAGGCATCTCATGGTAACTCTAAGAGAAACAATCCTTAAATTCGTTGAGCAATTTATATAAGTCGGCTTTCATGGATTGGGGTAACAAAGCACTAATAAATAACGGCCGAGGGTTGTCAGCTATTCCAACATTGATTTCTTTTAGCGGGTCTTTGACTTGGGGCCGATTATCTTCGAGCTCGGCCGGGGCAGTTTGCACTTTGTCAAGAGACATGACTATCTCCTTCGGCGAGGAACTCCACGAGGGTGACGCCTGAATTTGGTTGCTTGGAGATAACGTACCAATAAGCCAGCAGTCGTTCCATGTAGATGAAACCGCGGCTCGGCGTTCGGTTTGACTGGTGTTAAACATCAGGATCTGAAATGAGGTCAGCCAAACCGAGTCTCGCCGAATCCTGGAGAACAGTTTCGGCGCTAACCTTGATGGCCTTTTGAACTGAAATCTGAGTCGGGCGTCCTGCATCATTGAAAGCTTGCAAGGTGATGTAGCCGACGTGGTCATCATAGTATCGTGCTTGGATCATGTTAGCTTCGAATGGCTGATTGTTGGCAGGATGTAATGCGACCGATTTGCCGTCCCAAAAGATAAGAACTTGATATAGTGATTGAGGGATGCAACTTGTTTGGTGAATCCAATCTTGGCCGAGCAATGCATTGTACTCGGTCTTGGAGTCGACTATGAAGAAGGCAATCATGTGATTGCAACCTGCGATGTTTACTTCTAGTGGAAGTACCCCTTTGGTCTGGGATTTGTCACCGACGAAGCTACTCATGGTGATCCCTGATGGAATCAGTTCGTCGTTAGAGCGACGTAATGCCTTCATAATTGTCACGGGCATGATATTAACAGTTGTTCCACAATCAACGAAAATTTTGAAGACTGGTATCCTTCAATATGAGTCGTAACATATAACGGCTTCAGATGATGGAGATTGACCGATGACGAACGGGGAAATAATTCAGCGAGAGCGACCTTGAGGGTATCTTCTTTCATTGTGGACTCGATCTCCACAGTATTTACGAAGTTGACTTGCGTATCTTACTCGACGACTACGTCGTCGTCCAGGAAATTCAGCTGGGACGCGTTTGGCTGAAACTCGGTAGACAAGACATGGACCATACTGATTTCCATGGTATCAAGGATCGAATAACCCATCGGGTTACGATCTCCTTCTTTTTCTGGATCTTCTTCTGGACCCTCTTCTTTCGGATTATGTCTTGTCTGGATCTGCCTTGTCTGCCTCGACTATTGTCGGAGTATGCTCCAGCGATATATCCTCAAGGGCATCCTCATTACGTATATTGACTTCGGCAAGGTCTGGGAATTGTGTCCCGCCACGAGTTTGCTCCTGATATATGATATGAGCATTCCTAGCGTCAAGGTAAGCGTCTAATCGTGCGACACGCTCTGTCTTATCGGCTGTAAGGCCGAATAAGGAGACCACAGAAAAGACTTCGAAATGGCGTCTTAGATATTGAAGGTCTTCGAGTGAGAATGGAAGTTCGGCCGTGTCAATATCAGTATACGGGTTGACGTCGAAGTCGAGGACTCAAGCCTCGCGTATATGCTGGAACCTAGCCTTTAATCCGGGATCTGAGTCATTTTAGACGATTCGTTCAGCATTTGGACAAGTGAGAATAAGGTCGATAGTATCTTGGCAATGTTTTGGCAGACCATACAAGTCATTGGCCGAATACTTTCTATGAAATTCTAGCATGTATTCTAACGCCTCTCCGAGGAACGGTGGATGCAGATTTCGTCTAACTTTGATTAACAGTTCTTGTACGGGTAACGGGGAAAGTTTGCTCTCCGTTTCCTTCCTGAAATATTCAAGGCGTGCTTTTATCTTCCCAGGCCGAAGAAGAAGTTTAATTCGTTTTTCAGACTCCTCGATTGTTGTTTCGAAGTCAGGGTTGATTGTCTGCTTCCCGTGGAGCAATTCTTTCATAATGGTTGGAGGCTGTCGTTCATCATCGTTACTGGCTCTTTCCTTCGGCTGCCACTTAGGGGCCGAAGTTTCTTGGGTTGCTTGTCGACGGGCCATGCAATCTATTCTCTAACGTCGACGCTTCTAGGACTTGGACAATGCAGTGTACACATCTTTGGAGGAATGATAGGTATACCAGCGCTGATCTCTTGGCTTAGAGGGTTTGAAGGTGCGTTGGTGTACAGTTGAGCTTGAACTACCAGAGCTGCGTGCATAATAGTCTTCATTGTAGAATGGTGCGTCGAAATCAAGGCGTTGTCTAGCCGAAGACGGCTTGGTATCTTGTGCTTAAGGACCGAGCTTGTTGAAGATTGTATTACATTGGCCTGTTCCAAGCATTTTTTGGGGTGTCACCGTGGCTGTATGCACTCGCGGTGTCTCCGCCTGTCGCGGCCTTTCTTTTGGTTTAATTAAGATGTCTGCTTTGCACCGATACACAGGATTGTGGATCTGTTAGTTTCCTTGGCACTAGAGCTTGACATGGATTTGGCAACAGCCGACCCGATTGAATCTTAGGGTGGTGCGTTTGAGAACAAATCAATTTTTAGTCGCGGTCGAGAATTCTGTTTTGGGACGTATCGTGTTGGAACGAACTCGGCCTTTCCTTTTCCTTTATCCCTAGGTAGATGATCATCTACCATGCCCATTGTCGTCGTAAGGAATGGGTCAGCGTCAACACCCATTTTCTTTTATGGAAATTTAAGTTTACCATTGTCGATCCAGCTTTGGATGGCATCCCGAAACACGACGTAGTTATTCGTCGTGTGTTTGTTCGAGTTATGGTACTTGCAATACGTCTTTCCTTTCAGTTCCTCGGCCTTGGGTATATTATGCCCCAGCCGAAGTTTGATAACTTTAGCAAGTAGTAACTGATCGAAGATGGCGTCGGCTTTAGTTATGTCGAATGTATAGGCTTTCGGTGTCTTGACGGTCAACTCTTTAATGACCAAGCGAATCTTGGCATTTTTGGGGTTGGCATGAACTAACGCCTTGCATATGTATGGTTTATCAATTATTATCTCGGTCGCATCCACATTGACATATTCTTCAGCCTCGGCTGATGCATAACGGACCGTCGGGTTTTTGTAGATTGTTCCTCCTGATGGGGACTTCGAAGCTTTCTCTTCTCGGAGTAAGTAGTCATATTGCTCAACGTGTTGAGCCAATTCGTACATGTCTCGAAAGTTTGCCCCCATGAATTTCTTCTTATATTCCACGTCCAGCCCATTCAAAGCGAGCCTAACAAATTCAACTTCGGGAAGAGGCACTCGACACCAATTTCTAGCTGACTTAAACCGTGTGAGATAATTCATTGGTGACTCATCAGACGCTTGGGCCATTCTAGCCAATGAAGAAACTGACATTTCCATCCTTGGTCGGTAAAACTACTCATGAAATTTTTCGACCAGTTCCTCCCAACTTTGGACAGAGTTAGGCGGGAGGTTGATGTACCATGCAAATGCCGAGCTTGTCAATGAAAAGTTAAATAAACTCAATTTATGGAAGTCACTATTGACATCTCCGTATTGTGCAGTAAACCGAGCGACATGTTCCAACGAGGATAAGGATGATTCGCCTGCGAAAAGACTAAAATCTGGGATCTTGAAGCCCTTAGGATATTCAAACTTCTCCAAGTAAGCTGGGTATGGATGGATGAATTTCAGGAACTTCGGCCCTTTTTTCATGGCCGAATCTATCATCTTTTGGACCTCGGTCATATCAATGGACGTTTCCATTCTTTGGTCGAATCCGTCTAATTTACTCCTCGACCCTCCTCTTTTTTCCAAATCAATTATTTTGAGCCGAGTAGATCCTATTTCGGCTTGTAGTGGACTACTTTTAAGTGGAGATGGTCGGGGCTATTCAACAGGCCCACCTTCGAAGGTTCTATTAACCAATAGCTCGAGCAATTTGGTGTGTGTGTCACCGTTGTGTCGTATCACCTCGAGCAAACTGTTCAATTTTTGGTTGACGGTTTGCTCAACCTGTTGAGATTGCTCATCAAGTCGTCTCCGAAGAAATGGCCTAGTCGGGGGATCAGAGCCATCGCCACCATCCTCATCGTATTCATTCACTACCCCTTCTATAGAAATGTCTGTTATTTTATTGGGAGTCTCTGCGTTGCGAGGCCGACCGTCGGGATAAGTCTCCATTTCTCGGCGCGTTGCACCGACAACCTCAGGTGTTACAGTAATAAGAAGATTTTGCGTATGTGACAAATTTTGTCTGGAGGTCTGAATTGGCAAGTCGGTCGTTGACTTCCCCATGTCACTTTTCTTTTTTACTGACCGTGTCTCGATGGTCATGAACTTCGTAGTTTTAGCACTAGGTCCCATTGGGAGTGCCAAAATGTTGACCCTAAAAATTACCAAGCCTACGTGGAGCGCAGGCCGAGTAATTAATAAGCTAACTACGTCCTTCAGTTGTGTGCGGGGCGTGCCAACTCGTCGGCCGAGCTCGGTCGGGGAGTAAAATGTGTTGATGTCACGTTGGGCGCGCTGCTGACTTCTCGATCTTGCGACTGCGGCCGAGGAAGGAACACGTCTCGACCTTCGGGTTCTAAAGCCTGAAGACAAGGCTGCTAGTCTTGCGAAGTTCACGAATCGTCCACCCCAGGTTCAGTCACAGTGATTATATTTGTGAGAGTATAAACACGCCGAACTGGCTCCAGACTATATGGACACAAGTACTCGAAAGAGATGTATGTCTTGATGGTGAATGTGGTTCGGCTGTCAGAATGCCGAACTCTGAAACTAACTTGTGAGTATCCAATCATAAAACAACTTGGCGTTCAACGCGCCGAGCCCAAGAACTGTAACACCTCACTTCGTCGAGAAGGCTAATGAGATGACCTCTGCCGATAAGGATTTGGAAATCCTTCTCGACCGAGACTTGGATAGGTAACCAGTCGGCCTCGACGCAATGCTGTTTATCCGAATTGAAGGTGCTCCGCGGTCGGCTGATTCTACGACAACAGTGTTGTTTATCCAAACTGAAGATGTGTCGGCGAGAAAAGAAAATAAAAATCTCAAGGTTGTTGAGAGGTTTCGCGTAGAGCGAGGGTTTGTGCAGAGCAGTTTGTGTGTTGAGTTGAAGGGGGCTTGAATGGTGCACTTCTCCCTCTATTTATAGTAGCAAACCCGCTTCTGATTGAATCAGAACTATATTCAGATCAGGACTCCTTACCCCTACCCAACCTTATCTCGGCCAGTCCTACATCCATTAGGACTTTGAACTCAACCCATTATCAGGCCGCATTCCTTCCCAAGTTTCAGCATCCTCATCCCGCCGAGACTCCTCCTTGTATCAGGACTCAACTACTCCATCCGTTCGTTTCGTGATGGGACTCACCCATTTCATCTTTTATCTGGAGTACTCCGCTTCCTGATAGGACTCGACCAGCTTTGGCCATGCGGCCCATGAACTGGATGACCCACAGTGACACCTAAGCAAGGCTTCCTGGGTCGAGAACAATTCTAAACTCGGCCCAAACCAATAATTTGGGCCCAAACACATATGTTAGGCATTTGTTCACTGAGTCGTGGTGATAACAATTATTCAAGAAATACTTGTTATCTAAACCCTAAAACTGAGGAGTAAAGCACGTAAAAAATACCTAAAATATCTAAATAGAATATATATATATTGGTTGGTATGGCATACCGTCTGCATACAAAATCAATTACCAAAGTCATGCCATTAATTATCGGTTTGGTAAAATAACAATCGATTATGAAAAAATGCCAAAACTATATCATAACATTATGAGCCGACCATTATGGTTCAGTCAGTAAATCGGTTTATGGCAAAATTTCCCACCCCTGATCCAAATGATGCAAAGTTGACCAAAGTTGATTTCGAATTTTGTGTTGGGTGGTTAGTTGATTTATCAAATTAAGGCAAAAAATAAGAAAAAGAAAATAAAGGAAAACTGAAAACGGATCTCTTGTATGAGTTTAGCGCGAGCCTGTGAGCACTGAGCTCTGCTCTGCCTGAGAGACGTTTCGCAAATCTGATGAAAGCGTTTCGTTAGAATCGTCAACGGAAGAAGCGCAGGCCTCCAACGATCACTAAAAACCTTCCCCAATTGTAAACCCTAGCGACTCTAGTTCCCTTTCAGTGCTGCAATGGTGGTCTGCAAATGCCGCAAGGTACCCCTCTCTCTTCTCTCTCACACGATAACTGGTGTCGTAGAATTTTACTGTATCATTTCCCGATTCAATTCACAGAGAAATGCTTGATTTGGTAGCTCAAATTTTAGATCGGATCGGTTTCTAATGTTGGAACGAATGCGATCCATAAGATTGTGAATTGGTTTTAGTATCGGCATTTGACTTGTAGTTTGGAAATTTTCAGATTTGTCGTTCAAGTTCATGATTGTGATCCAATTCTTGAAATCCTAGTTCCTATACCTTCTTGTGTTTTTTTATTTATTTTCGTTGATTGATTTCCAAGGCTTATGGAGATTGGGGATTTTGGTGTTGCAGGCTACTAAGCTGTATTGTTTCGTGCACAAGGTTCCGGTTTGCGGAGAATGTATCTGTTCTCCCGAACATCAAATATGCGTGGTAGGCATTTCTTTCTTCTTTTTCCGGCGTATGTTTTGTGGTCAACTCTGTATTGTAATATTAAGGTTGTGTGAACGGGTTATTTTGTTGATTCATTGATAACCATAGAGAAATATTGTTCTTGTTTTATAATCATGCCGTAGGTCTGGAATTGGACATACCATAATCGTGAGGATAATGGGTTCGACTTCAATTTGGTTATGCATGTTCGTACTCGGTTTACATTTATTACCTGTGTGTAATGAAGAGAGAGATGAAAAGAAGTTCATATGAAAAATAAATATTAACACGTAGGTTTACTACGATTTAAAGGTGTAATGGTTCAGTTAATAGTATAAAAGCAACTTGTAAATGAATATGAGTATGACTTTGTTTGACCTTTTTGTGGTCACTTTAAGTACTTAAGTATCTTGTCTGGTTTAGGTTGGTATGGTAGACCTAGATATGATACAACAGACTCTTGACCCTCGCTCAAGTGCTAGGGATGGGGGGTTCTTGGCAATTGTTTTAGACTATTCGTATCTAATACGTTTAGAAAATTAATGTGACATATACTAGGAATATTCGCTCTTTCAGGCCTGATCTGTTTTTTTATCTTCTATTTTTTTTTTTAGATTCGTACTTACTCAGAATGGGTAATAGATGGAGAGTATGATTGGCCTCCTAATTGCTGCCTCTGTCATGTTGATCTGGATGAGGGGACTGGCTCTCAATCAACTCGGCTGGGTTGCTTGCGTAAGGAAGCAGATATAGTTACTGCCACATATCTATAGAAAAAAAAATTTGGTTTCTGAACGGATAAAAGAAATTTTGAACTCATTACACATTGTAATGCACATTTATCTTGTTGTTCATATAGATGTAATACATACAAGTTGCCTGGTTTCACATATCAAGAGTTTCCCTTCGCATACTGCACCAGCTGGATATGTTTGTCCTACATGTTCCACATCGGTAAGATTTGCCTTCTTGTTGTATTATCTTGATTAAAATTGGAATACATTGTTCAGTGTATGAATCTAGAATTTATGTTCTGACATGCTTTTACTAGTGTAGTACTTTTTGACATGGTTATCTGTTGGTGCAGATATGGCCTCCCAAGAATGTAAAAGATTCAGCATCCCGCCTTCATTCAAAGCTGAAGGAAGCTATCATGCAGGCAAGGCTTGGTTTTTACAATTAGATTATCATAAAATAAGTAATTTAATGGCAATTTGATTACCAAATCTTAATATTGCTTCATACTTGGTGTTTGTTGCATCACAGAATAGAACCTTATTGCAGTATAATAATGATACGAAAATGCTAAATCTTAGTGTTAATGGTAGCTATTAGTCTTCACTGTAATACTGCTAAAATAGTAACATAGTCATTGTCAACTTGATCTTAAATAGAGAGATGATGTGAAGAGAAACAGGTTGCGCAGGTTGGCCCTGGGTTTACTGTTATTTTGTTTGATACTAGACTGAAATTAAGTTAGTTATTAGATATCTTTCAGATACTAGGAGGTATCAGATTTGTTTGGAAATTTGGAACAAGGAACATGCAGAGGACCCTCTCCCCCAACATAGATGTGTTTTGAGTACATGGTTGCAGATGTATTATCCTATATCACACTACTGATTTTGATGCTTCTTGCTAAATAGGTTAGAAGGGTGTAATTTGGTGAGTTGAAAGTGGTTCTTTCAGTAATGAGTAGCACTGACATACCACATTAACCGTAGAGTTTAGAATAAAGAGGAAAACAACTTTTAAGAATGATATTAATACAAAAAAGTGTAAGTGTATTGAATTGTTAATACTCTGCAATAGATGAATTCATTAATTAATTAAATACTACTTAATCATTTGAAGTTTGCCATAGGCGAAGCATAACTACATGACTGCATTTTCAATTCTGACTTATGTGTATTTTTATGGGCCAAATATCTGTTAGAAGGTGCTCCTTGCACTTCATGAAGGGTTGTATAGTTTGGTATTTGTTCATTGGTTGTTATGCCAAGTTTGAGGCATATTTTGCACTAGTGTTGCAGTTGTTCCTTTGCTTTTGTCCTTTATAGTAGTTAAATGTGAGCAGATTTTTCTGCTGTCATGCAGACTGGCTTGGAAAAGAACTTGTTTGGAAATCAGCCTGTTTCATTGTCGACAGAATCCCGTAGTCCTCCTCCTGCATTTTCCTCAGATCCACTTGTTAATGCATCTTTGAATGGAGGAAGGGACAATAATGCTAGCTCATCTTCAGGAAAAGATGGACCTAGCATAATTGATTTCTCGGCTACAACTGGAGCAGGACCTTCTATACTTCCAGTGACAGACATAGTGGAGATAGAAGGTCCTACTTCAGCAGGGAATTATGTGAAAAGCATGAGTCCGGTAAGGCCAAATTTCTGTTATTTACTGAATTAATTAGTTAATAAACTTAATCCCTACCTTCTTTATAAGTGTCATATAACTTGTGGTCGTGTATGTGCACCTTGATATATTTCTTATGTTTTTTTTTCTTCTATTGGCTCATGATTTCATTTTGTTTGTGGATACGAAATCTAGCCTGGTGCTACGACACGAAAGGGTGCATTCCAAGTAGAGCGACAAAACTCTGAAATTTCATATTATGCTGATGATGAAGATGGGAATCATAAGAAGTATTCACGAAGGGGTAAGTAGAAAGTTTTGTGTGTGTGTGTGTGTGTGTGTGTGTCAATTTTCAAGTCATGATATTTTCTTTATTGTGGCATTGTTAATTAAATTTACAGTATAGTACTTGGTTTGATGAGTAAAGCCATTTCTGATCAGAACTGTTTTGTAATAATTCTGTTAGGCAAAAATACACCTATGTTTCTTCAAGTTTTGCCTAAGTATCAATTTGTCTTTTTTTTCCCAATTGTATAATTGGACCCTTCTTTTGTTTATTTTAATTCTTTTTAGTTGAAGCAATGTTATTAGACAATGTATAATTAGACCCCTCTTTTATCAGCAATAGTTACAACTTTGTTATTAAATATATTGATTTGGCACCTTTAACTAATGTGGCACATTAACCGAGTATATGATGTCAGTGGAAGTCATAGCATATGCAATGCCATTTTCTTGCCACATGCATGCCAAATTTTTAGTCTATAACTAAATTACAGTTGTGGTGGATGGAAGAACCACAGTTTTCCAATTGAAGAAAAAAATATGGAATACGCAATTACAAAAATTGGAAAATAGAGACTCTAGAGAAATTTGATGACGAAAATTATAGTTTAGCATTTACTAATATTATGTCTCCTCTTGCTTGGTGTTTGCTAGATGAAATTGACACACTAGTGTCGCAAAATTAATTTGTTGTGGGTTTTTATGGTAGGCCCATTCCGACATAAGTTTCTTAGAGCATTGCTTCCATTCTGGTCAAGTGCGTTGCCAACTCTACCAGTGACTGCACCCCAGCGCAAAGATGGATCGATTGAAAATGATGTCCCAGAAGGTCGTCCCCGAAGTAAAAAATCATCAAGAATGGATCCAAGAAAAATCCTACTTGTTATAGCAATCATGTAATGTCCGTGCATCCCCATTTTTCGTCATCGCTATATTTGTTTACTTAACTCTTCTTGTAGGCTAAGAAAGTGGAAAACATGGGTATACAAATTTGGAAACAGAAATAATCTGAATCTTCTTTACGGTGGTTAAGGAGGGTGGGGCCACTCGTCTAAGTGTGACATGGCATTCTCATAAGTGCCATGCTCGCCTGTGATATTGGAGGTTAAGTTGTTTTTGGGTCAATCGGAACTCCTGTTCTTCTGGATCCTGTTTCCTTGCTTCTGCTGTTTTTATTATCTTCTTGCAAGTATAAATGATTGGATCATCGAGGAAAAGTATTCCAGTTGCCATGCTGCTAATAGAACTCATTAGACGTGAAGGCAGTGTTAATACACTGTATAGCAATGCTTGAAATACAGCATATAAAACAAGCTGCGGTCTACTAATGCAAATGTTTCACAAACTTGTGCAGGGCATGCATGGCGACTATGGGTATTTTGTATTACAGATTAGTGCAAAGGGGTCTTGGTGAGGAGATGCCTGAAGACGAGCAGCAGCGGTAAATTTCATATATGGTATGGTGAAATTCAGGTGCGTTGTATACTTCCCTTACGCGCAGACCTCCTGGTCCCTGTCGTAATCCTGCAGCAAAATGTTCTTTTTCTTTTTCTTTGGTCTGGACGTGCTTCATTCATGTTATTAGTGAAACATATAAACGGATTGTAGCAATTTACATTTCGGGGTTGATCACAGTGAAATGTTATAAAGATTAGCTTCTTTGTCCATGATCTCTCGTTGCCATTTTTCATTTTGCATCCGTATGAAGTCGAATTGGAGAAGCAGGTTAAGTGCAGAAGTTTTGTTGTAATCATCTATTGATTTTTTTTTTCCCGTAAGGAAACCTGGTACAAGGAGCGGTGCCCAGCAGATTGTAGTGATTTCTGCATTTTATGGGATACATGGGATTTGATCGAATTGCAAAAAGTATTCTCAAAAAATTTTCTTACCTGGATTATTACTTAACCACATAATCTTCTCTTTTTGTTGCATTTATGCCAAAATCTGATCGAAGTCAACCATTTTAAAAACATTTGAGAGAATATGTCATTAGGCCTGAGAGGCTCGGCCCAATAAAAGTTCGTATGGGAAGATATTTGGGCCTTTATCTAAAAAGCAAAAGGCCTTGTACTAAAATTTTAAAACATCAAAAGGCTAGAGAAGGGAGAGAGAAGAGGTTGGAGGTTTAAGTCTCACTTATCCTTCTAAATTTGAGATTATGATATTGTAAAACAATAATCATCGGTTTGATTTGAGCGTTGATATTTATCTTCAACTGGACACACATGCCAATTACAATCAAAATGCCAATTTCAAATAGTGTCCTTGCTAGTTTTAGTTTTATTAATGGTTTTGCGCTTCATAAACTTTCATGTGGCGGGCTATGAAGTGATTGAATTTCTAATTGTCAGGATCCAAGATATTTTGACTTTGGAGTGGTGGTTCAATCATCTTATGTGGTGTTTCTTCATTGAGTTTGGTAATAGATGATATCAAGCTTTGGCTACGTTCCTCTGCTACTTTTTGTGTTTGTCATGCCCACGAATTTGTCAATACGGTGTATTGAATTGGCCAAGTTGACATTGTTTTTAGCCTTTGAGTCTTTTATTTTATTTTATTATTATTTTTTTTTAAGAAGGCTACAACTTTAATTTAGAACGCTTTCTTTAAAGTTCATATTTTTTCACAATGTTCTAATAAAACCGTTATCGTTTCCCAAAACACTCCCTCCCACACTCGTTCTCAACGACAAATATGGGCAATTCAATATTACTCTTCCTTGTAATCGAAGTTAAAAGAAGAAAGGCCACTGCACAGTACAATCTGTACTTGCAAGTGTTGGTTAGTTGACACGGTTGTATAACTTGTACTACAAGACATGAAACTTCCGTCCCATAATGCATAGAGCTTGTCACGATGTTACCATTTCAAATATGTCAATGCCATTTGACAAGGGCCACCAACACACTCTGGGGCAAGGGTCCCCGAATGTCATAAGATTTTTAAACAAGCTTAGTTTGCTTAATTTATTTATTATGGACTAGGGGAAACTTAATTAATTAAAAAAAATTCTATTGGGTTTGGAAGTGAATGAATTCTTAATTATTAGTCTTGTAATATTCTTTGCCAGGATATAATCTTTAAAATTAGATACAATTCTCATTCATTTTCTTTTTCTTTTGCTGGGGGCCAAAGGATTAGAGATAATCTAATATTTTATACTTAAAATATGACAATAAACCAAAGAATGACCTTATGTACCAGATATTTTATGAAAACTATTAAACTATATAATTACCATGGTTTCTCTAGAGGAGGCAGCAACTAAAAAACGACCTGATGACACTTTGAGTCATCAACATGGATCTCTTGTCTCTTGCTAATATTATTAGAATCAACTTTTCTTGTTAACTGTAAAGGGAAAGCCAGAGGATGAGAGTCCAACCTTTGTGTGCGAGTATAAAGTGCAGTGTTGAGAGTTAAATCTCACATTGTAAAAAAAAAGAAAGAAAAAGATATCACATGTAATTAAGCTACTTTTTATATTTCAATTGTTTTACAGTGGAAGATTAACTTCCAATATAAGTATTAATCTTACCACTCAAACTTTAAACTTTACAACTACAATTGGTTATTGATACATAATTGTAGTTCTTTTCTCATTTTTTTTTTTTTTTGGAGCAAAGGAACATACATTACTAACAACAAACAGTACAAACACTACAACACAGAGGCCCAAGAATGAAAAACACAAACAGCCAACAAAGGCCCAACCAAAAGTTGAGCCCAAAAACAAAGAACACACAGAAACAACCAGAGCCGCTGCAACCACCAAAATACTAGCCGTGCATGTCGATTCAGTCAAATTCGGTCCTCATACAAAGCCATGCCTCACCAACCACCAGCAGCCAATTCCAAGCTTCACGCCCAACACAGGTACAGACTCCAGAGAACCTGTAGCCAAGTGAAAGAAGCTCATGGCAGTCCACGAGCAACACTGCCAACAAGGGCAGACAACAAAGAGAATGTGGGGGGGGTGCAAGGAACACCCGATCCAGTGCCAGCACCAGATCAAAGCACACCAACTCAAAACACCGCACCAAATCGCCGTAAAGGGTGACGGAAGCTGGGAAATCGGATGAAAATGGACGAGAGACAGCAGAGGGGAGAGAATATGGCAGATCGGCCAAGAAACCCAGGGAAGAAGACAACATATAGAAGAGGAGAAAAAGAGGGAGAAAGAAGCAAAAGAAAACCCATCGATCCCAGCCTGAGCTAGGATTGGCGGCACGGGAAATGGACTCGATCGGGAACCACTCACACAGAACGGTGAGATTAACCCTCACACAGAGGGAAGGTCTCTCATGGAGAGAGAAGGGACAACTTCTTTAATTAATGGATACTTACACATAATCTATACAACCTGTAAAGATATGTTTGCTTAGTTTTTCGGTATTCTATATATATATATTTTTTTTTTTTTTATGTACAATGATATATTTACACTAAGGAGTGAGAGAATAAATTAGTATCAAATTCACCATCCATGACATTCGAACATAAGATCTCACTGTAGAAAAACCACTAGACATATAACTAGCTCAACAACTTTTGTTTAATTTGAACTCGAGACCTCCTCCGACTGACTACCTATAGATGGCGGCAAGCCTGACCCAATAATAGCTGATGATTATGATTACAGTAATTGACAGAATATAATTAACAAAGAGGCACTAAAAAATTGCAGAATTCCTTATTATTTAGTAGTCTTGATCCCCTCTTCATTGTCTTCAAGGGCCAATAAATATTTTGGTTTGGATATAAAATTTAGCTACTAAGTGTACAACTCAGCGTATAGTCCAGCTCATTTCACTTCCTTTCTTCTTCAGATTGCAATACTTCAGCATTGATGTCACTAGATCATATATCTTAGTTGTCCTAAAATGCCTTGGCAAAATATGCTTAGGGATGGAGACACTGAAAAATTAAGCATTATATCCATATAGTCCACTACTGAACAACTTCCACTTTTTTCTTCAACATTATATGTTAAGCATGCAAGGAGCATTTGTAATTAATAATTGGAAGAATCATATTTAAACGTTTATGGCTTAGGGTTTTCAAGTTATATTTTCCTTGTGGAAATTAAGAGTCTAATTCACATTTAGTTTAAGTTGAAGTGCTTTGTCTAACCCTTCAATTATACTAGTCAAATTTCAACGAGTTTGTGTAAGCATCTTTAACCTAACTAAATGATAATCTCAAAAGCATAAGTATGGTGGATATAGCCTTCCTCTTCTTCTATTTTGTTCTGTGTTCAAATTCCCCTCCTCTCTATAATTTAGAACAATTTCATGTAGATTATGTATCATTTGAAAAAAAAAAATGATGATCGCAAAGGCCGGTTTGATCGAGGACTATATGAGAAGGCCAGGAATTATTCTATGGTAATTTAATCACGTTCACGCATAATATGTTCATAAAATATATATAGATATGTGGTTAAGGTTTTTAATAGCATTACTCTATAAGATATAAATGAATTATGTTTGGTACTGTATAAAGTCAGCTCAAACTAGTTATAATGAGATCCTAATCAATCATTAATATAGACAGATCTAGATTTTAATGGATGAAATTGCCATTTCCGTTATAGACTTATAGACAGCTTGTTCAGCTGAACAACTATTAGAAATAACAAAGCTTACTATAATCACAGTTTATAAACGATTATCTTCCAAGGTGCCATTAATGATGATTATAAACAAGCACGATAATGATAAAACCCTAACATTGCCTCAAGCTATAAACAACTAGAGAGACCCAAAATGTGTGAGAGGATTTTTTTTTCGTTGTTTGTTTCGAAAGGAAACGACATATTTCATTCACTAAAGGACCAAAAGATTGTAATCAAATGAAACTACGATCCCAAGAGAATTGCACGTATAAATTTAAAAATATAAAATAATAATCACAAATATTACAAGAAATTTTTTTTTCGGTAACAAAAAGTTTTGGCTAACCCATAAAAGGGACATGACATACTACAAGTCTCTTTGAAGACTTACAGATGGGGTCTTAACCTTAAGGCCGGCCTTGAGGGTAGTCCATGTAGGCACCCGTCTAGGGTCCCCAAAATTTTTATATCTCGTAAATAGTATATAAATACAGAAAAAAAGAAAAAGAAATATCATAATTAATTTGTTGGTGCAGTGGATATGCTCGGTTTCCTTTTTCTTTGGGGTGTTGTGTTCAAAACATTGAGCTGCATTATTAGTCACTAATTTTTTCTTGTTTTTCAAATTTACTCACAATCCGATTGTCTAAATGCATATAAAGTTATAAAACTCAAGTTCCTTTGCAATCTATTTTTCTTTCAACTTCCCAATCTCTCAATTTCTATCAAATGTTAAAATCAACTATCACATGGTCTTGAAGATTGTACTTTAAGGTAATCAGAACTTTGAATTTTTATTTTGTTTTTCAATAATTTATTATTCAATGGATTATTTTAATATTCTATTAGTTAGTATGATGTTGATTTTAGAAAAAAACACGAGAAACAATTATCGTTGTTGAATTTATTATACTCGTGAATCAAGTTTTATTGTTCTTCACTCTCAATTTTAGACTTTTGACTACAAGCATTTAGTACATTTGCGTTTATAAACATGAGACGTATAATATTTAAGTAATGTTTGTATATCTATCCTCTTTTGATTTTAGGTTTTAATGATGAATAAATTTTTTATGTATTTTGAGGATTTTTTTTTACATATCAATGTACAAAGGACAAGGTCATAGAACTTTAGGACTCCACTTCGAAGGCTCGCCTAAGGCCCCCAAATTCTTAGGGTCGGCTCCGGTTAGCCTATTTTTTTGGTTTTTTACAAGTCGCCCACCAAGAGGTATTGCGCGAGCGAGACTTGAACGTAGACCTTGGTCTAATGAAGAGAACGATCCTTACCAACTCAACCAACCCTTGTTGAAAATATTACAAAAAATTGGAAGAGAAGGAAGATCCATAGAAACCAATGCATCAAATACTGCAAGATCATGTGAGAATTAAAAATTCTCAAAACAATACTAGTGGAATAAGAAAAATATCATACTTCTATATGGTACGATAAAGAAGGACATCGTGACTTCAAAATACCTCATGATCCCAAAGAACCATTTAATAATTAGATCCAACAAACTCAAACAATACACCTTCGTACTTTGGTGTGGACTATTGACCTCACAAAAAAAAAAGGGAGTTTTAACGAAAAACCCACGATACTGTTCACTTTAACGAAAAACCACATTTTTACACTAAAAAGTCAAACCTGGTACTATTTACTTTACCCTTTATTTTGTCCTTATCGTTAAAACTCAAAATTTTCAAGCCATTTTCATTAGTTTTCCTAAAAAATAATCTCTCCCACCAAACGCGCAGATAGCATAGACCCAGAATACAAAATCTCGCCTAGAGAGTTGTCGACAACTCTTATTGAGTTTTTGCCGCACAAACTAAAGCCAACAAGCTTCACCAGCTCCAACTCTACATTGTAAAATTGGCCAACACCGCCGACAACTTCACCTCTTCTAGAGAGATTCACAACAACTTCACACTAATCAAGCCGAACCCCCCACAAATCCAACTGGGCAAGAAAGCCCAACCGTAGATCCAGGCATCATGGAGCCAAAATAGAAGCGATAGACTCAACACAGAACAATTAGACAAACCTTCCAAAAGGCAGGAAAACACTATAATAGCACAAGAACGACTAGAACAAGAACGTCTGCAGAGAGGTTCGAGAAGAAATCCTCAGTACCTTTCTGATTTCTCACGGCTCTCTTGGGTTTTTCCTCTTTTCTATGTGGCTAGGGTTTGCTTGTTTCAAATCTCTGAGAGGAACCGGTTTAAAACTAAAAAAATTATATTGATAAATCCACATGCATCCATAATTAAACCCTAAGGCCATCTCCAACCGATGGCTGGCCAGAGGGCTCCTTTTAACCCTCTGGCCCTCCAAGATACTCCAAGATATTAATATTTTAATGAACAGTACATGACCATATTTACATCCATCTCCAACCGAGGGCCAAAGGGCAAAACATAATTTATTATTTAAATTTAAAAACTACAACAATTTAAATTTAAAAAGGGTGAAAATTATGTGATAAATAGTGTAGGAATGACTTAAGTATTTATAGGAAAAAAGGGGAATTTTTTAAATTCATTAAAAAAAAAATTGGCCAAAAAAACACAAAAAAAAAAAGAAAAAAAGAAAATTGAATCCAACGGTAACTAGCCGTTGGATTCAAAATTTTCCCTTCTATTTGTGTCGGTTATAATCGACACTATTGAAATAACCTAAATAATTACTATAACCGACAGTAACCAAAAAATTCCAGCCAGCCCGGGGCTGGCTGGCTGGCTGGAAGGGGCCAGCCCTTTAGCCCTTTCAGATTCCGTGGGGCCCTCTAAGATTCCAGAGCCCTCTGGCCTGGCCCTCGGTTGGAGATGATTTTTGGGCTATTTTCGGCCCTCTGGCCCTCTGGACCCTTCGGTTGGAGATGGCCTAACATATCGTTTTAGGAAAGTCAAAGGAGCTAGGAATAATATTCTGTCCAGGGTTACTATATTTGACATCAAATAGATCTGGAGAGGACCACAAATCCATGACTAAATCTTGGCACTTGCAGAATATGTAAATGGTTTTTTGATCCTAGAGATAGTGGCTTCGTACTTTCGATATGTGGCATCATGATCACTTATTCACGTTACCACAAAGTATCATGTTTGTTTCTCATTCGCTATTGATGAGAAGAAAAATTTTCCTAACACCAGTTGCATGCCTATACTTCTCATCACAGAGAGACCCAAAATTATATACAATTCATTACACCTAAAAACTTTTTCTCCAGTAGGTAATAGATTGTGGTAATAGAAAAGCAGGAGTGATTTGTGAAAAAAGAAAAGAAAAGAAAAAAGAAACTAATTCTCGTTATGAAATATACAGAATAAATCACTTCGCAAGACATGCACGCATAACCTACATATATGAGTGATCTAGGATCGATTCTGGCTGTCTTTACCCCCGAGGAAATTCATGAACTTTTCCACAAAAATATTAAAGGAAACTTGCTAACAGAGACGAGAGGCATTTACTTAAACGCTTGATGCCTTGCACGTACGATATAGAATTAAAGATTTTGGTGTAGGGTGTGGTGTATATATATATTTAATACTAAAACTGTGAGTTGTATCTAGAGGAACAAATCTTAGCTATGCATGTATACAAATACAACTCGATCTATACGATTGAAAAGAACCGAAATATCTGAAATTGTTTTTGGATGGCGAATCTGATAAGTACTGTTAATTTTGATTATTCGCCGGTCGGCCATACTTAGAAAGATATATAGTTTGGGGGGGATAGATACGCTAGTTGGTTCACGACAAGGATCTGCTTGCTATATATATTCTAAAACATGTACTACATAAACTTTATAAGTGAAATAGTCAGAGAATACAACACTGCACTCACTCCACTGCATAGGATAAAGTAAAACAAAAACTCAGCACGGTCAGGCCGCACTATTATATGCCGAAAACCCCATTATTGAGCAACTCAGTTTTCTTTTGGAAAAAAAAACCTACAAATGATTCATTTTAAGTGATTAGACCCCAGCCATGTAAGTAAGATGCATCCCCAGCCATGTAAGTAAGATGCATGTTACTATAAGTTGTTAGATTAACTTAACTATCATCATTATTTTAATTATCATAATAGGTCTCAGCTCTGTAATGATCGATTAACTGCTGCGAGAGCATGCATGGACCATTCTTACGTAGTTTCACAATCTTCTAATATCTTACCTATTAGAGATAGGATAATGTTAGGAAGACCAAAATTTTAAACTAAATTTGCAAACCAAATGATGTGTCACCAATAGGAAATAAGCACGTTAATCAACACTTAATTGATAATCCAATTATCAACAACCACATCATTTGGTTTATAAAATTTGGTCTCCCTAACATTACCCTTAGAGATAATTAGAAGTCCTAGTAACTCACGAGTAATAGAGTCCTACAACAACAATATTTAATCCAGTCCAACTAATTTTGGAGTAATTAGTCAATATAAAAAAAAACTTTTTTTTAATTAATTAAAACAATAATGTCACTTTCACTTCAACATTACTATCATGGAAAAAGACAACGTTGTGAATATTGAAGAAGAAAGAAAAATAAAGATATAATAAGTTAGAGGGTACATGAGCCTTACCCTAACAAAACGTAGAAACTATTAGAAACAAAAATGAATAAGACAACTCTTAAGTGAAACGAAAATTTGGAAGCCCCGAAAGATCATAAACAAAAGCTGACTCTGCACACGGCGGACAAGATTCCTAACAATGAACCCCAACATAATCAACACCAAAGTTTGCTAAACAATCCGCCACCTGATTTCCTTCATGATAAATGTTAGCACTAGTAGAAAAAGCAGCTTGCGCAATGAAGAGAATTTCGTCGCACAAGAGGTCCTTGCTCGATGAAAGAAAAAAAAAAAGAAAGGAAAGAAAAAAAAAATTTACATGACGAACCTAAAGTGACGAATAAGTGTTGTCGTCGCACAAAGTCAGTAAGAAAAACGCAGGGTAATTTTTTTGGTGCGAAAACCTTGCGCGACGAAAATGTGACCTTTACATGACAAAGGGTTCGTCGCGCAAGTTGCTGTCAGTTTTCACTCAGACCATTCACTGTAGGTGAATAAGAGGAATCAATACTGCATTTAGTACACATGTTTGGGTGACGAAGCCTTCGTCGCACAAAGGCCCTAACTTTCCTATAAATATCCACTTCTGATGTCCTTATTCTTCACAATTCTATTCGTGCTGGGATGGAACAAGGATGAGAGTGTGCGTGACGCCAACCCGGATTATTTGAGGGAACATTTTGATTTGTGCCCAAGAATGCGAAGAAGGCGGTGATGGATGAATTATTAGTAAGTATATTGTTGATGAATCAATAATTAATTTTGTGAAATTTGTTGTTATATGTTGGAATTAATTATTTGCATATATGTGTAACAGTGTAAGTATACTCTTGATGAAGATACGAACAAACAGTTGATGAAGTTGATGGAGGATGCGTTGGAGGTAAGTTACAATCGCTGGCGTTATGACGTCCAGCGGAATGGAGGACCATCGAAATTGTAGTTTTAAATTTATGTATTGTATGACAATATTTAAATTTAAGGGTATTTTTTATTTTATTTTTATTTTTTATTAAGTTATGTATTTGGACTTAGGGTAAATTACATTTTACCCTCTCAGGTTTGTGGTCGATTTCAATTCCTTACAACATCTTTAAAACATTTCACTTTCATACCTCACGTACTATTTTATTTCAATATAATACATCTGTTACATTTTCCATCCATTGGTCTGTTAAGAGCTGATGCGGCTGCCACGTGGCATTTTGTTTTTATACATTAAAATATTATAATATTAACCCTATTTAAAAAAAAAGCCTAGAAATCCTTCCCCGCAACCCTACATCCCACCCACCCCTACCCATCTTCTTCCCGCTCAGTTCCATTCATCTCTTTCCAAACTTCCATAAGTCAAAAAACCAAAATCCATTTGAATTAAACCTTAATGGAATGCTAATCAAATCAGTACCTTTAAACAAATTGGGACCCAAACCCCCTTCCCTCCATCCCCTCCACCCAAGCACCCCTCAGTGCGG
Source organism: Cotoneaster glaucophyllus (assembly GCA_036320875.1). Lineage (NCBI taxonomy): Eukaryota > Viridiplantae > Streptophyta > Magnoliopsida > Rosales > Rosaceae > Cotoneaster > Cotoneaster glaucophyllus. The sequence goes on along the minus strand of CM070066.1, from coordinate 22,659,078 downwards.
GTCCCACCACTGCTGAGCTCACTCCGACCCATCCTTCCATACCCCTAACTTCGACGACCTCCTCATCTTCGACCCTTCCGACCTCGACCTCTCCTGACTCGCCTCCCCCAACCTTCTGCCATGTTTCTCGAGTTCGACGACTTCTCGGAGGGCTAACCACCCAATCCTTTCTCCTTGACCCCCAAGCCCACCACTTCCTCCGGCTCCACCGCCGCTGCTGCCCACCTCCGGAGTCTCTTCGTCGACTCTGACTTTTTCGACGGCCTGGGCATGACTCTCTACGGGTTTGGGGGTTAGGTTATTAGGGTTTTGGAGTGGGGATAAATGAGAGTTGTAGAGAGGTGAGGGGGAAGAAAAGGGATATGGGTTTGGCTTTTATTTTTATTTTTATTTTTTAATAGGGTTAATAATATAATATTTTTAATGTATAAAAAACTATTTTTTTACCATGTGTCAGCCACATCAGCACAAATGTGGCAAACACGTCAGCTTTTAACGGACCAATGGATGGAAAAGGTAACGGATGTATTATATTGAAATAAAATAGTACGTGAGGTATGAAAGTGAAATGTTTTAAAGATGTTGTAAGGGATTGAAATTGACCCCAAACCTGAGGAGGTAAAATGTAATTTACCATTGGACTTAATTAGGTTTTAATTCCTGTTTGGTTATTTAAAGAATTGAATGGATTATGGTATTAATTATTTTTAGAATAAATATTAAAGGTAATATTTAATTTTAGAATAAATATTTAACTGGAAATTTGATTAAAGTAATAAAGTTTACGTAAACATAGATATCTATGTTTACGTAAACTTTATAATTACAATCAATCATGTTGTCGCTAAAGAGATTGCGTGACGAAAATGTCGTTGCTCAAGCACACTTGGCGTGACAAAGATCTGCTTTCGTCGCGCAAGAAAAATGTTAGATTGCGTTCAAACGATCATATTTATTGCGTAGTTATTACACTTTTGCGCGATGAAATAAGCCTTTGTGCGACCAATATGTTTGTCGCACAAAGGGTTCCTATTGCTATATAAACACAGTTTCAGAACCCTAAATTTCAAATTTTTTTTTTGTTTCAAAAGCAATGGCCAATTCTGGAAAAGGTTCTGGCAAAAAGAAAGTTGTAGTGCGATTAGAGAGGTATCGACGGAAGCAAGTGTTGTACTTTGCAGACAAAAATATGGCTGAGGAGTACGCCGAACTTATTTATGATATTGGCGATTTAGTGCGGAGGAATGTTCTGCCGAGTTTGAGTCTTGGAAAAAGGTGCCTGAGGAGTTGAAGAAGTCCATGCTAGGGGAGTTATCGGTAAGTTTGTATTAAATAATGTATATTTATTTTAGTTAAAATGTAGTATTTTTAAAATTACTAATTTATTGTTATTGGCATTAATGTAGATTCATTGGGATGTTGACGAAACCGATGAAAAGCAGCAGTAACATCTGGATGGGCTTTTCAGGCAGCGTTTTTGGCAGTGGAAGTTTGATGTGCTGCGGGATGCGAAGGTGGAGGATGCTTGAAGTTGAATTGTTAATTTTTGTTTTTGTTTTTTTTGTTTAAATAAGATTTTGTGTACTCTATATTTATTTTAATTAATAAATTATATATTATAAATTATAGGAAATAAAATAAAAAAGGTAAACTTGCATGACAAATAAATTAATTTTGTCGCGCAAAGGCTATTTACGCAACGAAGAACTTGTTCGTTGCTCAAAATATTCGTCCAAAAGTCAACTTTATAATTAATCTGGATTCAGATTGTGCATAGGCTGCACAGTTGAAAAGAATAAATTATAAAGTAAAGGAAATAAAATAAAAAAATGGTAAACTTGTGCGACGAATACGTTATTTTTGTCGCGCAAATTTCCTTTGCGCGACGAAGTTTTTGTTAGTCGTGCAAAGGTTCTTTGAGCGACAAAAAGGATATTTGTGGCGCAAAATCATTCGTCCAAAAGTGAAATTCATAATCTAGATTGAGCTTGTGTAGAGGCAAACTGCACAAAAATTGCAGATTTAGCCTTTGCACTCATCCCCTTCGGTTTTGCCCAATCCGGCATCCGTCATTTCCATTTTCTCTCAATTTAATCATCTAATACTCCCTCCATCTTCTTTTCTAGGTTGATCGAGCTATCTCAGTGTGTCTGGTAAATGTTTTTTTTTTGTTAGTGTAAAAGTTTAATGTAAATTCATACTAACGCCATGAATTTCGTTGTTCATAGGGATATTGTGTGTGATTAGCGATTGGTGGAGAACGATTGAGAAGGTATTTTCTTCGTTATATTTTAAAAAAATCAAATTAATTAAATTACGTTGAACTTATGTTGTTATGTTTATATTGTGTTGTGAAATTATGTTTATATTGTGTTGTGAAATTATATTTATATTATGTTGTGAAATTTGTACGTGACGTACAAATATGTGTTGTGATGTACGAAGTTAATTGAAATTAACTTCGTACTTGTTTTTTTATTTTTAGTAAAACTTAGTTTCCTGTTCGAGGATTAGTTGGATTTCGTGCATGGATGCGAAAACATGATTGCGGTCCAATCAATTTGGGAATGCACAATTATGGCGCGTAGTTTATGGTTGTAGGATTAGGTTTCAGTTGTGTCATCGCTGTACGTTCTTCGGGTGACATATAGGTATTTTGTATCTATGTCGTACATTTGAAGAATTGTACCGAGATGCTGCCAAAATTCATCCATGTCGAAATCTAATCTGATGTAGCCGATAATTATGTGACATAACTATGCATTCCCGAATGGGATAGGGCCCTTACATGAGGCATAAGGTGACACTATCATTTGTATGAAGTTGTTTTAATTGTTGTACTATTATTGTGGTTGTAGGAATTATGGACAGAACGTGGATACAAACCCGAATTGATGCACGAAAAAATACTTGATGGAATCGAGGATTTTCTTAACTTTGCACGTACACACAACCCGGGTGCAACTAGAATCCGGTGTCCTTGTAGGAGGTGTAACAACATGTTAAGGGAGACAATTGAAAATGTTCGATTTCATTTAGTAAGGAATGGAATGATTGAGACATATAATACTTGGAACCATCATGGGGAACAATTAGACAATGCATCGTCTTCAAACGCCACAATAGTGGACAATGTTGAATCTATTGTGGATCCTAATGAACAAGCCATGGATATTATAAATGATGCTTTTCCATTTGCATCGATAAACACCAATTAGGAAGGGGAAGATGACATGCCTACACCAATGGACAATGCAGAGTTCGAACAATATGAAAAACTATTAAAAAAATACCAACCAAGAGTTATACCTGGGGTGTGAGAGCTTTTTGGTTCTCATGGCTATTGTGGAACTAATGCGCAGAAAAATAAAATATCGTATGTCAAACCAGTGTTTCGATTACTTTTTGGGGGTTTTCAAGAGAATGCTTCCAAAGGACAATTGTTTGTCGAAAGACAATAGACATGCGCAAAAGGTGTTGAATGGTCTTGAATTGGGTTATGAAAAAATTCACGCTTGCAAAAACAATTGTATTTTATTCTACAAAGAGAATAAAGCATTAGATAAATACACTGTATGTAGTGAGTCGAGGTTAAAAATGACATCTCAGAATAGAACACCTAAGATCCCACAAAAAGTCATGCGTTATCTGCCTTTGAAACCTAGGTTGTAGCGATTGTATATGTCAATGTATACTGCCACCGATATGAGATGGCATAAGGAAAAACGAGTAGACGATGTGATGAGGCATCCTGCAGATGCAGAGGCATGGAAAGAGTTCGATTGAATGTTCCCCGAGTTTGTTGATGATCCCCTGAATGTTAGATTGGGACTTGCCACTGACGGATTCAATCCGTTTGGGGTTCTAAACCAATACCACAGCACTTGGCCGATTTTCGTATTCCCATATAATTTGCCGCCTTGGAAATGCATGAAAAAAAAAAACATGATGATGACTCTTTTGATAACTGAGGATCTTGGTAGGTCAATCGATGTCACTTTGCAGGTAGCAGTTATATGGCATGCCCTATATGCGGGGACGATGTAACATCTGGTTGGCACGAGAAAAGTTTGTTACCTTGGTCATCAGAGATGGTTGTCGTGAGACCACGAGCGGTGGGAAAAGGATAAAGAGCTCGATAGTAAAACAGAGCATTGCCTCAAACCTAGAGAATGGTCCGATGATCAGATTTTGGAACAGCTTAATCATTTGGATGTTGCTTCGTTCGGGAAAACAATGAGTAGGATCAGGCCTTCTACACATATGAATTGGATGCACAAGCTTATGTTTTTTGAGCTCCCTTATTGGTCGAAACTTAAATTGAGACATAGCCTTGACGTTATGTATGTTGAGAAAAACATATTTGACACATTGGTGGGCACCATTCTAGATATCAAGGGCAAGACAAAGGACACGATCACAGCTTGTCTTGATTTGGAAAGAATGGGCATATGGAGGGATATATGTATGAATAGGGACAATGATAAAGCCAGAAAGGATCTTGCATTTTTTTTTCATGAAACCGAATGACAAAAAAGAGTTTTTAAAGTTTGTATCGTCTGTAAAGTTTCCCGATGGGTATGCTTCTAATATCGTGTGTTGCGTGAATGTTGATGGGGGTAAATTTGCTGGCCTAAAAATCCATGACTGTCATGTGTTTATGCAACGCCTACTTCCTGTGGGTATTTGACACCTATTGCCGGAAGATGTTGTGAAGCCAATCATGTTGTTGTCCAAATTTTTTTCCCAACTGACGGTAAGAACGTTGCGAAAGACGAATATTAATCAGTTGTTCCATGACATTGTCCAAGTCCTATGTAAGTTTGAGATGATATTCCCTCCAACTTTCTTCACAAGTATGATCCACGTGATGGTTCACTTACCCGAAGAGGCATTGCTTGCTGGTCCTGTCAACTATCGCTGGATGTATCTAATAGAAAGGTATATAATCCTCATCATTTGTTTATGCATCATTAACCCACGCTTTCTAATTTGTATCATATCGTTTTATTTTGGTAGGCTTCTCAGGGAGCTGTAAAAAATGTACGCAATAGGGCAAAGCCCGAAAGATCAATTATAGAGGCTTGGGTTCAATATCAGTCGCTTACATTTAGTGGAATGTATTAAAAAGATGTGGAGACAACTTTCAATCATCCTCAGTGCAATAATGACAGGGGTGTGAGAAAGGAGAAACTTTCTATTTTTGCCCAAAGCACACGACCCTTTGGAGATCCTGTACGAGGCGAGTCGTTTTCCAAAAATGACATGGAGGTAGCACATTGGTTTATAGTGAATAATTGTCATGAGATAATGGCATACTTAGATGAGCATGAAGAGATGATGAAGCGAGAACATCCATCACATTTGTATGCCAAGAAGCATCGAGAATTGTTTCCACAGTGGTTTCTCGACTATGTAAGTTATAAATGTTTTCTATTTGTGATATATACTATAGTATTTAATTTTCTCAAACTAACATGTGTTTGTTTTTTTATAATATTAGGTGAATAAATTGAAAGTCATTGAATTCCCTCATTTACAATGAAGAGTTATATAACTTGGCGTTCGACCCGATTCGCGCTGAATTGTTCTCGGGTTGCCATGTTAACGACGTCAAGTTTTTGGGGATTGCACGAGATGACAAGTTGTGTACACAAAACAGCCGTGTTCATGTTCCAAGTGGAGGCGAAGGTACGGACATTGATTTTTATGGCAAACTAACAACTATCATGCAATTGCTTTACAAAGACCGATACCAAGTGATCATATTTAAGTGTCGATGGTTTGATAAAAACCCAAATAGGCAGGGAAGTGTTAAAATCGACCATGGCTAACTATCAGTGATGTTTATGTTCGACCCGGGGATGAGTTGGCCGAGTCACTTCATGTAAGTATTCTTCAATTGTAATTACTATCTTACGCATTCAAATATCATGGTTATTATTTGAATGCAGGCCCAGCCCAGGTCCAGTGTGGGCAGGGCGATCGTTCGGGGCCCAAAAAAATTGGGGGCACCAAAATTATTAGGGTGATATATTTATATATGTTTTTATAAGAGTATAAATGTATAAAATTTGGTTTAGTGGCAAAGAAATTTAACTAGAAATGGTGGTTTTGTTGTTTAAAATGAATGAGGAGGTCTTAGGTTCAAAACACCATGTGTGCTTATTTACATTCCAATTTTTACAAATCTCTTTTCATAACAGTATAAATTTATAAAATTTGGCTAAATGATCAAGAAGTTTAATTAGAAGGAATGGTTTTTGTTGTTTAAAATTAACGAGAGATCCTAAGTCCGAAATGCTATGTGCATGTTTAGTTTTTTTCAATTTTTACAAATTTTTGTTTGGTTGTTAATTTATTTACTAGTTAGTAACTATGTGGGTTGCTATTTTTAAATATCCGTTCCAATTCAAATCTAATCTTCAACAAAGAGTAATGCGTAGACTAAATTTTTAGACCCAATTTGCAAATAATATTACATGTCATCAAAAGGTTTAATTTAGTGTTCATTCGTTACTTATACATATTAAAGACTCAAAAACATTAATATTTTTTTTAGTCTTATATTGACGAGGTTAGTAAATAAAAAAAAATAAACTCACGATTTATACAAAACAGTTTAAAAGTTTAGATGGAAAACAAAACTCATAATCTATCTACTTGTAAGCCCGAAGTTTTTTAGTTTCGTTCTCTTAATACAAAATAAATTAATTATTCCGTGTTTCTAACTTATTGAGTTTGAAGTCTTTTTCTAAATATAATTTTATCGATGTCTTACGTGTGAAAACAAATATTTTTTTTATATGAAATGAGGGCACATTTTTTGATGTCGCCCCAGGCCTCAAAAATTTCTGGACCGGCCCTGTTTGAATGTTATTATTAATATTTTCATGTTATATTACACAGGCGACGATGATGGAGAAGAGGCAGTTGGTTCTTCAGGAGTCCGCCTCCCAACTTCCTCCCGAGACTCCACTCGAGTTTGTGGATCCCCCAGAGGATGCGGGGTTTCAGATCCTTACAGAGACCTTGGATCAAGACTATCGGGCAGAGGTCAGGGATGTATTGTAAGGGGATGGGGAATGCTTGGAGGCGGGAACCTACAACCACTTCATCATCGCAGTCAAAGAGTCAGGTGACAGCTTTGACAGCAGAGGTGGCCGACCTTAGGACTTAGCTCGCCTCGTATAAGAGCCAGATGTTACAGATTGTACAAGCCCTCAGTCAGTTTGGCATTCGTTTCCCGGATCTTCGTCCGTCGTCGACATCCGAGCCCCTCCAACCCGAGCATGCCCACAACTCTGCCCCTTCGACCTCTGAGCCCGTCCCCAACCTTGAGACCTTCCAGCCGCCTCCGAATGACGACCCCGTAGATTACGCCACATTATTTTCTTAGTTTTTTACTCCCTTAATTTTTAAACATTTTCCTTATGCATACATTTTTATTTATTTAAATAAATCATTTTTCTCTTCATTACATTTTTTTAATTCCAATTTAATTTTATTACAAAATTAAAAAAGACAGAAAAAAAAAAATTTTAAATATATATATATATATATTTTTTTTTTGCGCGACGAATACCTTTGTCTCGCAAAATTCTAGCAACTAACATGGTTTCGTCGTGCAACTCTAAACTGTCGTCGCGCAAAGTTTCGAGAGAAGAATACTAGTCGTCCCACGTTTGTATCCTGGTATTTTGTGCAACGAACACATTCGTTCCTATAAATTTTGTGCGACGAATGCTAAACCGTCGCCCTGCGTTTTTGCGACCAATGCTATTGTTCTTCGCGCAAAGTCTTTCTTCACGATCTTTGTGCGACGAAGTTTCCGTCGCGTAGACATTTGTGCGACGCAATGACACTTTGCGCGACCAACTTTTGTTCATCGTGCAAATAGTTAAACGTAGTAGTAATTGAATGTGCGTGAAAGAGAGAATGGTGCAATAATTTGCCCAATCAATCGATAAATACCAAGGAACCTGACATTGTTCATGTTATATATAGTTTGTTACGTTTTGAATAATTTGTTTGTATTGTCTATTTGTTTTGAAAAGTTATTCTTCATCTAAACTCTATTCGTAAAGTCTTATAAATACATTAATACAAACACTGCTAAATTTGTTGAGCAACATTCTTCGTAAAGTCTTATAATACATTAATACTAACACTGCCAAATTTATTGAGCAACATTCTTTCAGTTTGGAGTAGGAGAATTAAACTCGGGACCTCATGTGAACATAATATTCTTAATCCAACTGAGTTACAAATTGTTATTTATAGAAATTTATCGCGAAGGTCTAGTCAAGACTCGGATCTATTTCATTTTCTCTGTTTGGTTTCCCCTCCTCGGGGCAGAGCTGACTTGAAGATAAAGAAGTGGACTTTAAAGTTCTCGAGTGATTTATTTCTGGTAGTTTTTGTTGGTATATGGGATTTATTATTAAATTGGTTGACCTCTTAAGTTCCAAGTTTCTTTTGGGGGTATATACAATTTTTTTCTTTTTCTAACCGTGCCATATACAATTTTAAGTTTCTTTGTATAATACAATTTTAAGTTGACATAGCTGTTTCTCAACTCTATTTTCTAATGATTTTTGTATGGGACATACTGTTATTAAATATTTAATTTGTTGATTGTAGGATTTTTCTCCTTTTACGATTCTTTCAAATCATGGGGACTAACTGTTATTAAATTAAATTTTCTGGTTTAATATTACTAAATTATTTGATACGATCCTAAAGTTTATTTTCTCCATATAAACAATAGTTGACTTCCGTTAGTCTCTACATTTTTTAAGGTTCTCTTAGTAATCAACTTCACAGTTGTTCGCTGCTTTGGAGGAAGAAACCTTTATTTTAGTGTGCAACTCCAAGTACATGGCATCTGGACAACCGCACTTAAAAGAATAACTATGTTTTATAACTATGACCCAATAACCTCGTAGGGGTGAGCATGGTTCAATTCGGTGTGATTTTGTGTGAAACTATAACCAAAATCGAAACTTTTTGCCGTGCTGTTCGGTGCAGTTTTGAAGCCAAAATCGAAATGAAACCAAACCATTTGGTTCAGCGGTTTCAAACGGTTTTAGTTTGGCTTTTGAGAAAAAATGTACATTTTAAAATTTACACCTTTACATGTTAATCATTAGCATGGTATAACACCAAAAAAATTGTATGTAAATTTGCACCAAAAAAATTACATGTTAATTACACCATTGGTAAAGAATTTGACTCCTTTCCACACAGAGACTCTATTCCTGAATAATCAAAAAACTTAGAAGACGAAGGCTAGACGAGTACATGCACAGCACAACCATGGGAAGCCCGTTCTCATTCACAATCTTTGACAGGCGAAGTGTTTTGACTGCATAATGCAGTTGTTTACCTTTTCTCTTTATATTTACCTTCAAATCCCCTCTAAACTATGTATCATCAAATTCATCACAGCAGGAACAATTAACATAATAAATGATCATGAGATTCTGGAAAAGCTTGACACAAAACATACCATCTGCTATAGCTTACAAAGAGTAAGGAGGATTTCGTCAAGAATTCACATCTTACCTTTTATAGCAGACCAAAGGTTGAAGCTCATCCTTGGAACATTGTTGCTAACCACACTATATCAGTTTCCTAAAGAAATGCAGGATAGCTCTTCCTCTTCGGAAGGTTGCATTGATAAGTGATAATTGTTGAATAGAATAGGGATGGAAAATGATGACATTCTAGTGTGGTTGAGTCCATACTAAATGTATGGACACTAACAAGCAAACTATTAAAACATGACATTTTGGTTTCAGTGCAGTTTTGGTTTCGGTGCAGTTTTCAAAAGCCAAAATCGAAACCAAACTGTTTCCTACTTTGCAATTCTATTTCAAAACCGTAACCGTTTCAAAACTGCAAAACCGAATCGTTCGGTGCGGTTCGATATGATTTGTGTTTTTGTTTCAAATGCCCACCCCTATAACCTCAAGAAAACTGGAAGTGTTCTACTAGCTCAAAGTGTACTTAATTAAGGCATATTTTAGTTTTGTGGCGTGGAATCAGTGATGTGATATTTTACTTGTGTACCAAACCAACGATATGAAGAAAATTCCAATATGCAACATTTCTAGGAAGTCAAGATATCACAACGGAGGAACCTTCCCCAGAAATGGAGAAAATTTCTTTGCATGTTCAGTTGACGAATGACGAGGTGATACGCCACGTATTATGTTGGAGATTTCAACAATATTCTTGAAATATTCAACAATTTATAATATAAGGAAATGACATGGTTGCTACATCTTTTTTATTTTTTATTTTTTATTTTTTTAATGGTATAATTCTCAATGTCACTCAACTTATATTATGACATGTAATGTACCTTCTTGTGTTCCTAATACATAGAAAAATCTCTCCAAAAATTAAAATCTATTTTCATTATCTGGCAACCTAATTCACCTTTTTTGAGTCTCCTCATTCACCAAAAATTAAATCCCAGTCTCCTCGATAAAAGTTGTTTTATAATATGATGAAAACTCTCTCTAGAAACCCTCTTGCCCCTTGTCAAGTCCTAGCTTCCTCCATGGCTGCCGTCTTCTGGCTAAGGCTGGGGACCGGTGGCAGCTTCTCCTTCTCCTCTTAGCCTCCCTCCATTCTTCCTGGTCATCTATTTCCCCTCCTATCCCAGATTTTTTCTCGCCTCGCCATCAACCTCCCCCCCTCTGTTTCTTACACCATTTCCCCCCATCCCAGCCTTCTCAGCCCTTCACCTTTATCTCCCCTCCCGTGTCTCTCCCACAACCTTCAGATCCGGACCTTGCCATCTCAAGATTCACCTTATTATGCCATTTGTGCTCTGGGTGTAGGGGTGGGTCTGCGGATGCAGGTGGGTCTTCTCTCCCACAGTTTTGACTCTTAGCTTCACGCCTCCTTCCCGGATCCGGGTTATGCCTTGCTTAAGGCCTTTTCTTTGTTTCGGGGTATGATGCATGATTTGGGCTTGGATTGGGCTGGTGGTGGGTTGGAGCCACACTTCATCACTCTGCTTTGGTGCTGTGGACTAGCCGAAATCCACACCTCGGATTAGAGCGCTGCCTCCTTGGTGGTGCTATTTTAGTTTATACAAATCTGGCGGTGGCTTTGTCTAGGCTTCCTGTTGGTTGTTGCATCAGGAACCTTTGCTGCTTACGATTCATTGTTGCTCTGCTGAATTTGAGGATTGGTGGTTGGACCCATCTTGCCGTGGCACAACCATGGTCCTTACCTGAGGGTCCTCATTCCATCGGATGTGTCGAATTATGTCATTTTAGCCTCGTTTAGTTTAGTTTAGTTTATTTTTGAGCTAGTTTAGTCTAGCTCTATTTTCTCGCCTAGCGACTGTTGTGGCCTCGCCGCAATGATGGCCGTATTTGGTTTTCGCTTTGAGCATTGTAGTATGTGGTCTCGTTGATAGGAGCATATTTATGCGACTTAGTATGCTTGTTCTCATGCATTTACGTTGTTATTTCTTAGTTATTCTAGTATTTTGAGTTAGTTTCGTGTGTTTGTAGGTTTAGTGGGCTTATGAAGCAATAAGGTGCATTCTGGAGCCTTTTGGAGCCTTTTGGAGCTTTGAATGAAGGACATATGTATGGAGCAAAAGGAACGGACGAAATTGAAGACTTGAAGTGAAGGATTCCTAATTGAAGATGGATTCCTAATTGAAAGAGGATTCCTAATTGCACAAGGATTCCTACTTGGAATAGGAAAGTTAAGCCTAAGTTTCCTATTTTGGTTGACCTTTCCTAAACCAAATTTCCTTAAGTTCCAGCCACAAAGCATGGGCCCTAAAGACTTTTGGACACCTAATTCTCACCCTAAGAAGGGTGCCGCACCTTTTCCTCTTCCCACACACCCTTGCCGCACCAATCTTCACATTCCCCTTTTAATTTCACCCAAAATCAGCAAGGAGAGCACATTCCTCTTCCTTGCCGCAAAAGCCAACCTATTTCCCTTAAGTTTCTGACCTTGGGCCCTATTTCCTCTAAGTTTTGGATTTAATTCTCTAACCTAATTAAACTCTGAGCCTTGTTACCCAAAACCCTTTAAATACACACCCTTGCCGCACCCTCTAGGGATCATTCATTCACCATTCAGCCCATTCATTCACAAACACATCACAGCCGCACCTCATCATCCCATTCACTTACTACCCTCCCTTGCCGCAGCCATCCATCACCATAACCACCCATCTCGTCCATCAAACCATCTCCATAACTACCCAGAACACCTTGTGCCGCAGCAAGGAGAAGAAGGAAGAGAAGACTACTCTTGGATGCAAAGGCTTGAGCGTTGGAGCATTCTAGGTGTAGTTTGTTTTATGTTTATGTTCAATTTCTTATTCTCTGATTTTGTTGCAGCCATGAGTGGCTAAATCCCTAGTTAGCTAGAGGGAAGTTTGTAGCCATGAACATGCTTGTGAATTAAATCGATTGCTGTCAGTTGTGCTTTGATGAATCATGAATGCAATTCAATTAACTATTTGATTGATAACTTATTTGTGTTTGTTGATTAAGGATGCATACTTGGTTTTCATGCACAGATTTGATGCTAGATTATGAATGAGTTTCACCTAATCGTTACAAGTTCATAGTCACAAGTAGTGGAGGTTGCTTATAAACAATCGCGTTAATTGAATTCTTGGCAAACGTATCATGCACTCATAGTTACGAATGCCTCGCCAACACTTATGATTTTCATTGAACTTAATGATCTCTGATTGTACCTCTATTATGCACTCATGTAGGGGACCTTTGGAGAATAACTTGGGTTGTTGTATGCTCTTCTTCCAACTCAATAACATAAGGAAAATCTTAGGGTTAATTTGTGCACGTACGGTTAATCTGGGGTGTTGGGCTTCATAATTCATTGAAAAGCAATTGGAAATCGATTTATGTGCAAGTGTGTCATGTGTGAAAAAACGGACCTCTAGCTAATCCATAACCCATTTGAGTTCTAAAACGTTTTTAAGTTGTTTTACTTCAAATCTGCCAGTTTTACATTCTTGTTTGTTTTAGTTTTAAATTCGTCCAAATCAAAACCCCCCATTTACTTTCTTGTTCTAAAGTATCTTAAATATGTTTTGTTGATGTCTTGAGTGGTTTTGAGTCAAACCAAACTCATATTTTCGTCCAAAGTTCATTTGAGGTCAGAAACTGCCTAACTAGTGTTTTTAGGCAGTTTTGAGTGTTTTCAGCCCGTTTTGAGTCTTTTGAACTTGTTTTGAGTCTTGTGAGTCTTTCCTTACGTTTTTAACTTTGTTTTTATGTTTTAGAGTCAGTTTAGAGGTTTTAGCAAGCCCTCCTAATCCCCGGTCCAGAACGATCCCTACTTGCATCTATACTACAATCTACAACAAGAGGGTTAATTTGAGTGTTAAGCTAATTTTCACATCACTCGTCTACTAACGATGACTTTATGTGGTCTCGCTTCTGCGATGATTTTATGTGGCGACTGTAATTGGCAGCGACTGTTTGCAATCTCCTATACAAATCTGTTATATATCGTTTATGTGACGGATTTGTATGAGTGTTGTGAAAAGTTCTCGTACATCTGGTAGCTGCTTAGGGGTTTTACTGTTATTGTCTCATTTGCGCAAATTCACTTCCAGATCATTTTCTTGGTCACTAGAGGATTGTACCCAATTGGCACCTATGTATTGCTCTCAGTTGATTAATGAAATACCAAATAGCGTTGCTTGTCAAAAAAATGAAGTAGAAGTGAAACAACTTGCTAATTCAATTGAAAATGGTCAATCTATCTTCTTATAAGATTTAGGTTTCAAATTTATCAGTTTGGTCCTTTATGTGTGAGATTTATGACATCATATATCGACTCACATACATCTCACATAACTCCAACAATTTTATCTAGGAAAATTAGCCAAGTCTCTCAACAACGTAAAATAGTTTTTACCATTTAGTGCCAAGATGTGAAGAAATGTCAAATATCAAAAGTTTTACCAAATCTTGCATGTGCATATAAAGTTGAGCTACTTTCCATATGGTCAATTGATTTTATAGCGAAACCTCATACTCTTTCATAGTATTAGAACTGATTGACCCACGTGTGAACCCCACAACCGTACGTCCTCCAGTTTACCCAATTTTATTGTCATTGTGTTAGGCTCAAAAATTCACTATACATAAGATGTGAATTTCATTTCATTCAGTACTTCAAAAAGGGGTATTTAATTAAACCTTCTAAAAAGATGTAGTAAGTCATTTGATAACCTTTTTTTTTGTTGAGTTTTTTGTTTTTTGTTTTTTGGTTTTTACTTTTTTGAAAACTAAAAAATAAAATCTTATTTGGTAAACTATTTTTACTAGACCATAGTACTAAGTGACTTTATTCATTTAATATGTGCATATGTAATATGAAGGAGGCTGAAATTGTTTGGAGGCCCTTTGAATTTGGGACCGTATGCCAATGAATCGTTTGTACGCAATGCCACCACTGAAACAAGGCCAAAATGGACAGTCATAATAAGGTATAGGGTATTAAACTTAAAAAGGAAAGGGTTAAACTAGACAAAGAAGGGTATATATTGACCTAAAGATCTTTACCTGAACTTTAAGGGCTCGTTTACGTAACCGTAATCAAAATAGAGGAATTGGATTGAGGAGGAATTGAATTGAGGAGGAATTGGATTGAGGAGTCAAAATCGGATTCCTGTTGAAGCTGTTTACTTAAATGTTCTGGAATTGGAGTAAAAATGAAACAAAATTCATATAAGTTGTTTACTAATTCACCTAAATCGGAATATAAATCAATATGATTACTAAAATACCCTTATTCTTTTTGTTTTATTTCTTTCCCATATTTTTTTAATAACATTTTCACAAAATGTCATTATTGTAAACCTTCATCTATCAGACTTCCCAATAGAAAATAAGAACTCCTTCCTCCCCTTTTCCCCTTCGCTTTCATCTTTCCCACTCACCTTACCCCATAATCACCACCCCTCATTCCTGCCAAGTATTTCAATTTCAAGATTTTTTGGGTTTTGAGTGATTTCTTCAACAGATCTGTGGGTTTATTATCTGGGCTTTGGGTGATAAATTCTTGAATCTAATTTGGGGATATATGGTTGGCTTTTGTGAGGCAGTGGCAGGGGAGTAAGGCATGGCTACACGGGGAGGTGGAAGGTGTGGCGCAGATGATGAAGGTGAAGCGCAAGGAGCGATGGGTTTGTTGGGTTGAATAGCAACCGAGCCCCAAATCAAAAGAGACGATACCGTGAGAGTGAAGAGAGAGAAAGAATGGAGGATCAAGAGGATGAAGTGCTGGGGTCGAGCTTGACAATGGAGAAGGTAGCGGTGGCTAAGCAGTTCATAAAGAACCATTACAGAGCTCAGATGAAGAACATTCAGGAACGAAAGGAGAGGTAATCTGTAATCTGTAGCTTTGATTGCTTCTGGATTTTCTTACTTAGGCTCTGTTTGGATTGCTGAATAATGTAGTTTAGGTAGGAATCTGAGCTCTAAATCGTGAAACTATTCGGTGTTTGAATTGGGTATTGGCATTTCATGAATTGGTTTCGATTTCTGCTGTTTGGTTGCTGAGAAAATGTGGGAAGAATGAAATGTGTGGAGGATTTTGAGGTGGTAGAGCGAGAGGTGGCGAAGGAGTAAAGAGCTGCTGGAGTATGGCGGAGGACAACAAGAAGATGGAAATGAGTATTGAAGGTGCATGGTATTTTGGGAAGGAAATTTTGATTCTGGATGGAGCCTTCTCCTCGAAATCCAAATACTACCTTCTTCTAGGTAACCCAATTCCGACAATATCAGGAATTGAATTCCTGATTTTACGTGGGGCCCGCTGAACTATTCATTCCGCTTAAATTGGTAAGCAGAGGAATAATCAGGAATGGGCTCCCATTCCACCATATCCATTCCCTATATGTAAACACGCCCTAAATGTATAGGATTGAGATCTTTATCAATGATACCTGTCTGCGCTTATATGAGGCCACAACTTATATTTGTATTTTTAAGTGCTGTGGCTTTCGGACGTAGGATTAATCCATCCAACGGTCCAACCCTATGACTTGTACGAAGCCATATGTAGAACATTAAGAATGTCAGAGGAATATCCGCAACTCACATTTTATATATTGATGTAGCTCAATTCGATCTCGATCGATTTCGGTTTTTCCATTCAATATTTTTTAATATCGACCAATATTTAATTCAAAATTATTTCCATAGAACTTCAGAAGTTGCTAATCTTTAAAAAATATTGATGTATTTGATTAAAAAAAATTATTGATGTAGGCTTTATCAAACAACGACATAAAAATAGGCTTAATTGAATTAATAGTCTCGTGGTAATAGGGTAGTCGGAAGATAGCACATATAGTGAAAAAATTAGGATTTAAGCCTCTGTGGCAAAGTTTGTTAGGATTTAGGCCCAAAATTGAAAATCTCACCCTCTTTATTAATTATTAGCATGTGAGCCACACATACGAGGCTAAAACGAAGTTCTCTGTTAATTGTTAGCACGTGAAGCTTACATGTGAGGCTAACTCTATCTTTTTAGTCTCACATGTGAGCCTCATGTCAGGGAAAGGCGAAGGAATTTTCAATTTTGGGCATAAATCCAACGGACTTCACCATAGGGACTTAAATCCTATTTTTTGTCACCATATGGGCAATTTTTCAACTACCCTATCACCACGGGTATTAATAATCCAATTAGGCCTAAAAAATATTGGTTGACATTAAATTTTTTTGAAAGATTATAGAACATTAATAATGAAATTGCCAATATTTTTTAGCTGTACAAGGCCCCATGCCGTTGTTTAAAGATTATAGACTATTTCATGTTAATGATTGATAATTAAGAATTAATAAGGGAAATTCTATTTGGAATTCAAGCTGAGTTGGCTAATCCTGTCTATAAATATGCCCCAATCTCCTTCGTCCAGAGCACCAAACAAGTCTAGCTTCCTTCACAATTATTAGCACTAAAGCAAAAGAAAAAGAAAAAAAGACTTCCTCTATACATTTAGCATACATGGAATCTGCAGCAGCTATTGCAAATGGTGGATGGAGTTCACTTGGTGCAATGTACTCCTCCGATGAGGAGGCGGAGTTCATGTCCCAGTTGCTCGCTAACTGTTCCGTCACAAATGGGATGAATGAGGCTTCAAGCTCAGCAATCCCATTTTGCAATTTGTCCTAGCTATGATTTTTCAACATCTAACATGGAAAGCATTTATCAAGGTTCACAATATTCTTCAGAAATGGCTAATCTTTATTTTTCAAATGGGAGTAGTACTTATATTATGAGCAATGATGAGACAAACCACTACATTGGTAATCCTAACCGTATTGTGGAAACAAGTTACCACAACTTCGAAGCATTTCGTCCATGGGACGACACAGCTACCAACTTGTTTCCCACTCAAGGCGAAGAATATGGCATGGATCATCACCAAGAACTGAGCAATGTCAATATTGAAAGCCAGCCGGAAGCTGCTATTTATGAAAACCTTCTGCAGCTTAATAAGGAGTCTGATCATGAGATGGCGATACGGGAACCTGCAATGGAAAATGAAATTATGGTTTCCGAAAATTCTAAGAAAAGGCCTTGCAGTTCAGTAGATGTAAGTATACACAAGATCAAGCTTTAATTATTCTCCACTTAATTGGTGATCCTTATTGTTTTTTCGTATTTTTTTAACTTGAAAAAATGAGAATGTGTGAGCATCTCCAATCATAAGTAAATGACTAAATTTTGTAGGTGCTAAAGAATCAGAGGAATGTGAAGGCGAAGAAGGGCCAAAAGGCAGTCTCAAGCGGAGACATTGAAGATAATGATGTAAGCACCAAAGGGCAGAGCTCAAGCAGTTGCTGCTCCGGGGACGATGACTCCATTAATGCTTCTCATGACGATCTGAGTAGAGGCGTGAGTACTTCAATCTTGAGTCCAAAAGGGACAAAAGCCAGTAGGGGATCAGCAACTGATTCCCAAAGCATATATGCGAAGGTAAGTCCATAAAGTACTCTGAAGTATACATTTACCAATTTCGTGAAAAAAGAGATTTCTATTGGTCAATACTAGAGGGATGAGGATGGTGAAAGTCTTGAAAGTAGAAAATGTACTATTTTACAGCTCCTAAGCTCGGATGATATGTGGATGTTTGCTCCTATCGCTTACAATGGAATAAACATAGGGATTGACTTAAATTCTTGATGAAGCTCATAGGATGTAGTAGGAGGTCGATCTGCTATTTTGATAGAACAGACTACAAAGTCTTTTGGCCATGGAAATAAGGGCACACAAAAATTAATAAATAAACTAGCATCTCCCAATAATATTTAATTTCAGCATTACAAAGGTTTCCCTTGTTGAATACCTTGATTGCAGATGAATATGCGAATTATACAACTCATATTGGTTAAGAGCATTTACCCTGCGTTTGAGGTCGTATATTTATTTTTTAGTTTTTTGTATAAAACCGAAAATTGCTCTTGAAATTTCGAATTTTCATTTTTGTGCTAGATATTTGATATATTTTTTTTAAAGCCTTAATGCTGTTAAGTTTCAAGATTTACTGTTTTAATAACAAAAATGAAACATTTATTTGCAAAATTAAAAAAATATGACATATAGAAAAGAAATAGGTAGTTTTACTCTAAAGGACCTTAGTTACAAAACAAAATCTTAATGATGAAAAAACACCTAATGGATTTTTTTAATCATTCGCACAAAAAACAAAACAACATGTCCAAACAATAACCAAAAACAGTTTGGGCTTCTTAATATTGGATTTTATCTTTATGGTTAAAACTACCTTTGCTGAGCTGATTCAATATTGGATTTGGTCCTTATGGTTAAAAAAAATATAAAAAGGTGTTTTTTGATTAACTTAAAATTAATGAAGCCCTTTTCTGATCAAATGATCACCAGACTGTATTAATCTTAACAGACCCATGAGGATAATGTCCTAGAATCATATGGTCCTAATCTCTAGAGAGACAAACATAGAAGAAACCCTCTGTCTATGGATTATGGCTCAAGTTCAAATCTTTGAGCGGTGACTGTCGTTTAGAATTGAGGTGGTGGTTTTTGTGTTTCTTGTGATTTGTAAGCATGAAAAATGATCATGTGGAGGGAGTTAGACGTTTACTGGAGACGATTCATACCAGTGCTTCTTTGTCGACACAAGCTCATCAGTGAGTGGTGCGCTCTTTTTTCTTGTGGTGCGCCTTTACAGTAGTTCTCTAACTTGCAAGTTCTCTGAAGTGTTATATTTTCTGTTGATTGGATGTGAGTCCTTCGTGATTAAAAAAAAATGTATTGTATCTATCCCGATGAGGCGAAACAAAAGCTCCTTTTTTTTTTGTTGAGTAGTAATACGAGTAAGTCTTGAATGAGCTCCTCGTAAGGTTGTAGGTACAAATTCGTTAAAATTGAGGACGGCGAATTCTTGTGACCACATATATCCCCTCTTCTCCCTTTCACCTCCCTAGAAACTAAAAAGGAAAAAAGAAAACAAAGTTATCTATGAACATATATCGCAATCTTTGTCCAACATTCGATAGAGAATTTGCAGCTACATTTGTTTTACAATATTAATAGCCATAACCGATTTCTTACAATTGATATCTCTTTGCGTTGGGGGAACTTTATATCTGATGGAAAGGCTCAAGGTGGATAGTTAGCATTCTACAAACAAAAAATAAATTTGACTCTAAAAAAAAAAGACTGAAAACGGTTTTGATGAAATTGATTTTGAGTTCCAAAAACATTTTAAGTGTTTTAGGAAAGAAACATCAGATATGGTCTTCTTACAAGAGGCACTTAAATTGTTTTTCCAAGATCCACTTGGATTTTAATTAATAATTGTGGAGCCAAAAATAATCAAGAGGCGATTTTTGGATATAAGAGAACAAAAATACCCTTGAGGCACATCATGATTCCTACGCACGAGCAGCGGACAATCATCTCTCAACCAAGTCAAAAGTGCCCAAAATAGGTAACAATTCCAAAACCTATTTCACCCATCCTCATCAAATCTTCCCCACAAGGTAACTCCCAAATTACTTCTTTCAAATTATGTTAATTGGTCAATTAATGGATTTATTACCTAATTAATCTATTAATGGCTAATTAACTACAAATTACACCCAAAAAATACCCCAAATGACCAGTCCCTATTCTCCTAATAGGGCCGGCCATATCCCTATAAATAGCTCTCAATTCTCTCCCAAAAAATACTTCCAACTCTCTTGCTAAAATTCTCAAACACTTTCTCTCTAAATTCTAACTTTGGCATCTGAGGTTCTTCAGCCAAAGCCCCCCCATTCATTGTGGGCGCGTGAGGCTTTTGGCCTTAACCAAAGATGTTAATTGTTTTGTAGGTGCAATTTTGTCCAAGATCAAGGAGGAAGAAATTTGCATTCACAAATTGGTGCTTTCATTGAGAGTTGAGTCCCACACTCGTAGAAGACTCTCGCATCCAAGGTTTTTCTATTTTCTTGTCCATTAGTAGATTTTTCGTACGTTCTTATTATTATAATTTTTTATTTGCAAAATTCCTTGATAAAACGTAAAAGAGAAGTACAATGGATAGAAATTTAGAAAATTCAACAACTGAAAATTCCAATATTCAAGAGATGGGACCGTGGCGATCCACGAGGCTAAAGGTGACCATAAGCGGAGAGGCACCACCACTACAAGTTTCCACCACGGGAACCACCGCAGTGGCCACCCGTGGCAAGGTCCATGGTGTCACCACCACGGCCCAAGCCATGTCATTCCAAGCCCAACGCGTTGCCAAGCCGAGCCCTAGCCTCGCACCCACCTGTGCCACACGTCGAGCAGCCTGCTTCTGCCGAGCAGCCCATTCCTGTGGCCAAGCCTGCTCCCGTGGCCTTTCAAGCAGCCCAAGTCAGCCCAAGACTATCTCAACCATCCAGACCTACCATTTAGCCAAGGGCATTCTCACCACATTTCTCCGCGGATTTGACATTTCCCAACTTAAATCTCGCACCCGGAGTCTACCACCCTTCCACTGCTCAAGGAAGCACATTCCTTCCAAGCTCTTCCAATCCAAATGGCGAACAACACTTGTCTCAACAAGTCATAGAGTTGACCAGCGCCCTAGCACATCAAACGACCTTAGTGAACCAGCTCTTGCAACGTACCAAGATGCAACGTGCCCCAAACGAGGTGTCCCGAAGTAAGGCAAGGGCAGACGAAGAACCTCTTCAGCAGCGTCCCGACAAGAAGCCACTTGACCAGCCACGAAACCGAGCGTTTGGGCAGAGTACACTCCCGATTAGGCCCCCGAGATAGCGTATACTCCCGTCTTAGCGTGCGAAGGAGTGTGCACTCTCGACTAGGCCCACGGATGAGCGTACACTCACGGTTGGGGCCGCACTCTGATAATCAATATGAGCAGCCTTCCAAGCGAAGTGTTCATTCCAGGCTAAGCCCCGTAAGGAGCATCCTCCTCATCACATCGGAGTAGCATGCGAAGAATTCCATTGCCTGCTAGGAACGAACCACATGCACCACAACCGCGGCATAGACGAGCCGAGCACGTAGAAGAACAGCCTAGACCCATAGGTAGGGATGGGCAACGATTATGGCGGACGGGTAACCGCGGTTATTTATCCATAACCGTTTATTCTCATACCCGCATAACCGTTTACCCGTTGGGTAATTGCCTAAATGGTTATACCCATACCCATAACCATTTATAAACGGTTAACCATACCCATAACCGCGTACCCATTTAACCGTAACCGTTTAATACCCGTTTACCCATTTATTATTTTTTAACCCGTTTATCCTTTCTTTTTTTACCATTTACTCATTTTTCATCTGTCTACGTGTTTTTTTTAACAACTTGAAAATTAAAAAAGAAAAATTTGTCATAATTTTCTTTTTCTAACAATTAAACACCGTTATAGGTACATTCATCATACATTTCCGCATTTTAATGTTTTAAGTCCTTATACCATTCCAATAATTGAAATAATAGTTTAAGGACGATATTTTTAACTGTTAACAAAGAAGGTAATATAAAATTGGCTAGGTATTCGTGGGTTACGAAAACTGTTAAAAGACAATATTCTTTGGTTATTTAACTCGGAATGTAAAGTATTATACATATATATATATATATATATATATATATATATATATATATATATATATATATATATATATATATATATATATATAATGGACCATGAAATCATGCACTATAGTCAATAGCATTGATCTAAGTTTTGTCCGATAGGAAATATGGTTTGTGTTAATTATATATATATATATATAATAAATGGGTAAACGGTTACCCGTTTATAACCGCGGTTAATACCCATAACTGCCCATTTAAATTTCGCGGGTAAACGATTATACCCATAACCATTTATTTATCTAAACGGTTACCCATAACCGTAACCGTTTAATTTAAACGGGCGGGTAACCGCGGTTACCCATAACCAATGGGTATTTGCCCATCCCTACCCATAGGTCACAACTGGGGGCAGCCGAGAACTCTGCTGCCCCAAAAAAGGCAAATGCAGGAAGAAGTAGAGAGACTCTTGACCAAACAATTGCGCGATTTCCAACGCAACGAGGTCACTGACGAGGCACTACGACGGGATATGACCAACATAAGCAGGTCACCCTTCACGGACGAGATCGAGCAGACAGAGCCTCGATGCAAGTTCAGCATGCCACATTTCACATCCTTCAAAAGAGATGGAGACCCGGATAGACACTTGAAGCCTTATCGAAGCACAATGATCCTCTACAGAAACAACGACGATCTCATGTGCAAGATATTCGCCACCACTCAACAAGGCGAGGCTTAAGATTGGTTCTACACCCTGCCACCACAATCTATCCAGAGTTTCGACGAACTTTCATTGGTTTTCACTAAAGAATATTCATCCTACCGCTCGATCAAGAAGAAGTCCGACCACTTGTTCAACGTCAAGAAGAACCCAAATGAGTCGTTTCGCGACTATGTGAAGAGGTTCAAAGTAGAGAAGGCAAAGATAGTCGGATGCAACAACTCGATAGCTAGAGCAGCCTTCCAAAAATGACTTCCAGCAGATCACCCGCTGTTCGGAAAATTGATCATGAAAGAAGATCTAACTCTAGTAGACTCATTCGCTCTAGAAGAGAAGCATGCACTTTGGGACAAGGCTCACAGATGCACATTCAAAGACTTAAAGAAGTACCCGACATCACCTCCCTATTATCCAAATCGGAAGCAGCGAAGGACTTATTCACATGTTTGACGGTATCTGAAGCAGCAATAAGCTCTACCATTATACGAGAAAAGCTAGGGGCTCGACTACCTGTATTCCACAGTTCAAAAGCTCTCCTCGATGCGAAAATCAGCTACCAGAAATTCAAAAGCTAACTTTGGCGATAGTTGTTGCAACCCAAAAGCTCAAATTTTACCTTCAGACGCACGCAGTCATCCTCATGACACGCTATTCCGCCCAATCCAGACGCGTGATGATAAAGGCACAGACACTGACAGTGCAAAGTTTTTTGACGAATGCAAAAGGCACGCCTAGGGCAGACGAACATTAGAATGACACACTCGGAAGCAAGTTTTGTCCTCGTCGCCCCAAAAGGTTCTACATAGGAGCAGCATGTACCAGTAGTTGAGCAGTACCTCCTGCTATGTGTCACACGGCCCTAGCCGACCTTTGCTCCATAATTCAACTCTAGAGTGGCCCAATATCGGCATTTGAGTATTTCATGATGCATGTAACATGGCCCTAGCTCCACGGGTCCCTACTACGCCTTCACGCCTAGCCTAGGCAACGCAACAGAATGGCCCAACGACGCCTTGGAGGCAACCGAGCACACCTTAGGCACACCTACTCCCTTAATGGAGATTTTTGGCATTTGCATGTCGACGACGCATCCAACTACAAGCTCGGGGGCAGGCGTAGTCTTTGTCACCTTAGATGCCTAAATGCTCAAGCAGGCGATCACTCTAGGCTTCAAAGCATCCAACAATGAAGCAGAGTACGAGGCCTTACTAGAAGGCCTCCGAATGGCAAAAGACTTGGCGGTGAAGAAGCTTGCAATTCATTTTGATTCCCAGCTAATCACTAGCCAGACTATTGGGGAGTACATGGCGAAGCATCCAAGGATGGCACAATACCTAGAGAAGGTACGCAAGCAACTTGAGGCATTTCAGACTTACGCTCTTAATCAAGTTCCACGGGCAGACAACGCCCCACGTAGATGCGATAGCCGGCTTAGGCTCCGTCCCAAACCATCAACTCAAACGCTCTATTCTGGTAGAGTATCTAGACAAGCCAAGCATAGAAGTAGAGCCAGCAGTCGAAGTGTCACAAGTTAGTACAACTCCAAATTGGCAAGATTCTACTATAGACTACCTGGTCAATGTCACATTCCCCATGGAAAGATTAAAGTGTAGAAAGCTCTAAATAAGGGCAGCACGCTACTACATGTGGAATGGCATTCTCATTCAAAGATCATACACCGGACCACATCTCCGCTGCCTAACGTCTCCCCGATGACTTGAAGGTTTTAAGCTCAATCCACGAAGGCATTTGTGGAAACCACTCCGGAGGTCTATCCTTAGCACATAAGGCTCTTAACGCAGGCTACTACTAACCTACCATGCACCAAGATGCTAAGGAGTTAGTACAAATGTGCGACCGTTGCCAACGTTACAAGCCGGTACCAGTACTGCCTGCCAGCGAGCTACACCTGCAGACGAGTCCTTGGCCATTCGTGCAGCGGGTAATCGACCTGGTATGACCTATGCCGCTTGTTACTGAGGGCAGAGGTATGATGATCATGGCAACCGATTACTTCATCAAATGGGTAGAAGCAGAGCCCATGGTGACCACAACTCAGACGGACATAGAGCACTTTATATGGAGGAACATCATTTACCGATTTGGCATCCCTCAGTTCTTCGTCACCGACAACAGCCCTCAATTCGTGGGCAAAGATTTGTCGAAGTTCTTCCAAAAGTATGGCATCAAGCAGCACATGTCCACACCAAGATATCCTCAAGGCAATAGGCGAGCCCAAGCATCCAACAAGACAATCCACGACTACCTCAAGAAATCCCTCACCGACAAGCAGGGAAAATGGCTAGACGAACTCCTCGGATGTTTATGGGCATATCACACCACCAAAAGACGAGCAACTGGTGAGGATCATTTCTCTTTGGCATTTGGTTCGGAAACAATCATTCTTCCCAACATTATTGTGCCAAGGATCAGCACTCTATTGCCAAGCATTGAGCATAACAGTAAGGAGATGACCACAAGTTTAGATCTGGTAGAGGAGAAGCACAAGCAGACCATTACCATCATCGCAGCCTACCAGCAACAGCTCCTCTCAAACTACAACAAAAGGGCCAAGATCCAGCAGTTTTAACTTGGAAATCTAGCCCTGAGAAAAGCCTTCATCATTGCTCGCAGAGAAGGCTCCAAAAAGGTGGATCTCATCTGGGAAGGTCCGTACAAGATCAGCTAAGTAGGCGCAAAGGTAATTACACCCTCGCCACCATGAACGACAAAGAGACCGAAAAGCAATGGAACGCTTACAATCTGAGGAAGTACCATGCGTGACTTCCCTCTACATCAAAGCCAAAGACTCAGGCAGCTCGACAGGCACCACCTCACAAGCCAAGGACTATCCAGTTGTTATGCAGTTCCTACCTTACAGCTAAGTTCTCGTTCGTTTCACTCGTTTTTCAATGAGGAATTCAGAAGTAATCACAACTTGGCTCGACTGCATACTTACAACAATTGCTCAATCATGCATTTCAAAAGAAGACTGCGCCCTTTTTAGGGACTCATCGCAGGAATTGCGCCCCCCGAAGGACCAACCATGCTCTCCAGTGCGAGAGGGTAAACTAATTGCTCTCCAGTGCGATAGGGTAAACTAATTCCCCGACACCCATATGGGTCAGCTCTCTAAGACAGGAGGATAAACTCTACACTCCGAATATCTAGACGTGGATAAGCCGGGCTGCCCTAGTATAACTAGATGCATGATGGCTTGCGCTGAGATTCCTAGAAGTAGCCACAATGGTCTTTTTCAAGGCTTAGCTAATTGAAGGATTTTGGGTCTCTTGGCCTAATCCGTGGAGAACCGAGCCCTAGAGACAGAGGGGCACATTACGCAGTACATCTGATGGACGGCTGCCCTAGAACCTTAAAGCTGCTACCGAGTGCACTAAGGTAGCCTACGGTTTCCGGAAGACTGCCTACCGCTTGCCCTTCTAGCAGTAAAGCCACGCTAGACTTATACAACCGCACATTCTTGTGAAAGGTTAAACAAGCTAGCGTGTATATACAAAGCTTTATCCATTGCCGACATGCTACGTAGTCGATGAGCTTCACCTCTGCCAAGCGCGGAATAACCTACACCAAGTCCTAACGTGTTGTTATACTTGCTACGCAACCAATGGAATTGGAGAAAGCCAAGGTTAACAGCCTAGTGGTTACACGGACTTGTTTGCTTCTGTAAGTAAGGCATCCAGCTGCCAACCCAATGGCTTTGCAAAGTTCTACACCAATACCTACGGCTGCATAGGCTATGCGGGCAAATATACTTATAGAAAAGTAACACGCCAACCACTGGTCTATAAAGTCTAAAGGTTAGGGTATGAACTAAAGAAACGAAGATGAAAAAAGGCGAATGAAGCATGTTTATAAACTAACAAAGGCCGAAGGAGTTCAAGCAAAACAAGAGCTACAAGGAAAAACAAAGAAAATCCTAAAGGCTACCTAGAAGACTACACTTCAGCAGCTTGCACATTCCATGACTACTCGGTCGCCACATCTTCAGCAGCCGCGACGCTCTTAGCAGCGGCATCATCCAACGCTTCTCCCTCAGCTGCCCCAGCCTGAGCACCAACTTTTCTAACTACTTCATCAATGGAGGCCTCAAAAGTAAAAGCAAGCAAGTATTCTGGAGAATAGATAAGGTCTCGAAACTTCGAGCCTATCCTTCTCACCCTTCAGTTGCTCATTCTCCTCGAGCAGACCAACACGAACGCGTTGCAGCTCATTCACTTCCTTCTTCAGACTTTCGTTGATCTTCAGTACACCTTGAAGTTCCAACACTTGAGGTTCAAGCATATCGACGATTCTCTTGAAGTGGATCACTTGATTATAAGCAGCAGTTAAATCTTCATCCTTTGCATAAGCAGCGGAACGAAGCTCAGAAATGGCATGCTCAAGATCTTGAATTTGAGGTATGTAACATCCGATCTCCTTCTCTGCACTTTCATACTTAACTTGGATCGCATCAAGCCTAGTCTTCAAGTCAACGATTGCTTGGCGAGTGGTCTCAAGTTGTAGAGAAGTGAGGGCAGAGATATTAGACCCCTTCAAAGCAACGAACTCAGAATCCAACCTCTTGATCTCCTCGGCCGAGGAATAAGCTTCAGTTGCCATAGTCTTTGCCATCACCTTGGCAGCCTTGCTATATCTACATCATAGCAAGCAGAGCAGTCATTCTATATTCGGTCGTATGCTTCGCAAAGGAACTTGGGCAAACAACCTCTCTAACACCATCAACAAACTTGGCACAAGTGTCCATGTCTTCAAGAAGATTTGGTTTCAAAAGTGCACGGATCTCAGCAGCATTCTCAGAAGCAGGCTTAGTGGATTTCTCAAAGCTGCCCATGCGAGCAGTCTCTTCCTTCCTAGTAGGCGAATCAGTCTCAGCAGCAGGGGGAGTGGGCCTTGGCACTACTTTACCAGCAGAGTCCACATTATCGCTCTTCATAATAGCAAGCCTCTCCAAAGGTGAACCGGACTTAGCTCTCAACGGACGTCTTAGTACAGACTTCAGCACTGGGGGCATGATAAGGCCTCTACGCTGAGCAATCGTACTAGCCATTCTCGATACGGCAAGCGCCACAGGCTCAGATCTAGCAGCCTCATTTTTCTTCCCATTGGAATAAGTCATGCCAATCACTGGCCTCTCGGTAGCAGGCGGATCCTCACGAGCAGCGGTGGAATTCTTCAGTTTTTCTCAACCGGCATCTCTTGAGCAGGCAGATAAGATCTCTTCTTTCAACCTTCAGTCATAGTAGGCTCCACAACAGCGATTAGACGAGCCAATGCATCCGCCTTGATCCTCTTAACCTCCTTTTTTGGGAGCAGCCCATTTTTCTCCCGGTGAAGAGAACTAAGCAGCCAACGCCATTCACGGTACTCAGCAAAAGAGCTCAACCCAGCATTGTAGCAGGCATGAGGCCTGCATGCCCAGCATTCCAGCAGCCCATGAGGCCCGCGACCTCCTTATTTCTCTCAATCGCCAGCTTGGCCCGCGTCAGGTCCAAAAGCCCAAAGGACATGAGCCATGTGGCTCGCCTAGCACTGTGCCCCAATGTCACAATCCGTGGCCCCAGCCGCACAAGTTGCGCTTGGCTCTAGCCAGGCCGAGTAGCTAAAGCAATGGTCCCTGCCACGACACATCCTCGGCCCATGCCGAGCCGATACCAGCCGACATGCCACACCACCCAGACGGCTACCCTGCAATAATACCATCCAAGAAGAAAACAAGGAAAATTAATGTTTTCTTACATCGGTGCGGGCAAGTGTTGAAGATTGCTAAGGAATGGGAACAAATATCCTCTAGCTTTCTCCATCTCGTAGGGTAGAATAAATTGCTCTCCAAAGTTGATTTAATAACCCACTTAAGGTGGACTTAAATAGGCTTTGAGAATAATTTATTTCCCTTTCCTAGAAGGACCTAATTTCCAATTAAAGAGGGAATCTACATCAAAATAGGAAACAAGCCTATGTTTCCTAAAGCAAGAAGATCTCTACACCTGCTACCCCTTCTTGGGAGCAACCCAACAAGTGTGGGGGCATTTGTGGAACCAAAAATAATCAAGAGGCGACACGTGGATTTTTGGATAAAAGAGGACAAAAATAGCCTTGAGGCACATTGGGATTCCTACATGCGAGCAACGGGCAATCATCCCTCAACCAAGTCAAAAGTGCCCAAAATAGGTAACAATTCCAAAACCTATTTCATCCATCCTCGTCAAATCTTCCCCACAAGGTAACTCCCAAATTATTTCTTTCAAGTTATGTTAATTAGTCAATTAATGGATTTATTACCTAATTAATCTATTAATGGCTAATTAACTACAAATTACACCCAAAAAATACCCCAAATGGCCGGTCCCTATTCTCTTAATAGGGCCGGCCATATCCCTATAAATAGCTCTCCATTCTCTCCCAAAAACTACTTCCAACTCTCTTGCTAAAATTCTCAAACACTTTCTCTCTAAATTCTAACTTTGGCATAGGAGATTCTTCGGCCAAAGCGCCCCCCCCCCCCCCCCCCCAAATTCATTGTGGGCGCGTGAGGCTTTTGGCCTTAACCAAAGGTGTTAATTGTTTTGTAGGTGCAATTTTGTCCAAGATCAAGGTGGAAGAAATTTGCATCCACAAATTGGTGCTTTCATTGAGAGTTGAGTCCCACACTCGTAGAAGACTCTCGCATCCAAGGGTTTTCTATTTTCTTGTCCATTTGTAGATTTTTCGTACGTTCTTATTATTAGAATTTTTTATTTGCAAAAATTCTTTGATAAAACGTAAAAGAGAAGTACAATGACTAGAAATTTAGTAGTACTTTTCACATGCATCATACATATGGCTACTATAACTTTTTGAAATTAAATTCTTTCAAATGTGGGACATTATGTGCTCATAATGAACCATAACATAACAATTACCATGGAAAAACTCAGCTTCATTATTTTTAATCATAATTAATAACTATTAGCCACACGAATTGTGACGACCCGTCCTGAATAAATATATATTTTCTCCCCCGAATGTATGTAAAATGACTATAATGCCCTCGAGGCTTAGTGATGTGGATGTACGTATATGGTTTTAAATTATTATTTTTTTCGCTGACGTAATTAAATTGTACTCGACTTCACGAGCGCGTTGACGTGAGTTAGGATCAAACCGGAATCATAACAAGAAAGTTACGATTAGTAATGCGAGTAAACGGGTAAGTTACGGACCAATTATTTTGGGCTCCTACTTCCTTGGGCCCAATCAGATTTTTATTTTCTTTCTTCTTTCTACCAATCTCGTAACACACACACGCACGTGCAAACCTTCACCCTCTCCCTCATCTTCTCGAGATTTCTTCGTCCGTACATCGTACGGCCATCACCCACAAATCTACCAAAAACCACGCAGATCGAGCCCTTGGATACCATCATCCTCTTCCTCACGATCTCACAAACTCACCCATACCTTTGGTTCATCGTACAGTTGTCAGAAACCTAAGAAACTAGAAGCTCAGTCAACGGTGGGGTTTAGGACATCATGATTGTGGGGGATTTACACGATTTTGAGTCTCAGAATAGACTCTAAGAAACTTCCTTAACACTTTGGAGGGAATTTGGAGTGGGTTGGACGTCAGAATACACAGGTTCATGAAGCTCCAGTTTAGCCGGATTTTTCCCAAGAGTTTTCCGACCATTTCTTGTCGATTTTAGGACTTCAAACTGGTAGGGATTTGTTCTCCTCTCTGAGAGCTTCAAATCCATGTAAAGTTTGTAAAATTTGGTTGAGATTTGAGTGAGAAAATCAAATTTTAAATTTTTCTAGAAACCGGCGAACCACCGGAGAAGAAAGAAGAATATTCCGTCAACTTTGACGGAATATACTAACGGCGTCAGGTATATTTAACGGAATATTCTCTAACGGCGTTAAAGATTCCGTCCAACGTGCCAGGCACGTGCCTACGTGTGGCCGACGCATGAGGGCATGTGGGACATCGAAAAAAATTTCTAAAAATATGGGGATGTTCATGGTGTTGAGTAGGCAATGATGGTATAATCAAACACCCCAATTGAGCAACATATGAGAAGTTATTACACGATTTTGGTTGTGTGCTTAAAATTAACGTTTAAATAGTTGTTTCGCATATAGGTGAGACGTTTCTGGAGGACGAGCGTAGCCAGGCAAGACTCGGGGGTTACGACTCTGCTACATACCAATGAGTGGGCTTTTGGTTTTCTATATATATACGTATATATGCTTTACATTTTCCCAGAAATTATTTTACATGGATTTACGTTTTAAATGCCATGTCAATTGCGTTACATTTTAATATATTTATTAGTGATTGCAGTGTGTATGGTTATGTCTAGTTGCATTTAGTGCTCATTATCCTGCACCCCGGTGTTAGTGCTCCACCCGAGGCCAGGGCCTAGCCTTCACGTGATCGTTCACTTCTTACCCCACACGCTCACCTTGGATCCAAGGCAGGTGCCAGCCTGTCGTACAAACCACATTAGGTGGTTCCGACTCGTAGGTGACTTGCGATACTTCGCACAGCCTTCACATGATCGTAGCACTTGAACGTACTTATTTACAACTAGCCTATCGTACAGACCACATTAGGTGTTTCCGACTCGTGTGCAGGAATTGGTAGATGAGCTATAGGTTCAGCCGTACAGGTCACGTTAGGTGACTTTGGCTGACATGTCATTTTTACTTTGATTTATTTCACCTGACTTACTTACTTTATTGCTGAGATACTTGACATGGCATATACTTGGTTTTCACTACTCTCGAGTATGATTTCTATATACGTATGTATTATTATTTTCTGAGAAATTATACGGGTTTTACAATAAGGGGTTATTATTTTTGGAAAGTGAAATGGTTTTGAAAAGCTTTGTTTTTGCCCCACTCACGTTTTTTGTTTTGCGCCCCTCCAAGTTCTAGTTAGAAGTTCGTGTTGGTGGCTCACGAGGATTCCACGGCGGTTCTGACAGACTCCAAATAATGTAGGGCTTCTTTCATGTCCTGTATAATTAATATCTTAGCCTGCTGGACTGCACTTAGGTCACTTATGCTCTGATTATATGTATCTACACTCTAATCATCTCCACTCGTACTTCTATACGTATCTAGTGTGGATTAGCTAGCTGGTTTTTATTTACCCACATTTTCATATCACTATCACTTCTGCACCGCACTCATGGCTACGTCAATCTCACGTGACGGCCAGCATGCCTCGATTTCGGTGGGGGTGTGTCACGAACAATATCTATTAATTTTGTCTGAAAAAAGATTAAATTACGCGTTAGAAGTGTGCTTTGCCTCGGTCTTGCCTCTTGGCCTCTATGAAGTGTGAATGGCCATGGGCATGCGGGGCTGGCTATACCAAATTCCAGCTCTTACATGAAAAACAAATATAGGTGCTTAGCCGCCCAACTATGTTAGAAATGAAAGAAAACATGAGAGTATATTTTCCGAGTAGAGAAGGAAATAAGATTATTTTAAAAGGGTTTCATATAGTCTTAATTATTATTGCTATTAGTTATAATCAAAAGGGTTTGGATTATTTATTATTGTTGGAAGTATTGAAAGAGATTTTGTTCCATAATTTTTAAAAGCTGATTTAGCTTAATTAGCATGTCGTGCGAGATTGGGCCGCACTCAGAGCAGAGAGCATGCATGTTATGTATTACAATAATAAGTGGATGGATGATTTGGTCTTGTATGTACGCGTGGAATGAGCGCGAAGATTGCCGGGATCTTAGTTTTGGATTTTGATTATCGGCCATAGATGATGGTCTGGTTCTGATGGTCTTCACTTACTCGTGTGTGCAAAGTATTTGAAATCCTTGATTGCTCCATGATGGCTTTCCATAATAATTAACTCATTTGTTAATTAGTGACTTGTGCATAATTGTTTAATTAAGAGCATTAAGCTAAATACACTAGCCTCCTCCCCATATGTTAGTGCGTGTGCATAATCTTAATTTCACTTTGTCTTTTGTAAATTAAATGTGTCACTTAACTCCTAAAAGTTAACTTTGTGTCCCACTTTGCCTCATTCCATCACATTTGTAAAAAATCTCAACAACAATTGCACTTTGATAAGAAGATGAGGAAGCAAGCGCTATTAAGAAAAGACCGTTAATTTGGAATCATTCTACTTTTATTCTTTGTATTTTTCTTCTGTTTTTGACTTTTAGAATTGAGATCCAATCTCCACAAGGGATATGAAGTCAATGAATTTCCAACTTTCAATTTGTGAACCAATAGAGTTGTGCTTGAACTCCAAACTTCGAATGATTAGTTGAGGTGGTAGATGGCAGTTATGGAATCTTATCTAACACTTGTATGGATCATTGGATTATATGTTATAACAACATCGAGAGGGGACAACAAATCCAGTCTGAAGATAACACTGTCTGGTTCAAGAAATCTTTGGAGAATGTTAGACTTTAGACCCTTGTAGCAGGATCTGAACAGCCTATTTGTTCATGTCACTATCAATGTCGAACTAAAAATATATGCTTTCTAATTACTCCCACGTTGTTTTGGTTGGTTGCCAGGTGTGATTCTTTCCACCAACTTCACCACACCTCATTCGCTCAAGCAATCATCTCTCTTTGCAGAAGTAAATTTTAGTGCGACGGTCGAGAGGGATGCGGAGCTAAGAATTTACACAGGAATGGGTTAGTATTTTTCTTTTGTTGGAGCATAGAGTGCAAATTAGGTTTAGGATAGCTAAAATTTTGTTTCTCACAAATGTAGGCTAAATATTAGTAGTAAATTAGTAATATCAGACTTTTCATATGCACCCTACAGCCCATTACGGGAGCCTACAGCTGGGTTCGCCTTTAAGTACAGTTAAATTGGCACGTATTGTTATTAATCTATATGTTATAATATGGGATGAAGATAAGCTAGAAATATATATTTCTTGAATTTGGGTTACTATCAATAAATAATCAGTGTTATAATATCTGTAAATGGTAATACCGGGTGGGCGTGTGATTGTCATACAACTCATACCAAACCCTTTTCTTTAGGTACTAACTAATCATTTAGTGATAATTACTTGTCCATGGCAGTACGTAGTACTAGTCCCTTCACTAGCGAACCATTATTTCTGCATTATTTTTTAGGTTATGTTATTTAATTTGGTTCCATTTGAGCTGTCCTCGGCCCCAGCAGGGACTCCTGCAAATTGGTTTTCAAAGAATTATGACTTGTTATAGCATTGTTCAGATTAACTGAACCCTGGATATGGTTAATGACATTATTCTCTATTATTATAATTGAGTTCATAGTTGGGTATAAATATAGCTTCATTTCATCCCCACCACTCATTCATACATCAACTCTTAGAACAAAGACAAACCTTTTTGTTCCTTTTTTCTGGTCGAAACCCCTTTTTGTTCCTTAGGCAAAAATGGAGGATACTGGAGCTGTTTCAGAGGGAGAATGGACCTCTCTCAGCGGGACGTACACTGCTGAGGAGGTAGATTTCATGTCCCAGTTGCTTGGAAATTCTTCAAACCAGACATCAAACATGGGAATAATTCCAGTGGCTTTTTGGCCTGGAGGCTACTATGAAGGTTCACATTATTATTCATCAGAAACTTGTGATTCAAATTCACAAGAGGGTAATTTGAGTGGTGGTACTAGGACTTTTAACCCCACTTCAAGCAATGAAAGTTACTACTTGAATGAATCTTCTCAACCCATGTTGGCAACAAACAATAATAACATCTCTATGTCTATTGATTTTGGTGCTGGGGATGTGATCAAAACCCTAAATTCTTATCTCATTGAAGGAGACCATGATCAATGCTTGAACCAAGAAACAAGTGAAGGCAATGCAGAAGAGTGTGGCGGAAACCCGGCTGAAGCTGTGGCTCTTGGCAATCAGAAATTTGACATGACTACTGCACAAGAACAATCCATGGAGGAAATTAACCCCACCAAGAATTCATTGAAAAGATCTCAAAGCTTAGAAAATGTAAGTATATTTTTCTTACCCTTTAGTCAAAAAATTCTTGATTATAGAATGTTACCATTCTTAAAAAGAAATAAAAAAGAGGCAGGAGTTGGTTTATGTGAGCATTTTCTGATAATAAACTCAATTCAGGTTCAAATGAAAAAGATGAACATAAAGGCAAAGAAGAGCCGGCAGGTGACAACTAGCAACAATGAAGAAGACTGTACTGCTGCCGGGCTCAACAGACAGAGCTCCAGTTGCTGCTCAGGAGATCAGTCCAATGTTGCCTCACATTCCCATGAGAATTCTCAGGAGCTGAGTGGAGGAGTTAGTGTTACTTCAACTTCAAGCTTGAGTCCAACAAAGGTTGCAGCTCTCAACTTGAGTGGCAAATCAAGAGCTAGAAGGGGGGCAGCCACTGATCCCCAAAGCCTCTATGCAAGTGTGAGTTCCTAGATATACCCTACAGATGTTGTTTAATTGACTTAACCTTGTCTATTTACCTTTAGGGAAATGATATATGCACACCAATTTCTCAACTTGTATGGTCCTATTTATTTTTATCTCTTGATTTTTCTTTAATTTATTCAATCGAATACCAGAATTAAACTTGGTGTGCTAAAGTCACTTTCCATATGTTAAAATAAGCTCATTTTTCTGTTTCTCTTTTGTCTCGCAGAAAAGAAGAGAGAAAATAAATGAGAGGCTGAGAGTCCTGCAGGGCCTTGTGCCCAACGGAACAAAGGTTGGCATAATTCCTTGAGACATAATATTTTGCCCAAAAGAACATTGCTGCAGATTAAATTCTCAAATGTCTAATTTAGATGCGTCGAAATGCAGGTTGATATTAGCACAATGCTTGAGGAAGCTGTCCATTATGTGAAGTTTTTACAACTCCAAATTAAGGTAATAACAAAATCAAATGGTATAATTAAAAAGGTTTAGAATGAAATCTGAAACAATAATATTATTTAGAGACGTACAAAAAAGACACTCTATAGTGTAGTTAGGCTCTACTACTAGACGTAGGGCCCAGTTTTATGTTTCCATATAGCATTACTCTATCTGAAAATAGATACTGATATTGTTTTGTTTTTTATTTTGTCCCCTTGTGGTTTTGTAGCTGTTAAGCTCTGATGATATGTGGATGTATGCTCCCATCTGTTACAATGGAATGGACCTGGGGCTTGATCCAAAGCTCACCACACCACTGCAATCATAAGAATTTTATGATTGGAAAATGCTTTGGAACTATATACTCCTCTCAACTCTCAACTTATGTAACCACGTTGAGACAACTGTTCGTAAAGAAGTTAGGTTCTACAGCATTTTCCAACAAAAAGAAATAGTTATGTAGAGTAGTAAAGTCATAAATAGTACTTAATTATCAAGTCCTAATTATTTAATCGAACTGAGGTGATCTCCACTGCCAAAACTAGATCTCCTACAATTTGCTCATTTTTGGTTGAGAGGCTTGATCATGTTTATGTGATAGGATAATTATTCTGCAGCTGATGGTCCCTGAGATTGGCCAAACTCATCATTTTGGTCACCCACTTTCAAAATCAATCAATGTCGTCCCTAACATTCACCACAACACATCAATTTGGTCATTCCGTTAACTATTTATGTTAGTTTGCATGTGAGGCCCACAAATCCAATAAAATTGTGACATGTGAATTACAAAAAAAGAAGAGTTTTTTTTTTTTTTTTTTTTTTCACAAATGGTTCTTGACATTGATCAAATTCCTCATTTTGGTCTTTGAGTTTCAAAAATCAATAAATTTAGTCCCTGACTTTCACTACCACACATCAATTTATTCATTCCGTTAAAATTTCGTCAATATTTTTTGTTAGTGTAATAATATGGTCCCGCTGGTCCAATCATACATAGATTAACCATAAAAAAGATATTTTTTTTTAGATTTAAAACTAAAAGTACTATAATAAATTAAAAACAAAAACTAAAAGGAAAAAAAAAGAAGAAGACATCATTGTCTTCATCGAGGTATGCTCAAAAAGAAAAAGAATGCACCATGACACCGCTAAAGCTCTTGTCCTCCGTGAACTTACTTCTCATTCTCTCTAGTTGATTATAATCTTATCAAATTTGAATTCAATTTTATCGAATTTAGATTGAATCTTATTTTCCAATTGGAATTGTGGGATGCGAGAGAAATGTCAGCACGGAATACTTGTCAGTTGGTTCACTCTAAAAAAAATAGTTTCTTATAGTTAATCTACTTGGCGCCATATGATTGGATTAGTGGGACCACATCAGCACACTAACAAAAAATATTGACAAAATTTTAATGGAATGACTCTATTGATGTGCGATAGTGAAAGTCAGAGACCAAATTGATTGATTTTTGAAACTTAGGGACCAGAATGAGGAGTTTGATCAATGTCAGGGACAATTTGCGATAAAAACCCGTATTTTTGTATAATCCACGTGTCACCATTTTATTGGATTTGTGGGTCCCACATGCAAACTAACAGAATAATTGACGGAATCTAAACGGAATAACCAAATTGATGTGTGGTAGTGAATGTCAGGGACGACATTGATTGATTTTGAAAGTGAGGGACCAAAATGATGAGTTTGACCAATCTCAGGGACCATTGGTGATAAAAACCCATTGGAAAATAATACAATTACATTATCATCCTTGGTTTCTTTAGCTGATCCTTGGCCCCATTGGGCATCATCATTTTTCTTCTTTTCCACACAAAAATGTGGATATGCGGTACTTAATACAAAACAAAAATGTGATTTGCAGATATGTAATCCTAGAGTATGCTAGTGTCTCCTATAGGGGACTTACTTGTTCCCCACTAACGATAAACGAACTTTTACAGTTCGAACATCATAATCAGAATGTTCATTAACGAACTTTTACCGTCCGAGCATCATAATCGGAATGTTCATTCTCTTCATCATCATCTACAGTCTAATGGAATACCTAAGATCTCTCACTTATAAGTGAAGAGGAATACCACTAGACCGGATTGTTGATCATTGGATTATTACTTAAGTGTTGATTAATGGGCTTATTTCTTGTCGGTGACACATCACATAGTTTAGAAATGTTGTCTATCTAACATTACTCTTCTTGTATATATGAGGATAGTTATAGCGTGCCCAATATAATATGGATCATGGATGCGTTGAAAATTTTAGTAACCCTATTTCTCTTTCCCCCTCAAGAAAGAGAAAGAAGAGAATCACTCATTTCTTTCTTCTCTTCTTTCATGTGAACGGCTCCTTCTTGTATCGAAAGCAGACACAACCTCAAGCCAAGCCTTTGAGCTGGATGAGTTAAGAATCCAGCGAAGTAAGGTTCAGAATTGAGAAGGGGCCATTCACATGAAAGAAGAGAAGAAAGAAATGAGTGATTCTCTTCTTATTCCTCTTGTACAAGAGGTTTTATGCTCAAATTTTGTGAATGACAAGTTTACTTTTGCACCCATTTTGTGTGTGGCTTTTGTTATTGATTGTCACGTGTTAAGTTTATGGACAACTCTATAAGGAGGGTTAAGTTTATGGACACGTGTCAATCAATGATAGAAACCATAGAGAGGCCACACAAAAAATAAGTGCAAAAGATTTGGACTCCCTTAAGAGCACTTCCAGCGTGGTGCAATTCCTTTGGGGATTGGCTGTTGATTGACCAATGCCCCTAGCAATTGACTCCAGCCCGTTCAAGTAGCTTGGGCTCCAAGAAGGCTTGGGCTTTCCACCAGGCATAATTCCACGGGCCTAGCGCATGAGGGATGTCACACAAGGCTAACATCATGGTGATGTCAAACACTAATAAAAATGATAAAATATTAAAAATACAAAAAATTATTGAAAATTAATTAAAAATACAATAAATGTTTTATAATAAAAATAAAATTATTTTTTATTATTTTATAAAATAAAAAATACTAATATTTTAATACGAATTGCCTGACGTATTCAGTTTAGGGGTGAAGATGCACTTGAGCAGTTACTGTTCACTAAAGGCAGATACTGTTCATTTAAGGGGATTGGTTGCCTATAGCTCAGGGGAGCCTAGCAATACTAGAAGTGCTCTAAATGAGCTCCTAGCTAAATTATAAAGAGGATTTAGAAAAATCCAGTTTCAATTACGCTCCCTATCTACCTCCTAAAATTGGGGAGCTCCTAAATCTAGAAGTGAGAAAGAAGCTCCTAAATCTAGAAGTGAGAAAGAAGCTCCTAGTATTAATTACCAATATTTTAGTAACTTTTTAAAGAATAAACTCTATTCTTATTGGTCCACAATCATAACTCCCTAAACTAGAGAGTGATTTGAGTAGGATTTTCTAGGGAGCTTCTAAAGTAACATGCAGTCTTTTTAGTTAAAATTTAACTAAAAAAAAAATAGAGAGAATGGTTGTAAATGTCTTATCCTATCCACAGTGTAACTATCACATACACAAAATTAATTTGGTTTTGATGGTCTTTGCTTGCTGTTATTCTGGTTTTTTTCAAATGTGTATGTGGATATCAAATTGATATAAAAATAAAATTAATATCTATTTATACAAGCAGGGTAATAAATTACAAATTCTCAAGAGCTCCGTACACTTTGTTTTTAAGCAAGTGGCTTATAGCTCAGTTAGTTAAGAGCATTAATCCGTATATCCAAGGTTTCACATTCAAACCTTCCTCCCTGTAGTTTAGATGAACTTAGTGTAATTATCCTATCGTTTGGAAAATTATACACTTTATTTGTACATCCTCATTGTGGCAATTTTCTTTCGGTATTGAAATAGGAATAATGGAACACAGCCTCAGCAGAAAGGTAACTGGGATGAATGGAATCTTTGTAGATCCTTTGGTCTTGGATATCCTAAGCACCTGAACAGCTTCTTCCACCTGGCAGCCAAAGAATCTGGTGACACTCCATGCAGGTCCGAGTTGTCCATCTCCACCAGCATCCCAGAAATTTTCAAAGCAAAGTCAGGCTGCATGTAATATCTTTATGGCCTTAATGAAACTCCAAGGACAAACATTTCTTTGTGCTCTGACTTGCTCAAGCTTCAGCCAATGTGGGACGATGATTGAGGATGGCCCAACGGTCGAGTGGCTCCTTGAATCCGATTGATTTTGTTGAGTTTACTGTGGAGCCAAAAATAATCACAAGGCAATACGTGGACTTTTAGATAAAAAAAGGTAAAAATACGCTTGATGCATATCGAGATTTCTACAAGCGAGCAGCGGGCAATCATCATTCAACCAAGTCAAAAGTTCTTAAAATAGGTAACCATTCAAACCTATTTTATCCATCCTTATCAAATCCTCTCCACAAGGTAACTCCTAAATCTTCCCTTTTTATTATATTAATTAGCTAGTCAATTAGGCAATTATTCTATTAATTGACTAATTAATTAGTTAATTATTCAATTATTCCCAATTAAACACAAATCAAGAACCTAGCCCACAACAAGAGCCAAGTGGCCGATCCTCTCTCACCCAAGGAGGCCGGCCACACCCCTATAAAAGCCCTCTCATTCTCTCCAAAACTCAGGGCCAATTCTCTTGCTAAATTCTCAAAATTCTCCAAACACTTTTCTCTCAAAATTCTAACTTTGGCATCGGGGCCAAACCCCCCCATTCATCATGAGCGCGTGAGGCTCTTGGCCTTAACCTAAGGTGTTATTTGTTTTGTAGGTGCAATTTTGTCCGATATCAAGGAGGAAGAAATTTGCATCCACAAATTGATGCTTTCATTGAGAGTTGAGTCCCACACTCGTAGACAAGGTTCTAAAAAACGCTAGGCGCTAGTCGGGCGGTCGGCTAGCGCCTAGCGCCTAGGCGGATTTAAGTATATGTGTTAAATTTTAGGACTTTTTATGTTGATTTTGTAACATTTAGTCAGCCTATTTATTTTAATAATTGTTGGGGATAACGACATGAAGGGATCCAAGTCGTGAGGAGTCACGTATTGGGCCGTGGACAACCAAAGGAAAACATAAAGAAGGTCCCACAAAAATAGAGACAAAGCAGCCCATTTTTCTGTTCACACGCACAACACACACGAGCACCTAAAACCCTAGCCGGTCTGAAATAAACATTGGATGCTCATGATACAATTGCCTCGAGCCCAGAGCCAACGGCTCTCTTTTGTCCATTCCCATCTCCTTTCTAAATAATAATAATGTTGCTTGTAGAACCCAAAGCCTCTCTCTTTCTCTAGAAAATCCGAAAGGCATCCTCTCTTGCTCTCATTTCAACCATATCCCTCTCATCCCACTATCTCTCTAGAAAATCAGAAAGAGCTCCCAGTTCTCCAATTGCAAACCTAGCGCCCATATTTACAAGTTACAACTCATCCATTTCAT
Source organism: Cotoneaster glaucophyllus (assembly GCA_036320875.1). NCBI lineage: Eukaryota > Viridiplantae > Streptophyta > Magnoliopsida > Rosales > Rosaceae > Cotoneaster > Cotoneaster glaucophyllus. The sequence continues at coordinate 22,617,906 of CM070066.1, read as the reverse complement.
AGCAACTAAATCCATTTCAAACCTATCCTTCACCGTCCCTCTTCTTTATCTTTCCGCTCCTTCACCTTTATCTGCAATTGCAGATACCTTTCTCTCTTTCTCTTTCTCTCTCTTCCCAGCCAAGCCGTCCTTCTTCTTTACCTTGCAATTGCAGATTTATGGCGTCCCACATCTTTACTCTTTAATTGTAGATCGATGGTTATCGCTCTCATCCCAGCCAAATCGTCGTCTCACTTCGTTTTCTCTGCAATTGTAGATCGAAACTGTAGGGATGGTCACCCAGTCGTCCAACCTCATTACCACAGCAAATGAACGATTTTGTAATCGACTTACCATCAAAGCCGCCTAGGCGGTCGCCGAGCCCGCCCAGCGCCCGTCTAGGCGCCGCCTAATACCATTTTCGATTTCTTCAACAATTTTGGTTAAATCGCGGTGGCGAACCACCGCCCAGCACCTAGGCCACGTTTTCGAACACTGCTCGTAGAAGACTCTTGCGTCCAAGGTTTTTCTATTTTCTTGTCCATTTGTAGATTTTTCGTACGTTCTTATCATTAGAATTTTTTATTTGCAAAAATTCTTTGATAAAACGTAAAAGAGAAGTACAATGGCTAGAAATTTAGAAAATTCAACAAGTGAAAATTCCAATATTCAAGAGATGGGACCACGGCGATCCACGAGGCTAAATGTGACCATAAGTGGAGCGGCACCACCACTACGAGTTTCCACCTCGGGAACCACCGCGGTGGCCACCCGCAGCGAGGTCCATGGTGTCACCACCAAGGCCCAAGTCATGTCACTCCAAGCCCAACGCGAGCCCAACGAGTTGCCAAGCCGAACCCTAGCCTCGCACCCACGTGCGCCACACGTCGAGCAGCCTGCTTCCACCGAGCAGCCCACTCTCGTGGCCCAACTTGCTTCCGTCGAACAGCCCACTCAAGTGGCCCAGCCTGCTCTGATGACCTTTCAAGCAGCCCAAGTCGGCCCAAGACTATCTCAACCATCCGAACCTACCATCGACCCGGAGGCATTCTCACCACATTTCTCCGCGGATTTGACATTTCCTAACTCAAATCTCGCACCCGGAGTCTACCACCCTTCCACTGCTCAAGGAGGCACATTCCTTCCAAGCTCTTCCAATCCAAATGGCGAACAACACTTGTCTCGACAAGTCATAGAGTTGACCATCGCCCTAGCACAGCAGACGACCTTGGTGAACCAGCTCTTGCAGCACACCAAGATGCAACGTGCCCTAAACGAGGTGTCCCGAAGTAGGACAAGGGCAGACGACGAACCTTTCTAGCAGCGTCCCGGCAAGCAGCCACTCGACCAGCCACGAACTGAGTGTTTGGGCAGTGTACATTCTTGATTAGGCCCCAGAGATAGCGTATACTCCCATATTAGTGCTTGGAGGAGCGTGCACTCTCCACAAGGCCCAAGGACAAGTATACACTCACGGTTCGGGCCACACTCCGATAATCAACATGAGCAGCCTTACAGGCAAAGCACGACGGACAGAGAGAAGTAGTCGCTCAATTCGGCTCAAGTTCAACTAGCAGCCTGCGACACGTGGATTTTTGGATAAAAAAAGGCAAAAATACCCTTGAGGCATATCGAGATTTCTACACGCGAGCAGCGGACAATCATCATTCAACCAAGTCAAAAGTGCCCAAAATAGGTAACCATTCAAAACCTATTTCATCCATCCTCATCAAATCCTCTCCACAAGGTAACTCCTAAATCTTCCCTTTTTATTATATTAATTAGCTAGTCAATTAGGCAATTATTCTATTAATTGGCTAATTAATTAGTTAATTATTCAATTATTCCCAATTAAACACAAATCAAGAACCTAGCCCACAAAAAGAGCCAAGTGGCCGATCCTCTCTCACCCAAGGAGGTCGGCCACACCCCTATAAAAACCCTCTCATTCTCTCCAAAACTCAGGGCCAATTCTCTTGCTAAATTCTCAAAATTCTCCAAACACTTTTCTCTCAAAATTCTAACTTTGGCATCGGAGGTTCTTCGGCCAAACCCCCCCCCCCCCCATTCATCATGGGAGCGTGAGGCTCTTGGCCTTGACCTAAGGTGTTATTTGTTTTGTAGGTGCAATTTTGTCCGAGATCAAGGAGGAAGAAATTTGCATCCACATTTACCAGTCATCTTGCAATCATTTTGTAGGTAGTATTGCATCGGAAATAAGGGTATGAACGGAGAAATCAAACTTAAAAGCAAAGAACAAGAGTGGTTACAAAGCTAGCTACAGAAAATGCAATGCATAGTGAGTTGAGAAAAACTCTGAATAGAATGTGAGACCTAAATAGCGTGGGAAAATTAGAATGCCCTACATCTTTTCTATAATTGTTAGATTAAACATTCATTCCTTTTTAAGATTTGATTAAGGTGTTTTGATCAATTGCCACCTCAATAACTTTCTATTTATTTAATTTCCATGTCATTAATTTAAATGCATTTATATAGAGGCATAAGGTAGCTTAACAACTAATTACCTATAATATAGGAATTTAATTTCGTCAATCCCCTTCTACGCATTAAATGACATTTTTTTAATAAAATAAAAAAAAATTAATTAACTAATTCCTCATTTCCTTATTATCAGTATTAAAAAAAAAAGTCTCTTTCTATTAAAAATGTCTCAATAAAAAGTCTTCAATACATATTTTTTCAAGTATAGATATATAAAAAATATACTTAAAACTTATGGTACATTCGAGAACAAAAGTATCGACTTTTGGTACGTTTATATTTCAAATGTACCGAGAAACCAAATGTACCAAAAATTCAAATGTACCATAAAACCTAATGTACCCATTGTTATGTAACTATTTTGGTACGTTTAGATTTCAAATGTACCGAGAAACCAAATGTACCAAAATTTCAAATGTACCATAAAACCAAATGTGCCCATTGTCAGGTAACCCTTTTGGCACGTTTAGATTTCAAATTTACTAAAAGACCAAATGAACAAAAAATCCCAAATGTACCACAAACCAAATGTCTCTATCAGATAACCCTTTTGGTACATTTACATTCCAAATGTACCGAGAAATACAAAAAATCAAATCCACTATAAAACTAAATGTGTCCATATTATAGGTAACTAGACGTAGCTATATAATCAAACAAATCTTTATTAATTGCTGGGTATTCTAAATAATCAAATCTTTTTATTTATAAATATTCTACTATATTCACACAGATAACCCTTTTGGTACATTTACATTCCAAATGTACCGAGAAATACAAAAAATCAAATCCACTATAAAACTAAATGTGTCCATATTATAGGTAACTAGACGTAGCTATATAATCAAACAAATCTTTATTAATTGTTGGGTATTCTAAATAATCAAATCTGACAATTTTTTTATTTATAAATATTCTACTATATTCACATAAAAAAATAAAATAAAAATTATAATAAACAATAAAAAATGCATAGAAATGGATAATAAATGCATAAATATAGGGATAATAGGAAAAGAAAACGAAATGCCCAGGAGAAGTTGTGTGATGTGAAAATTACTTAGCACACAAATTAAACCCTCTTTTTGACAATTGTAGTATACGTATAAGTAGAGATCGTTCTGGACCGGGGATTAGGAGGGATTGCTAATCTAATAGAAACTGACTCTAAATTATCAAAACAAACTTAAAAATACTTAACTAGACTCAAATAAGCAAAACAAGACTCAAAAGACTCTAAACAAACTAGTATGACTCAAAACAGGTTCAAAACATTCAAAACTGCTTAAAAACACCAATTTGACATATTCTAGACACTAGACACAACTTTGGACGAAAATTGAATTGAACTTGACTCAAAACACACAAAAACACAAACTCAGACAGATTCTAACTAATTAGACTCAAACAAGTGAAGGGGGATTGATTTTAGAGTGAAACTAAGCTAAAACAAACAGAAACTCTAAACTAGGCAGATTTGAACGAAATTGGGTTTTTGGGATGGATGGTGAACTAGCTAGAGGTTTCCTTATCCACACATGAATTATATGCATATGAATCAACTTCCAGTTATGTTTTCATTGAATTACGAATGACAATGCCCCAGATTAACCGTGTCAATCACTAATTAACCCTCAGATTCTCCTAATTTCATTGAATTGGACGGACAACTCATCTACAACCAAATTATTCTCATCAATTTCCCTACATGACATCATAATAGAGACACAATCAGAGATCATTACGTTCATTGAGAATCATAAGCATTGACGAGGCATTCATAACTATGACATCATGTTACTCACACTAAGAATTGAACTTAACACGATTGAACCAGCAACCTTTACTACTTTTGAACATAAGTTTGTAACGATTATGTGAAACTCACTTATATCCTAGCATCAGATTTATGCATGCAAATTAAGTGTGCACCCTCAATCAACAAACACAAATAAGTTCTAATTTAAACAGTTAAGCCAATTGCATTCATAACTCAAGAATCTGTAACTGAAATTTATCAACTCATAACACACATAAAATCATGGTTTCAAAGTAGCCTCTAGCTAAAAACGAGTTTAGCCTCTCATAATTACAGCGAGACAAAGGAAAATTAAATTAAACATCGAAAACATAAGGTAGAAAACACCTAAGAACGCCCAGCAATCAGATTGGGTGCAAGCACGCTCCAAGGCCTCTCCTCCTCTTCTTCTTCCTTGCTAGGTTGCGGCACAAGTGGCTGGTGGTGTTTATGGATGTATGAAGGTGGTGTGGATGGGTGGTGGGTGCGGCAAAGGGTTGTGGAAGTGTATGGAATGGCAGGAATTGGGGAAGGTTGCGGCAGGAATTGGGGAAGGTTGCGGCAGGAATTGTATGAGTGTGTATGGCGATGAGGGCTGTTGTGTGTGGTGTCTTATGAGTGCGGCAAGGATGTATATATATATAGGGGAGTAGGGCACGGCCAGAGAAGGATTTTAGGTCAGTTTAGGAGTAGGAAACCCAATTACTTGTGCGGCAAGAAAGAGAAATAGTAGGGAAGGTGCGGCTGGAACTTCGAGGAACAAGATAAGCCTTCTAGAAACAAGTTCTAGATAGAAGGGTGCGGCAAAGGTTAGGGATTCTGATTGGGACCATGTTAGCATGATTTTAGGCTTCTAGAACCCCCAAATTTAGGTGATAAAATCAGATATGGACCCCCTTATTTGGCTGAAAATATGGAAAGATAAGATAAGGCAAGGATAAGATAAGATAAGATAAGGTGATAATGTTGGAGATAATGTTCCTTATTTCTTGCTCTTCTCTTATCTTCTAGAACTTAAAACTTAATTCTCCAGATTCCTAGCAGATTCCAAGCCTTTTAATCTTCGAATTCGTCCATCAACTTGCCTCCATGCTTGCACTATCCAATCTTGGCCCAAAAATACTCTAGAATGCTCCAAATTGCTTCTTTTTGCCACTTTGACACTTAGAACCTGAAATTGCACGAAAATAACTTTAAACACTATAATTAACATAGTTTAGCTAATTAAATGCAAGAAAACAAGCTAACTAAGTCGCATAAATGTGCTCCTATCATTGTGAAAAATTAAAATTCTAAACACAATTGAACTTATGTGAAAAACTGAAATTAATAACCAAAATTTTAGAAAAATGTTTGATCAAATTTTTAAATGGAGTGTATGTTTAGTCTAAAAAAATTAAAAAACGAGGTGCCTATATCAAAACGCCCCTTTAATTTATATAGAAGTATGATCGAATACATATAAGACACCTGGTGTGCATATTGGCAATAACACGTCCATATTTCAACAAATATTTGTCCATGTAGTACATTTTGATAACTGTCAATTTTCGATTGGGGCCAACCCATAATATTATTAATTGTTATTACAGGATGGATGTATCACGTCGATACTTCACAAAATATGAACTCAGATCATCTCCGGATTATTTGATTTTGAGCATAAGGATCAAACGATCCGGCCCGTTGAAATTTAATCCAACGGATACAATTATTATAATTTTTAAAGGAGTCTTTGTTTATAATTGTTGGATTAAATTTCAACGGACCGGATCATTTAATCCCTAAGGTCAGGATCAAATGATCCAGAGAGGATCTGGGTTCACAAAATATTTGTCCATTTGACACAATTTGACAACTATCAGATTTGAACAGGGGCCAACGCATAATACTATTAATTTATATTAACAATTGTGAATTGTGCGTATAGGATTGGATTTAACACGTTAACTTCGAACAAATTATAGATAAATGTCCAAATATATACGTCTTTACTCTTATATGAACTAGGTGTCAGGAAAATTACTTAGTTACTTTGTAAGTATTTATTTTTTATGGATCCTTTTCTACTAAGTATAACTATTTGTAATAATTTATTTGCCTATGTGGTATATTTGGACAAACTGTCAAATCTGAATTTGGGTCAACACGTAATGCTATTAATTTATATTGAAAAATGTTATTATAGGATTATATCTATCACGTCAATAACTCATCATGTGACACGTTGTGATAATTGTCAAATATGTAATTCATCATGTGACATGTTTTCACAAGATCTTGAGCGTGCTGTTTCTGAACTTCGTTCTGCTGCTTATGCAAAGGATGAAGAGTTGATTGTTGCTTATAATCAAGTGATCTACTTCAAGAAGGTTGTTGATATGCATGAACCCTAAGTGTTGGAACTCTAAGGTGCACTGAAGATCAATAAAAATCTGAAGAAGGAAGTGGATAGCTACAGCGCGTCCGTGTTGGTCTGCTCGAGGAAAACAAACAGCTGAAGGGTGAGAAGGCTGGGCTCGAGGCTTCGCTTGTTCAGAGTCTGTCTGATTTCTACAAGCTGGGTTATGTAGATCATGTATTTGGTAGGCTGTCTGACTTTGAGTTTGTTGGGAAAGACTTCGAGACCTTCTCTATTTCTCCGGACGACTTGTTTGCCTTTACTTTTGAGGTTTCCATTGGTGAAGTAGTCGAAGAAGTTGGTGCCCAGGCTGGGGTGAAGTGCTGGATGATGTCACTGCTAATAGCGTCGCAGCTGCTAAAGGTGTGGCAACCGAGTAGTCGTGGGATGTCCAAGTTACTGAAGAGTAGTCTTTTAGGTAGCCTTTATGATTTTCTTTGTTTTCCTTGTTGCTTTTTGCTTTGCTTGAACTTCTTTGGTCTTTGCTATTTGTTTATCTATTTTGCTAGAAAATTTAATATACTTGCTTCCTTCGCTTTTCTTCAACTTCGCTTCTTTTGTTTATGCCCAACCTGATGTGAATTTAGTTAAGCACACAAATTAAACCCTCTTTTTATCAATTGTAGTATATGTATAAGTAGGGATCGTTCTTGGCCGGGGATTAGGAGGGCTTGCTAAAACCTCTAAACTGACTCAAAAACATGAAAACAAAGTTAAAAACGTTTGGATAGACTCAAAGACCTCAAAACAAGTTAAAAACACTTAAAACGGCTTAAAAACACTTTGTGGACAGATTTAAGACACTAGGGAAGGTTTTGGACGAAAATTGGTTTTAGGTTGACTCAAAACACTTGAAAACACAAAGAAAACAGATTTTGGACACTTTAAAACAAGAAAGTAAAAGGGGGGTTTTAGTTTGAACGAGTTTGAAAGTAAAACAAAGATTTTGTAAAGTAAACAAGTTTGAAAACGATTTTGAAAATAAGTTTGAAAACTTTTATGGTTGATGGGTTAGCTAGAGGTCCCTTCTCCACACATGACACACTTGTACATGAATCAATTTCCAATTGCTTTTCAATAAATTATGAAGCTCAACACCCCAGATTAACCGTGAATTGCACTAATTAACCGTCAGATTTTCCTTTACTCATTGAATTGGATGAAATGCATACGACAACCCAAATTATTCTCCAAAAGTTCCCTACATGAATGCATAATAAAGATACAATTAGAGATCCTTACGTTCAATGAAAATCATAAGTGTCGACGAGACATTCATAACTATGACTGCATGATATGTTTGTCAAGAATCCAATTAACACGATTGTGATAACAACCTTCACTACTTATGAATATAAACTTGTAACGATTAGGTGAAACTTATTTATATTCTAGCACCAAGTTCATGCATGAAAACTAAGTATGCATCCTTAATTAACAAACAAGAACAAGTTCCCAATAAAACAGTTAATAGAATTGCATTCACAACTTATTAAATCGCAATTGAAAGGAATTAATTCATATCTCAAGCATGTTCATGGCTTCAAACTTCCCCCTAGCTAATTAGGGTTTAGCCACTCATAATTACAGCAAGAATAAGAGAAATTAAATTAAACATTGAAAACATAAGATAGAAAACACCTAAGAACGCCCAGCAATCAGATTGGGTGCATGCACGCTCCAAGGCTTCTTTCCTCTCCTTCCTCCTTGCTAGGCTGCGGCACAAGTGGCTGGTGAAGTATATGGATGTATGAAGGTGGTGTGGATGGGTGGTGGAAGGGTATGGAATGGCAGAAATTGAAGGGACTTGCGGCAGGATGTATGGGGAGTGATTTGTGCTGTGAGATGGTGATGAATGAGTGCGGCACACATATGTATTTATAGGGGAGAGGTAAGGCACGGCTGGAGAGGGTTTCCAAGGTAGTTTAGGAGTAGGAAATCTCAAGAAATCAGAGATAAGGGTGCGGCAAAGGGTTAGGACTTCTAGAACATGGCCTAGGCGCCATGTTTTTAGGGAATGTGAAGCACATGTTTAATTTCAGGTTTTAGCACGTTTTTAGGCTTCTAGAATCCCTAATTTTAGGAGATAAGAATCAGATATGGACCCCCTTATTTGGCTAAAATATGGAAAGATAAGATAAGGTAAGGATAGGATAAGATAAGGTGATAAGGTTAGAGATAATGTTCCTTTTTTCTTGCTTTTATCTTATCTTTCTGAACTTGAATTTAATTCTCCCTCTTTCTTGGCTGATTCCAAGCCTTCTAATCTTCAATTTCGTCCATCCTCAAGCCTCCATGTTTGCACTATCCAATCTTGGCCCAAAAATGCTCTAGAATGCTCCAAATTGCTTCTTTTTGCCACTTTGACACTTAGGACCTGAAATTGGACGAAAATAACTTTAAACACTATAATTAACATAGTTTAGCTAACTAAATGCAAGAAAACAAGCTAACTAAGTCGCATAAATATGCTCCTATCAAATTCCCCCACACTTAGCTTTTGCTAGTCCTCGAGCAAAACGAAATAGTCAAAACAAAACAAAGTAAACAAAACACAATCTAAAACCTTCCAACGTTCGCCTCAGGGATTTCCAACGCACATGACATATTAAAGATCATCACAACCATAGATTTTAGTCATCCCCACCCTCGAGCACATACTTAATAACAGCCACCATTCATTAGCTCGCATTTAACCATTTAAAACAATGTTTTGAACATAGTAACATGCCTTAGAGAATTCACTCAATTCCTTACGGTTTACACTCTTATTTTCACTCAGATTTTCTAACTACACACCCTACACTAGGCATATGTGAGAAGATTGATGTAAATATGAAAACGAACACTCACATATGCTTATAGCAAAGAAAGCAATTTCTGAAGTTATTAAGCATGTATAGATATGATCTCATGAATGGAATGCTACTACTTAGATGCGAGAACCAGGGATACCATATGCTCATACCAATCCCAAACTCCACATTATTGACCACACAACACCCAAGATTGAAGTTAAGGGTTGTAACGGGGCTAGGGTAATTGGCTAACAAAGAAAGGTAAGGAAAACAAACGTTCTTAAAGCAATAGCAAGCAAAGCAATGAATTTGACACTTAGAACTCCCTTTTGAATGCAGCCACAAACTTTGACATACTAGGGGAAGAATCATACATATTTAGGCCCGAATACAACCTTTTGGACCCTTTCTTCAACCATCAATACTTGTGAGCTTATTCTCACTTATTTTGAACACTTTTCACACTTTTTTACATACTTCTCTTTTTCTTTTCTTTTTCTCACGATTTTTTTTTTTTTTTTTTTTTTCTTTTCTAACCCGTGCCCCTTTTTATACCTTGGCACACTCATATACTTGTAACCCTTCCCCCACACTTATTTGCTGCCCAATAATGAACCAAGGGAATTCACTCTAGATCATGCTTCACTATGCCTTAAGAACAAGGGTAAGGATGGTCCTATTCTAGGCTAGGTAAGGATGATGTGGGTTAACAAAGAACATAGGCTAAACGAGGCTCAACGGGGTTAATCCTACAAAACATAATGCACAGGGGTAAGGCTTTTTGGCTCTAGTTCACTACACAACTTCATCTTGTTTATGTGTTATGTAATTCAATTTTATGCTTTGAATGAAACGGATATGAGTTCTAGTATTTGGAACTATATGATGAAACGCCGTCTAAGTAGCAACCAAGCAAGGAATAATGAGATCATGCAACGACTTTAGAAAAGAATAAATGCACAGATTATTAACTCTCCAAGGAACGTTTTAGGCTCAAGTCTCTCAGGGTTGTAGCGTTAGTTTGAGTTTCTTCCTTCAAGCATGTTACAAAAACTGATTTTTTTTCCTTTTTGATTAGATATGAATTCATGAATTATAACCACAATCAAGCATAAACCAAAGAGTAAATCAGACTTCCATCCATGTTTACAACTTTCTTTAACAGTCATGCAATTAAAAACCGAATCCTCATCATTGTGTTGGAAGGTACCCTAAGACACAAACAAACACACAAAAACAACTCTTTTTGGGTTTTTCAAAACAATTTTTCAAATTTTTATGAGATTTTCGGATTTTTATGTCAAAACACACTAAAATGCTTCAAAACACACTAAAAACACTTAAAAACAGTGAAAACAACATTGTAAGTGATAGGTGATAAAAACCCACGAAATTCATGCAAAAACAGCTTGTTTACCCCCCCACACTTAAATCAAACATTGTCCTCAATGTTTCGAACATAAACTCACACAAAAGCAAACAAACAAACAGCAAATAAAACATGAAATGCAAAGTAAAATCAACAAAGATTAGAGTTTAGGAACATAAACACCTGGTTATAATGCCGGATCGTCCAAAAGCTCTTTATTGAATGCATGGGTTGCCTCCCGAGAAGCGCTTGCTTTAACGTCTTGCAGCCGGAAGAAGAACTCCATTTAAACTCCCCTAGGTCCCACGGCATGGAATTGATCTTTGAATGGACGGTGATACTTGAAATGAACCGGCAATGGTTTGAATTCAAGAGTGGGTGCCTGAATCATTAACAACATATTAGTATAAAACGAATTTGAAATTCGGGGAGGTGGCTTACCTTTGTGCTCTAACACGAATTCAAGAACAAACACTACTTCAAAAGATTGAATATTAGAGATTTCGGCCAGGTTGGTTGTTTGTAGTGTTGTGACTTGTCCCGTGTCATAAAATTCAACTTCATTGGGAATTGTTGTTGCAAGCACATCGTCTTTGATTAATTCAAGATAATCCCCAACTACCTCTTTCTCTTGAATCGTTGGAAAGGTTTCGATGATGCCTTTCTCACCCTCTTCTTCGTTGAATCTGCAAGGAATAGGCACATTTGATGGAATAAGGTTAGAAAGAATTGAAATCTTACTTGAATTGGGTGGTGGAGTGTCCTTGGAAGGCTGCGGCAAAGCTTCTTCCAAGCTCGCCGTGGCCTTGTCTTCCTCCTCTTCTTCAAGTAGCAACTGCTCGTCCTCCTCTTGGCTTGGTTTGCACATTGAGCTGGAGAGTTCACTTTGTGCTTGAATTTGCCCTATGAATTCTACAATCTCTCCCATTTGATTCTTCAATTCCCCCAACTCCTTGGCTCTATTTTCTAATCTTTGGTTTTGATTTTGTACTTTCTGTGCCAAAGAAGTTAGTAATTGAATAGTTTGATCATTATCCAAGGACAAACCTGAATTTGGTTGGACTTCTTGCGGGGGAGGCTGTGGTGGCTGCATAGGCGTTGCATAAAACTCCTCATATGGCTGCCAATATGCTTCGTGTTGAACTTGTTGAGGTTCCCACCACATAGAGTTTGAATGATCACGCCAATCAAATGTAGGGACACTTTGCATTGTGGTCCATTCGATGTGCTGAGACAATTGAGAAGTAAAATTCGCTATTTGAGCTCGAATATTAGCAATTTCCATATCTTACTTCTCTAGTACCTGAAATCAAAGAAAACTAAATCAAATATCAAAAGTAAACAAAGAAAGCAAACAAAGCAAAACAAAAATTAGAAATAAAAAACAAAAGACACGAAAAAGAAAACCAAGGGATTAGCAAAGTTGCTAATCCCCGGCAACGGCGCCAAAATTTGATGTGAATTTAGTTAAGCACACAAATTAAACCCTCTTTTTATCAATTGTAGTATATGTATAAGTAGGGATCGTTCTTGGCCGGGGATTAGGAGGGCTTGCTAAAACCTCTAAACTGACTCAAAAACATGAAAACAAAGTTAAAAACGTTTGGATAGACTCAAAGACCTCAAAACAAGTTAAAAACACTTAAAACGGCTTAAAAACACTTTGTGGACAGATTTAAGACACTAGGGAAGGTTTTGGACGAAAATTGGTTTTAGGTTGACTCAAAACACTTGAAAACACAAAGAAAACAGATTTTGGACACTTTAAAACAAGAAAGTAAAAGGGGGGTTTTAGTTTGAACGAGTTTGAAAGTAAAACAAAGATTTTGTAAAGTAAACAAGTTTGAAAACGATTTTGAAAATAAGTTTGAAAACTTTTATGGTTGATGGGTTAGCTAGAGGTCCCTTCTCCACACATGACACACTTGTACATGAATCAATTTCCAATTGCTTTTCAATAAATTATGAAGCTCAACACCCCAGATTAACCGTGAATTGCACTAATTAACCGTCAGATTTTCCTTTACTCATTGAATTGGATGAAATGCATACGACAACCCAAATTATTCTCCAAAAGTTCCCTACATGAATGCATAATAAAGATACAATTAGAGATCCTTACGTTCAATGAAAATCATAAGTGTCGACGAGACATTCATAACTATGACTGCATGATATGTTTGTCAAGAATCCAATTAACACGATTGTGATAACAACCTTCACTACTTATGAATATAAACTTGTAACGATTAGGTGAAACTTATTTATATTCTAGCACCAAGTTCATGCATGAAAACTAAGTATGCATCCTTAATTAACAAACAAGAACAAGTTCCCAATAAAACAGTTAATAGAATTGCATTCACAACTTATTAAATCGCAATTGAAAGGAATTAATTCATATCTCAAGCATGTTCATGGCTTCAAACTTCCCCCTAGCTAATTAGGGTTTAGCCACTCATAATTACAGCAAGAATAAGAGAAATTAAATTAAACATTGAAAACATAAGATAGAAAACACCTAAGAACGCCCAGCAATCAGATTGGGTGCATGCACGCTCCAAGGCTTCTTTCCTCTCCTTCCTCCTTGCTAGGCTGCGGCACAAGTGGCTGGTGAAGTATATGGATGTATGAAGGTGGTGTGGATGGGTGGTGGAAGGGTATGGAATGGCAGAAATTGAAGGGACTTGCGGCAGGATGTATGGGGAGTGATTTGTGCTGTGAGATGGTGATGAATGAGTGCGGCACACATATGTATTTATAGGGGAGAGGTAAGGCACGGCTGGAGAGGGTTTCCAAGGTAGTTTAGGAGTAGGAAATCTCAAGAAATCAGAGATAAGGGTGCGGCAAAGGGTTAGGACTTCTAGAACATGGCCTAGGCGCCATGTTTTTAGGGAATGTGAAGCACATGTTTAATTTCAGGTTTTAGCACGTTTTTAGGCTTCTAGAATCCCTAATTTTAGGAGATAAGAATCAGATATGGACCCCCTTATTTGGCTAAAATATGGAAAGATAAGATAAGGTAAGGATAGGATAAGATAAGGTGATAAGGTTAGAGATAATGTTCCTTTTTTCTTGCTTTTATCTTATCTTTCTGAACTTGAATTTAATTCTCCCTCTTTCTTGGCTGATTCCAAGCCTTCTAATCTTCAATTTCGTCCATCCTCAAGCCTCCATGTTTGCACTATCCAATCTTGGCCCAAAAATGCTCTAGAATGCTCCAAATTGCTTCTTTTTGCCACTTTGACACTTAGGACCTGAAATTGGACGAAAATAACTTTAAACACTATAATTAACATAGTTTAGCTAACTAAATGCAAGAAAACAAGCTAACTAAGTCGCATAAATATGCTCCTATCACAACCTTTGTCCTTTAGACCAGCAGCAGACATGCTGCTTTTCTATAAGTAGACAGGCCCACATAGCCTATGTAGTCGTAGGTGTTGGTGTAGAACTTTTACAAAGTTGTTAGCCATATGGCCGGCAGCCGGACGCCTTACTTACAGAAGCAGATGTGTCCGCGTGACCACTTGGCTGTTAACCTTGGCTTTCTTCAATCCTTTGAGCCGTGTGGCCTGCATCACAACATACTAAAGATTTTTGGGTCATGAAATTCGTTAACCTTTCATATAAAAGTACACAATTAGTTGTATGGAATTTCGTAAGCAAATGTCTAAGAAAACTCCTTGCTCTTTATGTAACCAATTTTGTGGGTTACGTAGCAAGTATCATAACACTTTAGGAATTAGTGTAGATCTAAATGATCATTCCGCGCTTGGCAGAGGTGAAGCTTATTGACTGCGTAGCATGTTAGCAATGGATAGAGCTTCATATATGTACAATAACCATTTAAACTTTCAAAAAAATGTGCGGTTGTATAAGTTTAGCGCATCTTACTGCTCGAAAGGCAAGCCGTAGGCAGTCTTCTGGAAATCGTGGGCTACCTTAGTGAATTCAGTAGCAGCTTTAAGATTCCAAGGCAGCCGTCCATAGGGCGTACTGCGTAATGTGCCTCCTTTGTCTCTGAGGCCTAGTTCCCTGCAGATTAGGCCAAGAGACCAAAAACCCTTCGGTTAGCTAAGCCTTGAAAAACACCATTGTGGCTACTTCTAGGAATCTAGGCATAAGCCATCGTGCACCTAGTTATACCAGGCAGCCCGACTCATCCACGTCTGGATATTTGGAGTGTATAGTTTATCCTCCCGCATTGGAGAGCAAACCCATGTGGGTGTCGAAGAATTAGTTTACCCCTCTCGCATTGAAAAGCATGGTTGGTCCCCAGGGGGTGCAATTCTTGCGATAAGTCCCTAAAAAGGGCGCGATCTTCTAGTGCAGGGGTAATCAGTTGTTGTAAGCATGTATTGAGCTAAGTTGTAAATTACTTTTGAATTACTTATTGAAAAACGAGTGAAATGAACGAAAAATTAGGTGGAAGGTTGGAACTGTATAACAATTGGATAGCCCTCGGCTTGCAAGGTGGTGCCCGTCGAGCTGCTTGAGTCTTCGGGCTTTAATGTAGTGGGAGGTCACACATGGTACTTTCTCATATTGTAGGCGTTCCACTATTTTTCAATCTCTTTGTCGTTCATGGCGACGAGGGTGTAGCTACCCTTGCTGCCTACTTTGCTGATGTTGTATAGACTTTCCCATATGGGATTCATCTTTTTAAAACCTTCTCTGCTGGTAGTGATGAAGGCTTTTCTTAGATTAGATCTCCAGACTGGAATTGCCAGAGCTTGGCCATTTTGTTGTAGCTGGAGATGAGCTGATGCTAGTAGGCTACGATGCGCGGGTGATAACATTCTCGCGTTCCTCCTTTGCCAGATCTATGTTTGTGTCTATCTTCTTTTTGTTCTGCTCGATGCTCGGCAATAAAGTGCTGATACATGGCACAATGACATTAGGATGGATGATTGCTTCTGAACCAAATGCCAAGTAGAAATGAGTCTCACCGGTTGCTCGTCTTTTGGTTGTGCGATACTCCCATAGACATCCAGGAAGTTCGTCTGGTCATTTTCCCTTCTTGTCGGAGAGGGATTTCTTGAGGCAGTCGAGGATCGTCTTGTTGGATACTTCGGTTTGCCTATGACCTTGGGGATACCTCGGCATGGATATGTACTGCTCAATGCCTTATTTCTGGAAGAACTTCGCCAAATATTTACCTACGAATTGTGGGCCATTGTTTGTGACGATGGATTGAGGGATGCCAAATTGACAAATGATGTTCCTTCATATGAAGCGCTCCATGTCTGTCTGAGTTGTGGTTGTTATGGGCTCTGCTTCCACCCATTTAGTGAAGTATTCAGTTGCCACGATCATTATGCATTTACCCCTAGTAGCGGAAGACATTGGCCCTACCAAGTCGATTGCCCACTGCATGAACGGCCAATGACTCGTTTGTGAGTGTAGTTTGCTAGCAGGCACTGCTGGTACCGACTTGTACCGTTGGCAGCGGTCATACTTTTGTATTACCTTCTTAGCATCTTGATGCATAGTAGGCTAGTGGTAGTCTATGTTAAGAGCCTTCTGTGCTAAAGATCGGCCTTCAGAGTGATTTCCATAAAGGCAGCGGAGATGTGGTCCAGTGTAGGATCTTTAGACAAGAATGTTGAACCACATGTAGTAGCGTATTGCCTTTGTTTGGAGCTTTCTAGACTACAATCTTTCCATGGGGAGTGTGCCATTGACCAGGTAGTCTATATTGGAATCTTGCCAGTTTGGAATTGTACTAACCAGTGACACCTTGGCTGCTGGCTCTGCCTCTATGCCTTGCTTGTCTAGATATTCCACCGGGATAGAGCATTTGAATTGATGGTCTAGGGTAGAGCATAGGCCGGCTAGCGCGTTCGCGTGGGCATTGTCTTCCTGCGGAACTTGAGTGAAGGTGTAAGTCTGAAATGCCTCAAGTTTCTTTCGTACCATATCTAGGTATTACACCAACTTCGGATGTTTTGCCGTGTACTCCCTAGTAGTATGGCTGATGATTAGCTGGGAATCAGAATGAATTGCAAGTTTTTTCACTGCCATGTTTTTTGCCATTCGGAGGCTTGCTAGTAAAAGGCTTCGTACTCTACTTCGTTGTTGAATGCTTTGAAGCTTAGAGTGATTGCCTGCGTGAGCATCAAAACGTTTGAGGTGACAAGGACCACGCATGTTCCCAATCCCTTATAGTTGGATGCGCCGTCGATGTGCAAATACCAGAAGTCTCCATTGAGTGAAGCAAGCATGGTTTGGGCGTGCTCGGTTGCTTCTGGGGCGTCGTTAGGTCACTTTGTTGCATCGCTTAGGCTAGGCGTGAATTCTGCTATGAAGTCCGCCAAGGCTTAGGCCTTTATCGCTGTGCGGGGTCAGAAAACTAAGCCGTATTGACCAAGTTCCAACGTCCACTTCATTACTCGTTGAGAAGCACCTGAACCATGTAGGATTGATCATAGAGGATACTGAGTCATGACGATGATTGTATGAGCTTGAAAATATGGTCTGAGCTTCCGAGCAGCAACAACTAGCGCCAAAATTAATTTCTCGATCATTGGATATTTGGTTTCTGCATCAAGAAGAGCTTTAGAAGTGTAGAATACAGGCAGTTGGGCCCCCAACTCTTCTTGCATGATGATAGAGTTCACTGCTACTTCTGAGACTGCCAAGTAGATGTATAAGTCATTCGCTGCTTCCGACTTAGATAGTAAGGGAGATGATATGAGATACTTCTTCAGGTATTGGAAATCTCTTTCACACTCATCATCCCATTTGTCTTGTTGCTTATTTTCTATTGAGTCGAAAAAAGAGCTCATGTTGATCGGTGGACCACAAGGGTAAACGGTTGAGTGCGGCTACTCGTCTAGTCAAACTTTGAATCTCCTGCAGAGTAGTGGGGGACTTCATATTCAAGATCACTCGGATTTTCTTTGAATGTGCATCAAATGGGTTAGGCTTCGTTGCCTCCGCCAAGTTGTTGATGTAGTCTGACCGCTGTTTTGGGTCAAGAAATATGTGATCGGCGTCTATTGTCCCGTCTTCGGTTAGGGTAGAGTTGTCTTTCTACATTTTTGAAGGATGTGAAATGTGGCATGCTCAATTTGTGTGGAGGCTCTGCCTGCTCGATCTCGTCCATGAAGGGTGACCAACTTATGTTGGTCAGTGTTGAAAATTGTGCAATCACTCAGCCAAGAGCCTTTTACTTCTTGTTGAATTTGCCTTTGTTGGGGGTAGCGGAGCTCTCGGCTGCCCTTGTTGTTACATGCTGGCCTAGGCTGCTCTTCCATGTGTTCGACTCGTTTATACTGCAGTTGCGGTGCATATGGTATGTTTCTAGCATGTGAGCAAATTTTTTGTAGGTTGCTGTAACGACCCAAAATTCTTATTTAGAAGCTAAAACTGGTGATAGGCCAAAATAATATCACGGTTAATCTTTACGCTATGAACCTTAGTAAATTTCTTTCCTTAAAGAAATCAAGTACAAAATTTAATTTGGGTTGCTTTATGGCTGCATCTAACCGTCTCGTTAGACTACCTATGTACCCTATGAAGAGAACAAGCCATTCATAGTTCAGATTACACTTTTAGAACAACATACTAAAATTCAATTAAGATCCAACGGTCGGATTCTCCGCCAATCACAAATTCAAGTGGTGGTAGATGTTTTATTTTACGAACTTACAAATCCAATTCGGGAAGATCCGTACGTCGAATTCTTGATCCGTAAGTTTATAAGGTCCTCAAATATTACGTATTTTAATGTATAAAAGTTTGGTGACGATCCAAATATCGGATTGTCGATTCATATTTGACCAAGTAATGTATCGTAGTGAAATTTAGGTCAAACAATCAAACTATGTCATACGAATATCAAAACTGAATTCAAAACATCTAATTTAGCTTAAAAATAGCATCGACGGCCCTCGGGCCACGTGCCGCCGCATGCTCCGCTGCCAGTGACGGTTGGCTGCCCCGACTCGTTGGAAAATTCAACTATTTTTTAAAAATTCCCATAAATTACAGAAATGAAGATCTCAAAGATTAAAGTAAACTTTATACCTGTGGCCAAGGCCAATTTGACTGGGAAAAGCCCCAATTTCACTCGAAGCGACCAAAACCCTAAAATTTGGGTGGCCTCGATCCTCCACCTCTGGAACCAATACATGGGCTTTGTTCCTGAGGTTGAGGGAAGTCCATTGATGGTATTGGTGGTAGAAGTTAGCTTCAGATTTTGGTGAATCGAAGCCAAACCCGTCACACCCACTCCCGTACGGTTTCTCTTAAAATCCATCCAATTTCATCAATTTTTTTGGGGTAAAAATGGGCAAGAGAACGTTTGGGTTTGAAGTAAGGAGAATTTTAACACCGGTCCCGTCTTCAACGGTGGCCGGAATTAGAAGATTTGGCCGGGTCGGGTCGAGAAATGGAACTAGATCGGAGGGGGTCCGGTCTCCCTTATTTCTTCTCTCTCATCCTTTATCTTCTTTTCTTTTAGTCTTAGTCGTCCACATGCCATCACAGATAATGGCTCAAAAATATGGAGCCTTCTAGATGAAGCAAAAATTAATCATATATTTAAATTTTTTCCAGGGTATTACAGCTGCCGATTGAACTTGAGCCAGATTGAGTGACTACTTCTCTATGTCTATCGTGCTGCCTACTCCAATGTGAGGTGGAGGATGATCCTTGCGGGCCTAGCCGCGTATGAACATTTCCTTTGGAAGGTTGCTTATGTTGATTATCGGAGTGTGGCCCCAACCGTGAATGTATGCTCGTCTATAGGCCTAACCGAGAGTGCACGCTCATTCGAGCGCTAAGACAAGAGTATATGCTATCACAAGATCCTAGTCGGGAATGTACACTGCCAGAACGCTCGGTTCGTGGCTGGTTGAGGAGTTACTTACCGGGACGTTGCTAGAGAGGTTCGTCGTTTGGGTTGAAAGAGCTTGGACGGTATGAGTCTCCTTGAGTGGTGGAAGTGTAGTGGACTCTGGAAGCAAAATTTTGAGCTTCAATGAGCCAAATCTACATAAAAAAAACACCAAAAATGGGTTCGAGACATCAAAACAAGGGTCTGAAACACCGAAAAATGGTTTGAAATAGCCAAAAAGAGGCTTATATGACTGTAAGGAGTCACGAATCTTGGTCATGAGTGCGCAGGCATGGACCCGGATCAACTTGACCCGCGTTGACTGCGGCTGGGTTGAGCGCGAGCGCTGGGTATACGAGGATTGGGTTTGCGTGCAGGGAGGCCTGCTGCGCCTGGAGCTTGGGCTCCTAATTTGGATAGCTCGGCCCGTTAGAAGTGTTTCCGTGCGAGATCAGCGCCTTGGGCCTCCAAGTTGGCTCCTAGATCCTTCACTTTTTGTCTTCGAAGGCGGCTATCATCTTGGCCTGTTTTGGAGGCCTGCTTCTGGGCAAGAATCGATGAATAAAGGGATGGCTCCATAGCCTATGGTGGCTGCCATCCCTTTATTCATCGATCCACTGTGTGGGTGAAAATTCATAGAGAGTACCGTTTGTCGTGGTTCTAAAATTATTTGTCATCGTATTTCTTCCCCAGGGCTATTTCAAAGAATTTATAAAATAAAAATAAATAAAAAATCTAAGAATAGGAACGTGTGGGAAAATCTACGGATGAATGAAAAATTAGAAACGTTGAATGAGAGAGTCTTTTTCGAGCGTTGGAATCAAACTCTCAATGAAAGTACCAATTTGTGGATACAAATTTCCCTCGTCTTCTTCTTTGACGAAAATGCACCTTCAAAATAATCACACCTAAGATTAAGGCCAAAAGCCTCACGCGCCCACGATGACTAGGAAGGGCTTTGGCCGAAGAATCTCCGATGCCAAAGTTAGAATTCTGAAGAAAAAAAAATGTGTTTAGGAGTTTGTGGGTAGCAAAAATGGCTTAACTTTTTAATGAGAGAATAGGGCTATTTATAGGAGAGTGACCGTTCCTATTTGGAGAATACTAGCCGGCCATATATGGTGAAATTGTGTGAATAATTGCAAGATATTATGTGAAATAATATCTTACAATTAACATGGAAATTAATCCTATATTAAATACAAAAATTAGGAGTTACCTTTTGAATAAGGATTTGATGAGGAGTGGTGAGATATATTCTAATAACTTTGTCCTTTTATACCCAAAAGTTCAAGTGTGACCTCCATAATTTTCTTGATTATTTTTAGCTACACACACATCAATTTAAAACAAATTACGTAAAATATCCAAATGAATTTGTTTGTGGTAGGTGTTAGGGAATGACTTAATTACTATATAACGATTTATTTTGGGTATGCGATCATATAATTGTTTGAAATTGTAAAACTACAAATGATTGATAGGAATCAATTTGATTGTAAAATGCAAATGAATATTGTATATGCGATCATATAATTTTCAAGCTCATTAACAAAAACCGAAAAAAAAAAAGGTAATTTGAAATAGGTCCAATTTTATGCCCCGACATTAGGATTAGTCTAATTTTTAGTTATTTTTTATTTAGGTCCGATGACTATGACGCCATGTCAGCACTTTTTGTTGTTAGGTTGACTTTTTTACATTGTGATCACTATTTTACCCTTTTATAACTTTTAAAAGTTGTCCATAGATTTTCCACGTTTTAGATTTGTATCATCATCAGTTATCCATCATAAAAAAATAGTAATTGCTTATGAAATACTTATCAATCTATTTTAAGGAGGCTTTTAATTACTTATGTCAAGTTCCTTATTTATCGGCATTACCCAAATTTCTGTTGATCTTTTACAATCTAAGCTACCTCTCGTATAAGTGTTTTACAATCTAAACTACCTGTCATATAAGTACTTGTACAAGCTAAACTACCTGCCGTATTGTAGCTACCTATCCTGGTGGAACATGTAATTTTACATTTTTTATTTTTTATTTTTTATTTTTTATTTTTTATTTTTTATTTTTTTGATCAAAAACTTGTATTTTTACATGATTCTCGTTTTAACAATATAAGGTGCTGTTCTCCATCTTGGTAATGTCAAAAGCTCTTGAACACACAATCAATGTCAAAAGCCAGTGGAGCAATACTTATATAACACAATCACATATAAAGCTCGTGAATCTTGTATTTTAAATCTCGTGGGGATGTGCCATACCTGTTATCCAGCTAGCAAATACCAGAAAAACCCAAACCAGATATTTGTCATGTTTGCCTTCATCATCTGCAAAGATGTTCCTTATAGTTCTAATAGCTTCATATGAATTTGAAATTCAAATTTGGATGCTAATCCGCAGAAATCACAAGGAATATTCAAAACAGGAGTGGGTTAGGGTTGTTGAAACCGTGATTTGTAATTTAAAGTTCAAATTAATTTCTGGAATAGTCCTAATAAAACATTCAATGGCAATTGATGTAATTTGATTTCAAAGTATGAACACTTTAATTGTTGATGTGAATGATTGCTCTACTTATTAGACCTCACCTATGACTGTGTAATACATTGGACCCACATCAAAACAGGCTTATAAAATTGGACCCATATCAAAAGACCCCCCCCCCCCAAAAAAAAAGCAAGCAAGTTAATGAAAAAAAGTACAAAGAGCTTCGCTAACACTATGTTTAGATGCGAGAAATAAACTTGAAATTTAAATAAAAGTCATAATTAATAAATTTACATGCACAAATTCCCTTGTTTGAATTCATAAACATAAAAATTTAGAATTCCCGCATGGAAAAAAACTTGGAATATGAGATCTCCAATTCCTAAGTTTAAATTCCATGTAAATATGTGTCATTTCATAATTTATATGATTGAGAGTTTAAGAATAACAATTTTGTATTCAATTTCATTGTTTTTTTTAGGTTAACCCAATAAGAAAATTCACAAATTCTAGAAAATAAAATCTCATTATTTCAATTTCCGTCATTTAAAATTCCTCTGTAATCTTAAATTTTTTTTTTCATCCAAACATAGTGTAAAGTAAAAGTATATGTAAGAGACCAGGAAAGATATAGCATCTTCAATACAAGATCATAAATTTGTCCACCGTCAATCATTTTGGTCATTCCGTGAAAAATCTTCATTAAAAATGATAAAATTATAAAAATACTCTCAATTTTCATCAAATCATTTTGGCCTATTGTTTTTTAAATTGATGGTAGTTTTGCCATTTTAATCTTTATTTAACATAAATTTTCATGGAATGACCAAAATGATTGATGGTGGACAATCTCAGGAACCACTTGTATTGATTTCAAATTTCAAGGACCAATGTGAAGAATTATGCAAATTTCAAGGACCATTTTAGCTAAAAAACTTTTTTGTAATAATGCAAGTTTCTTTTGGAGCAATCAATTATGAAGAAGCGCCATAGTTGGGCAGTCTCCCACAACATCAAGGAGAGGCAAAATACTGTTTTCTACGATTTCGGAGTTAAATTAGATGTCTGCTTTACAATGATAAAAAGTAAAATAGTTTGTGAAACAGTATTTTATGTAAGATATGGATCTGTAATCGTTAACTGTAGCATCAATCATTTTGACCAAAAGACATTTCAACGAGACATTTGGAAATTGACAAGTCATCTGCGTTCTGTTCCTTAAATTAGCTACTGTCATAATATTTGATTCAAATATTGTTATTCAAGTATACATGCTTTCGTAGTAAATCGAATTATTACATTTATAGTAGGAAATGAACTCCCACATCCGTTGTGCTATGATTCAAGCTTAAACATCTGCCTCCATTGTATTGCCCTTGTGACCATATTTTTACAAAGAAAGGAAAAACACAGCGTAGGGAAGAAGAGGATAGACAACCTTTGGGAAGAAATTAAAAGGACAGATAGAAGAGGAAAAAAAAGAATAATCACTAATTCATTTTTATGGTGTATATTAATTAGTAAGAAAAATAATTATAGGAGTTTTAAATATAAAAAGATATTTTCTTTTCTCAAAAAAATAAAAAAAAAACATAAAAAAATATAAAAAATTATATTTAAGGTTTGCCATGTGGTGAGTTTTGGTTGGATTGTAGTGCCACTTAGCAACGTCCAGTAACAAGCAAAGCCGCACACAAGTTTTTCTCCTAAAATAGAGACTCCACCTGCAATTGTGGCATACCACAATGGTCGAGTGGCTCTCTTTTAAATTAGTAATAAATCATGGATCCAATTGATTTTGTCGACCATCAGTTATTAAGCTATCATTTTGTGGGTATTTTTTTTTTTGTCAAAAATATAGTTAATTATTATGTAAGATCTCACATCGCCCAGGGGAGTGATCCTTATATGTATATTCTCATCCCTACCTAGCGCGAGGCCGTTTGGGAGCTCACTGGCTTCGGGCTCCATGGGAACTCCGAAGTTAAGCGAGTAGCGCGCGAGAGCACTCCCATGATGGGTGACCCACTGGGAAGTTCTCGTGTGAGTTCCCAGAAACAAAACCGTGAGGGCGTAGTCGGGGCCCAAAGCGGACAATATCGTGCTACGGTGGAGTCGATCATGGTTGTAAAGCAATACAAATTGCAATGCATGGTAATTTGAGGAAAAGTCTAAGTGTGAATGTGAGACCAAATAGTGGCCAATTGTATTACAAACGAATTTGTTTAAGACATGGTGTTTGATGATTGGCAAGTTAATATTTTACAAAATATTTATCTTTTTTGTCATTTTTACACTATTTCCAAAGGAAATGTTAAATTATAACAGTCAATTTGATGTGGTAATAAGTCTTATGTCAAATTTTATACTTCTCCAACCGAATTGTCAAATGTTATTTTCTTATTAATATAGAACTTTAAATTGTTATATTTATTAAAAAAACTGTTGAAACAAAATTTTTATTAGTTGAAATGTTAGTGGAATAAGGGGCTCACCATTAAAATTAATTAAAAATAAATTTGACTTTGATGTCGAATTTGACTCCCTAATCATCAACATTTCAAATCCAGTCTGCATATAACATTTCGACAGGCAGAATTTTTGATGTTAAATTTGCACAATTGCATCTCCACCTAGAATTTGAGATCTCATTTGGAGATGCTCGTGGCTAACTGTCAAATTTAAATTTGGACTAACACGTCATATTACTAATTTTCATTGACAACTGTTATCACATAATTGGACTTGACACGTCAATTTAAAACAAACTTCAAATAAATGTACAAATATATGCACGCTTAATTAGGAAATCACTTAATTATTTACTCTTATAAGGATTTTCCTTTTTAGGATCCTTGTCATCAAAGAAAAATTATTATGAACTTTAACGAACACTACTACAATATAGAGCTTTCATGACACTTATTAAATTTTTTAATGACATTTTTTTTATTAAAAAAGTTATTAAAATAAAGGAAAATTAATGGATAGAGCTTGAAAAGTTTTAGTTTTAATAAAAAATCATGTTATAAGTTTTGTTTAATAAAAAACCATGTTATAAGTTTTAGTTTTAATAAAAAACCATGTTATAAGTTTTGTTTAATAAAAAACCATGTTATAAATTTTGTTTAATCAAAAACCATGTTATAAGTTAAGTCACTGTTTCTGGAATTTAAGTCACTGTTTCTGGATTTTGGTTCTTTTCGATGGACACTGTTTCTGGAATGTTTAATAACTGTTTCTGGATTTTAAGTAATACTGTTTCTGGAATCTAAGTCACTGTTTCTGGAATTTAAGTCAATGCACTGTTAGTTTATTTCCAGCGACAGTGTTAGTTTTCCAGCGACAGTGTTATTAATTCAGCGGCAGTGTTATTTTTCCATTTTTCCAACGACAGTGTTATTTTTCCAGCGACAGTGTTAGTTTTTCCAGAGACAGTGTTATTTTTCCAGCGACAGTGTTATATTTCCAGCGACAGTGTTAGTTTTTCCAGAGACAGTGTAGTTTTTCCAGCGACAGTGTTAGTTTTTCCAGCGACAGTGTTAATGTTCATTTTCTTTCCAGATACAGTGTTTGTTTATGCACGACCCAAAGGGCTTGGTGTGGTTGCTGCTCGCCAGAGCTAAACGGAAGGGAAGGTCGGATTTCGGCCGGAAAGTTGGACAAACTTTAAACGCTCATAACTTTGTCAATACTCAACGAAATCAAGTGATTCAAAAACGAAAATCGTAGTTCTCGAAGAGACGAAGAGAATGGTACCTTGCACGATAGCTAACTCGTTGTGGTTTGGCCGGAAAACGCCTCGAAAGCCTCGGAGGTCGCCGGAAACTGGGTTGGACAAACTTTAAACGCTCATAACTTTGTCAATACTCAACGAAATCGAGTGATTCAAAAACAAAAATCGTAGTTCTCGAAGAGACGAAGAGAATGGTACATTTCACAATGGCTAACTCGTTGTGGTTTGGCCGGAAAATTCCTCGAAAGCCTCGGAGATCGCCGGAAACTGGGTTGGACAAACTTTAAACGCTCATAACTTTGTCAATACTCAACGAAATCGAGTGATTCAAAAACAAAAATCGTAGTTCTTGAAGAGACGAAGAGAATGGTACCTTGCACGATGGCTAACTCGTTGTGGTTTGGCTGGAAAATGCCTCGAAAGCCTCGGAGAGCGCCGGAAACTGGGTAAGATTCAAATGGATATAACTTCTTCAATACTCAACGAAATAGGGTGATTCAAAAAGGAAAGTTGTAGTACTCAGCGAGACGAAGAGGAGGAGGAGGAGGATAAGGGCCAAAGGAGAGCCCATGAGTGACTGGCTGGTGGTCGAGCTGTCTGTTGGTTTGGTGGTCGAGCTGTCTGTTGGTTTGGTGGGATGGTTTTTGGTTAAAAAAAGTTATAGGATGGTTTTTGGTTAAAATAAACTTAGTTGAAGCCCTTTTTATTAAAGCTCCCTTAAAATAAATGGATAACGTAACTTAAAAAAACCAATGGGAAGGATTTATAAAAAATAAGAGATCCCGCGAGTTTCTCACAACTTCCTAAATCCTCACGACTCATTCACTTCACTACCCAACCCCCCCCCCACAGCCAACTCCCAAATAGAGAATGAAAAATCAAAGCTATCCTTCTCATCTCTTTCTCTATCGCTCTATAGTTCCAACCCCGATTCCCTTTGCTCCTCCTTGCCCTCCTCCCGTCGCGTCCTCCTCTTCTGGTAATTTCTCTGCTCCGCTTTTGATTTCTCTGTTTCTCGCCTTTATTTCTGGTGTGATTTCTGTTTTGTTCTGGTTTTAATTTCAATTTGGGAATGTAGGGTATCTGGATTTTTGTAGAAGAACAACATGTTGCTTGGATTTTGGAAGACTCATTGTCATTCTATCTCTCTTTCTCTTTCTCTCTCGCTCTCTCTGTCTCTCTGGAACACCCACAATCTTCATTAACCAGATTGATTGTTTTCCCGAAATTTCACTCAAAACCTAATTGTGTAAGGTAAGTTTGTTGGAATGGTTATGGTTTTCTAGAAAATAATTTCTTTATTAATCTCTTTTGTGAAGTTGTATTGATTAGTCTGAGCTATGTGAATGGATAGATTTTAGTTTAGCCTTGTCATTTGCTAAAGTAGTTTCTGTACAAATTGTGGTTGAGCCATGATCATTGTTTTTATTTTTTATTTTTATTTTTTTAACTTTGTGATCCCCTTAATACCAATTCTGAATTAGATTAACTATTACTTTCATCTTTTTTATTTTAATATTTAGTTTTAAGCTAGGTATATGTATTTTATATACATATATATGTCTGTGTGTGTGTGTAACGCTGTTTATATAGAATAAAGAGACCCCCCGCCCCCGGGTGGACCAGTGAAATCATAGGATGCTCCTTCTGCTTTGTATTGGAGGAAGAATGGAGTTGTGCTGGTGTCAAGGACCAAGGAAGTTGTGGTGTGTTTCAAAATCATTTATTTCATTAGCTAGTTAGTGCATTTCAATTATTTGCAAGTTTATTTAAATAGTTCTGAGTATTATTGTGGTGAAAGTTTGGACTTTTAAAGGTCAGATATCGCAAATGTTGTTTGGGCAGCAGTGCGATATCTGGGTTAGGTGAGTTGGTCAGGACAATGTCATCTCCTTGTACTCATGTTCGAATCTCCTTCCTGTAAATTTGTTGTGAAAAAAAAGGGTCAGATATCTCTTTAGGATAGATGCACTAGATGAGCATTGGTTCTCCCATTTGGCTTTTGATTGCACATATATGCATAGTTAATTAGTTGTAAGCTTGTTGACATACATCGTTTACTCTAAAGAGGCTTCACACTTAAAGCTCATGAATTGATGAAAAAGGTTTCTAAAAAAGGCAATCTTTAGTGATTATCTTTCCCTGGCTTCTGCTGTTTTACTGAATAAACAAGTTTCTTAGGGAAATGATAATAGTTAATACTTTTCCACTTCCTCAACTTTGGAAAAGAACGTTTGTAGTGTTCATATGACCTTGACAAAAATGTGACCAGTTTTGGGAGACTATAGTTTTCAAGTTGTAAGCCATTAGAACAAAGACTTCAACTTTTGTGTGGGACATGACAAACATGGTCGAGAATGGTAAGCCAGTGAAGGATCCCAATTCTAATACCAAATTTACAAGTTCTTCTCTGTATAATTAATCACCTTTCTTGAGTGCATCCAATATTATTATTGTTATTATTATTATTAGATCTGTTTTTTTTTATCTTTAGCCTGCAACAATTTATATATTGTGCCCACATGCAATCTTGTTACATGTTTTATTCTAATATCAATCAATATAACTGTTTTAGAATGGATAAATCTTGGATGTCTATGGATAGAAGATCACAAATGTATTCTGAAGGGGTTGAAAACTTTTTGAATTATGCGATGCTTCATGCTACTGATATTAACTACATACGTTGTCCGTGCCTAAACTGTGGTAACATCAAATCAAGGACGGTTAAAGAGATAAGAGAGGATCTCTTTTTCAATGGTATAGATCAAAGTTATTGTACATGGTATTGGCATGGAGAAGCTGTTCCAGATAGTAAGAATGAGAAAATGAGTAATCGGGAAGAAATAGTTGAAGATAACATTATCGGGATGGTGGAAGCAGCTTATGATCATTTTGCTTCAAATCCTGAACAATTTGAGAAGTTGTTAGAGTGGTATCGTACTATCTTTTAACAGGATCTTTTTTTATAAGAAATCTGGTCAATAGCCAGCAATAAGTGTAATAAATATTGTTATTAATCCACTAGATTTTTAAGCACGTGGTGTAATATTCTGTATATTAAAAGATATGCCTTTCCATAGGATAATCATATGAAAAAGGTCTTTTTTGGCATTGCATTAACAAAATGATACCATCAAGGGAAATGAAAGAGTATTTGCTACTTTGTGCTGATAGGTTATGTACTGGATGGGACCAGACTATGTATGGATATGTTGCCGACAATTATTTGCGTTTTGTATCTAGGAGCACAAAAACTAAAATGTTATGCCAAACAATATGTGGAAATGATTATTTGAATTGCTATGGTCATGGTATCTTACATCCTTTTAAAGTTCTTTGTTTATATGTTTTTATTTTTGCATTTTTGCTGTGCGTGTGTGTTGTGGAGACTGCTTTAAATTAATCTGACTAACTTACATTTTATACTTTTTTATTTTTATATGCAGTGCCCTTTGCAAGAAGGAACTGTAGAATGTGGATATTATGTGATGAAATACATGAAGGAAATCATTGATGATCCGAACTGCTCAATTATTACCAAGGTTAGTACTACTATTACAAAGAGCACTTAAGCGGGTGTATTCACTTGACGTTTTATTAGCTATATACCGAGTGAAAAAAAAAACACATTAGCGAAAAATACGAGTAGAAAGCCCTTGTTCTTTTTGGGCTAGTTGATGCTAATTGACCACTTCCTTATTAGTTAATGATTGAAATTAGTTTTTGTCGTAACATGTTCTCTTTGGTTGTGATTTGTTGCAGTTCAAAGAAAAAGCTACATACACTCAACAAGAAATTGATGCATTAAGAATAGAGTGGGCTGAGTATGTTGATGACTTCATCCCAATAGATGAAACACTAGATTAGCTAGTTTGTGAAATTTTAAATTAAGTGAACTTATAGTTTTATTTTAGTAGGAAACTCTACACATTATATTGTCTTTTGTAATACTTTGGTAGTGGATGAATTACAAATTAATGACGCAATACTGTTTCATTTAATATCTTGCTTCTTGGATGAATTATGTTAAGTCTTTTTATATATGACATCATACATATTTCAGGACATGTATTGAATTGTTTATGACACACTTTGTGTGTCGTTGCTAATATTCAATGACGTTGGAGTGCTATAGTACATGACGCTATACATATGTCATGTTTACTATAACATGACGCTTATTCATTTGTTTATGACACATATTCCGCTTCTCCAATTGAAATAGATGACAAGCTTTTTTAATTCAATGATGCTTGTTAGGTGTCTCTAAAAGCTATACATGACTCTGTGCATATGTCATGATTAGTATACCATGATGCTCATTCCTATGTTTATGACACTTATTCCATGTCTTAAATAGTAATAGATGACACAAGTTCTTAATTTAATGACGATTGTTGGGCGTCCTTAAAAGTAATACATGACTCTTTCAACGTCATAAAAAATATCTTCACTGACACCCAACCCACTACAAATCTACACTTCCGTAAATACCCCTAAATGATTCGATATTTCCTAACTCTTCACCAACCTCAAACCATCACAAAACCGCCATAATAACTCCCTGTCTTCCTATCAAATCGAATTCCCCCATTTCAAAAATCACCAATCAAAGTTGAAAAAGAAAGAATTCATCATAACAAAGTCACCGAAACAAGTTTAAAAGAAGTTCAATGGCAGAAACTCAGTTGAAACAAACCGACGAAAAAACAGTGCAAAACGTACCAGAATCTTCGTCGGAACAAACCGGCGAAAAAGATGTGGAAAACGTACTAGAACCTCTGTGTGAACAAACTAGAGAAAAAGAAGTGCAAAACGCACCAGAACCACCGTCGAAACAAATCAAAGAAAAACTAACACTGTTTTTGGAGGAGGAAAAAAAAAAAAAAAAAAATCCGAAACATAAAAGTGTTTTTGGAAAAACATAACACTGTTTCTGGAAAAATCAAAACATAACACTGTTTTTGGAAAAAAAAAATCAGATACAATGTTTGTGTAAAAACTAACACTGTTTCTAGAAAACTAAAACCGTTTATGGAAAAAAATCAGAACCACCGTCGGAACAAAATGGCGAAAAACTAACAATGTTTCTGGAAAAAAAAAAAAAAAAAAAAACTAACATTGTCTCTGAAAAAAAAAAAACCAAAATATAAAACTATTTCTGGAAAAACAAAAAAATAACACTGTCTCTGGAAAAAAAAAGAACCAAAACATAAAACTGTTTATGGAAAAACCAAAACATAACACTGTTTCTAGAAAAATAATCTGATACAGTGTTTGTTTTGTTTGTGAACAAACAAACACTGTATCTGGAAAAAAAAAAAAAAAAAAAAAAACCAAAATATAACACTGTTTCTGGAAAACAAAAAAATAACACTGTTTCTGGAAAAAAATGTTGGCAAAACTGTATCTAGAAAAAAAATACATTGTATCTGAAAAAAAACTAAACAAAAAACTAACAGATCTCAAATTTATTTTTTGGAGAAACAAACGATGAACTCCACTGAAGAAGAAAAATTGAAAAACAGTATCTCGAATACATTATGAAAAATTGAAAGGTTAATAATCAGATGAATGACGAGGGAAGGGCAGAAATTCACCTTTGGCTTTTTTGCCGATGTCGGTGAAAGTGCATATCCCTCGCTCATCTTTACAGAGAAGAGAGAGAGAGAGAGAAATTTTGGGAGGGAGAGAGTGACAAAATCATACCGTTTTGCTTGTAAGAGATCGTTTTCGATTTTTACAGAGATCGAGACGGCTCAAAATTAGGTTTGGGGTCGAAGCTGTGGTTTTTACATAGTGATAAAAATGGAGTTGCTATGCGAGATTAGAAAGAAAAATGGAAGGTTTTGAATGTCAGGAAAAAAATGGGACAGATAATATGAGAGAGGTCCATAATAAAGAGAGATTAAAGGACAAAAGCTTGCCGTTAGAGATAAAATCGTAAACTCAATATTTGGGCCATTTTAATTAGTCTGATTTAGTATTGAGTTTTTTCCTAACCATTAAATAAAGTTATTACATGATTTTTGGTTAAAAATCAAAATTTTGAAGCTTTTTTCATTAGTTTTTCTTTTTCTAAAATGTATGGATGACACGAGTTTAATACTTTGCTTAAGATCCGCCTATTGTAGTTCCGCTTCTTGCTATAATAAAAAAACTTGTTGGAAATCTGGTTGGTCCAGAAAGGCATGGGAGTCTTAGGCGTATTTCATACGCTATTTCAATTTTTTTTTTCTTTATTTTGTGCACTTAGGGTCCTGTTTTCGATATTCCCCTTCCTATGCACGCAAGGTCCTGTTTTCTCCACTCACCAACTTTCGTTTAATCCTTCCATTTCCATAGCTAAAAACTGAAAACTGAAAACGAAATAGTTATCGAACGAGCCCTTAGAAAACCACAATAACAGCAAGCAAAGATGACCAAAACAAAATTGTTTTGTGCATATAAATTATAACTAAACTAAGGTATAAGTTACAGGCAAAAGTAAGTTACAGAATAACAACAAATTAACTAAAATGAAAAGATACCAAGATTTTAGGATGGGAATAGAATTGTTCTGACACTAGACCTACACTCCTTGCAATCTACCTTACTCCAAGGGATTGGCATGCTACAGTCCTACGAAACAAGACATTCTAATCTGCATTCATTTACAATCCGACACGACCTAGAGGAGTATGAAAGATTAGGCTCAATCAAACATTCAAGACTGCAAAAGAAAGACGTATAACAATCCAAATCCATGCTGCGCCATATAAATCCTAACCATTCAATAATGGGGTCCCATTTTCACGCCCTCTCCTCGTTCACATGATTTGGAACTTCGGCTTGGCTGTCCAAAGGCATATATTGTGCCATTATGGCTCTTATCTCCGAATCCATATATGACTGCAAAAATATAATTGAAAGTATCAGCAACCTGAATCAACGAAAAATAATAAAAGAAGAAAAGATTTGTATCCGAACTTTAATTAACTCCCCCAATAGAATCATCGTTTAACTATAGCAGTCCTCACAGGTTAAAAAGTTGATTAAAAGACTTGTGAATGCAAGGCAAAGTGGATTTCGTAGTCCAAGACACAGCCGAACAGTCTTTAACCATGAAGTCAACACACCAAAATCAATAGTGAGATAGGCGTAGTTAGTACCCTCATACTATCCGTAAATCTCATGTCCTTTGAATCAACCACAGAAGACAAAACTAAAGACAGTAGGAAAGTTTTTGTCAATTTTGACCCGAAAAGCTACCCATATACAAAAATTTCTGTGCGCACAAGAAAATATGTTCCATTATACAACTGGTAATTTATGGGGTTTCTCTAAACACAGACAATTCTAAAGCAAGACAGTCCATTTCCCTGCCAATAGCTTACAAAGAATAAACGGTTCCACTGTACTTCACCGTGAGTTCTATACTTCTATGGACATTTTCTAGTTTTTCTTTTTCTGTAAAAACATGTTCTAGTTTTTGATGAAATTGAGGTTCCACCATAAAACCAAGTGGCAATATGGGGAGTAGCCCAAGACCATATAAGCACATAGCAAACTTTGTCCCTCACCGATGTGGGACAACTCTTAACACGCCCCCGCACGTGTGGCGGATTTTCAAGCCTACACGTGGACAACAACTGGGTGACGTGGAGAGCGTGTGGCCGTTGGGCTTCACACGTGGACAACCTTGCTCTGATACCATGATGAAATTGAGGTTCCACCATAAAACCAATTGGCAATATGGGGAGTAGCCCAAGACCATATAAGCACATAGCAAACTTTGTCCCTCACCGATGTGGGACAACTCTTAACAGTTTTTAGATATTCAAAAGTTAAAGCAATTGCAGCACAACCTACGCACAACCAGAGTTCACCTGATGCATTGAGCATCGATAAACACGATTTTGCCAACCTCAGGACAACAGCCACCAAAGATGATCCAATAATACCACCATTAATAGGAGACTCCAGCGTTAACAATGATCTGTATGAAGTTTGCAATGAAGAAATAAAGCAAAGAAAACTCACTCGTAATCTGTATTTGTACACTAGGTATGCCCCACCAGCAGCAATCGCCAACCCTATCAAAATAACCCACACAGCAACCCATGCAGACGACTTTCCCCCACCAGAAGACTTACCTGCAGATTATAAGGGGAGGACATCAGAATAAGCACTTACAGTATACATATTCAGAAAATGTAAACGCTCTCGAGTTTCTGGATTCACTTATGCAGGTATCAGGGTCCCTGATATACAGAAGATTCCCACTGCAAGAGCAATCATAGCTCCCCCAGGTATTTTTACAGCTACATTCAGGGCACTGACAGGCTTTCCTCTCTTTGCATTCATCAATATCTAAGGAAAAAATAATTTGAGCAACAATTAGATCCAACATGTCATTGCAAAGATTCTGGATGA
Source organism: Cotoneaster glaucophyllus (assembly GCA_036320875.1). Classification (NCBI taxonomy): domain Eukaryota; kingdom Viridiplantae; phylum Streptophyta; class Magnoliopsida; order Rosales; family Rosaceae; genus Cotoneaster; species Cotoneaster glaucophyllus. The sequence goes on along the minus strand of CM070066.1, from coordinate 22,583,561 downwards.
TCGTCTACTTTTTATGTCATATAGGCTGCTTTAATTAATAGCAAGGTTAAGAAGTTCAGCATGCCACAAAACCTCTACACTGATCTCTAGTTGATCGCATAAATAAAGAACCAAATTAAATATGACCATTCAGATCTGGAGCAGGATATTTGCTCGACATGGATCACCCACTGGCTTACCACAATGTTTTGGATAAAGCTAAATTTCACTAAATTATAGATAACATGCAGTTTTATAAGATTTCCACCGGGTCCAAGACTCCAAGTATAACTACCTAAGAGTGTTTAGTCTAATGGTCAGGCCCTTGGTTTGTTACCAAGAGGTCTGGGGTTCGACACCTCTCAAGGTACCCACCTAGCAATTGCTAGAGTTTCTTGCCTACCAAATGTTGTGGGGTCAGGCGGGTGGCCTAGTGAGTAGTCGGGTCAAAGACCCGGATACACTAGATTCAAAAAAAAAGACTCCAAGTATAACTTAACCAGTAGGATGCAAACCAACTGAATAAGAAGCGACAAAACCTAGCTTGTAGATACTTACATTGTTTCCCATCCTCAATCATTCAAAACTTAAAACACCAAAGCATCTGGAGGAGAATAATAAACATACAGTGCTAGGGGCATAAATTGCTGTGACCTAATAACGTGGGCTCTACATATTATTGCAGTTTCGTTGGTGAGTCCCATTACTTCCTATTTGTGCAAGGCCATAGTCTCAGGTTATATACGAAACCATAGAAGAATACTCAAGTAGATTTATTCATGCATAGGCATATACAAGCAGACCATTTCAATTCAATATACAGCATAGCAAGGTTAACAACTTCTGTAGCATGTCGTGATGCACCATTGTGACATTAATCCATTTGTATGGTTACGCTGGATCACAATGAAACTTTAAAAAAATAACACAACAAGGGAAGCACAGACTTAATTTCGAGTGGTCTGAACTACGTCTTTTTATATGCATACCACATAGATTTATTCTGTATTACAGTATAGATTTATTCTGTATTACAGTAAAGCTGACAACCAACAACAGGACGTGCCAAGGCGATGATTTTTCTTACCTTCACAACTTTTAACACCATCGCCTTTAAACCCAGGAGGACACTGACATTGGACCTTTCCATTATCCTGTCCAGAAAATAACCTCACTTAAAATTTAAATTATTTGATACAAGAATAAAAACCATAGGCACCGAGAGCAGAGTTTTCTTTTACAGAAAATGGGAATGCACAAAACCACTTACTGTGCAAGCAGTGAATACATGCCCATCTCGAGCTTCATGCCAACAACCTCCATTGTTTACCTTGCACCTCCCAGGCCCACTCGCTGGAAATGAAAGGTAATATTCCTCAATGAAAAGTCATAATGCAGAACAAGGAAAAATATTTATGGAAAAAAGGAAGAAGCTGAGCCTTTTATTTTTTTTATTTTTTTTAGGCGAATTTGAGCTATTCTTTTATTACAATGAAGAAGAATAAAAGAAACTATATTTCGGTGCAGAATAAATCCCTCAAATTTGGCTTCCCCAGTTAAAATTTATGGCTGTTTTAGGTTATCTTTTATTGTTACCTTCACAGGTTGTGTAACCATCTCCTTTAAACTGCACACCATCAACCAGAGGGCACTCACATACCCTCCCACGAAATGTATCCTGAGGAAACAAACCATAGTCACGAAAAACAAGAGTTAGAATACCCATTACTTTCAATTTTCAAAAGATATATGATCAGCTAGTGGGTTACAATTTATACCTTGCAGGCTGTGAGGTTGGCTGCTTTATCCTGCCAGCAACCACCATTATTATCCAAGCACTCATTCGTCTCCACATCTACCATGAATAAATAGTAAACCAGCACTTTATTTCAGAATGAAAACAATCAGAAGGAGATAAGAAACACCACAATAACAAGAGGGGCCTACCAGTACTCAAACAAACAGCTGGCTCAGTAGTTTCCTCGAACCCAGAACAGATGGCCTTCAGAACTGCACCTTTCTCCAACTTGCCTGCAAGCAAATATTTTAGAGATGGAAGCTTCTCGATTGCTATCTGAGAAATAAAAGAAGGAGGACAAACCTCGGTATTGGCGATTATTGACAACAACGGTAGGCAAAATGGTTACATCACCTCTTGTTCCTTTCCCAATCTACAAAGAGTGTTCTTGTCAAGCAAGTATAAATAACTAAACCAATATCACCAATTCAAAGAATTGCATTACAGGACCACTATTGCTCAAACACACTAGAAACATGTTAATGGAGTAGATAAATCTTAAAAAATAAAATAAATGCGAAAGGAAAAATACCTGTGCATCTTGCTCTTCTTTCAGAACAGTATTTTCAGAGTCTGCATTAGGGTCTCCCATACAATTCTCAATCTTCTTAATATCAAGCCCTGACAACACCACATGAATATTAGAAACTCATTCTATATTAATCATTAATCGGCTTAGAAACATCAAATGCAATATATAATAAATTTACCAAGAGATTTAATGACACCATCAGCACATTCCTTGTTGTACTTTTTCTCCTTCATGGGACATCTAATTTGAAAATCAGTTACATAGTCCCACCATACCCAAGGCTTTTTGGTCTCATTTGCCACTCTAAAAACACATAGCTGCCTTAAATTTTCAAGAACCACATCTTTCCCATCGTAACCACTGCTGAAGTCCTGTTCTGGATCAGGAGCACAATATCTTCCATGATTGATGCACTGAGACTTGCACTGTTTGCTTAAAGTAAATGCCCGAGGACAGTACCAAGTAATATAATGAGGTGTGAACTGAGTGTAACCGCCCTTTTCAAGTATTTGGGCTGCACCCCTAAAATCCTTCATAAATTCCATCAACATGTCACATTTAACCCCACATTCATCGTTGCTGTTGGTCCACAGTTCATATTCCACACGATCATCTGGATGTGGAACAGCTTCTCTCCAGTCAAGATTCACATTGACCATATCACCAGCACTGATTGATTTCTTTAAAATTTCGCCAAACCTTTTTTCAATGAGCGCAGATGGTATTGTTATGTTCTCAATGTATTTGGAAGTTGAACCATCCTCTTCGGGTGAGTCCATGGTTATCAATGCCTCCTCAATATTATCAGCAACAAGAACTGCAGAAGCCCCAGCTTTCTGGGCATTCCAAACCTTCAAAGCAAAGAAGCAATCTGGAAAGCACGAACAACAGTTTTTAACTTTTAACACACGAAATGTGCAGTTAAAACAGGGGGATAAATAAATGTATATTAAAAATCACCAAAGTAGGATCATAAATTTAATATAAGAGACTTTTACAGATACAGACAACAACAATTAAACATATCTACTAACAAGAAGCAAATTAATCAGACTTAAGAATCGATTGTCTGCACCGTCTAAACAAAAGAAGAGCTAAACAAGGCAAATTGATCAGACTTGGCAAAAATGGCATCTTCAAATCCAGCCAAAACAGACGAATTGAAGCGTATATGTTTCAATAGCACACAAGCTTGTCAGAAAAGTCAGAATTACAAAAAGTTAACCCCAAACTGAACCGAAACACGCCATTCAAACCAAAAAAACTCACAATAGCATTCAAATTAGCCAAAACTACAAAAAGCGTAACTCCCAAATTAACTAAAACAAGCAAAATTGAACCCCAAAACTCATAGAAACTATCAAATTGCTCAAAAATGAAAAAAGGGCACCTCCTAAGTAAACCAAAGCAATCAAATTGAACCTCAAAACTGACCACAAAAAAAAAAAATCAAACTATCGAAAAAATTACAAAAAGGGTACCTCCACGATCGACCAAAACGAAAGTTGGGAGAGCTCCGGGGCTCGATTTAAACGTAATCCCAAATTCAGAAAACTCCTTGCATCCCTTCTGATTCTCCTTCGGATACACCACGGCACCGGCCATGCTGCCGCCGTACTGAGGAATCCCGAAGTTGCCAATGGCACTGTCGTACGTGCCTTTGATTTTATCCGGGGATGTGACCCTCAAGCTGTTCTTCTCCACCACGAATCTCCCATTCGCCATAGACAGCAGCAGAAACCCTAGAAAGAATCTCAGCGTTGCTGATCTCTGCAGCTCCATCATTCCACAAGATAGCAGAAAATAAAAAGCTGGGATTTTTGGAATCGAATTTACTGAACACACACAGATAAAGCTAGTTTTTTTTCTTCTCAATTCTTCATAATTTGTTGGGTTTGTGAATTTGTTTCTGAAAAACCCAACAAAAAAAATGAAAAAAATAGAAACTGGGCTTTTGCTGAATCTGTGGATTTATGAAAAACGTATGAGAAGTTGGAAAAGCTAACAAGATCTCCGCTGTCCTTTGTTGCTCTGCATAAATGTCTTTTACTCCTAACTGATACACTTTTAATATACTTTTTCTTCATTTTATAGTTAATGGAAATTAAGCTATGTTTGATTAGTGATAGGCGGAGCTAATGACGCTGTATGGGATTCCTAAATTGCCCATGAAACTTGCGGTTCACGCCAAAGAATTGAATGGTAGTTTGGTCAGTTCCGGTGAATTCCACAGAATCTGAGTCTGTTAAGTGTCACCTAACATTTTCCCTGAGACCAGAAAAGTCTTCCAAGTTCCAACATGTTGCTTCTCTCGATTTTTCCTTTTACCCCATTGTTTACTGGTTTTGAATTTAAAATATTTTACTTACAATAAAAAGGAATAGTACTAGACTTTAACATTAAGTAACATTTTTTTAGTAAAAAGAAATAACATTAGATCGTTCTTTTTCTTAATGGAAAATCGGAATAATGCTCTAGGAATAGGGTGTCATCTACTTTAATTTGACCGTTGATCTACTGTGTGCTTTACATACATCAATGATCATGATCAGCCCACAGTGAACGTGCATACTAATCCTAATATCCTTCTTTATTTTTTTTATTACACTGCATATCGATTTCAAAGGCAATTTTATATTTCCAATTTCGTGATCAAGTATTTCGAAGCAATGATAGGGTTAGTCGCGCAAGTGTGTGTTGCATTATAGGTTCATAATTCATCAACACCGAGATCATTGTTGGGGTTAATTACATACCTACGTCAAAGTTGAAATTGTTGTTGATGCTTTTTAACATCCTTAAATTAATTAATATTTAAGGGAGGGAGAGAGTTCGAAATTTTTCCAATAATTTAAGAGATAGAGAGTTTTGAATCCAATGCTCTATCCACTGAAATATTGGACCGCATATATTTTAACATTTAATTCTACATACATTAACGATCAATATCAACTTATGTCGGTCTTAACACATCACTTTATTTATTAATAGATTGCATATCCAGATTCCAAATACAATTTTATAATTTCCAATTTCATGATCACGTGTTATGGATGCGAATCATTCTATATATTGAGCACTGAATATAAAAAGTTAATAATTTATTCAATGGTCCCTCTCCACATAAAATATGTTAATCCACAAAGCCAGTGGGATATTACTATTAATTATAGAGTGTAATTGAAGAAGTTGGAATTTATGAATGAATTGCAGTTGTTTGCTCCTGCTGTCCTACGGTGCTCCCATCTCAGGTTCCAACATTATCAAAAAAGATGACATACAGATACTTATGGCCTCCCATAGTAGCTAGCAGAGCAGAGTGCTGGTTTGGGAAATAAATACTTGCAACTGCATTCAGAATCCAGTATGGTCGTGTCGGCCTTTAGTGGACTCGGGGTAGTAATAATAGAAATTTTGACAACAACGATTAAGTGATTCATTCCTTAAAAATTAGGCTACGTCTATTGAGTTGATGAGTGAAAGGTTACAAATAGCGCTCGGTATAATCTAATATCTATTATCTCTCTTTTTGTCTGGCCCCTTAAACGGGGTACTCATCCTAATGCAAGACTTACCAAGGGTTTCGAGGAGAAGAGGGAATAGATAACCTGGGATTCGCTCAACCAGGGGCAACGGAGCTCACTCGACGTTGCTAATCGTGGATTCGATCACACGACCAAGCCAAATGCTTGATTTTAGAAGGAGAAACAACTCAGTTCGATTGCACTAAGCAAATATATTTTAATTCATTCAAGTCTACTCAAACATACATATGGAGTCCTTTAAATAGAGATATTACAATACCTTGGTAAGATAAATACTTAATACTAGCGATTATAGATACTAGGAACCTAATAAAACATAGCTTTGAAAGATGAAAAGCCACAAACAACCAAACTTAATATAAAAACTATATTTAATGTCGTGCATTGCATCATACTCCTCTTCTCGGAAAAAACTCGTCCTCGAGTTTCAGTTGACTTTTGGTTTTCCCTCGATCTTTTGGATGTCCAACCAAGATGTTCCACAATACCCAATTTAGCACCAAAATTTTCCAAGTTCCTATGGACCATGCACACATTAATGTTTTCTTCGTGAAAATAATCACCTTGGAATAGTGTTTCCAAATCATTTCTTCAAATGAGCCGTGAGAATTCAAATCGTGTTGAAAAGTTCTTCCATCAAAGACCTCTCCTCTCATATCTTGAGCAATGAAACTATCCCAAAACGGATCATGAATGCTACGGATATTAAGAGCTTGTACTCCATTATATAGTTGTCCATGGAACTCTTCAACCATATCTTCATCGCTCTCGTATTGATCATAAACCGGGGCGGAATCCCATTCGGCCAAGTTATCGATTACATCACTGCTTTTTGTATATTCCCCTTTCATGCCAAACTCCATGTTGGAACGTTTTTCAACCTCATTACATGCACAACAAATCTCACATGCACCATCTGGACAATGATCAAAATTTGGAGGAAGATTGAGATCGTCACCTGAAAAATCAAAGACAGCCGTTTCTAGAACCCATTTAACCTCATTTACTGGAGGCAGCAACATGCTTTAGTAAATTGAAGATATTGTTTTGTAGAAATAATGGATTGAGGAATAGCTTGAGAATTTAGAAACTAGACTGGAAGGGCTTTCAAATGATATATGGCATGAAGGTCGAGAAATGCTTAACCAAATCGAAAACTGACCCGCAAAAGCATTGATTTTGTTTTCGCGACAGCACTGATGCTTTGTGGTGTTTTGCCGATATCTGCACACACAAAAATCAGTTTGATGCACGGTTTGATGCGTTGGAAACTAGACTTCCACAGCTTTCCAGTGATGTATGACTCTCTAGATAAAAGTCACGGGAACTGAGTTGGTTTTGAGGACGAACACAGATGATGTGCGCAGCGCTACCACCAGGATTTCAAATAAAAATCGGAAAACCCGCTCTGATACCAAATAATGCAAGACTTACCAAGGGTTTCGAGGAGAAGAGGGAATAGATAACCTGGGATTCGCTCAACCAGGGGCAACGGAGCTCACTCGACGTTGCTAATCGTGGATTCGATCACACGACCAAGCCAAATGCTTGATTGGGGAAGGAGAAATCACTCACTTCAAATGCACAAGGCAAATATAATTTTAATTCATTCAAATATATCTCAAGGGCTTCTAATACATGATATTTATAAAGAGTACATGAATAAACCCATTTCCGAATTGGACTTTTAGACTCCCCAAATAAAACTTGATTAAATGTATTTGATGGTTCCAATACCTATGAGACTCTTAGTAAATTTCAATACATGCATGAGAGCTTTTATTACTGCATCACATCCTCTTGATATATGCCCTCAGTGAGCTCTAAGTCTATAAACTCGTGTTTCCTACCGCCTTCGTATTTAATGCATTAAGTACGTTGACATGACTTGCTTGTTGCCCTTCCGTTATTTAGTCAACAAGTGGTGGCGAAGTGACACTTGCTCAAATCTACTGGCATGTTTTCATGGACCAACACGTATCAAGTGCCTTGCTCGTCCCTGGGATTTAAGGGAACTCACACTCAAGCGCTTGATCTATCATCCTTTATGTCCCTTCATAGACTTATGTTCTCGTTGATGGCCACCACGTGGCCTAGCAGTTGGTGACCGAGCAGGCAATGCCTATGGGACTTCGTGCTATAAAGTTGTCAATATGTTAACTTGCCATTAGTGGTCAAAAAGTACTTAATGAAGAGGTGCTCGGCTTTATTGCCAGCGGGCAATCCAAACTGTTAACGCTTAGGGTCGTCCTTCTGGTTCTGTTAGGCCTTGATTTTCCTTCCTTACTTTGGGCTTTTCTTCCTTTGGGCCTTTGTCTCTTTTCTTTCCCTTGGCCAGTAATGCTTTATGGGTCGAAAAAGGACCATATGTTAACACAACCATGATAAACAAAAATTTAGGGTGTTTTGAAGAAATACTCCGAATGTTTTAACTGTAAGATCTTCACTTTTGTATTTTTAAACAAAAAGTTAAAAATTAAAACATCCGAAGCATCTCATACTTTGAAGTACAATGAAAAATACCCATAATAAATAAAATACAAGTTCCTCAATTCTACAAACAGTATTGTGTGGTACTAGAAATCATTACCTAATATAATCAATTCATTTCGTGCAATGATACATGAATTGGTTATGGATATTATACCTTAAAGCATAAACTCAACATCTACCTATATAATAACTTGTGAATTAGTTATACTACGTGACATTATTCTAACAGTACCAATTTTTCTCCCATTCTACATACATCATCCATCACATCTAAAATCTCTACACTGAAAAATAAAATTTTCTCCAGATTTATACTATAAACATATGTTCAAACCAATATATCTTAACTTTGTGCAGTGAACCACAATATTGACACATACAAAACAACATGGTATTTCAAGAAAAATATTACACTTTCTGTGTGTTAATTATATAGAATCTAAACTAACGGGGAAAGGACATCCAAACTTAAAGGTAGAAGGAGAAGGACAACGCTAATGCTCTAGTAAACTCGCGTACATTCAGATATACTAATTTTTTTTAAAAATTAGTCAACCGCTTAATATATAGCCCATAGTTGCCAATCTCCAATAACTACATTCATGTGTTCCAAAACCATGGCAGGTCCTCCCCACATGCTTCAAAAGCACCCCATAAATCTTATTTATGATCCTCCCATAAGCTTCCACTTGATCAGAATAATCTTTGTTATCCAACCAGTCACTAACTTTCTTAATCTGGCACATCATCTCAGCCACATGGCTATCTGAATCCAGGGAAGTGCTTTTTCTCATAAGCACATCATCCAAGTAGTTCTCAAAGCTGGCCAAAATCATCTCCTGCATTCACCATGCAATAACTTTGCCAGGTCTGCAGCTACAGATACAGCACTTCCCTTCACCCAACCTTGTGAAGAGTTTTCCTTCTCTATGGCGAACCCGAAACCATCTTCATTATTATGCTTGATCTTCACTATACATTTGCCCTTAGGTTTCCTACCACCATGACTTTTACTTGGTTTTTGAGAATGGTTTGTAGCCTCCACTGAACTTTCCATACCAGGAGCAAAAGATGGGGTAAGATCAGCTGCCAAAGCTACTTTTATCCATGAAGTTGCATTTTTCTTTCGGTTGAAGGCAAGTTCTAGTGCCTCCCTCATGGAGTTGGGGTTGCATGGATTTGTGTCATTAGCCGTTACTAGACTAATGTTGGTCAAGGACTGAACTATCAATCACACTCGAGCCAAGTCATCATGATAACAATTTGTTTATTGATAATAACTGATGTTCCTCCCTCTTCGATGATTGAAGTTCTGAGTATGTGTTGAAAAATGTAGCAACAAAACGCAAAATAAGTGAAACACATTAGATAGTAGATACCAAATCAGTAACAATTTCATATTTTTTGCATCCATCGATCATTAAGAAAAACAGACATATCCTCTACTTGATAAGCATGCAGAACTTCAAAGCGATTCTTTGTTTTTTATGTTCCTCCCCATTCCAAATTGCAAGTATGTAATAAGTGTGAGGTAGAAATCTGCATAAGCATATGTTAGCACGGTACCTTAGGCATTTGATCAATCTCTCAGCAGCAGAAGCCTCTTCCAAAGCCTCAACTGCAACAAGCACCGCAACATCTCTATGTCTTAATACTTCCTGCATATCATATATGACAGTTCTAGCTCGATTAGAAAGCTATCAATCAAAGGTCAGACATGCCTCGCAAAATTAAATGGATCAGACAATACCTTGCCAAGTGGGGACAGAGACTTCCACGGTATCTTTCTTTCTGAACGGTTGTTATCATCAGCCAAATTAAACGTCATCGCTGAATCTAAGGAATGCTCGCAGTTCTTTGCTGGCACGGAGATCCTACTGGAAGTTTCAATCGGTTTCTTAGCTAGATGATGATCATTATTTCTTGTTTTGCGACTTGAATTGTCACCTAAACAGTAACACGTAGCCGTACGAACTGAATAAGCTTGCCAAAGCAGAAAGAGTTGGAAGGATTTTATAAGGACAACTGATGATCAATTCATTATAATTTTGAAAGTAAAGCAAACTGGAGAACCAATTTGTCCCTGGAGCCATACGATGACGAAACAAGCAAGCAATGAGCTCACGCAGCTGACAGTTGTACAATGATCAGACAAAGAGTTAATATATGGTGCATGACAAATCTGATTGCACATGCTTATAATATTATACGAAATTGAGTTAAAATTAGCATTTCTAAGTAATATAACAAGTTGTGAACCCCTTTGTCACAACACACATTTCCCTCTAAAAAACATCACCGCTTCCAGAGCTGCTTAAGGCCCATTTCTTCTCAGTCGGGCGAGACTTTGAGGCTTCTTCTCCACATCTCTTCTCCATTGCTAAATCAGATGCTCCTCTAGAATCCACCAACTTATCCATAGCAGAAAGATCTTCAGGGTTTCCAACACAGGGAAATCGACCCCAAAGAGGCCTTATACCTTTAAGCACTGGCACCGGATGCACTGCCTCCAACTTTTCGACGAATATCAGCTGCCCAAGTAGCAACTGGTTGCACAAGACCATTTTATATTGTTCTTGATGCAAAGAAGCAAACATGACATGTGTAGAATCTGAAACCTTCAAGTAAAACCGTTGATTAGGCCATAGATCGCCCTCTGCTAACACATGAATTATGCCCCAAATTTTCAGTAACACCAGTTTTCGATCACTCAAGGGCTTTTAATACATGGATATTTTAATATTAAGGGGAGTGAGAGTTGTGTTAAGCCATATAACATGTAATCTAATTTGGTATCAAATTCGCTATCAATCTAAAACCTCTCACGTCTAAATGAAAAGGAATATCACTAGACGTAGTACTGACTGATGGAGTTGGACTAATTTGGGATTGGGAAAATCTAAAAGTCGCCATGGAAGTTGGGAGAGGGAAAGGATAGCCAAAACCGTTACACTTCACAGAGTTGGAACCGGACTGGTCAAGTGTGGGGTTGGGTAGGATAGCAGCAACAAAAACCATAAATATATTGGGCCGGACAACTTGTCCAGACAAAGCTATAAATTGGGCCTAAGGGAATGCCATAGACTAATGAACTAGTACATTTCATGTTATCCCATGTTTGAAAGATCAAACTGTTTCTTTTTTCTTTTTTCTTTGAGGGAAATTTTAAATTCTTAAATTTTACGTTTTATTGATCAAACATTTGTTGGGGTTCAACTTTTAATTAAAATATTTTAAATTTTGATTAATGTGGTTCCACTTTTATCCATGTCATTTTTTTATTTTTCAATTCAACGTTTTATATATGTTAAACAAAAATATTATTTACAACTATCACAAGCATCTGCTCTTTTTCACATACACAATGCTTGGCTTCTCAAGATTGAGTTGAAGTTTCTTCTCAATTTATTTAGTGGCCGATTAGTAAAACTTCGTGTTTATGATTATAACCATTTATATTAGGAATCATTCTGTAAAAATTATCTCTACACAATAAATCAATTAAACTAAGGTTGTTTAGTCAATCAATTGTAGCAAATAGATACAGTTCGTAATTTTTTTGACGAATCCATCCATCTGTTTGTATACAGTTCAATGAATAAACGGTCACATATTCAATTGATTTTTTCATAGATGGTCTAGAATGATTTATAATATGAACGATTCCAATCATTAGCATAAAGATCCATGACTTGGCCATCAAGTAAATTAAGAGGGAACTTATATTCATCTACCCATTGAGGAGCCAGTTAATTCTTTCACACATGAAGGTGATTACCCTTATTTGATAAAAAATAAAAATAAAAAATAAAAAAAAAAGAAGAAGAAGATAAAAGAAAGTGATTTCCCTATACCATAATTCATTTATATTTCGTCAAACTATGCCCTAACTCATTAGGTACAACTAAACTTGGATAAATTCATAAGCCATTGACCCAATGAATAAGCAGAGTAGGATTCTCTCTCGTTCCCTTGCCTTCTATTTAAATTGTTACAATTAAGTTACGTCAACTTTTTGTTTTGAATTTTTATATAAAGAAAAAGACAAAAAGAGAAGTGTGAGAGGAGGGGAGGGAAAGAGAGGGTAATAGGAGGGGAGATATTCATACTTCTCAATAAACAACTCTAGCTGAGTCTAGCCTCTAGCATTGAGGGTTGCTTTTAAAGTCCCAAAAATAGTTTATTAGTTTCGTATTATTTATGATTGATTTTAGAGAAATTTTTATTTAAACTCGCAACCTCAATCTATATTCAATTTAAATTTTGAATGTTAATTATCTTTTTTATCCTAATACATAATTACCATCAAGTGCAAAATAAAATTAACAATATAACTAAAATTTATCAATAAACCTACACAAACACCAAAACACAAACAAATCAACAACAGCAATGGGAGATGTCATAGTGCTGAGATCGTCCATTAGGATATCTTTCAGCAGCACCCGATAGAAAGATTAAAAAAAAAATGCATTAAAGCAATTGATTGAAAGATTAAAAATAAAAATAAAAATAAAAAAGCCCAGAAAGCTCTGTTTCTAACGAGCTAAAATTTCAAAGAAATTTGAAACCATTTTCATCTCTCAGAGCTGTTCAAATTGGTTCCAAGAGGAGTTGTCATCACTCATGAAATATTTTTTCCTGTTTTCATTCGCTGTATATGCACACCTGAAAAATGGAACCCGTAAAAGCCTCTTAAATAAAAAAGTACTTAAATGAGGCCAAAAAAGTTGCATTTCCTCTGGGATGCAATGAAAGTATGAGCATTGAACTCATATGTGAGACTTGTAATCAAACAAATCAAACGACATGCAGAAGAGGAAATGACATGCAGAACAGGATTATTTGGCTCCTCCCTTGTCTCCTCATAGACTTGCACTAGTATATTTCCTGTGACCTATCCGGCGGAACAGCCATGAATTGTTTAAGTTGGAACTACCAAGGGCTTGGGAACCTTGGGGCAGTTGGAACTTTGAAGAGAATAATTATCTCTTTGATCCAACTGTTCATCACAAAAATATGTCCTCCTTCCTTAATTTTCATCCATGCATACATGTGATAAATCAAACTCAAAGATATGAAATTTCATCCAACAAAATCCATCCTAAAGATAAATATCCATCACTAAGAATAGTTGGTTAAATCCGGTACTTAATTGATAGTCACAACAAAAGAGAGGACTTCATCTTAAACCAAAGAAAGAGACACCCGCATTCATAATTGAGATTCAGACCATTTAAAACAAATAAAAAAACCTGTGGTAAGCTCTTTTGCAACATGATTACAAATTTACAAGGACGATCATATTGCTTGGATTAAGAATTTGTCCACTTTTTCGTAGTCCTAACTTGAAATGGATTTCTTTTTGCAAATTTTGGGTTTTTATTTTTTAAATGGGTGTATAGATAAATTTACAAATTGAACTGGCTTTGTAATTGTAGTTTAGATAGTAAATATGGGTTTAAAGATATATTAATAGTTTAATTAAATTAACATGGGCGTAAAAAGTAAGTGGGTGTAGAAAGATGTTATATGGATTCAATATCTCTCCAGTACATTGCTTTATATATAATCAATTGTCCTAAACTTGGGCCTAATTTCCTTTTTAACAGTGTGGGAGTTGGTCCTTTCTTTCCATGGATCCCCGTTGCACTGAGGCTAGAAAAGATTTGAGGTTCTTCATGCAACTTCATAGCTTGGGAACAGCCCACTTACATAATGATATTAATTAATCATAGTACGAGCTGAGGGATTTGGGCTACATCAACCGTTAGTATCTGAGTTGATGTGATGCTATTGTTTTGTTAATTAAAACTAGCATATGGGGCACATACTTTGTGTGTATGAAGACATTTTTTTAGAAAATGAGAAGAGGAGAGGGAGAGGGAGAGGGAGAGGGAGAGAACGTGGGGCAGTGGGAGGTTTCTGGTTTTTTTTTTTTTTTTTTTTTTTTAATATTGGAGGTATTTTAACATCACATGTAGGTGAGCCTTCAATAAAAAATTGTAAAATTTGGACCTGTGAAATTACATTATTGCCCATCATTTTTTTTGTGTGATAGAAGACTAATTTGTCTTTTCACCCTCTTTTGGTTGACAAAGAGGGTTTTATTAATTAGTAGAGATTAATGAAAGAGAAGAAATTTTTACTTTTTATTTTTGTCAAACGATAAATTTTATTTGATTAGATGTTAGATTAGCCACCAATGGGGTTCGAACTTACGCCGTCATGCAAGGGTTTAACTCATTTCCACCACTATGATAAATGGCTACTTGCTGAAAGAGAAGAAATTTGAAATTGAAACATTTTCAACAATGGACTAATTTGTAGACAAAATTTGCAAACTAAATGATGTGTTACCAATATAAATGAGCATGTTCATCTACTCTTAAATTATAACCCAATCATCAACTTCCATATCATTTAATTTACACAATTTTGTCTACTAAATTTGTAAACAAAATTTACAAACTAAATATTATTTACGTTTTTTCTTCATCGTGAGTCACCCTAAATAAATAGCTAGGATATGAACAAACAACATTAAGCATTTGGCATAGCCGTACGTTTGGTTCACCGGCCGAGTTCTTTTGGAAAACGCTTTAAATTTCATGTCTAAATCAATGATATTAATCTGTCAAATGGAATTAGAGCAAAAAGAAAGTCGAATTCTGTAAATTTCAAGGAAATGTAATTTTCAAGCATAAATCTAGTAGCTCTATTAGTTCGATCGATGGCTGGCGTGCCTTCATTGGCTTCCCCTTTCCCAATCGTCCTTATGTTTGCAGTTTCTTCTAAGGCACCCATTCCATGAATCTTTTCTACCTTGCTTGAGATGCATACTAGCCGCAATTGGCAATTAGTTAACTTTTCATCACAATGGGAAATGTCATATGTACAACCCCATTAAATTGGAGCTTGAAGATACTTAATATCATGCAAAACGATTCCATCTTGAAAAATGTAATATTTTTCGAGTTTGAAACCCTTTAGAAAGAGGGGGATTCGAAATTGGATGTAGAGGAGAAGCATAAATTGCATAATGCTTTAGTCAACTTGGGTTAGTAAATATGCATCTTTTATTTTGACAAAGCGATATTCTAATATATGATAACATATGGAGAGTGAGACTTAACCCGGGGTGCAGAGAAGAGAGGACACTGAGCTCTTGTTCGTTCGCTTGTTAGCTAGTATTTCCTCGCAAGTCACCAAGCACTAGCCAACTTGACTACTTTCATATCTCCTTAGGTCTGCATTAGTTGAAGTAATTTTGGATTGAACACATGAGGGCATCAAGCAAATGCTCTTAATATTAACTCTATAATAATCTGCAAAAAGTTTATGATTTAACTTTGTGATGTTAACGGAGATCCATATTTCAACTACTTGAATCTAGGTAGGAAAATGTTTTGAGTTTAATATATGGAGTTGTTATTAGTACTTCAAAAAGTAATAATAAAGAACGTAGAATAAACTTTTTTTTTTAACTAGTAATTTCCTGATAATGAAAATTCAAGATCATAATATTCTCTTGCTTTTGTGAAGGTCAGATACATAATAATTCTTGATTCTAGAATAAATCTGATTTTATAAAACAAAACAAAACAAAACAAACAAACAAACAAAAATTACAAATCCCATAATTAAAAATCAAATCAAATCTATCAAGACAAGTATATAAATCAGCCAAAAGTGTTAACATTGAGTTTGCCTACATTGATTATTTCATCTTTGCTCCCACGTTTGGGACCATAATTTGTTGGTCCATGAGTCATGACTGTCCATGTACATGAAAGTGCAACTAAAAGAAGCTTTTGCTTCCTCCAAGCATTCTCCTTTCTTGTTTCACAAGCAACAGTCCTCTTTTTATACCAAAACAGATAAAAAGTTCACGGTGACTTTTAGCATTTCGACTTATTGAGCTTCTAGTATAAATAGCAACAATGCATGTGTTTAAATCCACCAACCAGTTAGTTTAAACCCAAAGAAGTGGAGAAGCCATGAACAACGAAATCCGAATTCGAATCCAAGTCCTCTTGTTTCTTTCTTTTATATTTCTCCAAATAGTTCCCATTTTTACACAAGAATTTGCATGTGACAAGAAAGCTTCAGCAACTAGCCAATTTCCTTTCTGCAACACTTCCCTTCCTTATGAGAAGCGAGCCAAGGACCTCGTGTCGCGCCTTACACTCCAAGAAAAGGTGATACAGCTAGTAGATAAGAGCGCAGGTATTGCTCGACTAGGGGTGCCTGCGTATGAGTGGTGGTCCGAGGCACTTCATGGCGTGTCTAATGTTGGCCCGGGAACTCGTTTTAATGGCACGGTGCCTGGTGCCACTAGTTTCCCAGCGGTGATTCTATCCGCTGCTAGTTTTAACCAATCACTGTGGCTAAAGATGGGGCAGGTTGTGTCAACTGAGGCTAGGGCCATGTACAATGTTGGCCTAGCCGGGTTGACATACTGGAGTCCTAATGTTAATGTGTTCCGCGACCCTAGATGGGGTCGCGGACAAGAAACACCGGGCGAAGACCCTCTGGTGGTGTCGGATTACGCGGTGAATTATGTCCGCGGTCTGCAAGAAGTGAGTGAAGGGAATAAGACGGGTGGTGATAGGCTGAAGGTCTCAAGCTGTTGCAAGCATTACACTGCTTATGATGTGGATAATTGGAAAGGTGTTGATCGATTTCACTTTGATGCACAGGTAACAAATTAATCCCCTGTTATATTATGAGCAAACGAGTAGTTCATGTTTTAAGTTGTAGTGTTAAATTGTTAATAATTAATTTACGTGTTATATATAACATGGATAGATCAATTATACCACGTGACAGCCTTCCATCTTTTTCAGGATACAAGACCTTTATTTTTTTTTCTTTTTAAATAACCATCTAGTGGGGTTAATGCAGATGAAAATAAATACATTTGTTATTTTTTGATACAAAGGCAGTAATCAATAATGGTGCCCCTTGTTTACTGATAACCAATCATTAATAATTTTAGAGTCATTAATTCATGTTTCTTAAGATGCAAGAAATTTTAGTACAACTGAGTCAAATGACCATATATGCATGACTGCTGGATTCACTGCAGGTGACAGAGCAGGACTTGGAGGATACATATCAGCCACCATTCAAAAGTTGTATACAGGAGGGCCATGTAAGCAGTGTGATGTGTTCATACAATCGTGTCAACGGTGTTCCAACGTGCGCTGACCCGAACCTCCTCCAAGGGGTAGTTAGAGGTCAATGGGGTCTAGAAGGGTAATTTTCTTGTCTCTTAAGCTTCAGGAGGTGTAATTTATCTTTCTACTACAAATTTCTCTTTAATAACCTTATCAAATGAGCATTGTGCCTGACTGACTGCTCTATTTTATGTTATGAGCAGATATATCGTTTCAGATTGCGACTCTATCGAAGTCTATTACAATGCCATCCATTATACTACAACACCTGAGGATGCAGTAGCCCTTGCCTTGAAAGCAGGTTGGCCATTATGGTTTGACGGAATTAGATTTGACGATAATTGTTTCATATTTCAATATTTTGTTTCCATCAAATTTTATCAGTTTCCAGCTCACAAACACCCCTAATTGCAGCCAAAAAATAAATAAAAAAATTGTGACAATTAAGAAGAAAGTGTTTTGATCGATCCTATGTGTTACAATGTGATGATATGCAGGTTTAAACATGAATTGTGGGGATTTTCTAGGATTATACACAGCAAATGCAGTGAACTCAAAAAAAGTTGAAGAATCTGTGGTAGATCAGTCCTTGATATACAACTACATAGTCCTGATGAGGCTAGGCTTCTTTGATGGTGACCCGAAATTTCTCCAATTCGGAAAGCTTGGCCCGTCTGATGTGTGCACCAAGGATCATAAAATGTTGGCACTTGATGCTGCTAAGCAGGGCATAGTTTTGCTTGACAACAAGGGAGGAGCTCTTCCATTGTCCAAAAAAATAAAAAGCTTGGCTATTATTGGACCTAATGCAAATGCCACCACTGTTATGATAAGCAACTATGCTGGCATACCATGTAGCTACACTAGCCCTTTACAAGGAGTACAGAAGTATGTCTCTGCTGTGAAATATGCCCCGGGCTGTAGCAATGTGAAATGTGCCGATGAGAGCCTCATTGGGGCTGCGGCTCAGGCCTCTGCCACAGCTGATGCAGTAGTGGTGGTAGTGGGACTTGATCAGTCCATTGAAGCTGAGGGGCTTGACAGAGAGAACTTGACATTGCCAGGGTTTCAGGAAAAGCTTGTGAACCAAGTGGTTAGTGCAGCAAAAGGAAAGGTCGTTCTGGTAATTATGGCAGCTGGCCCAATTGATGTTTCTTTTGCCAAAAGTTTGAGCAAAATTGGTGGGATTCTATGGGTAGGGTATCCAGGTCAAGCTGGAGGAGATGCCATTGCTCAAGTCATATTTGGGGACCACAATCCAGGTTGAGTTTTGACCCTCTTCCTTTCTTAATTGTTTGAATATGTCTATCATACCGTCATGTGATATTACTGATTTGTCGCATGAGTTTTGAAAAATTCCAAGTGTGTCTGTCAAACCGTTGCTTGGTTGTTATTAATCTAGTGTTATAATATAGTGGATTAATTTGTGACAGCACGTACGATGTGATGGTCACAATGAAAAATTACTCGTAAGATATATACTTCTTGTAATGATAATTTATTTCTACCATCTGTAGCTGGAAGATCTCCTTTTACATGGTATCCAAAGGAGTATGCAGATCAAGTGGCAATGACAGACATGAACATGAGAGCCAACACAAGCAGAAACTTCCCAGGAAGAACATACAGATTCTACACTGGAAAAACGGTCTATGAGTTTGGTCATGGTCTAAGCTATTCAAATTTCACCAAGTTCATAAAGTCTGCACCATCCTCAATACTCATTCCCTCAACCCCAACTCATCACGTTAACCTTCTACTTTCCAACTCCACCACTCAACCGGATTCGGACCCTAACTCCGAAGGCAAACTAGTTGATATATCAAAAGTACATTGCGCGAAATTAAATTTTAACCTTGTTGTCGGCGTGAAGAACAACGGGCCAAGGGACGGGGGCCATGTGGTGCTCGTGTTTTGGGAACCGGCAAGCTCATGGAGGGTGATGGGAGCACCAAAGTTGCAGCTGGTGGAATTTAAAAGGGTGGAGGTGAAGAATGGAGTGACAAAGTATGTGACAATTGGGGTGGATGTGTGCAAGAGAATGAGCCTTGTGGATAGTGAAGGAAAGAGGAAGTTGGTAACTGGAAAACACACAATTGTGGTTGGTTCTCCTAGCGAGCGCCAAGTGAAGCACATTGTAGATGTCAAGCTGGCTGGAAAAGCAGAATTGAGGGAGGCCTTTTAACTTTATGACAGCGGCAACTAAGCTATGAGCTATGATTTATACGCAGAATAATCATCCATGGTAGTAAGCATTATGATAGAGACTTGTTATTCAAAGGGTGTAAAGCAAATATAATGTTTAACCATCTATAATTTATAGAAAAGGAAATAAAATATAAGGGTTTGTATTAGTTTTTGGAAAGTGCTTAATCGATAGCCGTCGATGAATATGAATTCTACAATTACCCACGTGCCCCTAAACAGTTTAAAAGCACTACGTACATACTAAACAGTTTAAAAGCACTACGTACATATGAGCGCATGAGTGACTGGTGCCACACTGCCACTTTTAGTTAGCATCTTGCAATATACTTGTTCGGTTCAGTGTCATGTAATATATATGCATATGTTTTTGTGTGATTTGCCACTGAAAAGCTGCTTTGACTACTACTATTCTTGCACTCATGTTTCAAGTTTCAAGTTTCAACCAAGAGTTCAAGCGGCTCACATTCTTGACTGCTTCTTGTTTGAGACCAATTCAACATAATTCAAATCTGCATTAAGTGCATGACAGCTATCTTATGTGGTATTATACAAATTAAACTAATTTTTTTTTTCTTTTTTGTTTTTTGGTAAAGGGAAAAATATTACCCACAAAGAAACAAAACACAAGAAGGGCCCAAATATACACTAAGAGCGCATTTACTAATACGTAATCAAATTAAGAGGAATTGAATTGAGGAGGAATTGGAATGAGGTGGAGTCGGAATCAGATTCTTGTTGAAGCTGTCTACTTAAATGTTTTGGAATCGAAATAGAAATGACACTAATTCCATAAAACTGTTTACTAATTTAGTAGAATCGGAATATAAAGCAGTATGATTACTAAAATGTCCCAAATCAAATATTTTTTATATTTATTTTAATAAAATTTGATATAATATATAATAGTAAGAAAAAAAAATTATTTAAAATTTTAATAATTCCCATGTTTGTTATTTTTAATAAAACTTGAATTCTTTTTTACTCTCTTTTTTTCTTCACTTTTTACTCTTTAATGAGTAAAAAACTCATTCGACAAAAAAAGTTAAAAAACCCAACAACAAAAATAACGGGAGTAGAGAGAGGTTCTGGAACCCTCACGGTTTCACTTCCACCACAACCTTCTTTACTCTCCCCCCTCTGCAACCTCAATTGGTTTTTGCGATCATCTCCTGACCTTGTTCTATCGGCCTGAAAATCTCCTTATGTCGGGTCATCGAGTTGTAAACGATGAACTCCTTGTTGGCAGCCATTCTTGGATTTCTCAACCCTTTGTTAGCCGCTCAATGCTATCTGTAAAAATGTCTGCAATCGACTTGGGAAAAAAAACCAAATTGTAAGTCAAGTTCCCATTTTTCCAATTCCATTCTCAGTGTGCAAGTCATAAGGTTTGCTTTTATCTATATTGTCACATCCTGGCCCGGGCCCCCACCACATCCTGGGCTGGATTCCACCGTAGCACGATATTGTCCGCTTTGGGCCCCGACCACCCATTACGGGATTGCTCTCGCGCGAACTCGCTTAACCTTGGAGTTCCTACGGAACCCGAAGCCAGTGAGCTCCCAAAAGGCCTCATGCTAGGTAGAGATGAGAATATACATATAAGGCTTACAGGATCCACACCACTAGGCAATGTGGGATCTTACATATATACTCCTCTGCATCTGTCTCTCCACAATTGGAATTGGATTTGCGGCTGTTAGGAGTTTGTTGGTAGAACTGTTGGGGTTGGTTGGTGGTGGGTCTTGGCAGCCTAGGAGGTGGTGCGGTGGTGTGAGTTGATTAAGGGGTGGGGATGGTGAGTTGATTAAGGGGTGGGGATGAGTGTGCTTTTCGTGGTTGAATCGTGATGAAAGGGGCAGGGTAATTTTGGTAGAGAAGTCTGATTCCGGAAGTTGGCTATCTTCCGGAATTCAAATACCTCATCCAAGTTAGTAATTGGATTCCGGCAATATTAGGAATCTGATTACTGATTTTGGGTGGAGCCCACAAATATTTTCATTCCCAAAATTTAAGGGGGTGTATTCAATTGAGAATTTGAGAGACTATACTGAATTTATAAATCCATGAATTTTTATGGAGTTTAATTGATTTGTAGAGATTCCATATAAAATTTTGATTTAATTCCCTCGAAATCTCATGGGGAGAGGTGAGATTTGTGGATGCTTAAAATACACTACGAAATCTCTCCAATTCCCTCTAATTCCTCAACTTTCTCAAATTCTTTAAAATCAATTTCTAATTGAATACACCTGGAATGTTATAAACTTCTTTAAAATCCTAATGGAATACATCCGAATTTCTAAGGATTTTAATAAACTATCTTAAAATTCTAATTGAGTACACCTTGAATTTCAGAGAATCACTTAAAATTCTGATTGAATACCCCTAGATTCATTAAAAGAATTAAAATCCCTCAAAATCCTTATTGAATACACCCCCCTTAGTAAACGCCAGAATCAGTTGGGGAAGAATTCAATTCCCTTTCTTCTACCTCCATTCCGGTTTCGTAAACACGCCATAAGAACAAAAGAAAAAAATGGACCCTTAAGACACACATTACAAAGCTCAAAGAAAGCCTTGGGACCCAGCACAACACAACACACAACAAAAGAAACCCTAAATCACACCAACTACTGTAGCAGCTCCTTCTGCCACCAAAACTTCCTAACAAATGGAAGCCATCTCCGCCACAAGGACCGGCCATCACACCATCTCGAGTCCCAGAGTTGAGGAAGAAGAAAGCCGCTTCATCCTCCATAAAACCACCAAAACGATCGCCGCCATAAAACAAAGGAAGCACGTTGGAGAGATTCCACGAACGACAGCGCCAACAAGGGCAAACAATGGGAAAAACCTACAAGGACCAACAAAAGTGGTGGTGCGAACACCCCAGCCAAAGCTCTACACACATTCCCATAGAACAGCGATAAATTGCGGTGAAAACTGGTGGAATTGAAATTAGGATGGGTGGAAAGAAAATGGAGCCAAGTGATGATAAAGGTATAGGGGAAATGACCGAATGAGATGGATGAAATGGGTGAACGAGATTTGAGGCTTGGGATGATGAAATTAGGATTGGGTCCAAATTTAGGAGTCTCTGCATATAGAAAATAAAAAATAAAAAAACTAGATTTTAACCTTTAAATAAGATGAAGTTTAGAAAAAGGGTTTATATCACAAATGGTCCCTGAAATTGACCCCATCAATCATGATGGTCCCTGAAATTGAAAATCGATCAATGTAGTCCCTAAATTTTAACTCGCAAATCAATGTGGTCCTTCTGTTAGTGTTCCGTCCAAATTAACACTAAAAAAAGGTTAGAGAACCAATTTTTCATGGTAAAATGACCAAAAAAAGGTTAGAGAACCACTTTTTTTTGTTTTTATTTTAGTTTTAGCACCAAATCCATGAAAAAATGGAGAGAAAAGTGAAGATGGAAAAAAAAAAAAAAAAGAGGTAGTAAGTAAAATTATAAGTAACATGGTTATTTTTGACCATTTTACCATGAAAAATTGGTTCTCTAACCTTTTTTTAAAGTTAATTTGGACGGAACACTAACAGAAGGACCATATTGATTCGCGAGTTAAAATTCAGGGACTACATTGATCGATTTTCAATTTCAGGGACCATCATGATTGATGGGGTCAATTTCAGGGACCATTTGTGATATAAACCCTTTAGAAAAATGTCTTATACAAGATTAAAAATTGATTTTAGTCTCTAGACTCTATTTAATGTCAGCATATTAAATGTCTCTCTTTTTTATTTATAATTTTCTGGTGTTCATAAATTAAATTTTATGAAAATATTATAAATTTTAATTCTCATTATGGTAAGTATCTTATATAAGAAAATATTTTCGTAAAGATTTTTTGGTACACATGTTTTTGTGACACACCCCGACCAAAATCGAGGCATGCTGGCTACGTCACGACTGGGAAGTTCTCTTATGAGTTCCCAGAAACAAAACCGTGAGGGCGTAGTCGGGGCCCAAAGCGGACAATATCGTGCTACAGTGGTGGAGCGGGCCCGGGATGTTGTGGACCCCGGGTCGGGATGTGACAATTGTATATTTTCTTATGTGTCACTAATTCATTACAATATATTTAGATACAAATATTTCAGTACGTTAGGTTAGTATAATATGTTTAGGTACGAACATTTCGATACACTAGTTTATTATAATATATTGGGTACCGATATTTCGGTACACTAATTTAGTATCATATATTTAGGTGCGGAATTTTTCGGTACACTTATTTTTTTGCATATTTTCTTATGTGCCACTAATTCACTACAATATATTTAGGTATGGACATTTCGGTACACTAATTTAGTAAAATATATTGTGATACGGACGTTTAGGTACACTAATTAAAGGAAGTAAAATAAATATAATGAATTAAAATGTGTATAATAATAAATAATTTTAATTTTAATGTGATGAAATTAAATAAGATATCTATTAAATATTAAAACAAAAATATAATATAAATTTGAATTAAGTACACATTAGACTAGAAGACTAAATCAATATCCAATCTAACACCAGATTTTTATTGAATTTTAATCTTTTTTAAGGATTAAAGTTCAAAAATCCCAAAAATAGAAAACTAAATGCAAGGATTCCATTACATCTCTCTTAAATGGGGGAAAAAAAAAAACAAAACTTTAGTACGAGTATTCAGACCATGTGTTTATCTGTATATACACATAAAAAGATTTTTCATGTTTTATATGAATTCCCGTCATTTGGTCGTGATCTCTATCTTTTGTGTTTGTTATACCTCGCCGAATACTATCTTTTCTATAAAGAGATGGATGATAAAAACTGAAACATGCAAATTTTTAGTGTATATTTCATTACACATTGCTTAAAGCAAATGATTAGCAAAGGGGACCCATATGCTTTACAAAACCCAGAAAATACGAAAACTAAGATGCATCCCTCTATGAAAGCCAAGGATTTATATATAATAAAGTGTAAGAAAATATAATGACATATCTAACATCACTACATATCAAGGTTCTATAAGACGATAGGCGCTAGTCGGGTAGTGAGTTGAAGCATAACGCCTAGGCAGCTAGGCGGAGCCTAGACGGACTAAGCAGATTTAAGTAAATTTATTATACATTGTATAAATAAGTGCCTTTATGTTTATACTACAAAAATTACAAATAAAATGACATATAGATTATAAAGTATTTGAACATGTTGAAAACATGGGGAACAAGCATATAATAAGTGTCATTCAAGTAAATAAAATGCAAAATGAAAGTTATTGGTTTTTTGTCCAAGTGAGAGGCGGCATAAGCGGGTGTCTAAACATGTATAGGTGGGCTAGGCGGACGCCTAAGGAGGTCTAGACGCACTTTCTTAATTTTCAAATGCATAGAGACTAATCGAAGCGGTGGCCAAACGCCTAACCCTAAAAAATGCTAGGCAAAAAATTTTAGAACAGTGTCATATATTTATTGCAAGGATTTCTATATATATATATATATATATACAGTGTCAATTCAAGAACGTGATTATAGTGTCAATTGCCAAATCCTCCATACCAATCGAGAAATAATATTTCTTATATCTTTTCCCACTTGTTTGAATATTTTTTAAATGAATACTGTTTCATTTAATTGACAGAATGTATATTTTTCTATTATATTCTAAAAATGTGACATTTTAATTCTGTTGTTCATCTATTTTACAACATAAATTGATCACATCACCTGACATTGTTATCTAAAAAAAAAATCTCCCCTCGATGGTTATCACCTAACGGTGTTATCCATTAAAAAAGAAAAAAAAGTCACCGCTTGATGGTCAAACCATATATTTTCTTTAGCCAAGTGTAATTTCAATTCAATCCATAGTGGATATCCTACGCGTATAGCCGCCTTGCCTTACTGATTGGATTTATGTGTGAAGAAAACTCAAACGCCATCGCAATCCCACCAAATGTTCCACGACACGCCATTACATCATCTTGCAAAGTCAACCATGCAAACCCTCCATTCAAATACCCTACCAGGAAACTACCCCCAAGCCCCCATGAAACCCTAATATCTGCCCACAGTCAAAGGGCATAAGCGTCATTCTACATAGATTACCTGCCTTGCATGCACCACCCAATTGTCTGTGTATATAAGTCTTTGCATCATGACGGCTTTGTATCACAATACATATCTACAGAACAAAGTGCTTCTTCAAGAGCAAAGTGCCGCTTCAATAATCTGCAACAAGACAAGGAACCAAAAGCAAAAGCAAGAGATCGTCTAGCAAGTTAAGGCAATAAAATGGAAGGTTTGATTCCATTTCTTCTTCATGCAATCAAGAAGCAAAGTCCTCAGCACAGGTTGATCAGATCGTTTTCTGCTTCTGAGAGCAACTCCAACCGTAGCTACCATCTTCTGCTGACCGGCCAGGATTCGGCGGAGGGCTCGTCTCACCGCAGGACAAGGTCGGAGTTCCAGCCTCCCACCTTCAATAAGGAAGAAGCCGGTGTTTCCGCTGCTGCTGCTGCTCCTTTGGTGTTCGTTGGATCGAAGATGGGTTCCTATCCTTACCAAGGCTCTAATGCGGGCATGACTAGAAGGAAGTGATAGATACGTTCATCCCAAATATTTCTTTGATTTTTTTTTTTTTGTTTTGTTTTGTTTTGGGGGTGTGTTGTGCTTTAAAGCAGGAACAAAGTGTTCAAAGGTGGAGATTCTATCATACTAGCAATTCATTTCCCTGTAATGAAATTAGCATCATATGATTGTATTTTTATAATGTTGTTGAAACTGAAATTTGAAAGTAATTAAGCAGTGTTTACTGTTTAGTATACACTAATTCTGATTTGGATTATCTTTTTTGTGATTAACAATTTGTACAGTTATGGAAGAGTGGTGATTTGATAATTACGATTAAAAACCATGTTCATCAAAACAAGGCCGGTCTAGAGATTTTTGAGGCCCGGAGCGACGCCAAAAAATGTGCCCTTACTTTATATAAAAAAAATATTTGTTTTCACACGTAAGACATCGATAAAATTATACTTAGAAAAACACTTCAAACATACTAATTTCGAAACACAGAAAAACTAATTTATTTTATCGTGAGAAGGAAACAAAAAAACTTCGGGTTTACAAGTAGATAGATATGAGTTTTGTTTTTCATCTGAACTTTTAAAGTGTTTTTATATAAATCGTGAGATGTTTTTCTTATTTAGTAACCTTGTCAATATGGGACTAAAAAAATAATGATATTTTTGAGTCTTTAATTGATATGTATAAGTAATTAATGGGTACTAAATTAAACTTTTTGATGACACGTCATATGATTTGCAAATTTGGTCTAAAAATTTGGTCAACTCATTACTCTTCGTTGAATATTAGACTTGAATTGGAAAAAATGTTTAAAAATAACAATCCACATAGCTACTAGCTACTAATTAAAAATAAAGGGTAAATTACACAGAACCCCCTCAACTATTGGGTCATTAACAGTTTCATACCTCGTCTTTAAAAAGTTTCAATGTCATACCTTATCTTCGAATTTGTTTCAATTTCATACCTCCCGTCACTTGTCTGTCAAATTTTCTGTTAAATGCTGACGTGGCACATTTTATATTAAAAAATTATTAAAATATTATAAAAACTTAAAAAAATATTTTAAATATTAATTTAATATTTTTTTTCTCTCTCTCCCCTCATCTTCTTCTTCTTCTTCTTGCATGCCGAACTGGTTCGGTTTTTTTTTTTTTTTTTTTTTTTGCTCTCTCTGTCTGTCTCTGTCTTTGTCTTTGTTCTTCTTCTTCTTACCCCCAATCTGCCCAGAAGAAGAACAAGAAAGAGGAGGAGAGAGAAGGAAAAAAAAAAATTGTTACCCCACCCCAGGTGTTCGGCCCTGCCCAGAAGAAGGAGAAGAAGAAGAAGAGGAGAAGAAGAAGAAGAAGAAGAAGAAGAAGGAAAAAAAAAAAAATAATGGTGTTCGGTCTGGGCAGAGAAGAAGAAGAAGAAGAAGAAGAAGAAAGAGAGAGAAGAGAGAGAAGAGAAGAAGAAGAAAAAAAAAAGAAAGAAGGTGTTCGGTCTGGGCAGAGAAGAGAAGAAGAAGAAGAAGAAAGAGAGAGAGAAGAGAAGAAGAAGAAGAAGAAGAAGAAAAAAAAAAAAAAAAAAAAAGAAGGTGTTCGGTCTGGGAGAGAAGAAGAAGTAGAAGAAAGAGAGAGAAGAGAAGAAGAAGAAAAAAAAAAAAAAAAAAAAAAAAAAGGTGTTCGATCTGGGCAGAGAAGAGAAGAAGAAGAAGAAGAAGAAGAAAGAAGAAAGAGAGAAGAGAGAGAAGAGAAGAAGAAGAAAAAAAAAAAAAAAGGGTTCTCGGTCTGGGCAGAGAAGAGAAGAAGAAGAAAGAGAGAGAAAAGAGAGGAGAGAAGAAGAAGAAAAAAATTAATTTTTTATTAATTTATTAATATAAAATGGGTCTCGTCACTTGCCACGTCAGCATTTTAACAGAGGAATTGACGGAAGGCTGACGGAAGGTATGAAATTGAAACAAATTCGAAGATAAGGTATGACATTGAAATTTTTTAAAGACGAGGTATGAAAATGTTCATGACTAATAGTGGAGGTGGTTCTGTGTAATTTACCCAAAAATAAATTAACAATCAAACAAAAATTCATAAAAACTGAAAATAATAAACATGCACTTAACATTTCAAACTTAGGATCTCTCGCTAATTTTAAACAACAAAAACCATTGATTCTAATTAAACTTCTTGATCATTAAGTCAAATTTTATATATTTATACTCTTATGAAAAGAAATTTGTAAAAATTGAAATGTAAATAAACACACATGATGTTTTGAACCCAAGACATCCTCATTAATTTCAAACAACAAAACCACCAATTCTAATTAAATTTCTTTGTCATTGAGCCAAATTTTATAAATTTATACTCTTATGAAAACATATATAAATATACTACCCTAATAATTTGATACCCCAATTATTTTGGACTCCAAACGGTCGTCCTGCTAGCACTGGACCTAGGCCGGCCCTGCATCAGAAGGATTATGGGTTCCCTTCATTTGGATCTTGTAACCAATCGGGGTTTTAACTTTGACCGTTTTGATTCGGGTTGTACTCGGAGCTTTGTCTTGTGATTTTATTGTCTTAGCAAAAAGCACGAGTATGCCCACAACACCCGTTACAATAAACGGGTAAAATGACCCGACCCGAAATTGACCCGATAATATTAACGGGTAATTTGACCCGACCCGTTACCCGTTAAGGAAAATATATTTTAAACCAATAAATAATTAAATAAAAAACATAATACTTTTTTTGAGAGAATACATATCATATTGTCACATAGTAAAAACTATATTAAATATATATATATATATATATATATATTAAATTAACTATAATAATTATAATAATTATATATACTATAATAAATTAATAATTATACCCCCAAAATATTAACTATAATAATTTTATATATATATATATATTAAATTTTATAAAAACTATAATAATTATTAATTAATATGCATCCATTGATTCCATAATTCCATTTCATTCCTGCCACGCCCTTTGAAGAAAAAGGGAGGGAAAATGAAAATTATAAGAAAAGCTGAAAATGAAACAAAAAAGAGAGGGAAAGATGGGTAGGATGCCGCCCTTTGAAGAAAAAGAAGGGAGGGAAAAATGAAAATTATAAGAAAAGCTAAAAAGCAAACAAAAAAGAGAGGGAAAATGAAAATTAATAGAAGTGGTGAGAAATTTTATTTTTTTTAAGTTATTAATTTTTTATCACACATATCCCACTATTTTTATAATGACACGTGATAATGTGATATACTACTCAGTGTACCGGTCAATTATACGTACAAAATAAATAGATTTAAATCTACTTTATATATATATATATATATATATATATATATATATATATATATATATACCATTGAACTTGATGGGATACAAATTATACGAAACTAATTTTAACGATCCAACCGTCAAACTTGTTTTTATATGCTTCGAGATCGTATCAGCAAAAAATCGTAAAAAATAACATTCAGATATCAGGTAACAGAACAAAACTTTTCGATGGTTATAAAACAAAAAATCACGATTTAACGGTTATTTTAACTACGATTTTGATTATTTTTTATAGCCACACTCCTTAATCCTATATGAATACAATGAATGAATTCGATCTTCAATTTAAAATATTTACAATAGTGGATACCACAAAATCTTATGTTATACTTAATGAAAGTATAAATAAACTCTAAGTGTTAGTGAATCTATCTTTTTGATGGGATACGCATTCTACGAAACTAATTTCAACGATCCAACTGTCAAACTTGTTTGTATATGCTTTAAGATCGCATACGCCAAAAATTGCAAGTGTTTATATGAATAATGATGAATCACAAGTGTTTATATATTCTTTCACATTTTTCATACTTGTATGTATAATGTATGTCTTATTAGTTATTGTCTATACAAATACTATATTAGTTTATTTTAATTTTGGACAAGAACATGTTAAGTAAAATTTATTATCTTAGTAATGATAATAAAGAACTCTCATAATAAAAATAAATAATGACTAAAACTTTTTTTTTATAACTTATATAGAATAATAATACAAAACTATATATTTAATATAGAATATATTGTATATATTAATATTTTATAATAACTTTTTTAGTAATTAAACTTTAAAATTATAAAAATAATTTTTTTCTTAACGTGTCGAAACGGGTCACCCACGTGTTACCCACGTGTATACCTGTTAAGAACCCGTTATTAACGGGTTCTTAACGGGTCACCCGATAATGACCCGATAAGTTATCGTGTTGACCCGAAACCCGTTATTTTCGTGTCGTTTTCGTGTCGTGTCATCGTGTCGTGTCAGAAACTGCCAGGTCTATGCCCAACCAAGCAAAATGGTTCATTCTTAATATTAAATTATTGGGTAAATTACATTTTACCACTTCAGGTTTGGGGTCAATTTCAATTCCTTACAATATCTTTAAAATATTTTAATTTCATACATTTACTTTCATTTTATTTTAATTTCATACATCCGTTACATTTTTCATCCATTGATCCGTTAAGAGCTGCTGACGTGGCTGCCAAATTTATGTTATGTGAATTTTTTTTTAATTTATTAAAAAAAACTTGAAAAAAACGTGGTAAAGTGTAATTTATTAAAAAAACTTAAAAAAAACGTTGTAAAGTGTAATTTACTCTAGATTATTTGAATGCAGATTTGGGCTAAGGATTCATTTGGTAGAGCTTTTAACACCAGATTTCAACTTTTTGTTGAAGTTTCCCCACTAACCTATTTGGTAAAGCTCTTAGAATCTGATTTTATCTGCATGTCCAAAAATTTGAGTTTGATCACTAGTTAATACTTTACAATATGGTGTCAACGGTATAATAACAGGATATTAACGATGTAAAGACAGTGTATTAATGATGTAATAACAGTGCAATAGTAAGGTATGAAGTTTTATTTATTTATAAAATTTGAGTCAAATAAGTTTTTTAGTTTCACATATTTAAAATACAAGCCATACTACTATTTAAGTTGCATTAGGGGAAGGATGAGAGTTCAAACTTGAATACAACGGAGTTGAAGAGGAAGACCTAATGTAAGATAAGAGAAGTTCTTGAGTAAGAAAACCGGATTGAGGTTGGTGTGATGAGAGAGAGAATGAGAGGATTAATATGACGAATTAGGGATGATGTTTTTTTTTCTTTGTGCCTTATGAAATGAGTCATTCTGTTTCCAGGCCTTAGAATTTCTCCTAACCTAGAAGTAGTAAAAAATTACTTTTTTCGAATTAGGCCCTAAACTTGGGAAATTTGATAACGAGCCATATTTTATACCACGAAATGATTTTTAGCCTACTTTTTATTATTCGTACAAATTTAACCAAAAATCCATACAAAAGTTGTAAATTGCCCCCTCCCTTCTCCCTTGTCTCTTCCCCCTCTATCCTAGCTCCCACACCACCCATCTCTTCTCCCAAATCCACCACCGCTGCCGCACCCACTACGTCTGATGCCAGTCTCAGGTATTGAATTATGGGTTGCAAACTCTTTCATCCTCCCATCTTCCCTATGCGGCCTTACGACTACTCCACAACATTCTGGATACCACAAAAACCTTCTTTTCCGAAAGCCCGTATTCGATTATTTAAAATCGGATTTGCAGCATCTTGATAAACATAGGAAAGCCTTCTGTGTAGCAAGGTCGATTAATGCGAACAAGGAAACATATGCTGACACTGCTAACACCAGACAAGAGTGGGGCAATCTTCCGGCTACTCCTTTCGTTTTTCTATATATTTTTTAATTCCGACACTCATATTTTTTGCATCAGTTTTGAGAGGCTAACTGGATTTGGGAGAAGAAACAGTGTGGTTGCGTGGTGGGGCTATGGTGGACTGGTGGGAGTCGCAGAGAGGGGGAGGAGAGTCAAGATACAAGGGATAATAAAAGGTAGGCTAAAAATCATTTTGTAGTACAAAATATGGCTAGTTATTCAAACTCCCCCTTAAACTTTCAGACGAGGGGCAACTCGACGTCGTTTTAATATTTTTTTCAAACGCTCTTCCCCGACGGATGATTTACCAACAGAGCCATAAGCCACACTCCGACTCCATTGCCGCAACACCCAAACCAACATTCAAAACTATGCAAAGCGCGCGAAATACGACGGCGTTTCGATCAATCTTCGACGCCGGAGAGCTGAAATCGGAACTGCAAAATTCCGGCGTCAAGCCCAGCTTCATCCCCTACATATGGAAGCAGGTGATCCAAAACCCCGATGCCCAATTCGACCATATTCCATCTTTGCCCTCGGCAGCGTACCCTCTCCTGACCTCCAAATTCAAAACCCTAACCTCCTCCGTCCACAAGGTCATGGACTCCTCAGACAAACTCACCACCAAGCTCCTCATAAAGCTCCAGGTTTGCCCAATTTCTTATGCTGCACACAAACTGTTTGATAAAATGCCGCTGTGAAAAACGTTCTCACATTATTTTGTTTTTGTTAGAATGGGGCTCTTGTGGAGGCTGTGATTATGCGATATGACAGCCGCTTGGGAAAGTATGACGGGAAGCCCCGCCCTGGTGGTCCTCGGTCCACCTTGTGTGTATCATCTCAGGTATCAAAGTTTCGAAATTTTTTGTTTTCGTGTCGAAATTTCTGGTT
The DNA here is from genome assembly GCA_036320875.1 of Cotoneaster glaucophyllus. NCBI lineage: Eukaryota > Viridiplantae > Streptophyta > Magnoliopsida > Rosales > Rosaceae > Cotoneaster > Cotoneaster glaucophyllus. The sequence goes on along the minus strand of CM070066.1, from coordinate 22,550,604 downwards.
CTGAATGTTTATATTGATGTGTATAGGTTGGTTGCAAAATGGGTTGTACTTTCTGTGCTACCGGGAGTATGGGGTTTAAGAGCAATCTGACATCGGGGTAGATTGTGGAGCAATTGGTTCATGCTTCTCGCATTTCGCCTATACGCAATGTTGTGTTCATGGTAATTGTTTTTTCTTTACTTCACTTGGGATTGTTATTGAATGATATGGATATGGAGGAAATATGGGAACCATTGAATGTTGAACACTTTGATTTTGTGTATTTTGTCAGGGAATGGGAGAACCGTTGAATAACTATGGTTCATTAGTGGAAGCGATTCATGTCATGACTGGATCACCATTTCATCTGTCGCCAAAGAAAATTACTGTGTCGACGGTAGGCATCGAAAACTACCATTATGTCTAAGATATTTTTATCTGCCAAAACATTCAGATATGGTGGATTTTAATAACTTTCTCATGCTATTCTATTTGATTATACAATCAAAGTTTTGTAGTTTTTATATTTGGTGGATCTTAGTAAATTGGGTAGTATGTAGTACTTTTTTGCTTCTTTCGTTGTGTGGGGGTCAATCATAGTTGCATTAGTAATGATGTAGTTCGAACTGCTAAAAACATTTGGCATACTGGTCTATCAGTTGTTCATCTAATCTTCTGTAGGTTGGCATTATTCATGCTATCAAAAAGCTTCATAGTGATCTTCCAGGTCTGAATTTAGCAGTTTCACTTCATGCACCAGTCCAAGAAATCCGTTGTCAGATAATGCCTGCAGCTCGGGCTTTTCCTTTAGTAAAGCTTATGGATACACTGCAAGAATATCAAAAGAACACGTAAAGTTTTGTTACACTTCATGCGTTTAGTAAATTCTTTTAGCATTCATTTCTTTGCAATGAAAACTTGTACTGTCGTTTTACGCTCCTAGGGAATCTCACTATTGCCCTTCAATCTGATTCTTTAGTCAGCAGAAAATCTTCATTGAGTACATAATGCTTGATGGAGTGAATGATGAAGAGCAACATGCACACCAACTCGGAAAATTGCTAGAGACATTTCAAGTGGTGAGTTCTAATCTATGAACTTTCAGCATATGAGGAGCCTCCGTCTCTTTTGTGTGTCTGCGTATCATATATATCCAAAATAACCTTCGCATTTGTTGTTTGCTGTCCTACAGGTAATTAATTTAATACCTTTTAATCCAATTGGTATTCTGAGTAAATTCTCAACCAGTAATGAAAACAAAGTAACGAGCTTCCAGAAAATTCTACGAGGCACTTATGGCATTCGAACTACAGTTCGCAAGGAAATGGGTCAGGACATAAGTGGAGCATGTGGTCAGTTGGTGGTGAACTTACCCAACAAGAGGTCAACTGAGAACACTCTAACTGATATAGAAGATCTTCAGGTCAGATAGTTCTCTTCTTGATCCCGGAGGTGTTAATGCCCGAAAGTCTGTTAATGCCAGTCAAAGTAGCCAACATTCTGCAGACGGTAATTAGTTTTTCTGTAGTTTTGAAAATTTTGGAACTCATTCGATTCTTTTTGGGGTTGCAGTAGCAAATATTCTGTTGTAATTTTACCCTATCAACTTGAGATCTTCATTTGATACACCTAAAACTGTTTATTCTCCCTTTTCTTTCTCCTCTTCAAGTTCCCAAAAGTGTGAGTCTTGTAGATGTTGACATTAACTTGAGAATACAAAATTTTGATTGGCAAATACTCAAACATGAACAACCCGAGTCTAGTTTTGTTTAATTTGTATGTCATAAAATATAAAATGAAAATGTTGTTCAAATGTTTTATTGGGAAATGACGCAAATAAAGCTTGTTACAAACTTTTAATAAAAAAAATAATAATAATAAAAAATAAAAAAAAACCGGAGGGATCCTGAACTTAGAATAAGCCCCAAATAAAGCACAACTGATATAGCGTTCGTTGGATTTCATTTTTTATTAAAAGGTTATAAACCAATGGGTCATTCCAGGGGGGAGAGGTGAAACGAAAAATCAGTCAAATTTCGTCTCATGGAACAACCCGTTCCACGGTTTTTAGGCGCACCAAACGTGGGACGGAACGTCTCGTCCCGTTGCGTTCTGTCCCGTCCCACGTACCAAATGGTACCTTAGGGCATGTTTTCCATTATCATTTTTGGTCTCGTTCTCTTGGACAACAGGGCCCAGGGGAAATTCTTGATCAACAACCGTTGGATCTAATCTAATGGATGTTGACCAAGGTTTGTCTTGCACCTTGTGGACTAGGAGGATCTGATTGTTATTATTTTTGGCTAATTTGTTTATATGCTAACAATGTGTTGACCCTAAAAACTACAAAGCCTACGTGGCGCGCAGGCCGAGTAATCTATGAGCTAACTACGTCCTTCGGTTGAATGCGGGGCGTGCCAACTCGACGGCCGAGCTCGGCCGGTGAGTAAAATGTGGATGTTGCGTTGTGTGCGCGGCTGACTTCTCGATCTTGCGACTGCGGCCAAGGAAGGAACACGCCTCGGCCTTTGGGTTCTAGAGCCTGAAGACAAGGCTGCTAGTTCTGCGAAGTTCAATATCAAATTCGGCTTTCAATGTGCCGAATGTAGTAACCTGTAACACCTCACTTCGCCGAGAATACTGATGAGATGACCTCTGCCAATAAGGATTCGAAAATCCTTCTCGGCCGAGACTTGGATAGATAACCAGTCGGCCCCGACGCAGTGCTGTTTATCCAAACTGAAGGTGCTCCGCGGTCGGCTGATTCTACGGCAACAGTGCTGTTTATCCAAACTGAAGATGTTTACCGGTTGCCTCTACAGTGCTGTTTATCCAAACTGAAGATGTGTTGGCGAAAAAGAAAATAAAAAAATCTCAAGGTTGAGAGGGTTTACGCAGGGCAGATTTGTGTGTTGAGTTGGAGATCCTCTTCCGTTGTTTGTAGCTTTGTATTTATAGGGTGAATATCTGCTCGCAACCTGATGATAACATTGTAGAGTCCAACTTCAAACTCCTATTTGCTTGACGTGACTTGACTTCCAAGGGATGGTATGTTATTTTTGGTGACGTGGCTTTACCACATGCTTTCCTCCATCCACACGCAACCAAAGCAAAACACCTTCCTCTACCATTTCATTATTGCACGGCACCATTTCAAATAATTTCCCACGTGGAGACCAATAACAAGGCTCTAACTTCCATGCCGTCTTATCCATGCACCATTTGCAAATCAATTGCAAATCCATTCTCCATTATCACAAATTGTTTGCAGCGTGAGTCGTTCCAAACATCCCATTCCCGTTTGAACTGTACTTCTGCCAGAAATATGATTTGCGGTCATTTATCTTTAAACAACCTGCTAGATATAACCAATATTAGGCTCAGATAATCCAATATATATTAAGAGATAATATTATGATCAAAATCACAATATTATCTCAACCACTTTATCATCCCACGGTCTAGAACTTTATTCATCTAACGGCCTCGACTACACGGGCCGATTGTGTAAATTTGGGTCCAAACATTGCCCCCCAATTTTCTTGAACTTCGGCTTGCAAGCCGAATGATTAAGGAAATTAAGCCTCTCCAACTAATTAACTGGGACCGAGTACTACCGAGAAGCCATCATCTAATAAAATTTATTCCCTACTTTTGTTGAAAGAAACATTGGAAAGAAACATGCAACCACCCCTCCCAATTACTATCAAGGTGGATGGCATCAGAAAGTGTAGCATGGCATGCTTCATGGCCATACGTAATTGCTGGTCACAGTGCACCGAATAGTCACTTAAAAGTGTGTCATTCGGCTATGAATTCCGTCGTATTGTCGAAAAAGAACTTTGCTCCTCGGCAATAACATCCCTGCTCGAGCATCCATCTAATACGATCGAAAAGACCCAACACCTGCCAATGGGGTCGAGACAAATCACTCTTGGCAGCTCGTCCTTATTGCCGAGCTCGGCTTACTATGTGGTCAAATTCGGCGATGACACTGTTTCAACGACCGTATTGAACCTTAAATTGTCTTGTAATTTGGCAAAGAACAAATCGCCAACAGAACATTCAGACTTTCCATCAAGTTTCAAACTCTGCATCCATATCCACATCTGGGTCAACTTTCATCTTTTCAAATCCGTTCGAGCCGCGAAGCTACCCCCCTAATGGAGTACTTTGGCAACAACAATCCTAGCAAGAAGTCACGACTTCCTCATCCTCATCAACCGTGGATATATATATATATATATATATATATATATATATTTCCTCTTCGACCACTCTTCGACTTACTCTCGACTTCAGCCTAACGGTTTGTCTCGGCAACACAGTAAACAAAATCATTCCTTCGGCCAAAAGCATTCATTCGGCCACCGCTGTGGTCTTCCTCGGCTGCCACAATTCTATACCGTCCGTCTCATTCGGCCGAAACTTAAAAGCACCTGGGGCCGAGAAAAACCCGCTTTATGATAGCTCGGCCTACCATATGAAATTTGCAATCACTTTTTCTCCGGACCAATAGTTATTTGTGTTCTGCAGGACAATATGACAATAAAACCAAGCCACTCTCGGCGTCTCCATCACCGAGGAGTCCTTTGGCAACAACGGCTGGAGGTCTCTCACCCACCACTTCTCATGGTGTTCCTAGAATACCGTAGGAACCCCACCATCTCTGGCGAACGTTAAGATTGACACCAATGTCGCCGAATGGGTTGATACTGCCGAGCACGAACGTTTAGATCGGCACCGACACCGCCGAATGGGTTGATACCGCCGAACTCAGTTAAACTCAGAAAAGAATCGATACCACTGAGCTTGAGTTGTAGATCGAGGTGGGCTGCCATTAAGGACCTTTGATATCTCCAAGTCATAGTCAAGAATCGGCGTCGAGCTCGACAATATCATTCATAATCCAATCATGCTCTCGGTGTGAATGTCGCTCTAGCCTTAGCAGAATCATGTTTTCTTTTCTTGTTTTTATCTTGAGTCGATTCCCGACGCAAAATCTGATTTGCAGAGACTAGCACTCATTCGTCCTCTCGGCTAGGTACTATGTTCTTTGTACGTTAAGCACATCTTTTTGGCCGAGATTCCAATTCGTTGTGATCTGTCTTGTTCCAAACGTTGCCTGCTCGAGTCAAGCAGAGGAAACCTCTTAAAACCGAGCCTATAGCCTCTTGACTCGCCTTGAGCTTCGGCCTGTAGGCCGAATTGTCAAGGAAATATATGCTTGTATTTGAACTTTTGCAGCTGCCAAATGGGTCAATACCATCGAACTCGGCTCGTAGCGCAGCCAAGCTTAGGAAAGCATCTACCCTTGGCCTATTTCTTTTCCACCAAACGGCATCTTATTCGACCGAGTGCATGATATGTCTCACAAATGGCTGAAAGACAACCGGCCTGGTTGAGACTACCTCAAAAACGTGAAACTGACGAGTACCACTTTACTTGGTCGAATCGGCTAAAGAAAACGGGATTGAAAGAAACTTGATTAATTCTCGGTCTCTTTCCTTACTTTTCTGCAGCAAACAGTAAACAAATCCCCCTCGCATGCTGACTTGTAGTACATGTATTTTCTTTCGGCAACTGCTAGACATCAAGATGCTGGTATTGACGACATTTTTTCAACATTGAAGAAGATGAGGGAATTGATAAGGATGAGACAAGTGAATCCAACTGGAGATTAAAATGAATACATGGATTCTATACATACCTTATAGGTTATCTGCAAATGTAAGGCATTACTAAGACGAAACTCAAACTCCCACTGATCTGCAACATCGTTACTTAATTTGCAAATTAACACTTAAATCATATTTTTGAAAATATGCCTTTGGGAATAGCCTTACTTAGTCAATGAATGCGTATTACCTCAATGAAAGGTACAACTAAGCATGAAAGAATTCACTACTGTTACACAAAACATGCATCCAACAATCATCTTACATGTATTAATAAGTCCACATTTATGCTAAGTCATTATGAGCCTCAAAACAAATGATAAACCAAGAAATCCAAATGATTGCAAATAACAGAAAAATGTACGCATATACCAAGTATCCAATTGTGCAACTTAAACATAACACAAATTCATGGAAGATAGAATAACGCTTTAATAGATTCATGCAAGTCCACTTAATGCTCAAAATTTTAGAACAACTCCCACTAAGTTTTCAGAGTTTATACTTGCAAATAGGTTAATGAGTGTGAAGCCCAATTTTCGTTCACTAATTCTCCCACTTGGGCAAACACTCTTTCAAAGATGTACCTAAATAAAATTGCTTCATATTTTAGACATAATAAAATAGACATTACAATCAACATAAAGTTGTCAAACAGAATTTTCAGCAACGAGTTACACTTAATTTAAAATTAATCAAAATTAATTTATAAGCTTGATTCCAACCAAATTTATACTGATCAAAATAGACATACTAATCTTCATAAAAGAAAAATATAGAGCCATTTTGGGTCAAAATAGTAGTCTAAAGTGACGTCTCAAAAGGACCAACACAATCTGCCAGTAAAACTGTCTATATGAGCATGGGTTACTTGTAAATTCACCATAATTAAAATACATGACAAAAAATTACGAAAATTTTCAGACACATATTAGACATCTATATGTTGAACATATCCAAAATTCAGGTCATTTGGTGACCATTAGACGTGTTATTCACCCGATTTAAATCAAGACACGCAATCTGCCAGAAACAATTATGTGCATCTATCATGAATTTATACATCCAAAACAAATTCAATTTCATATCATTTCAATTTTGATGTCCAAAGGAAACTTTAGTAGTCAAATTTCATCCTCTAAACCGACATCATAGTTCAAATTGAAAAGATTTACAAGCATAAGACTTAAACAATGCGTACCTTAGCAATCCTTGATTAACCTTCATGGGTCCAACACTTTGCATCAACATCTCATGCAGAAACACAAAAATACGTCATGATGCAACCGATTTCCATGCCTTCAAACCACAACCTTTTATAGGGCTCATTGTGGAAATATTTGTTACTAAGGGCATGGAACTTTATCCCAATAAACTTTATAAGACAAGATTAATTCAACACTTAGGAGCTGATGAATTAAAATGCTTCTAACACCAACATATACATCATATCTGTTACTTTTATGGCAGTTTCTAACACATATGAGCAGATAGAAAAAACCACAAACAGTATGATGCATATATCATGTTACGCCATTCAGAATCTAACCATGAAAACACGATCAACACTTATGAGCAGATGAACTGCTTCCATGTTATGACTTTGAATGCAATTGTGAACAACAACTTGATTATATTACTCAGCTACATCATGATAAACGGCTAGGGCTTGAATATATGATCCAACTGGGTAACATAGATATGATGATCACAGGCTTTATAGGTACCAACGCACCATTCTTCAACAGATCATACATGCATTGATTATAATTGTGATTTGCAGGTTTTAACCATATAGCCTAGGGCTCTTTTCCTTTTATATATTCATTTCCGTAGTACAAAACTACTAAACATAGCATTATAATCATGCATTAGCTTTGTAAATACCAAATTAAATAAAGGAACAACCAAAGCTATTTTCTTCCATAGAAAACATATGCCCTACATTAGCTTTGAATAGTTTCTTTTCTTCTCCCCTTATGACACAAAAATTTACTAATCAAAGCATTGTTTAAATTCTTTATGCATAGGAAAAACCACAAACAATAATACATGTTTGAAAATTCATGCTTATCAATTAAACCACATACTTTGAATGGATTACATACCTCATGCCTTCATATGTTCACCACTTCTTTGTAAACATATGACCAACCAAAGTTATCATATAAGAATAGATAAAAATACAAATGAGTATTGTCACATAATTACTACAAACCTTATTCATTTGTATAATATACCCTTGTTCTTGTCACTGAATGCTTTTTGTCATTCTCAGTCAATCCATAAGTTATGCATAAGTCATGTACAATTAAATGACTATACTGAGACAGGAAGGCAAAATCGTGGACAAAACTAATTTGATTAGTCATGCAAATTCCATATGGAGTTAATATCATTATAAACCGTACTTGAATTAATCCCCCAATCATACTTGAGTGCTAGTATACTACATTACTAATCAACATTTGTGTCTTTACATAAGAACATCTCAAGCTTAAAGCAATATAGGACAAGCCAATCCCTTTAATAAAACATGCCATATGTCAATTTTGCTACATGTTTGCAAAACTTAAAATTTTAATCCATATTGATTACTTCCCACAGCAACCAATGACATGGCAATTCAATTCAGTCTACATATATGTCCCACACATTATCATATAAGACAACTGATTAAAAATTGATTTGCATGAATTTATTTTACCCATGGGAATCAGAGGCAATAAACTTACTCATGTACTAGTGCCGAAACACCCAAACTATTTTGACAGAAAATAGTCTCAAAAGCAAGTAAGATAATTTATGCATATTTAGATATGCTTCTCGGTATGCCTTTCATATGCATATAAGAATTTATCATGTTCAAAACATATATTTCCTCTTTGTTATAATTATCAAGTTCAAAACTTAATAATCAAAACTAACCATATGTATGATTGACTAATTCGTACTTGACATATATAATGATCAACACCGTTTGCTTTGATAGAGGACTTTACCGAGCTTGCTGAGTTGAGATGCTTCATCAGTATTCCTTGGTAAGGTTAGAGCAAAAGTATATATTTGCATATGCTTACAAAATTGACAGCGACATTAGCTGAAAGTGGTTGTATCTGTCACATTTAACAATTATTAGTTTACCAATTTAAGAGTGATATATCTGATTGCAAAATATGTGATCCCAAGGAGATGTGATTCTCCGCAAGGCTGCACATGTCTTGGGAGGCGACGTCCATGACTTGTCTTCCGTTGGACGACGGTGTCTTTATGCCTCGGCACGGATCGTTGGCTTTGTCCACTCTTTAACCGATCTCCATCTGACTCTGTTTATATTTAACTAACCCTTTCTGATCATAAGATCAAAAGGAAAAAATCGTACAGGATCTCGTATGCCGATGCATATATGAACCTCCTTATTGGGCTCACTGATCATCTCAAAAATTCTCCAGTGCAAAGTTAGAACACATGACTATTCCAATCAAAAAACAAAACATAAACATGAACATTGAAATAGGGAGCCTAAAGCACCAGGTCTTCCAATTAAAATGAATAACTATTTCAATCCTTCTTTATTATAGTTAATTCAATATCATCATTAAGCGCTTCAATTAAAATAGAGGCCCATGTTTGGGTTTGAAGGGTGGTGGCGGTGGAAGCAAAACTTGAACTCAAGATACACCACTCGCAGAAACAGATTATCCAATTTGTAATCGTTTTATTTAACTGATAATTTCTGTCTCTATGACCGAATAGGAACTGATGCAAAATATGTGTTGTGCATATCATATTAATATGCCAAGTATATGCAATTATATGCGGAAACGTACTGATTCCGTTTTCAAGGAGGTCCGGCATGGTGGTGTTGCCAAGAATATGCAATCACAACTTGGATTAAACACACGCAGTTCATGAGAATATTATGTAATCCAACATTAAACCTAATAGGTTTTAATTATATAACCAGAGGCTCTGATACCAACTGTTAGCTTTATAAGGTTATACAATTAAAACACAAACGAAAGAGTGACTGACCTGATTCCAATAGAAGCCATGGAAGTCGAACACGAAAGCAGGCAGGGCACGGCAACACCAAGATCTTCTATAAACTCCTAGCCAAATACAACTACTCTATGGGAAGTATTATGTTGTGTATTCTAGGGCTTATAGGGACCGGTGTATTATATAGGCTAAAAGATAGGGTTTCCATCCATAAAGGAAACCTAAACTTTACTTTCTTAGCCTCCAAGTCAATTACCATAATCATATTCAATTAAGGATTCTATCAATCCTATTTCCAATATAAGACACCTTATATAGGATTGATATATTTAAGAGATCAAATCACAATCAACATTATTCTCCAATATTACATTCCTATTACATGTAATGTTGATTGTGATTTGATCTCTTAAATATATCAATCCTATATAAGGTGTCTTATATTGGAAATAGGATTGATGGAATCCTTAATTGAATATGATTATGGTAATTGACTTGGAGGCTAAGAAAGTAAAGTTTAGGTTTCCTTTATGGATGGAAACCCTATCTTTTAGCCTATATAATACACCGGTCCCTATAAGCCCTAGAATACACAACATAATACTTCCCATAGAGTAGTTGTATTTGGCTAGGAGTTTATAGAAGATCTTGGTGTTGCCGTGCCCTGCCTGCTTTCGTGTTCGACTTCCATGGCTTCTATTGGAATCAGGTCAGTCACTCTTTCGTTTGTGTTTTAATTGTATAACCTTATAAAGCTAACAGTTGGTATCAGAGCCACTGGCTATATGATTAAAACCTATTAGGCTTGAAGTTTGATTATATAATATTTTTCTTTTTGGACTGCGGTTTTGATCTTAAACCCAAATTGTGATCGCATTCGGCAACATCACCATGTTGGACCTGCTTGAAAACTGCATATTGTACGTTTCTGTATATACTTGGCATATTAGTATGATATGCACAACACATGTTTTACATCAGTTCCTATTTGGTCTTAGAGACCGAAATTATCAGTTAAATTAAACGATTACATAATTAGATAATCTGTTTCTGGGAGTGGTGCCTGTTGAGTTAAAGTTTTCTTCCACCACCACCACCACCATTCAATTCCAAACATGGGCTTTTCTAATTGAAGCACTTAATGATGATATTGAATTAACTATAATAAAGGAAGATTAAAATAGTTGGTTCAATATTTTATGGAATTGTATAATTGGAATTACCATGGTGCTTAACGTTTTCTATGTTCATATTAATGTTTTGGTCCAATTGAAATAGTCTTTTGTTCTAACCTTGCACCGGAGAATTTTGAGATATATCACTCATAAATTGGTAAACTAATAATTGTTGAATTGTAGGTTTTCAAGCACTTCAAGCTTCCTTTCTTGTATTCAGTTCTCATAAAGAAAGATTGGAACAGTTTGCTCATCTTTACTAAATTAATTATGACTGGAAGAAGATGGCATGCTTTAAGCTTTCTATTTCGTTATTCATGCCAATGTTTTGGTTGAATTGATTTAGTGGTAGATACAACTATTTTGGCTAACGTTGTTGTCAATTTTGTAAGCATATAAAAATATGTACTTATGTACTAATCTTGCCAAGGAAGACTATGAAGCATCTCAAGTCAGCAAGATCGGTGAAGTCTCCTATCAAAGCAAACAATATTGATCATAATATGAGTCAATTACGAAGTAATTAGTTGATCATGCATATGCATGGTTAGTTTTGACTATTAAGTTTTAAACTTAGTTATCAAAACAAAGAGAAAATATATGTTTTGAACATGATTAATTCTTATATGCATATAAGTGGCACACAGAACGAAAGAAAAGTAGAATTTTTCAAGACATGCCAAGATGCATGCATATAAAAGTCCATATATATCTTGTTTGTTCGTGGCTTTTGGTTAGTAATGTGCATGAGTGAGCCTATTGACTGGCCCCAGCAGCTCTAGTCGCCGCTTCTAGGGTGGAAAGGCGGCAAGGGGACACTAAGCACCCCTCAAATCCCTCACGGACAGTCTTTGGAAATACTTCTTAAACCCCAAATCCTTATTGCCTCTGATTTCCGTGGGTAAAATAAATTCATGCAAATTGATTTTTAATCAGTTGTCTTATATGATAATGTGTGGGACATATATGTAGACTGAATTGAATTGCCATGTCATTGGTTGCTGTGGGAAGTAATCAATATGGATTAAAATTTTAAGTTTTGCAAACATGTAGCAAAATTGACATATGGCGTGTTTTATTAAAGGGATTGGGTTGTCCTATATTGCTTTAAGCTTGAGATGTTCTTATGTAAAGACACAAATGTGTTGATTAGTAATGTAGTATACTAGCACTTAAGTATGATTGGGGATTAATTCAAGTACAGTTTATAATGATATTAACTCCATACGGAATTTGCATGACTAATCAAATCAGTTTTGTCTACAATTTTTGCTTTCCTATCTCAGTATAGTCATTTAATTGTACATGACTAATGCATAACTTATGGATTGACTGAGAATGACAGAAAGCATCCAGTGACAAGAACAAGGGTATTATACAAATGAATAAGGTTTGTAGTAATTATGTGACAATACCCATTTGTATTTTTATCTATTCTTATATGAGAACTTTGGTCGGTCATGTGATTATATATATGTTTACAAAGAAGTGGTGAACATATGAAGGCATGAGGTATGTAATCCATTCAAAGTATATCGCTTAATTGATAAGCATGAATTTTCAAACATGTATTATTGTTTGTGATCTTTCCTATGCCTAAAGAATTTAAACAATGCTTTGATTAGTAAATTTTTGTGTCATAAGGGGAGAAGAAAAGAAACTATTCAAAGCTAATGTAGGGCATATGTTTTCTATGGAAGAAAATAGCTTTGGTTGTTCCTTTATTTAATTTGGTATTTACAAAGCTAATGCATGATTATAATGCTATGTTTAGTAGTTTTGTACTACGGAAAGGAATATATAAAAGGAAAAGAGCCCTAGGCTATATGGTTAAAACCTGCAAATCACAATTATAATCAATGCATGTATGATCTGTTGAAGAATGGTGCGTTGGTACCTATAAAGCCTGTGATCATCATATCTATGTTACCCGGTTGGATCATATATTCAAGCCCTAGCCGTTTATCATGATGTAGCTGAGTAATATAATCAAGTTGTTGTTCACAATTGCATTCAAAGTCATAACATGGAAGCAGTTCATCTGCTCATAAGTGTTGATTGTGTTTTCATGGTTAGATTCTGAATGGCGTAACATGATATATGCATCATACTGTTTGTGGTTTTTTCTATCTGCTCATATGTGTTAGAAACTGCCATAAAAGTAACTGATATGATGTATATGTTGGTGTTAGAAGCATTTTAATTCATCAGCTCCTAAGTGTTGAATTAATCTTGTCTTATAAAGTTTATTGGGATAAAGTTTCATGCCATTAGTAACAAATATTTCCACAATGAGCCCTATAAAAGGTTGTGGTTTGAAGGCATGGAAATCGGTTGCATCATGACGTATTTTTGTGTTTCTTCATGAGATGTTGATGCAAAGTGTTGGACCCATGAAGGTTAATCAAGGATTGCTAAGGTACGTATTGTTTAAGTCTTATGCTTGTAAATCTTTTCAATTTGAACTATGATGTCGGTTTAGAGGATGAAATTTGACTACTAAAGTTTCTTTTGGACATCAAAATCGAAATGATATGAAATTGAATTTGTTTTGGATGTATAAATTCATGATAGATGCACATAATTGTTTCTGGCAGATTGCGTGTCTTGATTTAAATCGGGTGAATAACACGTCTAATGGTCACCAAATGACCTGAATTTTGGATATGTTCAGCATATAGATGTCTAATATGTGTCTGAAAATTTTCGTAATTTTTTGCCATGTATTTTAATTATGGTGAATTTACAAGTAACCCATGCTCATATAGACAGTTTTACTGGCAGATTGTGTTGGTCCTTTTGAGACGTCACTTTAGACTACTATTTTGACCCAAAATGGCTCTATATTTTTCTTTTATGAAGATTAGTATGTCTATTTTGATCAGTATAAATTTGGTTGGAATCAAGCTTATAAATTAATTTTGATTAATTTTAAATTAAGTGTAACTCGTTGCTGAAAATTCTGTTTGACAACTTTATGTTGATTGTAATGTCTATTTTATTATGTCTAAAATATGAAGCAATTTTATTTAGGTACATCTTTGAAAGAGTGTTTGCCCAAAGGCATATTTTCAAAAATATGATTTAAGTATTGATTTGCAAATTAAGTAACGATGTTGCAGATCAGTGGGAGTTTGAGTTTCGTCTTAGTAATGCCTTACATTTGCAGATAACCTATAAGGTATGTATAGAATCCATGTATTCATTTTAATCTCCAGTTGGATTCATTAAGTCACATTTTTTGTGTGCTAGTAAATCTTTAAATGGCATGGCATGGTTTGTGCATTACCTCAGTTGTGAGGATTTCCATCTTGCCCGCAGGTGTTGGAAATCACTATGAAAGTAACTGGTATGGTGCATAGATTAGTGTCAAAAACATATTAATTCATCTTGCTCACAAGTGTTGAATTAATTTGTTTTATGAAGTTTTTGGGATATTTTGCTTGGACATGTGCCTATTTGGTATTTTCAGTTGTGTCCATTGGCTACAAACATTGTTTGTAATGTTATTGGTCTAATGAAACTGATGCATGATTGTTTTGGAGATGTATTAACACCTGCAGGTTATGGTGGTTTCATTAGATGAAGAATATCTGCATTGGCAGATTTAAGGCTTCGAAGAAGCGTAAAAGTGTAACTTGTGTGTTACAATAAGGTGGACCTGAGATGATATAAAGTAAGACATTCTGGTTAATTTAAAGTTTAATTTAAAGTTTCATCTCTTGATCATAATTTGTGTTTTATGTGAATGAGGATCTTAGCATGTGTGATTATGAAGGTTCTGGGTTGTGTCAACTCTACAACCTTGTTAGTTCCATGTTAAGAAATGCATTTGAAAGAAGCTGCATTAAGGATGAGATGTAATCATTGTTACATGGCCACTAAAGTGACATTAGTCTCCAATCTCAAGTATAAACGTGAATATTACATTTTGTAGACCAAGTGGGAGAATGTTGGATTCATCCAATATAAATCAACCTTTAAATGGTCTACTACATGTAATAGGAATGTAATATTGGAGAATAATGTTGATTGTGATTTGATCTCTTAAATATATCAATCCTATATAAGGTGTCTTATATTGGAAATAGGATTGATGGAATCCTTAATTGAATATGATTATGGTAATTGACTTGGAGGCTAAGAAAGTAAAGTTTAGGTTTCCTTTATGGATGGAAACCCTATCTTTTAGCCTATATAATACACCGGTCCCTATAAGCCCTAGAATACACAACATAATACTTCCCATAGAGTAGTTGTATTTGGCTAGGAGTTTATAGAAGATCTTGGTGTTGCCGTGCCCTGCCTGTTTTCGTGTTCGACTTCCATGGCTTCTATTGGAATCAGGTCAGTCACTCTTTCGTTTGTGTTTTAATTGTATAACCTTATAAAGCTAACACTTTATATATATATATATATATATATATATATATATATATATATATAACCCCATGAAATGATGTTGTCGGCCATGACATTTTAAATTCAAACAAATGCCAACAAATGGCTTTGTTAAAACCAATGGCATAGACAAACTTGGCCTATTCCATCCAACTTGAAATGATGGTTTGCCATGCGTATCTCTACCACTTTTTTTTTTTTATGCATCGGCCGAGGAGCCGAATGGTTAAAAATAATAATTCATTCACTTCATTTTTTTTTTTTTTAACCACCGTGTACCACCTATGCCCCCCTTAATTTCTTATGCATCAGTCGAGAGACCGAATGGTTAAGAAAATAATTCAGCAAATGGAAAGAAAAGAGACTGAACCAAACAGGAGGAGGCCAACGATGCTTTATTCCAAGTCGAGATGTTTTAATATTAAAATTCTCAACTTGATTTCGCTCTAGGCCGAATAAAAAAATTTCTCCAAATATTTCTGACTTGGAGAAATATTTTTCATTTTCGGCCGCCGAATATGTTGAACAATTATTATGCCCCCCAAGCATAATTTCGGCTTTTAATTCAAACAACTTAAACGAACGAGATTTCTCCATATCGGCTGTTGTTGACCCTAAAAACTACAAAGCCTACGTGGCGCGCAGGCCGAGTAATCTATGAGCTAACTACGTCCTTCGGTTGAATGCGGGGCGTGCCAACTCGACGGCCGAGCTCGGCCGGTGAGTAAAATATGGATGTGGTGTTGTGTTGCGCGGCTGACTTCTTGATCTTGCGACTGCGGCCGAGTAAGGAACACGCCTCGGCCTTTGGGTCCTAGAGCCTGAAGACAAGGCTGCTAGTTCTGCGAAGTTCAATATCAAATTTCGGCTTTCAATGTGCCGAATGTAATAAACTGTAACACCTCACTTCGCCGAGAAGACTGGTGAGATGACCTCTGTCGAAAAGAATTCGAAAATCCTTCTCGGCCGAGACTTGGATAGATAACCAGTCGGCCCCGACGCAGTGCTGTTTATCCAAACTGAAGGTGCTCCGCGGTCGGCTGATTCTACGGCAACAGTGCTGTTTATCCAAACTGAAGATGTTTACCGGTTGCCTTCACAGTGCTGTTTATCCAAACTGAAGATGTGTTGGCGGACAAGAAAGTAAAATTCTCAAAAGGTTGAGAGGGTTTGCGCAGGGCAGATTTGTGTGTTGAATTGGAGATCTTCTTTCCGTTGCCACTGCATCTGTATTTATAGTAATCATATTCCGTAGAGTCCAACTAAAAATTAAACTTCCTCCAAACGCTAACATACGGCATCACTACCATATTTTGACTCCTGATAAGCCAATCTCCTGATGTAAACCACACGCAATAGAACTCTAATTAAAATCAAATCCTCCATTATGCTTGGCAGCCGCTCCTCCACGTGTATGCAACATGCATGTCGTAAGAAACTCCAATCTAATTGCAATGCTAACTTTAAAAGCCTTATCACATCCCATTAATCAACCTGACACCAAGCCTAGGCTCCCTAGGCTTGAAACTTTATCCATGCATGCATCATGACTTTTCAAACCTCATCCACCATGTTTCTTTAATCTGATAGCAGCAATCCCAAGTTCACTCGAACTGTGTTTATCTAGGATATAAATCGCATCCTACTTATCCTGCTAAAAATATCAAGGAGATAATTATTATGATAAAATCCATAATATTATCTTTTAGCAAAAATATCTTAATTTTTCATCCGACGGTTGAGAACCATGCTTACTTAACGGCCTCGATTACTCGGGCCGAATGTGTAAAATCGGGTCCGAACAGCTGTATCACCAATAATCATATCGATTGGCGTGGTTTGTTCGGCTAAAACAATGAATTGGTCTTGTTCGTCATTGGAACATTCTTCTAACGAACCATTTTCCAAGTCAATTTCTGACTCAGAAATTTGAACTCTTTCTTCTAGGCCTACCACACTTTTAGTCTCAACCGAGACCGCAGGTGGCCTAGGTTCTTCTTCGGCCATCTCAACAATCTTCTTAGGCCGAATGTTGGTTGTGACCGGAGCGAAAAATTGCCCCCCGGCCTCTAGCCTTTTGTCAATAATTCTAATGTGCTCCTCAAGGAATTTGGCATACCTCTCGGAACTTTCTTTGAATAGGCGCCAAATCTCATACAATGGAACTCGGTTGAGATCTTGATCTATCATGTGAACTTCGTAGTTTTAGCACTTGGTCCCACTGGGCGTGCCAAAATGTTGACCCTAAAAACTACAAAGCCTACGTGGCGCGCAGGCCGAGTAATCTATGAGCTAACTACGTCCTTCGGTTGAATGCGGGGCGTGCCAACTCGACGGCCGAGCTCGGCCGGTGAGTAAAATGTGGATGTTGCGTTGTGTGCGCGGCTGACTTCTCGATCTTGCGACTGCGGTCGAGGAAGGAACACGCCTCGGCCTTTGGGTTCTAGAGCCTGAAGACAAGGCTGCTAGTTCTGCGAAGTTCAATATCAAATTCGGCTTTCAATGTGCCGAATGTAGTAACCTGTAACACCTCACTTCGCCGAGAAGGCTGATGAGATGACCTCTGCCAATAAGGATTCGAAAATCCTTCTCGGCCGAGACTTGGATAGATAACCAGTCGGCCCCGACGCAGTGCTGTTTATCCAAACTGAAGGTGCTCCGCGGTCGGCTGATTCTACGGCAACAGTGCTGTTTATCCAAACTGAAGATGTTTACCGGTTGCCTCTACAGTGCTGTTTATCCAAACTGAAGATGTGTTGGCGAAAAAGAAAATAAAAAAATCTCAAGGTTGAGAGGGTTTGCGCAGGGTAGATTTGTGTGTTGAGTTGGAGATCCTCTTCCGTTGTTTGTAGCTTTGTATTTATAGGGTGAATATCTGCTCGCAACCTGATGATAACATTGTAGAGTCCAACTTCAAACTCCTATTTGCTTGACGTGACTTGACTTCCAAGGGATGGTATGTTATTTTTGGTGACGTGGCTTTACCACATGCTTTCCTCCATCCACACGCAACCAAAGCAAAACACCTTCCTCTGCCATTTCATTATTGCACGGCACCATTTCAAATAATTTCCCACGTGGAGACCAATAACAAGGCTCCAACTTCCATGCCGTCTTATCCATGCACCATTTGCAAATCAATTGCAAATCCATTCTCCATTATCACAAATTGTTTGCAGCGTGAGTCGTACCAAACATCCCATTCCCGTTTGAACTGTACTTCTGCCAGAAATATGATTTGCGGTCATTTATCTTTAAACAACCTGCTAGATATAACCAATATTAGGCTCAGATAATCCAATATATATTAATAGATAATATTATGATCAAAATCACAATATTATCTCAACCACTTTATCATCCCACGGTCTAGAACTTTACTCATCTAACGGCCTCGACTACACGGGCTGATTGTGTAAATTTGGGTCCAAACCCAATGTTATGATGAAAATCTCACATGTGCTTTCATTTCATGTCTCATGTTACTCCATTCCGTCATTTGGTCAGAAAAATCGTTAATAAATCGACTATTTGCTTAAAACATGACGAAAGGGGATTAACTAGGGATACGAAATGAAAGAACAAAGGGAGCAAAGTTACAAAGTTTCAAGTCAAAGGGTAATATTAGATTATGATCAAGGAAAATGATCACATCCCATATTTCGTTGCATGCACACTCATGTTTATTTTTAACCTTTCGATTAAAGAAGAGCGAGGGAGTACCGTGCAAAAATCATTTTTCAAACAAAAAGGCCTTTCATTTCTGCCAACATCTTGATGGTGTCATACACACGTGACCACCCTTGCAAGACGATCATATTCTCCTTAACTAACACGTGAGGAGCATCCTGACTACTTCAGAATCTTACCCTAATTTTTCAACCACTGCAACATTCATTGCATACTCTCACCTGCACCTTCATGTACCAGACCAATTCAAAATTTTCAGTTTAATTGAAAAACGAAAAGAAAACACCTTTTATAGAAAGCCAAACAGAGCATTGCCTCAAACAGAACGAAAAATGCTAGCAGCAGCAAATCCTAGAAAACTTCTGTTTGCCCTCTTGCTCACCATGCTCATTTCTTCTCAACTGGTTCAGTCCAGCAACTTCGCTAGCTCTCCATCACCGTCTCCATCTCCTTCGCCGGTGAGTACTTCATCCGACACTCTTCTCTAATCAAATTATTAACTCTCAACTTTCTGTTTATATCATTTCATTTTCTGAATTCTGTGTTAGGCTGTCGGGATGCCAGCGCCGAATGATCACGCGGTGCCTAAAGGGAAAAGGCTTGTTAAAAAGGTGAGGAGAGGGTCATTTCCAGCTACTTGTCATTCGAAATGTAACGAGTGCGAGCCTTGCATGCCGGTTCAAGTATCTGTCCGAGCAATGGCTTTGGAAGAGAACGAGTACTATCCACAAGTGTGGAGATGTGCCTGTGGTGACAGTATATTTTCCCCTTGAGCTGGTTAGAACTAACACTACTGCTGCATGTAATTAGGCCAAGCGATAAGAGGTTTTCCCTAGATTAGTACAAGTTTATGTTCACGCACACCTTATTATGTGTTGAAAGATTCTTAAACATGACAGGGAATGCAACGTTTCTCTCACAGCGTGAGGAACGTGTTGTATGTAAGAATTTTTCACTATAAATGCATGTATAAATAGCATATAAAACAGGGTTTGTTTGTGCAAGTCATCATGTATGCTATGCCACCATGGTTCTCCAGTTATTTGTGTACTGGGATTGATAATTAGATATCCCAAGAGTTACTGAATGTATTGAAGGCTCAAGTGAGCAAGTGAGAGCCTAGATCAAAGGTTACAAATCAGGCATTCCTAAGTTGGAGACTAACTGACCACGGTTGTCCACTTCTTTTCTTCTCTTAAACCTACAATGGAGCTTAGTCTGCTGTAGGTGTCCGTGTTGATCAAACGCCTCCTTTGGTCCTTGACCCTTGAATTTTAGACCATCACACAAAGAACTTGATTTTGTGCGATACGAGTGTTACAAAAGTTGACAAACTAAGACCAAGTTTACAAAAGTTGAAGGGCATTTCGGTTACCCTATTCAAGTCTCTCCAACCGGGAACTAAATCATTGCAAGCCTAGGGGCACAGATAGGAAGCTTCGGAAGATAATGAAACAGGGAGGGTAGAGAACCAAATCGATGCGAAGAAGAAGATCAAACCGCTTAATTAAGAAGATAATGAAGTCTACTGCTACTTTGGGAGTCCTATTAACAAGAAGATTTTATTAAATTATCTAAAATGGTTCAATCTGTAAATACAAATAGCGCACTTGGTTCTAGTAACAACAAACGCACAGATAACTTATTCGACATAATCGATACAGAATCAACATCCAAGGTAGGCTAGGCTCCTCATTTTACATGTAACTAAGAACAATAACAATTTAAGGATGATAACAAAAACGAAATCTAATGCAATGGAATCACCTGCACTATCACTGCTTGACATTCTCCAAGTACCAGCTATAAGTATCAACAAGCCCATCTTTCAGCGAGATCTTCGGTGTCCATCCCAAGCCTGCGAGCTTTGAGCTATCCATGAGCTTCCTCGGAGTTCCATCCGGCTTAGTAGAGTCCCAGACAAGCCGTCCCTCGAACCCAACAACCTCCTTGACAAGCTCAGCCAACTCCTTGATAGTCACTTCCTTGCCACTCCCCACATTGACATGCTCCAACCCACTGTAACTCTCCATCATGAACACCACCCCATCCGCCAAATCATCGACATGCAAAAACTCCCTCAGGGGGCTTCCGGTCCCCCACACCACCACCTCCTCCGCACCCTTCACCTTTGCCTCATGAAACCGCCTCATCAGTGCCGGCAAAACGTGCGAATTTTCGGGGTGAAAGTTATCATGCGGCCCGTACAAATTGGTGGGCATCCCAGAAATTGCATCCCAATTGTACTGAATCCGATACGCCTGGCACATCTTGATCCCGGCGATCTTGGCAATGGCGTACCACTCGTTCGTGGGCTCGAGCGGGCCCGTCAGCAATGCGTTCTCCGGGATGGGCTGAGGAGCGAATTTGGGATAAATGCAGGAGGAGCCGAGGAACAAGAGCTTCTTGACTCCGAATCGGTAGGCGGCGTCAATGACGTTGGTCTGGATCTGGAGATTGACGGCGATGAAATCCGCCGGGTAGGTGTTGTTGGCGTGAATGCCGCCGACTTTAGCGGCGGCGAGGATCACGAATCGGGGTTTCTCGGCGGCGAAGAAGGACTCGACGTCGGCTTGGCGGGTAAGGTCGAGCTCGGCGTGGGTGCGGAGGACGAGGTTGGTGAAGCCTAGGGCTTGGAGCTTGCGGACGATGGCGGAGCCGACGAGGCCGCGGTGGCCGGCTACGAAGATCTTGGCCGATTTGTCGGAGAGGAAGGAAGGCGAAGTGGCATCTGTAGAGAGAGGGAGAGAGATTACAATTGAGAGTATGGGGATCTGAAAGATTTAATTGTGTCATGTTTGTTTGGTTGCTGAGAAAGTTGTATGAGGTTAGATTTTCTCAGATACCAAACAGCTAGGGGAGAGAGAGAGAGTACCGTTACTGGCGCCACTCATGTTGTATTTGCTTCAGTAGTGCAGGAAAATCTGGGAAGAGACTAGTAAACGGGTGAGTACTGGGATTGCTTTGTCCTTGTCAAAATGGGCAAACCAACCCAACTTAACTCCTTTTATGCGGAATGGATTGGGCGGTTTCCGCGAATTTACTTAATTCATTTCCTTTTTTTTTCTTTTTTTTTTTATCTATTATACGTTCTTGCTAACATTGTATTCATCATTTTATTCAACTTAATTCGATTTGACAACAAGGAATTGAAAATGGTGTGTGAGAGGTAAAATTGGGTATATGGTTATCACTACCCTATTTTTAATGCAAGTAAAAATGGGTATATGGTTAACCTACCCTATTATATATACACACACACATGTACATGTGTGTAGATAAGAATTGAACCAAATTATTACTAGTTCATTATGAGACTAAGCTCATCCCCTCATTTTTAGTGTAGATAATATCGTTTGTTAAAAAAAAAATTATAATAATATTCAGGTGACTCAGTTTCAATTGAGTTAAATAATGCTTCAACCCAACCTAACTCACTTATTGAATGAGACTCATAAATAAATTGTTAATGTTTATAACCCAACCCAATCCAATTCATATCGAGTGGGTTGGTTCGATAGAGCCACTAAAAGTGCCACCCTTAACAAATCTGGTCATGGATCCATAACCATCATTGAATCAAGCTAGATCTGCAACAGTCATGGCCCTTGGAGGGTGCCTCCGACTCGAATTTAATGTAAGGAAGGCGGCTCAGCCACTGATGTGATAAAAGTTAAGCACACAAATTAAACCCTCTTGGTGTGAATTGTAGTATAGATGCAAGTAGGGATCGTTCTAGGCCGGGGATTAGGAGGGATTGCCAATCGACGTTAAACTGACTCAAGACTCAAAAACAAACTTAAAAACGTTTGGATAAGTTGAAAATACTTAAAACAAGTTCACAAGACTCAAAACAAGTTAAAAACACTCAAAACTGCCTAAAAACACAAACTGGGCAGTTTCTGACTCTAAACACAATTTTGGACGAAAATAATGTTTTGGCTTGACTCAAAACACTTAAAAACACAAGTAAAACAAGTTTAAAACAATTTGAAACAAGAAAGTAAAGGGGGGGGGGGTTTTGTTTGAACGAATTTGAAAAGAAAACAAGTTGAAAACAGATTTTAAAATAAAACAAAGTTTGAAAACGTTTTTGAGAAGTTTGGATGGATAATGGGCTAGCTAGAGGCTCTTTCTCCACACATGATATGTATGCAAACGAATCGATTCCCAGTTACTCCTTCATTGAATCACGAACGACAATGCCCCAAGTTAACCGTGACATCACTAATTAACCATCAGATTTTCCTTGTGTTATTGGATTGGATGACATCATTAGACAACCCAAAGCATTCTTCGAAAGTCCCCTACATGACATCATAATAAAGATACAATCAAAGATCATTACGTTCAATGAAAATCATAAGCATTGACAAAGCACTTGTAACTATGACATCATGTCACTCATGCTAGGAATTGAACTTAACGCGATCGTGATCAACGACCTTCACCACTTATGAATATAAGTTTGTAACGATTATGTGAAACTCCCTTATACTCTAGCATCAAATTCATGCATGCCAATTAAGTGTCGACCCTCAATCAACAAACACAAATAAGTTATCAATCAAACAGTTAAGCCAATTGCATTCACAACTCAAGAATTCGTAACTGAAACTTATCAATTCATATTGCACCCATAATCATGGCTTTGAAATCACCCCTAGCCAAAAAGGGGTCTAGCCACTCATGTTCACAGCAAAACAAAAGGAATTTAACTTAAACATTGAAAACAAAGAAAGAATTACACCTAGAACGCTCCAACGATCCAAAGCTTGAAGAACAAACACGTCCAAGGCCTTCCTTCTTCTCCTTTGCTGCGGCACAAGTGGGTGAAGTGTATGAGATGTGTTTTGGGGTCAGGGATGGGTTTAAGGCTGAATGGGGCTGCGACAAGAGTGTAGAGGTGGCTGGAATTATGTGGAATGGTGTGAAGTTGTGTGGATTGGTGAATGAGTGAGTGGATTGGTTATAGGTCAGTTATGGTGAAGGGTGGATGTTGAATTGGTCAGAAAGGGGTTTTATTTATAGGGGAAGGAAGGGCTACAAATTTATTAAGTTTGGAATCAGAATTGAAGTCCAAATCTTCCAAGAAAAGGTAAACAAATCAGAATCCTAAGAAGAAAAAGGGAATGTGGGGTGCGGCAAAGACTTAAATAAAAAGGGAATGTGTTTTAAATGCAAGGAATGGGAAATAGGGACTCTCCCTTGCACGGCAAGGAAGAGGAAAGGTCAGGGAATTGCGGCACTAGGCTTAGGAAAAGGTTAGGTGTCCTAAAACTAAAGGGAAAGATGTTTACTTGTGCGGCAAGGAAAGGTAAGTGGTGTGGGATGTGTGGCTGGATCCTAAAGGGATAAGGGAAGTGTTTTACTTGGTTTAAGGATAGGGAAACATGGCAAGGGGAATTGTTGCACCAAAGGAGACAAGGAGGGAACACAAAGGGGACAAAACGCCACTTTTGTAGGAGATGCTGATTTTGTGTCTTTTATGCTTCCAAACTGACTTCTAACATCCTTCTAGGCTCTTTTGATCTTCAATTTCGTCCATCCACCTTGCTCCATTCATAAGCTATCCATTCCATGCCCAAAAATGCTCCAAAATGCACTTGCTTGCATACTTTGCCCTTAGAAGCTGAAATTGCACGAAAATGACTTTAAACACTAAAATAACTAAGGAAACACAACGTAAATGCACAAGAACAAGCTAACTAAGTCGCATAAATATGCTCCTATCAGCCACTAAAACATTTAGGGGGTACGGTCGTGGTGAAAACAATCGGTTGAAGGCGATTTCGACCCACCACAATCACAAGCCTGACTCAAACCCATCAATCTATCCCAAAAAAGGAGCATATAAATGGGTTTGAGAATGGCATTCCATTAGAGCATGGAAGGTTGCTCACAAATAATGGTTGGATAGATGGGGAAGAGGTAGGTGCGGGTAAATGGTGAAGAGAAGGAAGAAGGTTGTAGCCAACTCCAAACCATAGCAAGGGGCTAGCAACTAGAGTAGTTTCAGTTTGCTCTAGACTCGAACTCATAACTTTGAAAACAAGTCATGATGTGATTTGTGGTTAATCTCATAGTAATTGAGGTTAGTGCTCCTCTCGTAGAACTCATCATTTGACAAACCACATAAATAGTTTACGAGAGAGGAGACACCAACATCAATTAATATGGGATGAATCGCATGAGGTATTATTTAGGCTGTCAACATTTAATCTTTTTGGTGGATCGTGATGGTTTTCAATGTTTATAGGATGAAGAATTTGTTACAAAGAGTAGTAACACTTTAAGTGCAACCCTTTGTTGGAGGACTATATTGTGGAGCAATTGGTTTATGACATGTTTTCATGCAATGTTATCCTCATGTTCTCATGCAATGTTGTTTTCTGTTGTCGTCAAAGCATGCAATTTTTCATGCATCAATTATATTTGTTTAATTAGATGCAAAATAGAAATCATACATTACAAAATTCTTTTTTTTTTTTGTTGGAGAAACAACTAAATATTGTTTACCATAACAACAGGCACCTCACACACAGGTCGGATTTTATGGGCCGTCTCTCGTGGATGGTGGTTTTTGTTAACGGCACGGTTGTAAGTTTATACAACAATACGGATACAATATACGCTTGCATAGCGGAACTATTGAGTTATTGGACTGCAACCCACGAGAACAACTTACATGGCGTCTTGTGTCAATCAAACAAGAACATACGGACAAAAACATAGTTTATTTCATTGGCAAGTGATGCCAATGAGACTTTCTACTAACCTACACCATAATTGTAACTGAATTAGGATTTGACTTTGCGTATATAAACGTGCGTAGTAAGTACTAACACTAAAAACCCTAGCTACGTCGGCTGGTGCCGATAGTTTGATTGACAAGACAATGGCCGATGAGGATGAACATCGCATTCGGACCACCAAAAGCAAAGGGATCAACAGGATGGAAGCAAGTGTATCAACAGAAGGAAACCTCAAATGGCAAACTCGTTGCCGTCAGTTACGCAAATGTTTAAGGGCAGCCTGACATTCTCTCGGCAAGAAGCAATTTCAACCTGCTGCGGCCAAAAGGTAAAGAGATCCCGCTAGATCTAGATACATGTTCGTTGGTAAAATAAAACTACTCGTATGATGGGAATGCTTTAAAAAGTTGTCGATACTTATATCAGCAATCGGGTTTACAAAAAAGCAAGCGAATATCTTAATTACGTTAAACATGCAAAAGAGACGCTTAAAGACACAATAGACGGTGCTCTGCAGATAAAATACCTAGTGCCATCAGCATGCAGATCCGATCCTATGAAGCCAAAAGTGCTTCCACCTTTGCAATTTGATCCTCTTCATTTTTCGGAGTTGGACTCCTATTAGTCTCGTTATACAAATCATGCGTCCATTTCTCAGCACGACCCGTACTAGAATTATACCCTTGTCTCCCACTGAATCTATCTCTTCCTCTGTTGTTCCGGCCAGCACCACCAGTGTACCTCTCTCTCGAAGGAAAGACACCAGGTGGTGCATCTCTTCGGTAAGACCCCCTCTCCCCTGCAAATTGCTTCTCAGATCTATCCGTGTGGCGTGGGTTGTGGCCTCTTTCCTCCTTTTTTCTGCTTCCTTCCATGGAAGGGTCAGGATGGCTTGACTTTGCAGTCTCTGCGGCTGTCTTGTCAGCATTATCAGACTCCACTGGAATCTTCTTCTCCCTGAATGCAGGTCTTTTCCTTGCCGATGGTGGATCAGCCTCCATTTCAAAGAACCCATCATGGCGCCAGTTCCTGTTTTCACCTCCCTTAGCTTTCTCATTTCTTGACCGTGAATCATTAGTTGTTGTCTTGCTCACTGTCCTATCATCATGCCTATCCTTTGTATCCCTCCACGATCCACGCTCTAAAGTAGAACAGGAAAAGTAATAAATTTCATTGTACCCACAGTAAATGGCATTCAAGTATTACACGTCACATAGATTATGGGAAAAAATGACAGGCACGCAAAAGGCTTTTATCCTTTGTTTTTTTAGCGAGAAGTTTAATTTATAGTGCCTAAAAAGAAACAGTGATTAATAATCAAATGATGAATTATGACAAGGAACCTCACCAGCAGTTGAACCATGACCAGAGCTTCGAACAACTTGCCCGGCATTACCACGCTCATCATGCTGTTACAAGACAATAGACATGCACAGGCAAGCCTAATATTGTTATATACAAGGACCACTTGAACGAATGGGGCAGATCAAGAATGCCGCTACATCAGCCCAGTAAAAAGGTTTGCATACACTGAATAGCAACAACGTAAGTAAACTCAACAGAGTTACAGGTTCTTAGCTGATCAATTTCAAGTCAAAGTGGAAATAAGACTTGAGCATGTAATGAACTCATACCAATGCACAATAATAAGAATAGGAGAAAGTGTTTTCGTTTCAAACTTTAGTCACTTGCATGTACGGATGCATAACAATTAGCTTCGACTTTAAATCCAATACTGTATTTCATCGTAACAAGGAAACAAAACAAGATTAAATCACCGCATTTTCTTGTGCACTGCTGCCTATTCATCTAATAAGAAATATCTTGCTTTTGATGTAGAAGTTAACCCCTTAATACCATACCATAAATTCAAGAGTAATAACTATGTACTGCTACAACCTGCTAACGTGTAAAACCCTCGACAAATGGAAGTGAACAATGTACAAGTCTGCTAATATTGTTCTATACTGACGAACAATATGCATTGAACAATGGAGTTAGTGGATGAGACCGTATGGCAGTTCCTCCAGAATACACACTATGTAACACACATTAACTACAGAAGACATGCTGTGTCATAGACACAGAGGTTAGACACAGCCCAGAAAATCATTAACACAAATTGCACGTTAGTAATTAAATTATCACTAAGCTAAAATATCTTCGGCAGTGGTATTTTGCAAGATAATCCATAATCCTAAGCTAAATTATATGAGCTCAAGAGATTAGTTCATCATCATGTATGAAATGAAAAACAAGTTGATGATATTCATAAATCTATACACTACCTGAAAATAAGATCGAGACCGGGGTATTTCAGTTGGATTAGTGGAGTGTTTGGTTCCTTCATGAGGTCCACTGGGTTTCTTATCGGGTTCTTTTCTGGAATCCCCATTTTCCACCTTTGAGTCGGGTGCTAATGTAGATTCAAGCGGCAATGTATCTTGCAGCCGCGGGCGGTGCTTCTGATCCTGGTCACTCTGCTTCGCACTTTCTAAATTACCTTTGATGGCGATTCTGTCTTTTTCTTCTTTCTCACCCCTCCGGGACCTCTTGGGACTGAGGCAACCAGTGACAATCATTAACTGTAGGATTCTACTTAAAAACAAACTATTTCTATATGATTATAACCATGTTGCAAACATATACTGGAGACGATTAACTTCGAAATTACCTTTCAAAACGTAAATTAAGCCACTTAGGCAGAGACATTCGACATAAAATAAAGATAGAATCTTTCAATCAAATGCTCACAAAAATGAAACATTAGCCTTAAATTAACATTTTTGTTTAACAAAGCACACAATCTACCTGCTTGAATTAACATTTTGTTTTAATTAAATATTAAATACTACGAGAAATCGATATGTTCTGCATTACTCTCATATGTATTGATATACAGATCAATCAATTTTGTTAATACCATCAAATTTCATACGAATTCAGAATTCACGAAAATGCTACATCTATTGCGATAGTAGCTCAATCTGAATGCATTAATCGTTAAACCCAATTAAGCCCCAATTGAATACCTGGGTTCTCTGTCAAACCTGGAACGGTGTCGTCTGGAGTCGGAATCCCGACTGTCTCGTCGCGACATAGGGCCGGTACTGCCACCGGTGGAGAGAGAGAGAGAGAGAGAGAGAGAGAGAGAGAGAGAGAGACTCTGGGTCACTGGAACAGTGGGGCAGAGTAGTAGCTAGGGTTCTTCCGTTTCTGTTTGTGGGGTTTGTGTTGTGTATTGTTCGAGAGAGGTGATTTTGACCGCACGATCAAAATGTTAAGCGGGTCAGGAAAGGATTTTGATAACGATCAAGAGTCAGATTCCTGCCACGCCGAACTCCTTTCTCTTTTTTCAGGTTGGCACAAGAATTTTTTTAATGGGATGGAATCATGACCCCGTATACCAATTGTCATAATAAAAGTAGTTGAATTTAAAAAAAAATATATGCAATCATTTGTATTATGACACTTGATGTACCGGAATGTGTTGTCAGTACAGTGAAAAATTTCTTTGGTCCGTACAAGTAATATTGAGTACAACGATTCAAAAGTGAGACAAAGTCTCGGAGACTCGGATGTGTAAAAGACATAAGGGCGTGTTTATACACCCGTAATCAAAATGAAAATAAGGAGTTTGATTTCCATTACAGATAGTTCTTGTGTTTATTGATGAGTAGATTTTATATTATATATTGAACCCTTTTCTTAGTATATTTTTGTTATTATTTTAGAAGAATTTTGATACTTTGAAATATATCTTCAATATATAACTTTCGACTTCCTCTGAGCCAAAACATGACCAAATGGATGATTTTTGGAGTAATTCTAATTGGAGGACGTTCGTGAGTTGCTTAGCTTGATCGTGTCAAAATATCAGATTTTCCCACGGAGTAGTTATTTTTTGGCGATAGAATAAATGAGCAGTGCGCGGTGCTGGAAAAGTGGCGTTTTGGGCTTGATTGAGAGTTTTGGAGCCCAAGATGACCTATTTTGGAGTCGGCCCCTTCTAGAGATGTGTTCAGAATGTTCCGATCTTTAAAGCAAGCTGTCATGGGCTGTTTTTAGAGGATATTTGAGGCTAAAACGTGGCTAGATAGTTCCCTTGCAGATTCTTCTAGCTTAATTAGGACCTTATTTTCTAATATATTTTATTATTATTTGGTTTCTTAGTTTGAACAAAAGACTTTATTAGGAATTATGCAATAGCGGATGAGAGGGATATAAGGTTTGGCCGGCCCTAGTCTTTTACTACTTCTTCTTTTACGCGACTTTGGAGATAGGAAATTGGCTAGGGTTCTTAAAGATTTTCAGACTTTTACTTTAAGGTGTTTTCAATCATTTCCTTCATAATAATATTTTCTATGATTTTAATTATGAATATGCGTAACTAATCCATTTTGCTAGGGCGAAACCTTTAGCCTTAGCATGAATATGTAATTTTTATTTAATTGCTTATGGTTGATTGCATGCATGCATGCTTTGAATTATTGATTACTGTTTTAAACTATCTAATTGTCTTAATGTTTGATCACCATTAGGATCTTTAGAAAAGTAATTTGGTGCAATTTTAGTTGGAAGGTTCCCTAAAATTGATGTTGGCTTCTTGTGGTTAATAATCGTAATTTCACTTAAGATGAACACCACGTCTTAAGGGTTGCATGGTTTTTGAAAGGGTTTTCACAAAACATAATGAGTCTCTCATGTTCATATTTGATCCGAACGTCTGGACAAATTGCATGTTAGATATACGTTCTATATTGGAGGTTCCAAGCAGAATATATATTAGGAAAACCTAACATTCAAAGTGGCATGTGTAGATCATAAGTAATTGGTAAAAATATATAGGATTGCTAGGTGATGGCGGAACCCTATTGCTTTTATAAATTGGTATTCAAAAACTCTTTTCTTTTATCTTCTTAATTTTGGCCAAATTTGCTACTTCGTTTTTAAGTAGTTAATTAGAAATTGGTTTTACATAAATTATTTAAATAGTCATAGTGGAGAACGACTTTGCATGAGTATCTATACTACAACATCTTTGTATTCTTACAAGTATTTCGTGTGATTTTTACCTTCTTTTTGTAGGTACTAAAAATCCTATCACTAAGACATAGAGGAATCAAAATTGTATGGGGTCTACATGAAAATGGTGGGAATCGAAAATTAAATTCTAAGAATTGGGTACATTAATGAATGCATGGTTTTCACCCTTCATACCCCCACATATATTTTTAAATGCCAAGTTTGCCTAGGGTGCATATGGTGACACACCCCGACCGAGATCGAGGTATGCTGGCCGTCACGTGAGGGTGACGTAGCCATGTGCACAGTGCGGAAGCATTAATATAAGGAGAAATACGAATAAATAAAAACCAATTTCAAGGAGTATTAATACACAATCAGAGCGTAATTGTCTAGGTGCAGTCGAACATAAGGAGTACTTAAATAAAAACACCCATAGGGGTCCTACTTGAGTGATAGTCTGTCAGAATCGCAGCTGCAGCCTCGGATGCCACCAACTATGCTACCTAGAACCTGGAGGGGCGCAAAACAAAAACGTGAGTGGGCAAAAACAAAGCTTTTCAAAACCATTTAAAAACAATCTTTATATCCCCTCGCCGTAAAACCTGTATACTTTCCCAGAAAATAGTATATACATATACTAAATCTCAACTGAAATCATCAATGTCAATATATGCCAACAAATCAAGAATATGCCATGCCATGCCACTAAATCATCAGGTAAGTCATTAATGTGCAATAATAACTGCAGCAGCTCGTCAGCTGATCTCTAGCTCATAATTCATGCCTGCACACGAGTCAAACCCACTTATAGTGGTCTATACGACAGGACTGGGTGTATATAATACGCTCTAGTGCTACAATCACGTGAAGACTGTGCGAATGATCGCGGGTCACCTATGAGTCGAACCCACAGTAAGTGGTATATACGACAGGCATGTACACCTAACTTGGATCCAAGATGAGCGTATCGTGCGGGAGGTGAACATCACGTGAAAGACTATGCCCCTAACTCTGGGCGGGAGCACTAACACCGGGGTGTAGGTTAATGAGCTCTCAATGCATCTCATCATACTTTTCATAACTCAACTTCTTAATAACCACACATGAACTTACCTGAAACTTACCTGAGCACCCACAGCACCAACAATCATGCGCATACAATTCATCATGCATAATCAAAAGTACGTATGCATTGGCATGGCATTTCATTAATAAAAGCATTTACAATGCAATTTCTGGAAAAAAATACGTAGTATATAGGTATATACGGAAAACAAAAGCCCACTCACTGGTAAGTAGATGGATCGTAGCCCCCGTGCCTAGCCTGGCTACGCTTGTCCTCCGGATAGGTATCGCCTATGTGAGAAACAACTATAAAAACGTTATTTTAAAGCACATAAACGAAACTAGGTAAAAGCTTCTCATACATTGCTCAAATGAGGTGTGTGAATATACCAAAATGATCTACACAACCTCAGGATCAACCCCATATTTTTAGAATAATTTTCCGATCACCCATGCGCCCTCACGTGCCGGCCAAGGCACGGCCAGATGCGCCTCCCAAGCGCAGGCACGTGCCTGGCACACGGATGGCAGCTTAATTGCCGTTAGGAATATTCCGTTAAAAGCTAACGGAAATCGTCTAAACTAACTGACGACGTCAGAATATTCCGTCCAAACTGACGACGTCAGAATATTCCGTCAAAACTGACGGAATATTCCTTGTCTTCAACCTCCATCTCGGGCGACCGTCGCCGGCGCCGGAAACTGGGTAAAATTTCAAATCTCATAATCTCGTTCATTTCTCAACCATTGTTCACGATTCTTGCACCAAAATGAAGCTTATAACAAGGAGAAACGCGTTATACCTGTCTCGAGCTTCGAGTTTCACGAAAACACGTCGGAGAAAGCTTGAAACTCCGGCGACCTCTGTGAAGCTTCGAAACTGGGCTTCCCGTGGACCAAATCTCACCAACGATGCACTCCGAGCTTCGTGAGGACCTCATTGAGCTCGCTATGGTCCTATAATTCACGGAAACTTAAGGGTTTAAAAGTTTATGAATAGTGACCAACTCGGGGATTAGAAAAACTAGGGTTCCTTACGTTCAAAACCTTTGATTCTTCTTCTCCGAGCTTCGTAAGGGTGTCCCAAAGCTTCCTACAAGCTTGTAGTTTCCTGAAACGTCCATAACCACGTCTACATGAATAGTGATCTAAAAATGAAGTTTGGATTTCATGGGTGTTCGAAGGGTTTCTTACCTGTAAAGGGTACTGTTCAACTCGCGTGAACCTCAGGAACACAATGGTGCCCTTTAGACCTTCGATCTGCAAGTTTTGAATGAATTTGGGGTTGGTCCGTAGAAGTTCGAGGGGAGAGAGTGAGAGTCCGAGAGAGAGTGGGAAGAGAGAGGGTCAACGGGAGAGAGATAGATCAATGAGTGTGTCTGAGTGTGTGGTCCTAAACCAGCCAACAACACACACAACCACCAAAACTTAATTCTAATTGGTCCTTACTTAGGTTTACTACGAACCCTAACTTCCTATACTAACTCTCATTGGCTCCCACTAACTTGAAACCTCTATAATTGGTCCAAAACCAATAATTTATGGGCCTCTCTCCTTAGCCCAAAATACCAAAACAACCAACGAGCAGGGGTAATTCCGTCCATTCACACTTTAGAAAATAAATATGATTACATAATTTGGGACGGGCTGTCACATATGTAGCAATTTGGAGATGATGGCCTAAACAAAAACAGTTAAAAAAATAATTAAAGTCTGCCTATAGTGTATTTTTAGTAGTTTGGAGAAACGCTTAATTGCAGAACGAGATTGCACTGAAATAGGTCTTTTTTGAAGGAAAAAAAAGAAAAAAAAACAGATTTTAAAGAGGTGGAAAAGGGGGAAAAATTATGGATTATATTATAAAGAGTTAGAAAGTTTCTATAATTTATAAGTATATGCTGCTATGGAAATTAAAGTTATTATCTAGCACATAAATTAATTTACTCTGCAGTTTAGTAATTATACTGGTTTTAATTCCAATTACGAGATATTTGGTAAACAGTTATTTGGAATTAACATTATTCTTACTCCGATTCCAGACAATTTAGTAAACAACTTTCATAAGAATCTGATTCTAATTTCTCTTCAATTCAACTTCTTCTTAATTTAATTCCTCTCAATTTGATTACGGATGAGTAAAAGTTGATTATGAAATGTAGGCACTAATGAGGGGAGATGAGTCAAGCACAAGACTTGTACCTTCAGCCGGGGGGTCAACCGTTAAGGCCTTCGCATCGCAGGTACCATTATAATATATTTTAAAATTATTTGTTATTTGCTACCTACCTGTATTATTTGTTATTTGCTACCTTTCCGTAACAGGCAGGATGTGCCCCGTTAGGCTTTAGAGTTAGACTCAAGTCTCAACATTTTCATATAATTAATCATTTTATTGTCGTGTTTAATTATAAACTTACACTATTAGGCTCGACAGTCAGAAGACCAAATGTAAGCCTATATAAGTTATTTTTTTTATTTAATAAGGATGATGAAAGATTAGGCGAGTCAAACTACTATTAGGTTTCAAAATGACAAAGCAAAAGGGCCGAAAGGAAAATTGCCAAGTTTGTTTGAAATAGGCTCTAGAAGTTTTCGTTGTATTATACGAATATGCCCATTCATTCATCCAAATTGGTGGGTTTCTAATCCCCCAACAATACCCAACCATTGTATAATAGAAACGGGCTGGTCCGGGGTCCCATGGGTTTGAAGATTTGGACCCACCCCGCCCCATTTGTGTTTTACAATTTTCATACCCGTCTCGTACCCTGCCCCGAACCGCATGGACCCGACCCGCTCCGCGGGTCTAGTACCCGTTTGCCCACCCCTAGGCCTTAGGGCCTTCACGCAACAGGTAGGGTGTGCCGATGAAGGGATGAATCAAGCACTAAGACATGTTTTTTTAAAATAGTAATGCTATTCATACCTCTCTTTTACCTCATGCACACATTTGTTATTTGTTATTTTTATCCATTTATCTTCTTCAATTCATTTGATTCGACGATCGAAAATTGAGATGTGTGTGTAAAAAGCATCACCCTATCTCAAATAGTTTGGTATTGACTAACTACCCGTTGCGGGTAGGATAGGATGCGCGGACGAGGAGAAGAGTCGATCGATAAAATAAATAATGATACAAGTGTCTCCACTCTCTAGTCGATCAAAAGAAAAAAGCTTTATATTTTGACGTGGTCGTCTT
This sequence comes from Cotoneaster glaucophyllus, assembly GCA_036320875.1. Lineage (NCBI taxonomy): Eukaryota > Viridiplantae > Streptophyta > Magnoliopsida > Rosales > Rosaceae > Cotoneaster > Cotoneaster glaucophyllus. The sequence goes on along the minus strand of CM070066.1, from coordinate 22,515,632 downwards.
TCTGTAAGGTCCATTGGTGTCTCCGTCAAGAAAAATGAGCAAGTCCTCCTCCAAGCCTAAGCATAAAAGCAAGAGCAAGAGCCAGAGCAAAAGCACAACCAGCAGCAAGGGCCCTCCACTTTTCTCCGAGTTTGGTCACAAAGCTAAAGGTTTTCTCTCTAATTCTTGTCCAGATTTCTGTGTTTTTCGTTTCTTGCGTCGCAAAAAGCCTGTTCGAGTATTCTCCTACAACTGACCTCTTTTGGGTTCCGGCAGACTTGCTTACAGCGGGATATTCCAAGGGCCAGAGGTTCAGTTTCTCATCCCACATTGATGGCGGAGTGGTACGTTCTTCTTATCTTGGCACTCCCTCTAAAACGTTAGACAGAAAGCTGAGTGTATTTTGTGGTTTGTTTTCAGAACCTTACATGTTCAACCTCGGCGAAGATTGGAGGACGATCAAGTGCAGCTCTTGCAGGATCGTACGCATACAAGAATGCCACCTTCAACTGCCGAATTGATACGGATTCAAAAGTGGGTTTGGTTCTTTTATGTAGTTTTACTGTTCCCTATTAAGTTTGAGGGTGAGCTCTGCTGTTTTCGGTTCGGATCAAGCGTTTCTTTATGTCCCCCTTGTTATGACAGGTTACTGGAACATTAAGTAGGAAGTTTCTGTCAAGCACAAAGACTTCAGCTTCATTCAGCTTGCCTGAGTACAAATCTAGCAAGGTACTTGTCTCATTGTTTGGTGTTCTTGTTACAAAATCTGCCATAGAAAAAATAACAGCAAAATAAAAGTAATTTCTGTTGCCGAAATAGCTCACCCTTTGATGCTGCGTGATGGTCACATCTAATTCAAACTATAAAACAACTCACTCATCTTGGTTTCACAGCTCGGGTTTCAAACACGCCAAGGATATGGTGCCGCAGCTGTGTCTGTTTCTCTGTGCCAGTCCCCTGCAATCAACCTTTCAGCAACCGTCGGTAGTGCAAGCATTGTCATCGGTATGGAGGCAGAATACAAGACTGCTTCCAGCACTTTCTCCAAATGTAGTGCAGGCATTAGCATGAAGAGTCTCGATTCTGATGCTTCAATAATTCTGTAAGTCTTTTCATTTCAATCTACAAACCCTATAACTATGAAGGCGGATAAAGCGTCTGATTAAAACTAAATTTATCAACAAATTTTGTAGAGGCCAAAATGCAGATTTGAGTTTCTAATATGCTATCTTTGAGATATGTTTAGGGGAAACAAGGGTGGCTTGGTAACAGCATCGTACGTTCATTATCTTGATCAAGAAAAGAAGAATGCAGCAGTGGTAGAGTTCACTCAGAACCTCTCAACAAAGAGCACCACCTTGACAGTTGGAGGATCGTGCATGGTTGATCATGAAACAGTGGTGAAAGCTAGACTCGATGGTCGCGGAGATGTTAAGACTGTCCTGCAGTACAGTATTAGACCAAAGTCGTGCTTGTCTATCTCGGGCGAGTTCAACACCAAGGCACTTGACAAAATTCCTAAAATTGGACTGGCACTTTCTCTTGCTCTTTAAACGATTTCGCAATATTCATATGCAACTGATGCAATTCTTAGATAGATGTTTCTATGAGTTTAGAAAGCTGCCAGTTCAACAGGTCTAGTGCTAGTGTTTCAAAGCAATCTGCATCTGAAATTCGAAATCATTTCAGCGACAACTGAAGTATTTTACTTGTATGATCTAGTTGCACGCTAGCTGGGAATTCCTAAAAAATAAATCTTGACGCACTTACAAATCAACTCCAAACTAGTATTGCAGCTCCCACTGATTTTATCTAATGGCTTGGAACTTCTTGTTCCCGTCTACTCAGTAGTATATGGAGCAGCATCCACTTTTTGTTTTTCGCTCTATCCAGTTTAACCTGCGCCATAGAAGTTCTCCGTTGCTTGATAGCAGACTTGAATGCAGAGAGATGTTCCGCAAAAACATGAAAATCTTCCGCTTTAGATCCGCGCACCAACTCAATAAAATCGGTGTGTATGGAGAACATTTCTATTTTGCAGTATTACAGCCATCATATTCAGCAGTCTGCAAATGTATCAGTAACAACAGATTGTGTGGTCCAATGGTCACTTTGGAGATTTGAACCTGGTGCACCATTTGATCAGTAGCGCTTCAACACTGGCATCCATTCGTGTTCCGATTCCTCCCCAGACCAGCATATGGGCGTAGTCTCCAAATGTCGAACCAGTTACTTCATGTACAGCCTTGAATCCGATTCTTGAATAGAACCGCACAAGCTGAACAAAAAAATTAGATGCTTCACCAATTTGCTATTTGTGTTATGACATAAAACGGAAAGGGAAATATGCACAAACAGAACCTTTTACAAACCGTCAATAAGAAATAGAGCTTATTCACTACATGAACTGTAAACAGAAAATAAATCGCGATTTATGTAACGGCTCGTTTTTTTATTAAATTTGTAACCAGTTCCATTGGCGCATGTTTCGAAAACTAAAAAGACACGTTATAAGAGAGTCAAAGAAAGAACCTTGTGGTGGTAAATATCGGAGTCATTGATAGCCAGCAGCTCAGCCGTTCCGCAACCGCAATCGTATCCATACCGAACGGCAACAGCTCCAAGAAACAAACCGATCCCAAATATCGACTTCTCCATCCCCAGTGTCTCTCTCTTGAGTCTGATGGACTCCAGGTGAAGGATCCTCCCTTTCAGCCAGACCCTTATAAGCCCCTCGGCCTTTCCGAGCTCTTTCTTCGTGCCCAAGCTTCTGGCTGTGATTCTGAAAAAGGGTCCCACAGTTTGGAGCTGCAGGTCCAGGTTCTGGGATTTTGATGAGTCCAGAATCTCAGCCATGGTTGGCATTGTGGGTCCGGTGCCAGCCTCTGTACTTTTCTTGGAAAGGGTAGTGGGGGTGAGTAATGAAGAAACAATTCGGGTTCGGGTTCGGGTTGGGGTTCGGATTAAAAAGCTGATGGTGCGGCGAAAATGAACAGTTGGATTTGGCATGGAGAGGTTGGAACTTGGAATCATTGACATGGATGATAGTTCCATATTTTTCTGATTTAATTTTTGGGATTAGGGTTTTGGGGTTTTCTTGTACAGAAATGTTTGTGAAGTGATTCAGAAGCATGAAGAATGGGATTCTTTCAGTTTCACAACTCAAAGCTTGGAGAGACTGGCTACCGTTCGTGTGCTGATGGAGTTTGGTTTTACAGATCCTTTCTCTCATCCTTGGTGTTTAGATAAGCTACACGTGGCTACACCACCACCATCATGTGTCCTATCTTGAGCAAGTGCTGATAATCCTTTTTTGTATAGTTATTCGTATTAAGGGGAAGGAGAGGGAAAATTCGCCTACATTGGAAACTCAACATCCTATTTACTGGAATATTAGACCACATACGGCAAAAGTTTTTATAATCTTATTTCGAGGAGAGAGTTTAATGAAGTTTCTTTCATGAGGCTCTAAGGGGATGCAAAACGCCCTAAAATTGACATTTTACGTTTCTTGTTGGCTGAAAAGCTCTTTAATAGAAGATTATAAAAATGTTCATCTTCGTCGAAAATGTGAATGCACATCTTTAGAAGGTGAGTCGCGTGATTTATGGAGGGAAACTTAAATGAGATCCTAAATTTTCATCATTATCGGAGTAAGAATCCTCATTCGCATCTCTTGAAAATGCAAAGATATATTTACACTAAAAATTGGGGGAAGAATTGATACAAACTTCTATTCATGATATTTGAACGGAAAACCCTAAGAGGCTTCCTTTTGTGTAAGTTTTTTTTTAATTTTTTTTAACAAATAATATTATTTACATTAAGGAGAGTAGGCTAAGCTTCACTTAGACTAAGGCAGTGAGAGTTGGCTAAGCTCACGATCAGAATGGAAGCAACGTGCAAAGTTCTGTAGGAAGCTTGTGGATTTACAAATAAGGATCAAAAGGAACTTTTCTTGACGGATCCATTTAGAACCCAAATCTTTACAAATTGCACATCCCGTGATTGTATTCACATAAATAGTCTGGTGGGTACCGGCTTCGAAACTTTCTCATCTCCTAAATTATCGTAATAGTTTCGAACCCTTCCCCTCTTCTTAATTAATCTACATAATAGTCTGATATTTACCAAATAAATGAAATACAGGGACATGTACAGATATACAGACAATAACAAATAAAGTATAATCCTAGAAGTTCTGGTTGCTCCTAACGAAAAATGAATCGATAGGTATGTGTTTGCCTTCTTTCTGGGACAGCTTCGGCCTTTTGTTTTTCCTTTGGCTTGTACGATGATCCTTCTCGACATTTCTGACAAGGTTTCTGGCCAAAAAATATCAGGTAAAATTAACTTATCAAGAGAAGAAAAAACGGATTACGGAGAGAGGCAAGTTGGAAACTCAATATATAATGTCGATGTCGATAAAATAAAAAAATTATTTTGATGGCAAGCATAGACAAGATCTATGGGCGAAAACAAACTCTTTACTAGATTAAAGATGCAAACCATGTTCTCTTGTAATCAGGCGAGAGTTGATTATCAGTAACAATGTCGCTTAACATCATACTTCAACTCAAAATTGTACATTTAGAGAAGATTCATAGCTGATGGATATGAGCAAGTAATAGCAGCAAATGAAAGTGTAACATACCTCTGCCTCAGCATACATGTTGAGTCAGCGCCAGATTCTTCTTTCTGAAGCTTCTCAGCAAGATGAAAATCAAAGTGCTCTTGCCTTTCCTCAACGAAGCTAGCTGGCATTTCTATCCCACATATCGAACACTTGTAGTCATTCAACCACATAAGTAACTCTTTCTGACTGACTGAACAACTTGCAACGTCCTCACGGTTGTTGGTTACATTATTCACTCTGTCTAGGGAACTGCCCTCAAACTGCCCAGAAAAAGAATGACCTGCTGCCAACAATGGTGACACTCCACTCTGTACGTTGTCCTCGTTCTGTACGTCCACACACACCGTTTCTGCATTTACACTGCTCGTAGATTCATAAACTTCTTCCTTTTCATCAAAATTTCCCAAAGTAAACTTACTGTCGTCCAAATTTACTAAGTGGTTTCCATCAAGAGAATCTCGAGAAGTTTGATGGCCATCTTCAAATAAACAGGGTTCGTCACCATGCATCATGCAGCGACCATTAGTATCCATTTCCATGGAGCTCTGATTCCCCACATTTTTCCTTAAAACATCTCCTGATAAAATATAATCGGTGAGAGTTCTTTGTGTGGGATCAGATGGAGCACCAACCTTTTCTTCATCAAAGTGAGACACCCGCAAGCCTGACAACAAATGAAAATAGATTTAACCCTATGCCACCTGAGCTGCAAGATTGAGCTTTAATATAATTCCCCTTCTGACATAAATATTTATACGCATATACAAACATATACATCTGGCAATGCTGTCGTACATGAAATCTAGTATCATGTCTATTAATAGAATATCACTACATTCATAATATATTGGTAACATGTTTTACAAATTGTATTAAGACTATTGATAAGGCAAATTCATGTTTAAATGTAATGATGGACAATCCGACATCAAGTTGTCTGATTACTGATCATATTTATGTCTGTCATTATAGTGGATATGGACCATTGAGATGCACCATGGATGAGTAAAGATGCATCATTACTATTTGTACTTGCAAGCTTGATATAATGTACATCTCAAACTATCAATCATATTTATATCTCAATCTGACATCAAGTATACTATTTAATATTTATACTTGCGCCCTTGTATATAATGTGCAACAGCCTACCTATCAGCCTCAAAGAAATCGGAAGTTCAGCCTTAAGCAACTTTGAAGCATGCTTCAAAATATCCTCTGTCGAGCATATATATTTTTGCGAAGTCACAGCTCTGGTGCGAACCTGTAGATTGTAGAACATACTTAAAACTTTACAGCATGAAAAATACTGATCGCAGCTAAAAACAAAAAAAGAATCGATGGGAGAATTAAGAGTCATATACAAGGGGAGTCATGCATCACAAATAGCCCTACTGATGGTAATGCATGAACGATCTTACTTTGACAAGGCAAAAGAATTGGTGATAAAGCATCAGAAGAAATACCTCAAACGATGCTGTCTTTAGTTTTAGAGTCAATGTTCGCCCACAAAGACCCTCCTTTTGCAAATCAGTAGATAGCATCTCTGCAATATCCGCTGCAAGCATTAAATATACCCAAGTTACTAAATCTAAATCGTGATGAGCCATGACTTTAAGTTAATTCTTGAGTAATAGAACTACATACCCAATTTACGATAAATATATGCTTTATCCCCTGTGGCTGAAAATGATCTCTCGTTACTTATACTTTTTCTCAATCTTGCTTCAGGAGTATCTGTTCCCCCGATCGCAAGTCCCACTGAGAGGAAAAAATCTGCGATACATGATAGAAGAAACGGATGTTGAACAGAAACAGGTGGTGTCTCCGATCATATGATATGCAAGGGAATGGACAGAATGCTAACCTGCTGCAGATCGAGAAAACAGCCCACAAATTAAACTGCTGTTTTGCAGAATCTCCACACATGAACTAATCCCAAGAGCATCCTTCAATATATGCTCAGTTACTTTACCTATGCCCCCAATCTGTATAAGAGTTTTCAATTCCATATCTTCATTAGTATGTGAACTGTAATTAATGAGCACATAAAAGTTTGATATTATGTGAACCACAGTTGTACCAACAAAGACAATAATGGTACAATTTATTCTGCAACAAATGTACAAAAGGTGGATATACCTTTCGGACAGGAAGAGAGGATATAAATGTCATGACAGCCATCCGATTATTTGGTAAAACAAACTGTCCATTTGGCTTATTTATATCTGAGCAAACCTGAGGAATAAGATCAGGAGACTCAATTCCATCGTGTGCACACACAGGCCTAAGCATTTGAGATGTTTCTAAATCCAGTATTGGTCATAATATCTAAACTCTAAAGCCTAAAACATAAAACCTGTACATAAAAAGCTAAAAAAAGGCTTGAGAAACAGTGAAGTTAGAAAAGCAAATGTCAAGATGTGATATCATATATCAAGGCAACTAATAGTTAGATGTGCTTACTTGTTTGCCAGTTCCCAGTAACATGCGTCTATTTGCAAACCTTAGTTACCATTAGCTAACTAAAAAAGCAGAAAGTTCATCTTTTTATCAAGCTTACATGTATACAATGAATTATTTATTTTGATATCTTATCATCAACTAGACAACACGTGAAACATACAAATTTACTTTACAACAAAAGTGAATCAAATCACGATACCAAATTGCAAACACTTGAATTCATATCGATGTAACATATTTCATTCAATGAGTCGTTGGGAAAACCTTAGCAAGTAGACGGTTTGGTGCCACTCCAGCACTGCATGTAAGACCAGTCACTTCATAAACACCAGCTCTGAGTTCTTTGGCAATCTTTATAGAGGAAAAGTAACAGAAAATGAGGTTTAACATAAAAACTTTAAAAGCGAAAGGGTAATGTCAATTCCAAACAAAGAATAAAAAATGTGATATGCATATTTTAACGCAGTACTTCTTCACCAGTAGTGCCCCTTTCTTTGCAAACCTCAGTTACATCAAGATATGCTTCATCCAAACTAGCAGCGAGGAAGTTAGGATCATACTTCTGATATACTAACAAAAACAAAAAGAGTCACGAACTAAGGTTAGGACCTGGCATAAAAAAAACCTACAATAAGAATCTACCTAAAGAAACAACAGCTAACCTTTTCTAGTTAAACTACTGTAATGATTATACTTCTCGAAATCAGTAGGCACAAAAATTAAGTCGGGACATAATTTACGAGCAATGAAACCAGGCATCGCAGCACGAACCCCAAACTTCCTTGCCTGCAGGGTGGTAGTAATCACATTATCAATATGCATTCACAAGGTAAATGCAGGACAAACAAATTTGTAATATGCAATTCCACTGCAACCGAAATTGCGACACTTGTAATGTGGAGTTACTTTCACCTCATAATTAGCAGTGGAGATCATAGACATGCCACCAACAGCCATGGGCTTCCCCTTCAACGACGGGTCGCTCAAAGTCTCGACAGCCGCATAGAAAGCATCCATATCCACATGTACCCAAATCCTCGAAAGGTCCCGCGTCGCTTCAAGCTCCAAAATTCTTTTATCAGCAACCTAGAAACCACCAAACAACCACAGTTCCAATAAATCTCACAGAAACCCCAAAAAATAGTATCACACAATTGAATTGGAAACACCAAAAAACGCACCGTTTGGAAGTGATCCAGGTCTGCTGGTTTGAGCTTCGCGCATCGAGCTCGCATGTTCTTTATCTTCTCCCTGATGAAGGCCTCTTTGCGTTCCTCGTTTTTGAAGTACTGCGATCCTTTGCTCATTTCGTACACTATCCTCTGCACTCTTTCCTTGTCGACGCCTTCCATGCCTGAAATTTTGAGAATTTAGCAGTAAAATGGAAAAATAGTCACTCAATTGACACTCGGAAATGTAAATTCGATTCGAATTCATGGTTTGAATTTAAGAGCCTAGAATTTTTTTGGAATTTTGAATTGGGATTTGGGTGAGAAACGTACCGGCTTTGGCGTTCGTGTAAACGGTGTTGTAGGACTGCCAGGGCCGGGCAGTATCGGCGGAGGTTTCGCTGTTCGCCATGGCCAACAATTTTTTGGCTCCAAAAGCTTGCGTTGGAAGAAGAAGAAGAAGGGGAGGGAAGGCAAGGGAGTAGAAAAGGGCCGATGTGCCTTGGGCCCATATATGTTTATTTAAAAATAAAAAGAACAAGGCCCAAGAAAAAGGCTGCCCAAACTGTTATTAGACTGAGGACTCTGAAGCCCAGGTTTGTGTTATTATTAAATTCATGAACCTTTTATAATCTTTTAGTACTTTTAAAATTTAGATCGCTTAGTACTACAACTTCGTGATACTTTTCTTTACTTGTAAATAAGAATTAGATACGAATTTTATAAATGGTGAATTCGATACTAATTTATTACTCGTCCTTTAGTATAAATGATTCTTTTCATAAAAAAAAAAAAGGAATTGTGATTGGCACTCCAAAAATCTCATTTTACACCCCAAACTTTTTATAATTAGAAAGAAAAATATACTTATGAGGAGTGTAGAATGAGTTTTTTGAAGTGCTAATAACAATTTCCAAAATAAAATTAGATCAACGGGGTCATATGTTACATGTGAATGAAATCATATTCTAGATTGTTGCTTATTTTTAGATCAATGGGGAGATAAGTGATTCAAACTTGTGACATCTCTAGCATTGAAAATTACTGTTTGATTGAAATGTGGTGTGTGAAATATATTGTTGTGATCTTAAGTGACACTGAACGCCACATTTCTTGGGTAATTTATGAGTTTTGGCCGTGTGAAGATGAAATATTGTTTCGCATTTGATTGGGTATCAAAAGGATGCGAGTGGACTACCCTTTCTCTTATTGGAGAGATTTTTCAATTCGATCGGAACATATGGCGGTACATCACGTGTTACTATACAAATTGTGAGATATGTGTGATAAAAATTAATAACTTAAAAATTTTAACTTCCCACCACTTATATAATAACACGTAGATGTACCACTCGTGTTCCGGTCACAATGAAAAATTTCTCCTCTTATTGGCATTACGTATGTCTCAAATATAGAGCAAACTTATCGTTGGCTAGATTCTCTTGTGGCTACAGGGTATAATTGCTCTATGTTCTTTTCAGATTTGCTTATAATGAGTTGATGGTTATCTTGTTGATATGTTGCTTATATTCTTGAATCTAGTTTAGAATTTAGGGTTAACTAACATAAAAATCTATAAGGTCTAGACGCTCTTTCTTAAAGTATTCTTATTTTACAATTTATGTGAATGGCATGAAATATTAATGAAAACATCATATAAAAAAAAAAGATTTCATCAAAGCTTAGAAGTTGTCGTTATGACCAAAATGTTCTGTCATTTACTTGAGTTACACTTCAATAATCATGATGTTCATAACTGTGACATTGTTGGCTGTTGTTGATTTTTCGTGATGGCTCAAAAGTGAATGGAATGATTTGTTCAAAAAAAAAAAGAATGGAATGATGAGTCATGGGTGTATTGGAATGACACATGTAAGTAAGTTGAATGAATCACTTCCCATCAAAATGTCAATTAGGTCATGCAATATGCATGTTCAACTTTTCCACCTTTGAAATATATGTGTATAGTGTGTCACCACTCACTACACCAAATTATCAAGTGCAAATTGCAATCTCACTCACTTGCACACACCACAAAAATATAGCTACGTTTTGTACTAATAATATAATGATATATGTAAATTTTATTTACATATGATATTAAAACTATTATCATAAAATACTAAAATCAGCATATATCTGTACTATAAAAATCATTTTCATCGTACAATCAAAATCAAATTAAATTGGTGGAAGCACATGATTACTTAAAGGGTTTATATCACAAATGGTCCCTGAAATTGACCTCATCAATCATGATGGTCCTTGAAATTGAAAATCGATCAATGTAGTCCCTGAATTTTAACCCGCGAATCAATATCATCCTTATGTTAGTGTTCCGTCCAAATTAACTTTAAAAAAAGGTTAGAGAACCAATTTTTCATGGTAAAATGATAAAAAAAAATAACCCTGTTACTTATAATTTTACTTACTACCTCTCTTTTCCTTTTTCTATTTTCACTTTTCTCTCCATTTTTTCATGGATTTGGTGCTAAAACTAAAATAAAAACAAAAAAAAGTGGGAAATTTCAATTTTTTTTAATATCAAGTAAAAAATAATTCTAACTAGGTTAGCTCCATTCGTTTTTTTAAAAGAAATTGGGTACCACCTTTTTTTTCAAGTAAAATTATAAGTAATAAGGTTATTTTTGGTCATTTTACCATGAAAAATTGGTTCTCTAACCTTTTTTTAGTGTTAATTTGGACGGAACACTAACAGAAGGACGACATTGATTCGCGGGTTCAAATTCAGGGACTACATTGATCGATTTTCAATTTCAGAGACCATCATGATTGATGGAGTCAATTTCAGGGACCATTTGTGATATAAACCCTTACTTAGATTATATGTCTGTCGAGGTAGATGGTGCGTTACTAACTTACTAGCAACATACTAGCAACATACAAAGGTACCCTTTTTGATCAGCCAATTGGCTCATATCAAGTGTAACCGACTAAGCCCACATCTACAATCACAAGTCATATCATCCTTTTACTTTTGACCTACTAAAGGGTTTCCTTTCGATTAAAAGCTTCCTTAGTGGATTTTTTTTTTGCGAACTTTAACGAAAAATCATATTTTTACACTAAAAAGTCAATTATGATACTATTCACTTTACCATTTATTTTGTCCTTATCGTTAAAACTCAAAATTTTCAAGTTATTTTCATTAGTTTTTTTTTTTTTTTTTTCTAAATGCGATTTCAGGATTACATTCGTTTAAACATCGTTTCGTTATAAAAGATAATTTAAGTCACGTTCTGGACTAAAAGGATACCTTTACATTCATTTTTTTTTTGGTAAAAAGGTAATAACATTACTAACAACACACATTTATAAGGAGAAAGGCCTACATACAATACAAACACAACAACAAAATTATGGACCTCCAAAGTGCAACGAAACCAAGCCCAATAGAAAAACAGAAAAAACCCTAACAGCTTGCATCCTCTCCCGTTGCTGCTATTAGAAGGACCACCAAACTCAAACTAGTGTCCTGAAATCAAGCCAAAGCAAGCCCCCAAAGTGGATAAGAAGAAGACTTCAACAACCTCCAAAGAACACATCGAAGATTGGCACCACGAATCGAATGAAGCTCGCAAGAAACAACATACGAGCAACAAAGGCAACAAGGCCAAATAGAGGCAAGAAGGTGGTGAGAACACCCGAGCATCGATGAAATCCGAAGCTCTACACATCTTCCTCCTAAATGGGAATCGCAAAGATTCACGTTCACGGTGTTGATTAGTGGAACTCAATCTAGAGTGTGAGATCAATGGAGGAGTGAGCCAATTGGAAAGGGTAGGGTGTGAAGTGTTGGAAATTAAGGAGGTGGAGGGAAAAGTAAATAAAAAAAAGGGGAGTTGGTGAAGTGAAACCAGAGGCACCAGAGAGATGAAGATATGGTCGAATCAACAAAATGGTAGAGGAAAAAAACAAGTAGGAACAAAAGAAAAGAAAAGAAAAACAAGAGGAGCAAGGGGCTACCACCAACGCTAGCCATTGCTAGAATCGTTGGCAGCAAGGAGAAGAACGGAAGCTAGATATACACTCATACACAGGCGGTGAGAAAGCTCTCAAGAAGAGAGAAGTTTTTTCGGTTGTGAATTAAGTTTCTACCTTTACATTCATCTGTCAGTTCATCTGACATATTGCACCTCTCATGGTTTAATTATGTCAAGGAGAGATTACTAATTATGTAAAACTGTAACTTGCATCCTAAGAAAAAAAAACTGAAAAAATAATAATAATACAATAAATGGCAATAACAAATAAAGAAACTCCGATTGAAGAATTAATTAAAAGATTAACAGAATCATCATCGCAATTAATCGAGGCGGTAACGGGAAGTTTGTTTTTTTCGTCGTGAACGAAGCCGCTTTCACGGCATCGTTAGAATCTAACGGCAGTAGTATAAAGTGTTTATTTAAATCATTTAAAAACCTAACGGTCACATTTTTGTTAAAACCGATCCACCCACGTTCCCCACCAACATTGCTCAACTCTCCCGCCGCCACAAACTCAACTTTCCATTTCCCCACGGCCTCCCTCCAAATATCCCCACCAAAATTGCACTTTAATTCCACATTCACATTCAGTGTATATATTTTTCTGGGTTTTCAGAAAACCCAAATATTTCTTTTCGTTTAATTCAATTTTTTTTTTTTGGGGATTTGATGATTTTGCGAGATATGCAAGCCAAGTCACTGCAATGGGCGCCGTCGCGGGGACTCCGGGTCGGGGTCGAAACGTCTTCTTTGTCGCAGCTGGCGGTCGTGAACTTGCCCGGTGGTGCTTCTGTGAATAGCTTGAAAGCCAGGGGTTTGTTTGTAGTAAAGGCCATGGAGGTGGAGGGTTCCAGAACGGCGAGTCTGAATGGCCACGCTGGGAGTTCAGGCACTGAGTTATTAATTTTTTGGGAATCTTCAAGCTTTTTCTGAATTGGTTTTTGTTTTCCATGTAGAATTTACCCAAATGATTTTTCATCTTTAATTTTTGGGATCTTTTAAGTTTTTTCTGAACTTACCCACTCTGATTTTTCATGTAGAATTTGGAATCTTTATGCTTTTTCTGGGTTGATTTTGGTTTTAATTTTTTGTTAAATAGATAAAAATGGGAGCTTGTCGTCTTCGGTTGGCAATTCAACCAATATTAAGTGGCATGAGTGCTCATTGAACAAAACTGACAGGCAAAAGTTGCTTAAACAAAAGGGGTGTGTCATTTGGATCACCGGTCTCAGCGGTTCAGGTTAGTTTTTTCTTAATTCAAAGTTGTATATACATACATTCACACATATATATATATATATATATATATATATATATATATATATGTATAATGTTCTTTATGTTAGAAATATGACATATTATATATTGTTAGACTGTGAATCAGAACCGCATTCATATATGATTTTGTTTAATTGCGATTCGGATTGATAGTCTAACAACATTCATCACTTGCGTATAATTGATTTTGTTTGTTCAGGGAAGAGCACAGTGGCGTGTGCTTTGGGTGGGAGTTTGTATCGCAGGGGAAAGCTGTCGTACATTCTTGATGGGGACAATGTCAGGCATGGCCTGAATCACGACCTTAGTTTTAAAGCAGAAGATCGTGCAGAGAACGTTCGGAGGATTGGTATGTATGTCTATGCCACTTTTTAGATTAACTAATTCCTCATTTTAGATTAACTACCGCTTTCGTTTTCATTATGTATTCATGTAGCATTGCCTTTGCTCTTGTATTCAGGGGAGGTGGCAAAATTGTTTGCTGATGCTGGAGTTATTTGTATTGCTAGCATGGTTTCTCCTTATAGAAGGGATCGTGATGCCTGCCGTGCAATGATATCTGCTGGAGACTTCATTGAGGTTTGTAATTCACTGCTATTTAATCTCTATCACTGTTTTTCAAGTTCAACTAAGCTTTGGGCATATGCTTGGAATATTTGCTGAAGAAATTATCAGTAAAGCGAACTTGTTTTGTGAAAGGTGTTCATGGATGTTCCACTCCTAGTTTGTGAGGCTAGAGACCCGAAAGGCCTATATAAGCTTGCACGTGCAGGGAAGATCGAAGGTATATGCAAACTAATATCTTGGTTTTTGGTTACTAAATTGAGTTTATCTTTAAAATTTAACAGCCTGCTTAAGGTACTACTGTCCTACTAAAATCTTTACTTTGATAATTTTTTTTTTTTTACGATGAGACACAAGAAACGTTGTGAATCTTTCTATGGTTAATTAAACTTCTGTTTAAGCAATCATTTGGAAGATTCTTAATTTTTTTCTGGTACCTCTGTACGCAAACCTCTGGATGTGGGTGTGTATCTGTGAATCTTCTTCCCTTGTGCATCGACATGTATAATTTTTGAAGTTAGTAAATTTTGCCATCTCATATATGGATCCTTAAGTGGGACTCTGATTACTAATTGAATCCTGGACAATCGGTATGTTAAATTTGTTTGAAATATGTGTACCAATCCCACTCTCCATAGTCAGAAGCACCGAATCTTTTCATTTCGTATTTTACAAGGAGTTATGGTTAAATGGCCATATTATTTATCACTTTATCAGTTTCCTAGTCCGAAATGCTGGTCATTACTTATACTGTATCAATCCGGCATTGCAGGTTTTACTGGGATTGATGATCCATATGAGCAACCATTAGATTGTGAGGTATGTACACTGTCTAGAGAAAAGCAGAATACAACTTTTAAGCTAAAATTGAACAGGTGTGGCTACATACAGACTACAGATATCATATATGTATATATGCATAAATGTTTCTCTTGCTCAAGAGAAATACACATTACGTAGTGAGAGCTGGGGAATAGCAACCTAAAAATAAAAAATTTAAACTTAAATACAATCCAGAAGAAAATATTTTCTATAGGAAAAGGCCGTTGTTAAAAAAGTCTGTAGCTTAATCCAGGCTTTTTGGAAGTTAAATTTGAGATACATTAGTCGCTTTCCACATATGGCGCAGAATAAAATGAATGATGATCTGATGTAAAGTGGGTGGACATGTATGATCTAACTACAGCTGCACATAAACTTAACTCACCTATTGTTACGTTTTCCTTTTCAGTTTGTAGTGTGCTCGATGTTATTGTTTTATTCGGAATATGAAAGGAGAATTTTTCATTTGTTGTTTTTTCATCCTTTATCTGGCTTCAGATAGTATTATCACATAAAGGAGGAGCGTGTCCTTCCCCATGTGAGATGGCCGAAGAAGTAGTTTCTTACTTGGAAGATCAGGGGTTCCTCCAGGCATAATAAGTCCGTGGAACCCTTCCTTGAACTGTCAAAACTTTGAGCTGTACCGTAAATGCAGTGCAGATAGCTTCTAGCGCTCCGTGTGGATGCTATGCGTCTGGCCTTACCAGATCAGCAAAAACAGATGCAGAAATCACCTGCTCTGATAAACGCATTAGTTAATCGCTTGATTAACTTATGCGACATCTTTTCTATGTTTGGTGTTATTTTGAGTTGCGCTCTCCTCATTGTAAATGAGTGTGTAGAGTTTCTCGGTCAGATTCTTTCATCCCGTGTTCGATGTGTTTGTATCAGCTCTAGAAATTTAAGAATCATAAACCCTAGTACTTGTAAATAATCTCGTGCCTTTTCTAAGTGCATCAGTGCACGCATTTGAATATAATTGTATTGATAAACTGCTGCTAAACTATGTGTACTAGATCTTATATAATATCTGACCAAATACTTGGGGGAAAAGAAGGCCAAAAGAGCTTTCTATAAACAATGTAAGATGTTGAAGAATTTACTCTCCAGTTTAAAGACCAAAAAGAAAAGAGAGAGAAAAACAAAAAAGAGGTTTTCGTTACAGGCCTTTGCCTTTGGCATGCTATTATTAGTGATTTAGATCGTTTTAGTAAAAAGAAACCAAAACGTGTGGAACAAAAAATAATCCTAAAAATCATAGAGCTGACACGTGAATTATTTTTTAAGAAGAACAAAACTGCCCTTATTAAGGGAGCACGCAGAGAACACGACTGCTCAAGGCACTCCCAATCCATAGTAAAAGTCAAAGGTATTTATGATTTAACGTAAGTAATCATAATTATTTATTTAGGATATTTATTTAATTATTCCAAGATATGACTTACACAAATATCTTAGAATATTCCCACGTAAACACAACCCTAAAGGGCCGGCCACCCATAAACTTTAGAGGACCGGTTCCCTCTCTTCTTCTCTCCTATAAATACCCACTTTATCTCCAAAATTCAGGAAGCCTTTCACCATATAGAAAAGCCAAACATTCATTCTCTCAAAGTTTATGACTTGAGCATCGAATGTCCTTTGATCAACCCCCCAACTCATCGTGGGTGCGTGAGGCTTTTGATCTTTGACCAGAGGTGTTGATTGTTTTGTAGGTACAATTTCGTCAATTAAAGGAAAGTGAAAATTTGCATCAACAATTGGTATTTTAGAATATTTCATTTGTCTTGTTTGTAACATTTCTGGTTATTTATCGTCAATGCGATTCTAGTCAAACTTAAAACCTATTTGACTTTAGATGTAACACAAAGCTAACAAGTTAGTGGACAACCAACCGGCGGTAAAGCCGGAGAAGGAAAGGGATCCTCTCCGGATCCCTTCCACCAAATCCTCCCCATCGACCAATCCGGAACCTTGAAATTTGATCCAATGGCTAAAATTATTGTAACTTTTAAAGTGAGTTTCATCCGCATCATCAACCACCAGATTAGCAAGGTTATGAAATAAATACATTTTTTTTTTCGGAATCAACAACTACATGATCTGGGGATTTTGGAGGGATGACTAAAGTTATTATAACTTTTTAAGTGGGTCTCTGTTTTTAGCCGTTGGATCAAATTTTAAGGGACCAGATTGGTCGATGGGGAGGATTTGGTGGAATCCTTTTGGTAAAGCCCTTCAAGTTATTACATTTAATCTTTTAAAGTACATTATCTGGACCGTGCTCTAATTGAGAATAACAAAAGAGGGAAATTGCTCATAAAAGAACTTGGGGGAAAATGGAAAACCCATTAAGAACCCACGCACCTCATCACCTAACCTCCCCCGACTATAAGGCCATTTCCCACACCAAGTCGCAAGACTAGTTTTATTGGTTGAAATTCATTTAAACTGTGTGGAGGGGAATTCGAACTTTAAATGTGAAAGAAAGAATACACTGTTTTAATCAATTTGGCTAAACTCAGACTTACAAAACTAAAAGGTACTTTCGAGTAACTCATTTGATTTAAGGCATTTCCTTATGTTAGAAGAGAAATTGTACACGACATCACCCAAGATCACTATCTTTCGGTTCAAATAGATATACACTATTTGTATTACATTAAGATAAATTTTTTGATATTTTACCTTTTAATTTGATGGTAAACGTGTGTTGATTAGTTAAAGAAAGCTATAAACAAATTATAATTAACGGAATCACTTTAAAATTTGGTATCGAAGTTATTTCTGCACTCTCCTTCTCACCTTATGCATTTCCATTAAAAAACAGAGGTATTTTAGAATACCTCATTTTGATTTCGGTACTCTCTCTTCTTCTCTCTCTCTCTTCCTGCCAGTCTCGAACCCAGGACCAGCTGGTTTGTGAGTGTAGCACAATATCCAGCTGCTACGCGTGAGACCAGCGTTTGTCTCTATTAAGTAATTCTATTTATATGGCTGAGAGCTGACACCTCTATTTTAACTTTTCTTCCTTTTTTATAGGAGAGCTGAATGTTCAATATAAAATGTTGCCTTTGGATTTTGAAAATTAAATGTATCACTCATTAATTACTTGTCTTGTTTTGTAACAAGATGATATTTTAGGTAGGGCTGGGCACGGTCCGGTTCTACCATCAGATTAGAACTGAAATCGAAAAATATCAACGCTCATTTTGGTACGGTTCCACTTAAATTTATTAGATTATAACAGTTTACGGTTCTAACCAAAATTATATATACTTTTTTTGAATCCTCTATTTTCTAAAGAAAAAAACAAAAACTCAGAACTTATGGTGATGAGACTTGTTCTAAATCGACTATTGAGCAAGATTGATTCAGTTGTTCATGATGGTTGAATCGTCTACATCAAGTATGTATGCCAAAACCTTTTTCAACATCAAACACAAATAAAACACCATTTCATATAGGAGAACAAAAACATACGTTTGTATTTACTTCATTGGTTTGAGTATACAAAAATACACATGATGGATTCATATTCTTAAACTAGTCCAGTACTACCCAATTAATGCAACATGTAAGGCAACTCATCTTTTCTAATCTGAAACAATAGAAAGCAAAGAACGTTGATCGAACCTTTTACAAGAGTTGGTCACTCTGAACTAGCTCCCAATAACAACCATATCAACAAGCTCGAATTTACCAAGACTAGAACCATCAGGCTGGGAAGACGGCTTGTTTGTTTATATAAAAAATAAATAATAAACAATAATTTATATTAAAAGTGATTCGGTACAGTTCATTCGGTTCTTAGTATTTCCAAACTAGAACTAGAACCGATTTGAGATGGTCCAATTCGTCTTTTGTCCCAGTTTTGACTTTTTTGGTCAACGCGGTTTTTTATGGTATTTTCTTACTACGGTTCAACTCGATTTTCTAGTTGAGCAGTTTTTATGCTCACCTCTAATTCTAGATTACAAAAAAGGTGATTCAAATTGTATGCAAGAGAACAGACATACTACTGCGATCAATACCATGATGTAAAAAGAAATAATGAATTCATTTGATTTGACACTAATTATTTCCTAGATGTGAGTTTTGGCCATATATTTTGAGACATAAAAACATTAATAATCTATGAAAGATTTTTCTTGATAAGGAAGTCTTACTAAAAACCTCACAGGTTCGGCTTCCCGATCAATTCATTTCATATATGTTTCAACATTCTTAGACATTTGGGATTCAACAACTAAGCTATATTTTTCATATACTTACCTATTCATATTCAAGTGCCAATCAAACCCAAAACCTGCTTGATTGTGCCTGCAAAGTGAAAATGAGTTCGTCATTAAACCTTGTCAGGATATTATATTTCTTAGTTTTTTTTTGTCAAGGGGAGATTTTAATAAACACCAAACACACACTTACAGACAAAATGCCCAACTTACACTTATAAATAAACAAAAAAAAAAGAGGCCTAAAAACAAAGAAAAAAAATAGAAACAGAAAGTGAGCCCAAAAGCCCAAAAACAACCGAACTTCCGAGAATCCACTACTTTCTCCACCGCCTATCCGAGGAGCATTCAGCCATCTGATTCTTCGACCACCATCTCCTCGTCAGACGCCTCCTGCTCATAGCCATAAGCAAGAGATAGTCGACACCCAAGCGAAAGAAGCCAACCACCTGTGTGAAACTCAAGGAAATCCCCGAACGACACTGCTGAAAATGGCATACACCAAGGAGAACGTGGTGGTGTTGGAAACACCCGAGCCGGTGAAAGCGCCAGAACTCTACACACGAATTCGACAGAGAACATGGCTGAAGATCGGAGCAAGGAAGAGCCAGGAACAGGAATACCCATGGGGGTTGAGGAATTGGACAGGCCAGATTGAAAAATTGGGAGAACCAACAGTAGATGCAAGGAGAAAAGAAGGAAAAGAGGGAAAAGAGGACACAACAACCGACCCCAGCTGAAGCTAGATTCGGTGCCACCGGAGATGCTTAGATCTAAAATTCTCACAAAAGCAGCGAGAAGGATGATGAAATTGGGGTTCCACCATAAAACCAATTGGCAATATGGGGAGTAACCCAAGATCATATAAGCACATAGCAAACCTTGTCCCCCACCAATGTGGATGTACGGGCCCGTCCCCTGGCTCTGATACCATATAAATTTCAGGTAGACGGGCCATGTGCCCACTCCAACAACACCGATATTGTCCCCACTTGGCCACCTGCTCAATCTGTCAGGTGTGGGGTTTTAATATAACAGGCCTCGGTCTTAGTTAGAGTGGGGTAATTATATATAAATGGCTTGTTCTCAAGCTCTGTGGCCGATGTGGGACAGAGAAATTCTAACACTCCCCCGCACGTGAGACCCCATTTTATTGGTCACACGTGAAGTTCCACACATCGACAACCATGTGGAGCCAAGTTGGGGCTCACCCGTTCGCGCGGGGCAATGGGGACCCACCCATTCACGTGGCATCTCTTGGCCTACGTGGAGCCAAGTCGAGGCTCACCCGTTCGCGTGGGGTCAAAGGGGACTCACCTGTTCACATGGATGTACGGGCTCATCCCCTGGCTCTGATACCGTATTAAATTTCAGGTAGACGGGCCATGGGCCCACTCCAACAACACCGATACTGTCCATACTTGGCCACCTGCTCAATCCGTCAGGTGTGGGCTTTTAATACAAAAGGCCTCGGTAATAGTTAGAGTGGGGTAATTATATATAAATGGCTTGTTCTCAAGCTCTGTGGCCGATGTGGGACAGAGGAATTCTAACAAAGGACTCTCACTTCGGAGAGATGAATTTTGTCTTCTTAATGATCATTGCTTTGTCGCAAGAAAGGTTATGGAAAAGGGAAGAGGTCATATTTCTTAGTTTTGCACATGATTTAGGGCCATGCATAACCCCTCTCTAGCTCTAGTTATATTGGTTGCCTACTAATCTCACTCACTGTTAAATCTCAAACTCCATCTCGCATGCTTAGCTTCTTCAGGCCCTTGCTTTTGGCATGTTCTTATTACTGTTATAATACCAGCTTATTTTACTTAATTGCCTTATGTTGGAGATGCTGCTGAAGTTGCGCTCGCAGTCTTGAACCCAGGCTAATAGATTGTGAAAACCAACACGTTACGCAAGACTGGTATTACGAGGGTGCTAGTCTAGGTTGCACGGACACTCCGACATGTCTCGGACACATCCTAGACACGGCTTGGACACGATCAAGACGCGGCAAGGGCCTTTTTTGTAAATTTAAAAAACATATTAGAGAAATTTTGAAAATATTGAAACTAAAACCTAAAAGAGTCTTGACCTCAACCTAATTTGTTGCTTAATTTTATTTAGGGAAATGAGTGGTACTTTGTTATATTATGAATTCAAAATATTGTTTTTAATATATGTAATTTATTATATTTTAATCGCCATGTTCTAGCCCTGTCCATGTCCTTACTTTTTGAGATTTACCGCATCGCCATGTCATATGTTGCCTTATTCGTGTCCGTGCAACATAGGTGCTAGTAATTATCTATATATCCTAGTTGAAAGGGCTTCCTTAAACAATTCAAACCCTACTTTCTTTTCCTAATTAAAAAAATATCAAAGAGAGAGCTCCAGGTCTTCAACAAAAAAGAGAATAGATGCAAAAGAAGTGGCTAAAAAAAATAGAGGTATTTTAGAATACCTCATTTGCCTTTAAGGTCTCTATAGAGGTGTAGAGAAATGGGAGGAATTGGAGTGGATTGGCCGCCAGGACAAACTGGATTTCGAATGTAGCACAAAACCAACATGCTTCAAGAGGCTGGCGTTAAGGTGGCCTAAGTAATTAATATTATACGCAAGCAATTACTCCAATAAATACACACACAAAGTACCTAACCATAGTCTCTCTGGCTCAACTTTATACTAGCTGCTTCCAGCGCGGAAGAAGAAGAGGGTCTGAAGATGTATTTTCCGTCCAACAATGATGGCGAAGCGGCAGACAATCTCACTATTCACCTGGAGGACAACTCCGATGTTCGACAGGGTGTAAGTTTGGCTGGTTTCTTAATAGCCGAAAAAGAACCACTCGCTAGTAGTGTCAAGAATGCCCCCCGAAGGGAGTGGAGAAACATCGTTCATTGTGACGATGTGAAAATAGCTTGGGCAAACCCCAATATTCTGTTATCGCTGCGGAAGGCTATGCCATACCGACCGGAAAGAGCACCCATGTGATCATCCACTATGTCCGTTGGTAACAAAGGAAGGCCTGGCATATAGCAGAGACATTTGTGTTGAGGCGGTGACCGTTGTTTCCTATCAAAATAGGCAAAAGGTTAGGTGGTCAACATGATGGTTTAAACTTTAATCATTAGAGGTATCGAGCAGAACAAGAAATCGATGGTCTCCACGAAAAACGAATCAATGGTGCAGCTCCCCCTCCGGCTACCGGAAAGAACTCATGCAGATATCATAATGACTCTCTGCAGCTGGTACAGGTAAACGTGATGCCTCAAAAGAGCAAGAGTCAGTCATTAACCCCGATTGTCTGCACAAATCAGATTCCTACCCAAGTTACCTTTTGTTCTTCAACATACACACTGCCAAGGACTAATCCTATCAACAGCCTTTTCCCTGATTTTCAGTCAATTAGTCACCCCAACCATGCATCTCTTCTCACATCCACCTCCAATCACCCCACCTCGACCCCAACAATGACATTTTCAGATGAATTGGTTTGGCATCATGAAAATGAGGGTGAAAGCCCTTGGAGTCCTAGTAGAATCAGGTATCTCCGTGATTTTGTTCATAATAATGACCTCTTGGATTTGGGATTTAGTGGACCCAAATTCACATGGGCACGAAAGGAGGATGGTGTTACAGTTTTACAAGAACGGTTAGACCGGTTCCTTGTTAATGAAGCATGGATCGATTTGTGGCCCGATTCTACTGTTTCTCATGCCCATCGTATCGGTTCCGACCACAACCCAATTTTTCTTGATACTCTGCGACATACCCCAAAAACGAAAAAGTTGTTCAAGTTTGAAGCTTTTTAGGTGGACGATCCTGAGTGTAAGGAGGTTGTCGACCAAGGGGGGAATGAAGGTAATGGAAGGGAAACCTACAGCGTTAGAATTCCTCTTTGAGCCAATGTCGGAAATGTCTGGTCTATTGGAGCAAGGCGAAATTCTCAAATGAGAGAAAGAAAGCAGTAGAGTTGCTGGCAGAGTTCAATCACATACAAGCAGGCAACACCATCAATGATCAGATAGAGATGGAAATTTGTCACATCCTGGCCCAGGCCACCACCACATCCCGGGCTCGACTCCGCCGTAGCACGATATTGTCCGCTTTGGGCCCCAGCTACGCCCTCACGGTTTTGTTTCTGGGAACTCACACGAGAACTTCCCAGTGGGTCACCCATCATGGGATTGCTCTCGCGCGAACTCGCTTAACTTCGGAGTTCCTACGAAATCCGAAGCCAGTGAGCTCCCAAAAGATCTCGTGCTAGGTAGAGATGGGAATATACATATAAGGTTTACAAGATCACACCTCTGGGCGATGTGGGATCTTACAATCCACCCCTTTTAGGGGCCCGACGTCCTCGTCGACACATTTCCGGCCAGGGATTAGCTCTGATACCAAATTGTCACATCCCGGCCTAGACCACCACCACATCCTAGGCTCGACTCCACCGTAGCACGATATTGTCCGCTTTGGGCCCCGGCCACGCCCTCACGGTTTTGTTTCTGGGAACTCACACGAGAACTTCCCAGTAGGTCACCCATCATGGGATTGTTCTCGCGCGAACTCGCTTAACTTCGGAGTTCCTACGAAATCCGAAGCCAGTGAGCTCCCAAAAGGCCTCGTGCTAGGTAGAGATGGGAATATACATATATGGTTTACAGGATCCACACCCCTGGGCGATGTGGGATCTTACAAAATTAATGCTTAATTGTCTGATATTTGGACTCATGAGGAGACATATTGGAAACAACGTTCCTGAATTCAATGGCTGAAAGAAGGTGATGCAAATACTCGTTTCTTTCACCTTTCGACAAAACAAAGAAGTCGAAACCGAATCACTCGCATTACTAGCGACGAAGGGGTATGGGCAGAGAACGATGGTGCAATTAAGGATACCTTTGAAGCTTTTTACAAGAGTCTTTATTCTTCGGATGGATCTAGAGATTGAGGTTCAGTATTTGATTGCATTCAACCATTGGTGACAAACAACATGAATCAGAATTTGTGTTCTCCTATTACATACTAAGAAGTTAAAGGAGCAGCCTTTCAGCTGAGTTCTTTGAAGGCTTCTAGACCGGATGACTTTCCGGGGCTCTTTTATCACCGTTTTTGGGAAACTATTAATGACACCATTGTTAGTACTGCGGTTGATGTCTCCAGGGGTTCTATCATTTTGAACCATATTAATAAAACACATATTGCCCTTATTCCCAAAGCTCCCAATCTTGAAAATACTAGCCAGTATCGCCCCATTAGCCTTTGCAATAACTCTTACAAGATCATATCCAAGATACTTTCAAACAGATTGAAAACCATCATCCCTGATCTTGTGTCTTATCACCAAAATGCCTTTGTCCCTAACCGTTAAATACATGATAATTTGTTAATAGCCCATAAGGTCTTTCACTACCTCAAGTTGAAGACAAAGGGGGAAAACATGAACTAGGCCTTAAACTTGACATGAACAAAGTGTATGATAGGGTGGAGTGGGATTTTTTGGAGGAAACGATAGTGAGGATGGGTTTTAGTGGTGCATGGATTCGGTTAGTCATGGGCTGTGTGACTACTATCTTTTTCTCGGTGGTGATCAATGAGAAACCAGGGAACTATTTTGTTCCTACAAGAGGTCTTAGGCAAGGGGATCCTCTATCACCCTACCTATTCCTCCTTGTGAGTGAAGTATTGTCCCAAAACATTGTTTCTGCTACTAATCGTGGTTTATTGTAGGGAGTCAAGATTAGTCGTAGTGGACCAATTATTTCCCACTTATTGTTTGCCGATGACTCTTTCTTTTTCATCCGAGCAAATGAGCTGAATTGCAGGATTCTTATGAACATTTTGGAGAATTATTGTCATGCATTGGGGCAAAGAATTAATTACACTAAATCTTCCATCTTCCTTAGCCAGAATTACCCTATCGAAATTACCTCATTGGTCTGCTCTTTGTTCAAAATTGTTCATTCCGTGGACCCTGGGCGCTACCTTGGCATCCCATCAGTATGTGGGAGGTTTAAACGCGATGCACTAATCTATGTCCAGGATCGAGTCCGTAGCAAAATACAAGGGTGGAAAACAAAGACTCTAACAATGGCAGAAAGAGAAGTCCTACTAAAATCTGTTGCACTAGCAATTCCTACGTATCCTATGTCATGTTTCAAGTTCCCTGTGGCCACTTGCAGCATTTTGAATGGAGCTTTGAGTAACTTTTGGTGGGGTGAATCCGAAACAGGGAATAAAATGCATTGGAAAGCTTGGAAGGATCTTTGTGTGGCCAAGGATAAATGGGGCATGGGCTTTAGAGACATGGAACACTTCAACAATGCTCTTTTTACCAAGCAATGTTGGAGGTTGTGGGAAAATCCTGATGCTTTATGGGTTCGGGTTTTGAAAGCCCGTTATTTTCCTAATAGGGATTTTCTTTCGGCTACTAGAAGAGCACGACCCTCATGGACATGGAGCAGCTTGTTACATGGTCGAGAGATATGGCATGGTGACTCCAAATGGCAGGTGGGTGATGGCACTAAGATAAGAATATGGCGAGACAACTGGCTACCTCGTTTGGAGCAATCATGCCCTACTCCCTCCATGATTGTCCCTAGACCTATTCCAACCATGGTGGAGTCGTTGATTAACAAAGAGATGAGAATGTGGAACTTGGAGGAGATTAAGCATATTCTATCACCTCATGATATTGAGCTTATTTTAACCATACCCTTGCATAATATTAGTGAATCTGGCAGGTTGGTATGGCCTTGGAATTGAAATGGGCATTATTCGGTTCGAAGTAGTTATCATTGGGCAATGTCGAAGCATGCTAGCGACCCTCCTTGTATTAATCCTCGCCAATCCCACCAAGTGGATCTGAAACTTTGGAAGTTAATATGGAGTATGAAGGCAGTGCCGAAAATTAACAACTTTTTATGGAGAGCTATTTCAAATGCCATTCCTACAAAATACAACCTCTTCTCTTGACACATTGGCATGGATCCTAGATGCTCTTTTTGTGGTACGGAGGATGAAACCTTAGAACATATTGTTCTAAAGTGCCCGTGGGTGCACTATGTGTGGTACGGCTCTCGCTTATGCTATCGCCCCAATAATCAAGCAATTACCTCTCTTGATCGCTGGCTTCTATGCATGGCTACGATGGGATCTGCATCTTTAAGGGATACTATCTGGTTATATATTAGGGTGATATGCTGGGAGATTTGGAAAGAACGATGTCATGCAGTTTTTAAGAAGGTAGCTCCCAATCCCATCTCTGCCTTAGCAAGATGTAACAATATGTACAATGACATAACAAATAGACACACCAGGATCCCATCAATTGTTAGTCAAGTGGATCATTCTATTCATAGGTGGATCCCTCTAGTGGACCCGAACGTAAAGATTAACGTTGATGAGGCTTGGAACTCTTCCACGATGGAAGCAGGAGTGGGAGTTGTTATTCGAAATTCTAGTGGTGAACTCTTATGCGGTGAGTCCAGCTTCTTGAAAAGAGCTTCAGTTGTAGAGGTTGAAGCTGAAACAGTGTTAACAGGGATAAAATTGCGTCAACAAAAAATTTCCAGCATATTATGATCGATAGTGATTCTATGGTGGTCATAGAGGCCATCAATTGTCATTCTCACAGCAAAATATGGAGAATTTACCCCATTATCGCCGAGATTTGACGATTGACATCTCATTTGTCATCGGTAACTTGGACTTGGACAACTAGGTCCTCTAATCGAGCAGCTCATTTGGCAGTTGTACTTTCCAACTCGAGGGTGAGACACTTCCAATGGGCTTCAATGCCCCATCCCTCCTTGGTTCTGGTACTTTCACGTGATGGACTCCCTTGTCCTCCGTCATTGGCAGTATGAGGATGACTGCTCATTTGCCATCTTCTATTTTTTGTATGCCTTAATGGCTTTTGGTTGCTAGTGTTATCTTCTCTTCTTGAGATTTAGTTTTTCTATATGGTTGGTATCACTTTGTATCCCAGCTGGGATCAGAGTCTTCTATGACTCTACTTGTACTTGTTCTCTCTTTCAGTATATTTCCTCATTTTTCCCAAAAAAAAATAAAGGCAGTCTTCTCACGCCATTCATAGTACGATATTCATTGATAATGAGGAGAATAAGTACATCATTAAGGATATGGTGTATACAATGAGCCTCGATAAAAACCTTGCCAGAAATTTCAACATGGTCGAAAGAAAAAAGAGAATCCCGTATTCCGCAAACCAAATTATAGAATTCTCCGAAGTCAAGCTCATTCTTGCGAGTTTGTGAGCAATATTATTCATCTTCCGTTTGCTAAAATAAATCTTCATCTATGGTATGGAATTCATCACCCTGCGTGTGTCCATAATAATATGCCCAACTGGGGACATGTCCTCCTCCCCAACCCGCTCCAATGCTGCCATAACCATGAGCTTCAGTTCCTGCACGGAAAGGGCCGCGTCTCTGGGTACCACAAATTCTGTGAGCAGCATGGAAGCAATCCCTCAGTGGTTCTTCACCGCAGCTGCAATAAACTCGCTCTTTTCATTTTGCACGACCATCCCAACACCTCTCAGACCCTGTTGTTTACGCCAAGCCCCATCAATATTGCACTTGACCCAGCCCATAGCAGGTGCCTTCCATTTTTGCGCGTTACCAGGGCTCGATTTATACTTCCACCCGTGCCATTTTTAAAACTCTTGTAGCCAGCAACTTGCACTGCATCTCCAATGGATTTAAAGCCGATCCTCTCCATAATTGGCAAGAGAGAGTTCTGACTCCTGGTTGCTGCATGGCTTATATGGCAGGAATGAAACTCACTACATGTTAGTTATTAAACTGTTTGTTTAGACTTTTGCTAATTAACAACGCCTTAATAAGTGATTGTTCATAAAATTTTGCTATTTTTCCTACTACTCAAATCAAGGTTTATGTTCGTTTATTATCACGAGATGCGATGAATTCTATGATGGTACTGTGACTTCATGTTAGAAACTTACTCTACATCTTCCACCATTGTACAAAGATGGGATAACAGAACAACAATACAAACAATCAATATTTCATTCACCGCATTTCCTCTCTTACAATGTACTATTTATACTAAGACTCAACTCTAATTGTCACCACAATATGATGCCATCTGACATCTTAACAATACCCCCCCTGGAAACCAATCTTACAAGTAAGATTTACAATTTCAAACTAAGTACAATTAAAAAACAGCAATAAAACCAAGAACAATACAATCACAAGAATGTATTAAAGGTTCACAATTTCTGGAAACTTAAGCTTCAGTTCACGGTATAGTTCCTATGTAGCATCATTTTTGGAGTGGTTTTTCCATTGACTAAGGCTTCCGTGGCTGCAGTACTTTCTTGATCATTCTTTTATCCCAGATTGCAATTGGTGCATCTTGCAAATTCCCAGCATCTGTGATAACTGGCAATGACACTGTGGTTTGTACTTGTGGTCCCAAATGCTTTTTCAGGCAAAAACATGGAACGTGAAAAAGAAGTATGAACTGAAACACTATACTCACATCTAATTGAATACCCTCCACATTCAAAGCTTGATAATATTTGCAAACAAGATAATATTTGGGTTCTGCATCTTTGATGTTCTGCTGCTTATTTCCTTTCTTAGTTTCCCCCCATAAAATGAGCCTTGCAACAAGGCTTGAAACTGAAAAACCTGAAGAATTTGATCTACAAAGCTGGACAACTTCAAGGCTTGACAATTGAGAACCCAACGCCATAATACACCCTCCCATAATCAGAGACCTTATCCTCAAGGTTTTAAGTCCAGTAGCATATTCCGTACATAAATGTTGACAATGAACCCAAACTATCATAGTCGTGCAAGGTGGAATTGCAATAATAGCTTTTATAACAGGCAACAAAGTAATATGAGCTCCCTAGATCAATTTACTCCTCCAGAGCTTTAACAATAATGAACCTAAAACACTAGACTCATCATTCAGTATTGGTATGTGCTTTGCAACCGTGAAGGCAACGTCCAACTTCCTTTGCTCAACATATTCGCTACTAAAATGTTTAAGAATACCAACATTTGTCATTATCATCATTCATCTACCAGTTAATAAACCAGATGTGAAAGTTGTAGTGTAGATGCCTTTCCCACTTTCCCACTTTCAAGTATATGACTCTTTTATTGCAACCCAAAAGAGCTATGAACAGAACTTTCAAATGGAAGCTTCTTCTGCATGTGAAAGTTATGAACCATATAATCTTTACTAACAATTGGGAATGTCATCTTCCCTGCCCTGCTCAACTCAATATATGTACTACAAAATACTCCACCTACAACTATGCAAGTAGTATATGCAACCAACATCACCACCCCAATCATTCCATCTTGGCTACAATCAATAGAATTTCCAAATTCATTTAGACAAGAGAAATGAGTATTCGAAATAAGAACACCATCCCATGCCCATCAACTTCTCCCCCAACTCAGAATGTAGCAATGATCTTCTCTAAGCTTTCAGGCGGGCTAGTATCGATATCTACACTTAGTTGTAGCATAGATACCACCTCCTCTGCAATCCTTTGTTTCTCAGTGGAAACTGCTTTTATTGCCTCCTTAGCTAGTTGCTCATCCACACCAGACGATAATCCTATATCATTTACTAGTTGGGTATACAAACTCAGGTTAACCTCCTTATCTCCGACAATCTTTAGCTTTGAAATTCTTTCCTCGTCAAGCTTTTCAACAATTGATCTGCCAATTTGATCTCCACTCTTACTATAAGTTGTCATTACAACCACATGAATCCCTTCCTTGTATGCATCATCAATAAACTCTTTAACTTCAGGTCGTAAAGTCAATTTTTTTTACATCAGAAACTCATCCATTGCCATTTTCTTCTTTTGCAGAACATTTTTCACAAATGACTCCTTCTCGTTTGTAGGCAAAGAACTAGGCCAACTAATCCGATTAAAATACAAATTCACCATCTTTTCCTCATCATCAGCGCTCTTCCTGAATTTGAAGCCTCCACCCTTATCTGAATGCCCTTGCAATAGCACATGTCACAATGGACAACAACACAGAAACTAGTTTCAAATCTGGAGAAGGTGAACTTACTTCCATTTTTTCTGTTCTTGTTTATACAAGCTTCTAAATGATGCAATCCCAAATAACCAGCATCTTCCCTATCAATGATCATGGAAGAATCAAAACTCACCTTACATTTGAACACCTTGGAATAATCAGAACCCAGAACACAATCTTTATTCTTGGACTTCGAATTGAAGAGCCTCTAACTAATTGTTCCACCCTTGTCACGAATTCCCTTGTAGTAGTAGCCCATGGAACGATCGATAATAACATAGAAACCCGAATCCTTGCAGCTTGCTATCAAATCTATTGACTCAAAACTGAAGAGAAAATTGGTACCACCTTTATCACAAGTGCTCATATGGTACCCCAGCTTAATATCAAGAATGTAACCTGAGTTCGACATTTTGTCGAACAGGTAGAGTGCACGCGAACCAGGCAATTTAGCTTCCTTGAACTCATCATTAGAAACATAAATTTCCAAAATGAAAACTTGAGATTTGCCATTCTTACAATCAGATTCAAGAACAGTTGCTGATTTCGAATAAAATAGCCTTTGAATAGTTGTTTCGCCTTTGTCACGGGTGAATTCATGGAAGCCAAGCTTCAAAGAACTAATGTCAACTGTTTGCTACAGTTCAACAAACACAGGGTGGGCATCATTTTCACCAGATTTTGCAACCGAAATTAAAACCACTTAAGGAAAGAACCCACTTCAGGAAAAGAACAAAGACCCACATCACAGAACAAGGAGTCTTCGCCTTTCTTGGCCAACAATTTCGAAGCAGCAACTTTTTTCTCCATTCCTATAAATTCACAATTAGAAACAGGGAACCCAGAAACCAAATCGTTTGTGGTACTTGTCTTGCAATCAGAATCAAGAAATGGAGGAATTTCCACCGAATCTTTAGCTTCCTTGTTGAACAAATTGAAAACGTTTTCGTTCTCCCGAGCCAAAGCTTTTCGAAAAACCCCAAAACTTTCTTGAAATTTGGGATTGGAACGAGACGTCGCAGAATCATCGTCGTGATGTTTGCCGTAGGCACACACCTTTTTGAATTTCTTCAATATGGGTTGTAGACAAGGACGAGTCTTGGGCTTGTATCTCGGACGAAATTGAGACCAGAATTCATCTCTTTTCTCTTGGGCTCGAACCTTTTCCTTGTGGAAGGATTGAAGCTTGAGAACAATTTCATTCGATTTCTCAAGAGAGAGAGAGGAGATGTCGATTTGATGAACGGCTGATGCGTTGGTGTAGCTGCAGAAGATTCCACACCAAGTTTTGCAGCAAGCAACTTCAATTGACAAAGAATCAAATTTTGGGTAGTCTTGAATTCGTCTTGAGACTTCTTGTACTCGTCGAACTTGGCTTCCAGATTGGAAACCCTCGATTCCATGGTTTTTTTGCAAAACGTTTGCGGCATTATACAACGGAGAAGGATTGAGAGGAATGAACGACTGGCTCGATACCAATGTTAGAACCCTACTCTACATCTTCCACCATTGTACAGAGATGAGATAACAGAACAACAATACAAACAATCAATATTTCATTCACTGCCTTTCCTCTCTTAAAATGTACTATTTATACTAATATTCAACTCTAACTGTCACCACAATATGATGCCATTTGGCATCCTAACACTTCAATAATGTGGAGTGGCAGTTAGAGTTTAGAGTTATGAGTTACTTTAGAGTTTTGATTATTATAGTATCTGTAAGCTTGAGTTTGAGTTTTGCTTAAATGTGGCAATGTGTGGGAATGTCGGTAGTTTTTCCATATTAAAGTTAGTATCTTTGATGGATCTAGACATGTTGATGTACACAGAAAAGGAAATTTATAACATGTGGAGCCTTATTGCTTAAGAACATACACTCCTACAGTTAAGTTTAGAGTTGGTAACTAAACCAACTTCATTAAAAGAACAGGGGATTGTTGTTATTTACACTGATAAAATCTAAAAGAGAGATCGTTGTTATTTACACTGATAAAAATTTATTATACACTTTTTCATACACGAATGGATAGAAGATAATGCTATTGCTTTTCTCAATACCAATATAACATCTAAAAGAGTATCGTTGTTATTTACGCTGATAAAAAAGTTATCACGCATTTTTCACACACAAATAAATAGAAGGTAAAGGAGTTGGAAATTCATGATGATTATTTTCTAGTACCAATAACAAATCTAAATATAAAGGTTAAACTCTAATCCCAGAATGATGATGTCTTTACTTACATGCAACGAGAGAACCCGAAATTGTTTGAATCTTGGATTTCCTACAACATGGGTATTAGAATTATTCAAAATGCCTTATTTCACTTGTATTTACTTTTACAAGGTTATTTCCTCCCCACCCATGCATTGGGGGGTGGGGAATGCCCTACTCACCTAAGGTCTTAGGAGCATGCTTATTTTGACCTTAATTTGATAATAAATCTCTCACCTCACTTGATTTATCCTCCATACAACCAATCAGTTTAATGCTCTGCTTACAAACTAATACAAGTAGGATAAAAAAAAAAAGTGTTCATGCTCCATATTAAGGTTCACAATTCCACACTAGGAAAATCCGGAATTAGGTTAAATAAGCACTAAACGATCCCATACCAAATCCTTATTTCCCGTCTCGATTCATGATTTTCCTTGGTACAATTTAGTAAACACGCCATCAATCCCTAAGCCATGTGGATCTCGACTACTGATAGGTTTATATTGATCGTTTGTTTTTAATACATTCAATATTACTTATACTAAGGGGGTGGGGGATTAAACATCACAATGAGACCATAATAATTTGGTTTGAATTTATCTTTGCCGAAAATAGAACATAAAATATTTTACTTATAAGTGAAAAGGAATACCATTATATAGTGACTTATATTAATAGGATTATCCTTCTAGTAATCCTACAATTCAAAGAGAATACATAAATAAAATCCTAAAGCGACATGGGTTGAGACATTAAAGACGGAAAACAAGCATCACGATTCTTTCCCAAATTAAGACACTGTAAAAGCGGAAAGAAAATTGTAAACTTGCCAAAACGATTGGAATAATTAATTATTTTTGTTATTATAATACAAAATCCTAACTTTATATAGAATCTGGGCATGTACGGAGCAGCATTCACCTCCCTATAAATTACAACGCATGATTTGCTTCAATTCAGGCCACTGCTTCTCTCTCTCTCTCTCTCTCTCTCTCTCTCTCTGCCTTTCTGATCCGTTCGTCGGTTTTTGAACTAGCAATCGACCTACAATGAAGATTCGGGGCAAAAACATTCTGCTTGTGTTGTTATGGGCTTTCGCTTTTGCAGGTTTGCTTTGTATTTCTATCATCTTGTTACGAAAAATTGACTTTGAGCTTGTGTAAAGCTTCAGAATGAAGATTAAACGCTTATTGGCACGGTCTCTCATTATCGTTAATTTTGGTGTTAATGTTGAATTCGTTTGGTGGGGCCCATCGACCGAGCCTTCTGGGGAGAATAGCTTCCCCATCATCAATTTTATACAACCAGTTACACCTAAAAGGCACAATCGAGGCCAAGACACTTATAAGTCGCCCTAAGCAAGGGAACAATACTGCTATTGACGCTGATGAACCATAACTTGTGCCTCAAGTCAAAACAGTACTGCTATTGTTTGATTCTGCTATCATGGGAGGATTTTTTATTTTGCATTTAAGCGATATCAAAATTATTACCTTGACAACATTACCTATGTATTTTAATTTAATTTTTATTTCATCACAACATAGTACGATGAACAATTAAACAATTGCTTTGTGCTTTACAGGGTTTGAAGTAAATTGCTTATCCTATGATTACACAGCCAGTATTGAGGCAAGTTTCCCAACAATTGTATTGTAAAGTTTACATAGAGATATCAATTAAATCTAACAAATTTGTGACCTCTTTTGTTCCTCTTGTTTACAGTGTTTGGCAAAGCCTCACAAACCACAATATCGCGGAGGAATCATTGTAAACTCAGAACTAAATGATGGCCTGAAAGGATGGTCTGCTTTCGGCAATGCAAAAATACAACACCGATATTCAGAAGGCAACAAATTCATTGTGGCATATGGTAGAAACCAGCCACATGACAGTATTTCTCAGAAGACCTACTTGCGTAGAAACAAGCTCTACACCTTCTCTGGTACATACCCAATTACTCTCTTTTTTACTGATTAATGATATAGTTATTAGTTAATTAATAAATCAGTCGATAATTGTACAATATATCTGGTTTGTGTTGGTGCAGCTTGGATACAAGTGAGTAGCGGTAGTGCTCCGGTGACAGCAATTTTCAAGACGAGTAGCGTATTTGTACATGCTGGTGCAATTGTAGCTGAATCCGGTTGCTGGTCCATGCTCAAGGGTGGCCTGACTGTCAATGCCACGGGTCCTGCCGAGCTCTACTTTGAGGTATTTGTTTTAGCTATTTGTACGACATTTACTGATTTTTGTTACGTTACAATGAATTAGTACGTTAATCTCTTATAACTGACAATTGTTAAATTAATAATTCAGAGCAAGAATGCATCTGTTGCAATCTTTGTTGATAGCATCTCCTTACAACCATTCACTGAGAAGCAGTGGTATTCTCATCAACAACAAAGCATTGAGAAGGTGAGTTTGATCAGGCCATATAATTAATCGTTAAACAAGGCTAATTAAACACATATTAACTAGCTATACTCTTTTTACAGATTCGTAAGACGAATGTGAGAGTTCGAGCAGTCGATGAGCAAGCAAATCCACTAGAAAATGCAACAATAACCATCCAACAAAAGGCTGCAGGCTTCCCTTTCGGTGTCGCAATCAACAAGAACATCTTAACCAACACGGCCTACCAAAACTGGTTCACTTCAAGGCCCTTCACAGTCACGACATTCGAAGATGAAATGAAATGGTATAGCACGGAGCCTTCTTGGGGCCGTGAGGACTACTCCGCCGCTGATGCCTTGCTTCAGTTTGCAAAACAACACAAGATTGCAGTCCGAGGCCACAACGTGTTCTGGGACGATCCTCATTACCAGCCCAGTTGGCTCAACTCGCTCTCTGGCCGACAATTCTCTGATGCCGCGTACAAGAGGCTCAATTCTGTCATGGGAAGATACAAGGGACAAGTCATTGCTTGGGATGTTTGTAACGAAAATTTGCACTTTAACTTCTTTGAGAGTAAGATGGGTGCAAATTCTTCAGCTGAATTTTACAATTGGGCTAGTAAAGCCGATGGAACAACCACATTGTTTTTGAATGACTACAATACCATTGAGGAGAGTGGAGATCAAGATTCGACACCGGCTAAGTACCTTCAGAAGCTGCGAGACATACAAGGGTTTCCTGGTAACGAAAATGTGAAGATGGCGATTGGTCTCGAGTCACATTTCAAGACTCCTAACATTCCTTACATAAGATCTTCTATTGATACTCTTGCTGCTGCAAAGGTGCCAATTTGGATTACAGAATTGGACGTCGAAAGTAGTCCCAATCAGGTAAAATACTGCGCCTTTCCAGTTTCCACCCATTGTATAATTGATTTTTGCATTCGATACCTGAAATTTTACATGATATCAGGGCGACCAATTTATTTATGTCACATGTGAAGGGAAGTATTGATTATATAAATAAAAATCACAATTTTGCGGATTTGCAAACTTTTGTTTTTTGGTTGTATATGCAGGCATCATACTTGGAGCAGATTCTTAGGGAAGTGCATGCTCACCCTCAGATTCAAGGCATTGTGATTTGGTCCGCATGGAAACCTTGGGGTTGCTACAGGATGTGTTTGACGGACAACAATTTCAAGAACTTGCCCACCGGTGATGTTGTTGACAAGCTCTCACATGAGTTTGGTTTAACTTCTGAAGCAATTTTTGGCACGACAGATGCTAATGGTTTCTTCGAGGCCTCCCTTTTCCAGGGCGATTACGAAGTGAAAATTACTCATCCTTGCGTAAACTCCCCCTTGGTTCGGGGTTTGAATGTGGCACCATCTGTCGAGTCCCAGCAACAAATGCAGCTTCAAGTTAACGTTTGAGTTTTGTTCGCTAGGGAGTTCTGTTCATTTTTGTTTATTAGTAGGGTAATGGCTAAGAAGACCATTTATTTAAATCATATTTTGTAAACCATATGATATGGTCGGCAATTAATATTTTTTTTTAGTTTCTGCTTAAAATTTACTCACTAAAGTGTTTGTTCTCTTTTGTAATGAAAGCCAAAACATTTGTTCATTACTGAGGCTACCTACATAAGTACCTAGGGCACTTCTCGGACCAAATGGATTCGGATAGGACGAAAATACAAGGATTTCCAAATTGTTAAGAGATATATTGTATAAGTATGACGTGATTAGATACTCCGACACAAGACTTTCACCAAATTTGGGGGATAAAATGTGCAAAAAAATGTAAATAAAATTGCTACATTTTCTCTTATATCAATGCCAATTTCATACTCTTTGTAAGCACTCTGAAAGGTGCAAAAAAAAGTACAAAAACTAAAATACCTCATTTTGTTTCAACAGTTTTCTTCTTCTTTGTTCTTCTTCTTGTGCCGGTCGAACTGACGACCCCGAGGACCTCATGTGAAACACAAAGCCACCAGGCCACAGAGAGACCGGCAGTGTCTCTGCTTTGCTTTATTCTATTTGTGGAGGAAAATACCAAAAAGGGTGGAATCGTCCCACTCTCCCTGTGAATTTTGACGTTGTGTCTGTATTTTTGAAAATTCACAAGAGCTTGTAGCAGTGAGTCGCTCGAAGCAATATCTGATGCAGCGAAATACTTACACCGGAGATATAACCTCCTACCCATGTCCCGTAATTGATAAAAGTGTTGTTTACCATTGAGATTAGGTTAAGCTTGATGCTTTTAATGATTCTGATGGCTTGGAATACTTAGAAGTCCAAGTGGGGTATTGCAGGATACTATTAATGAGAAGTCACTTATCTTGAGTGAGGAATATATGGGCCGCTCTTATGAGAATTTTCTTAATTAAGAGCTTAATTCTCTAAAGCACTCATGAGTAATCGGAAATTGTTTAGGGTTGAAATGAACACAACTGAGCAACCATGGGGTGTCTAGAAGGGTATTGTGTGATTACTATTGTCTTAGCTTACACAAACGGTTGAGCAGTTTAAGACATTGTGTTCATTGATTAGCTAAGTAAATCCGCTAGTAACTACCGAAGGTTCAAAGCTAAAAGCTACCTATCTCGATTTAGTACTTTTGCAATTGAATTCTCTTTCTAGTGTCTGCATTGTAAATCGCATAGTGTTGAGTCAATTTCCATTCGTGTAGTGGTTAGAAAATTTAATAATAATAAATTATTATTATATTGATTTATTAGTTGAATGGAAATTAGAAATAGTTTTTTGGTGGAAAGATGTGTCTATTCAAATAAAGAGTTGCACCTTTTGAATCTTCATAAATCGTCACATGCTTTCCAAAGAAGTATATGAAGTTCTATACATATTCATTCATATAGTGCACTATTAATTGTTAGAGAGTTTGTAGTGTCTCATTGAGTCCATATAAGGGGGTATTCAACACAATCATGATCCATTGGAGCCTTGTGATTTTGAGTGCTACTATTATAAGGATTGATTGTTGTATCTTGGGAGACAAGGACCGATCAACATGAACACCGTAGTGGGGTGTAAACTTGTCTTAAAAACAAAATATCTGACATTTGCCTCGACTCTATTTCTAAGTTTTTCTAATCCATTATGTCAGGTTCATTTAACATTGGTTACTTATGTGCATGCATTACTTTGATATATAATTGCATGAATTATTTCTTAATTTTCTATGTGATTTAATATAGCAACTAGACCCTAATTTTTCCAACATTTCCTCCCCGTTCTTCCTTGTATGCACCAAATTGGGAGAAGATATTATTAAGGCCCTTTGATTGTGAACTAAATGTACCCGAGTGAAGATGCTGACCCTTAAACTTTGTTCATTTCAGATCAAGAACACATCAGTTGAGTTGTGGGTTGTAGCATCTCATTGCAACCATTCATCGAAGAGCAATGGAAGCCTCATCAAGGTCTAAGCATTACTAACGTGAGTTTACGGACATTAGATATACAAATATATTAAACGTTAAACATTAACACTTGAACTCAATTAGTAATAAGTTACACACAAATTAATAACACTTTTGGAAGGTTCATATGAGCAATGTGAGAATCCAAGCAAATTGATGCACAGGGGAACCACTGGCAAATGCAACAATCTCCATTCAACAAAAATCTCTAAAATTCCCTTTTGGTTGTGCTATCACCAACTACATCCTCAATGACACTGCCTACCAAACCTGGTTTACAATCACAAGTTTTGGAAATGAAATGAAATGAAATGGTACAGCACAGAGTTACTGCTCAGGGACACGGGGACTATTTGGCGGCTGATGCCATGCTTGAGTTTGCAAAACAACTCAACATTGCAGTCCCCCAAGGCCACAATGTCTTCTGGGACGATCCATACTACCAACTAGGTTAGTGGAATCACTCTCTCGGCTAAAGCTTTGGTTGACTACTTACAAGAGGCTAAATTCCATTATGAATAGATACAAGGGCCAACTCATCTCGTGGGTTATCGTTAATGAAAATTTACATTTTAATATCTTTGAAAGAAGGTTGGGTGAAAATGCTTCCGCTGTTTTATATAACTGGACTATTAGTGCAACCACCTTGTTCTTGAATGACTATAATACCATTCAGGAGAGTGGAAACTGAGCGTCCACGCTGGCTAAGTACCTCAAAAATCTCAGACATGCGAAGCTATCCAGAAAGTAGTGGAGGACGGTTTGGGATCGGGCTCGAATCTCGTTTTACAACTCCTGACATTCCTTACATAAGATCTTCCATTGATACTCTTGTTACTGTAAACGTGCCAATTTGGATTACAGAGTTGGACATGGGAAGCGCTCTTGATCAGGTAATATAATCTATTTACAATAGTTTACTTGATTACTAAGTAACTTCATATCACGAAATTTCCCTTTTACTGTGGGGATTGGATTTTTTTTTTTTTTTTTTTGTGAAGGGGGTGTGATAGTTTTCGTTGATCATCAAGAGGTATCCTAATTGATTACAAAATATTTTTATAGTAATATATCAATGTCCAAAATAAGAAACGAAATTATTTCATCAAAACAAGAAAAGATTGATGTTAAAACCTACCCCATTGTCCTATTTCTCCACCCACTTCAAATTAAACATTTTATTGATAAATTTATCTGTTATAAAATGACCTTAAAATTAAAAATTAAACAAATTCTTGTCACCCACACAATCAACCCATCACTGGCTTGATGCCATGGCTGAGGAAGGCTGAGGCTAATTTAAGCATGGGATTGCCATGTTCTTGGGCTGGATATGATGGAGTTGGAGTTCTTTGTGCACTGCATGTTATCTCACTTTCACACAATAGTGTGCCATATTAATTGGAATTTGACGACTAGAAATTATGTACATAGGAGGCCTAGATGGGTGGAGGTAGGCGGTTGGGAGCCGTGGTGGTCCTGAAAAATTTGGAACTGGGGTTGGTTCTGGGTGTTGGTGGGTAGGCGCAACTGTGTTGTTGGGGTGGTTGTGCGGGCGGATTTTGGGGAAATTGTTGTCCAGCTGGATTTCTGCACACTTTAACATAGCTGAATATCAGAGTGCGCGATGAATAAGACTA
This sequence comes from Cotoneaster glaucophyllus, assembly GCA_036320875.1. NCBI lineage: Eukaryota > Viridiplantae > Streptophyta > Magnoliopsida > Rosales > Rosaceae > Cotoneaster > Cotoneaster glaucophyllus. The sequence continues at coordinate 22,475,706 of CM070066.1, read as the reverse complement.
TAAATAATAAGAAAATTATTAAACAAATAAGAATGCCGAAATGACTACAAATCTCCAAAAGACTACATTATGTCTAATTTGTTCTTCATACTAAACTATAAGCTATATTTATATGGTGCAAAATCTGGAAACCTTCCACAAATCAGCTGGGCAACAGCCCATTTTTCCATGCCCCCCCCCCCCCAAAAATAAAAAACCTACTCCACCCCATCCAATTAGTTGGCCTTAGGTGGAGGCCAACTAGCTACTCAGCCTAGAATGGATTGACCCAGTAACCGGCCAATTTGACGTCAGGCTGATGCCACCATAACGTCAGACATGGGCATAAATTTTTTTTGCGTCAGGCGCTTGGGAAACACGTGCAAGTGGGTGCGCGTTCCCGACAGCGCATAGGGGCGAGCCCGCGCACTAAGGAACACGGGACTTGGGCCACGTGGTGAGGCAACGGCCGTTGGATTTCCAACGACTAGATTTCTGGACTGTTGGATTTCCCACGGTAAAAAACTTTTGAATTTGAAATATAACGGCTAGTGACGTGTCCAATTTTGGGATGGATTTCAATCTTTTTGAAATCCAATGGTCCAGATTAATAACTTGATAAAATTTATAAAAAATTGTTTAAAAATACAGAAAAATAATAAAAAAATTGTTTAAAAGATTAACTAACTTAATATTTTTTTTTATTTTATAAAAAATTAATAATATTTTAATACGAATTGACTAGGCAATTCAGTTTAGGGGTGGAGATGTACTTGAGCAGTTACTATTCATTGCAGTCGATTACCATTCATTTGGGTGGATTGAATTGACTCTTGACTATGGTGTTTTTAGGGGTGGAGTTGCTCTAAACTAACAAGCAAACTCAAATAATCATAAAAAACTAAAACTTTCCAACACCCCTCTGTCCATCATGGCAGTATAAGACATGGGTTTGCAAACAAACAGATGCGGGCTGGCTCCGTTAGGCGAACTGGCATGCAAACTTGATTGGACTTAACTTGACTTGACTGGCGAACTGAGAAATAAGCATATGAGTGCTCTTGCCACTAAATGGACGAGATTTCCATATTCCAAGTGCACGAACAAACTAAAACAAAATGATATCACTCGAGTGGTCGCGGGTCCAAGCACTCGAGTGACGGTTTTAAAATAATCCAAAACCAGGGGTGGTTCGGTATGGGATCCTAAACCAAAAATGGGATTCCGAATCCCAAATCAAAAAAATTTGGGATGAAAATTTGAATACCAATCCCAAACCAAAATTTCGATATTCCCAAATTTCGAGATTTCTGAAATGTTTTCGGGATGGATCGGGTCTAGATTTTGGGTTTTGAGATTTTGGGCATAAATTTGAGATTTCTAGGTTGTGGGCTAAAATTTAGGCTTTTGGCTTGAAATTTTGTTGCCTAATTTCATATCAATTAAAATTTAGACTTTCTAAAATTAACAATTTGAAATTTCATACCATTTGAAATATCAAATCATTCTTACTCAGTCAAACTGATGTTCCAAAGTTCCAAATTACTTAATTTCATAATTCTATTTCTAATATAGTCTACTATGAAACTATTTAATTTCAACATCATGCACCCCAAAAAAAAAAAAAAAAAAAAAATATATATATATATATATATATATATATATTTCCAGTTCGGTTCGAGATTCCCAAACCATTGAATATGTAATCCCGATACGCGTAACGAAAAGTTCGGGATCGATTCGGTATTGATCCCGGTTCAGTATTATCGGTTTGGGAATTTTTTGGTATGAGATTTGGATTTTTTTGTTTGGTTTGGGATTTTCGGAAAAAACTTCCAGCCCTATCCAAAACTTGCCAACACCAACAATAGAAGATTTCAATGAGTGAGGATCCTCGCCGGATCCTCTTTGTGACGATCCTAGGGATCCTCCAATTACATCCGTTCATCGTACATCGTGCGGTCAGTTTTCGTCAGGTACTATTTATATTCAATTTTAAATAAAAGAATTTACAATAATTTATGACCCTACGATATACGATGAACGGATGTGATTTGAGGATCTCTGGGATCCTCACAAAGAGAATCTGATGAGGATCCTCACTTTTCAACAACAGGCCTCGTTGCCTGTGTGGGCCTCTTAGAAACTCAAAACCTAACAATTTTTCTCCTTGCCTGTGTGGGCTTATCTCACTTTTTTATTTATTTATTTTTTTCTTTATGGGCAGTGGTTTTCTCCATAATGCACAAAACAAGTGCGCGACATAGATGCGGAGGTTAAATTAGGGATGGGCAAATACCCATTGGTTATGAGTAACCGCGGTTACCCGCCCGTTTAAATTAAACGGTTACAGTTATGGGTAACCATTTAGATAAATAAACGGTTATGGGTATAACAGTTTACCCGCGAAATTTAAATGGGCGGTTATGGGTATTAACCGCGGTTATAAACGGGTAACCGTTTACCCATTTATTTTATATATGTAAAATTAACACAAACCATATTCCCTATCGGACAAAACTTAGATCAATGTTATTGACTATAGTGCATGATTTCATGTTCCATTATATATATTATGTTAATACTTTATATTCCGAGTTAAATAACTAAAGAATACTGTCTTTCAACAGTTTTCATAACCCAATAATACCTAGCCAATTTTATATTACCTTCATTGCTAACAGTTAAAAATATCGTCCGTAACCTATAATTTCAATTATTGGAATGGTATAAGGACTTAAAAAATTAAAATGCGGAAATGTATGATGAATGTACCTATAATTGTTAGAAAAAGAAAATAATGACAAATTTTTCTTTTTTAATTTTCAAGTTGTTAAAAAAAGCATGTAGACGGGTGAAAAAGGAATAAATGGTAAAAAAAGAAAGGATAAATGGGTTAAAAAATGATAAATGGGTAAACGGGTCTTAAACGGTTACGGTTAAATGGGTACACAGTTATGGGTATGGGTATAACCGTTTAGGGAATTACCCAACGGGTAAACGGTTATGCGGGTATGAGAATAAACGGTTATGGATAAATAACCGCGGTTACCCGCCCGCCATAACCGTTGCCCATCCCTAGGTTAAATTGCACCAGGTGATAGAGAATGTGCAGCCGGATCTAGTATGATGTGATAGAGACGGGTCAGGTGCGGAGGTTAAATTGCATTAGGTGCAGCAACGGGTTGAGCAGCACATCGAATTGAATCTGGTGGAGCAGCTGGCGGGTTGGGGGTTTGGGTATGCAGGAATATGGGCGTGGTGCGACTTCTGAGCAAATAGAGAAGATTAAATCCCGAAGGATCAAACCAATTCTGATACCAAGTTGAATATCAGAGTGCGCTATAAACAAGACTATAAATAATAAGAATATTATTAAACAAGCAAGAATGCCAAAACGGCTACAAAACTCCAAAAGACTACATAGTGTCTATCTTGTTCTTCATACTAAACTATAAGCTATATTTGTAGGGAGCAAACACTAGAAACCCTAATTCAGATGGACTAGGCTCATATACTAAACTAACAAGCAAACCCAAATAATTATTAAATACTAATATTTTCCAACACATGTCGATTGGAGTTTTTTAAATACAATTTTCTAATAGTCAGAAAAAACCATAAAAGAATTTAACGGCTTGTTTGGTATCCTATCTGAAATTTTTTATAATTTCTCAAAACATTTCTTTAGAATGTTTTTTGAAAACAATTTTCTTTAAGATTCAAAAACTTGTTTGGTATGCGATTTAAAATTTTTAAATCTTACAATTTAAATTGGACAAAAAGATCCAAAAAGAGGGGGTCGAGAGAGAAAAAGGAGAGAGAAGGAAAGAAAGTAAGAGATGATTGGAGGAAAGGGAAAGAAGTGAGAGGATCAGAGGAGATAGAGAGGAAGAGGATTGAGAGAAAGAACCGAAAGAATGAAGAGAGTGGATTATAGGAGACACGAAAAAGGTATAAAAAATAAAATAAAAAAATATAAAAAAATAAAATAAGAGAAGGGGGAGAGAGAAAGAAGAAAAGAGATAGATTTGGAGTGAGAGGGGAGGAGGGAGAGAAAAGAAAAGAATGAGTTTAAGTTTAAAAACTCTAAAAACTCACCTTTTGTGTTTTTAGATAATAGACTATATTTTTGAGTTAATCTTTGGTTCAGTTTTTGAAAATAGTCCTATCAAACAAGTTTTTAAGGCCTAAAACTTGAAAATTGTTTTTGAGTTTAAAAAGTTGGATTCAAGTATAGTACCAAACATGCTCTACAATACTAAGGTTAATTGCGAAGCCTCTCGGACAAAGGGGTAAAAAAACATGGGCCTTGAGTTTTGTTAGGGACACCAAAACCAAATCCGAATGTTACTTACTCACTAAATAACGTGTCAATGTTTGTCCAAATCTAACAATTTGATGAATAAATTTAGTGATTCTAACATTATTACAGTGAATCCATGTACGATTCTAGTTTAGCTTGGAATGTATGGCATGCTAACAAGCTTAGTTATTTGTTTCTATGGTCATGCATTGTACTTGGAGCAGATACTAAGGGAGACATGCTCACCCTCACATTCAAGGAATTGTTATGTGCACTGCACCACGGAAAAGGGATGTTACAGAATGTGCTTAACAGATAACATTAATTTCAAAAACTTGCCCACCATAGTTATTGTAGACAAGTTACTCCATGAATGGGGATCATTGAAGGGCTTGACTCCGAGCACAACCGACGCTAATGGTTTCTTCGAGGCCTCCCTCTCCATGAAGATCATGAAGTCAAAATCAATCACCCTTTGGTGCTAAATTCCTCTATGGTTCGGAGATTGAATGCGACACCAACTATTAATGCTTGCTCCCACATCCAACTCTCATCTTGATTTCTATTTCTTTATTTTCGGTTTTAATTGATCAACAAATGGTGTTAAGCAATTTCAGTATACCACAATTAAAAACCGAATAAGAGCAAAGTGTTGTAGGCCTATTTAACTGAGCTATTCTAAGGGAATAGAGAGAGGGGAGGCCAGCGGCAACAAGAGAGAAAGAGAGATATTCAATTGTGAGGTGTGTGTTGTATCACCCCATTATTCCTTTATTTATAGTAGTAGGATAGGTAAAATCCTTACCCTTTTAGGATTACAACTCTTAATAGGAATTAGACTACTAAAAGGAATATAAAAGATATCCTTAGATACACTAGGATTTACACAATCACATTCTTATTCCAAATATGACCGCAACACTCCCCCTTGAGTGTGTAAATACTTAACAAAACATCGCATCAGATGTTTAGCAGATAAGGTAGAACACTTGATGAAGTCGGCGACACAACGGGTGAATGCGAGTCTCAAATTTAAAGAAAGTATGCATTGGTAGTAAAACTCACAAAACCTTGCTATGGTAAAACCCAAGGTATGGGGAAAACCCATAGACTAAGGAGAAAAGTGAGAAGTATGCATAATGTCTAAAACAAACATCAAACATGATGAAATTAGTGAACTCAACAGAGTATGATCATCCCAGGATGGGTGCCTCGTTAAAACCTCGTTAGGTAGAAAAAAACCCTGTGGGAAAAATGCTCCTAATCGTAGGAAAAAAAAGTACATTAAGATGAAGTGAGTATGCTTCAGGATACTCCCCCTGAGTTAGACATAACTTCCAAATAAGAGAACTACAAGCGATTCAATTCATATAATTTACACATACCGATTCCTCGGACGAGCTTTTGAAAAGTAGACTTGGACAATGACTTGGTGAAGAGATCGGCCAGGTTGTCCTGGGAACGGATTTGCTTGACTTCAATGTTTTGATGTTGTTGTTGCTGATGAGAATAAAAGAACTTCGACGCTATGTGCTTGTTGTTGTCTCCCTTGATGTATCCCTTCTTTAACTACTCGATACATGCTGCATTGTCTTCAAAGATCATCGTAGGAAGGTCAATGACGAAAGTAAGACCACTAGTGCTTCGAATATGTTCCATGACTGCTCTCAACGAAGCACTCACGCGATGCTTCATGCAGGGCGAGAATCTCAGCATGGTTCAAAAAAGTCGCAACTAGCATTTGCTTGGTAGACCTCCAAGATATAGTGGTGTCTCCAACGGTAAAGACATAGCCCAGTTTGAGAACGTGCCCTATGTGGGTCATACAAATATCCAACATCTACGTAACCAACAAGGCGGGAATTAATCCGAGGACCGAGGGGGGCGACGACTCTTGAAGATTCACAGGTATAGAACAAGCCCAAATCTGTCATACCCTTGAGGTAGATAAATGTCTTTAACACCATTCCAGTGTCTGTGTGTGGGCGCATTGCTGTATCTAGCCAAAAGATTAATAGCGAAGGAGATGTCGGGTCTTGTGCATTGAGCCAAGGACAATAAAGCCCCAATTGCACTTAGGTATAGAACTTCAGGTTCCAAAATCTCTTCCTCATCCTCCTTTGGACGGAAGGGATCTCGTTAGCATTTAGAGTCCGAACGACCATAGGTGTACTCGAAGGCTTAGCTTTATCCTCATTAAAACGTCGCAACACCTTTTGGGTGTAGTTTGATTGATGTACTAAGATTCCATCCGAACAATGCTCGATCTCCAGGCCGAGACATTATCGAGTTTTCCCAAGATCTTTCATCTCAAATTCCGATTTCAAGTGAGCAGGCAATTTCCTCAAGCTCTGCAGGAGTTTTGATGAGGTTCATGTCGTCGACATAAACTGCAACGATCGCAAATCTGGAATGTGACTTCTTTATGAACACGCATAGGCATAATTCATTGTTCACATAACCTTAACTTGTCAAATATTCACTCAGACGATTATACCACATCAGCCCGGATTGTTTCAATCCATAGAGTGACCTCCTCAATCTAATAAAGAGAGTGTTCTGTGGTCTAGAACTATTTTAACCAGTCAATGGAAGTCCTTTTAGAACTTTCATGTATATTTTCGTATCTAGATCCTCATAGAGATACACGGTTACCACGTCCATAAACTGCATATTCAATTTTTCAATACCAAACTGATTAGGTAGCGGAACGTTATAGCGTTTATTACGAGGGAATACGTCTCCTCATAATCAATCATAGGGCACTAAGAAAAGCCTTGCATTACGAGGCGTGCTTTGTATTGCAGTATTTCATTCTTTTCATTACGCTTCCTCATGAAAATCCACTTATAGCCCACGGGATTCATATGTGGTGGAGTAGGAGCTACAAGTCCAAACACCTTAAGTTTCGCAAGCGAATCGAGTTCGACCTGGATTGCTTGTTTCTAGTTTTACCAATCCATTCTACATCGACATTCATCAACGGAACGTGGTTCATTGTCATCACTAAGCATGATGTCAATAGCTACTGTGTACGCAAATGCATCCAATACTACGTAGTGGACCGAAATCTAGCGATTCTCGGGAGGCTGGTTTGTCTTCTTTAAGACATCACCATAATCTAGAATAACCTTATGCGTTGGAACGGATGAGTGAGCGATGGTCGAATTCAAACTAAGGTCACTAGTTGGTGCCGATTTCCTTTTCCGTGGTTGTGAATCCTTTGAACCAAGGGGTCTGCCATGCTTCAGGGTCGGAGCAGATGATTGGCTAGCCGCCAATGTACCATGCCGTGTGGAAGTTGCCGCCTCCCCATCTTCGGGGACTGTCCGGCCTTTCGATGTGGTGTTACGACGTACGCGGGGTACATATATCCTTGCAGGTGCGTTTGTAGTGGGTATATGTGATCTTGTCACCTTTGCTAGATCAGTACAAACATATGGCATGCTCTGAGCAGTGCTCTGAATATCTATAATTCATCGCACCTCAGTTTCAGACTAGGCAGTGCGAAGATATAAATGAGGGATAGTGGGAGCATACCACGACAATTCGTGGCGTTCTCAAGGAATGTTAGCATGTTTATCTCCCCCTAACGACGAGAATACTGTATCATCAAAGTGACAATCTGCAAAACGTGCAGTAAAGAGATCTTCTGTCAAGGGTTCTAAATAGTGAACAATTGATGGCGAATCATAACCGACATAGATTCTCATTTTTCTCTGAGGACCCATTTTGGTACGTTGTGGCCGCGCTATTGGCACATAGACTACACATCCAAACACACGTAAATGCGAGACGTCACACTCGTATCCAGTAACCAACTGTAACGGTGAATGAGGTTGGGTAGTGATGGGCCTCAGGCGGACCAACATGGTTGTGTGCAATATTACATAGCCCCAGGCATATACCGGTAGTTTGGTTTGCATTACAAAGTTCGAGCTATCAATTGAAGGCGCTTTATGAAAGCTTCTGCTAGGCCATTTTGGGTATGAACATGGGTTACATGATGTTCCACTTCAATCCTTACTAACATGCAATAATCGTCAAAAGTCTGTGACGTAAACTCTCCAGCATTATCCAGTCGAATCGACTTGATAGGATAATGATGGTGGTGAACCCTTAGCTTAATAATTTGTGCTAGGAGTTTCGCAAATGTAGTGTTGCGTGTGGACAACATGCAAACATATGACCATCGTGTCGATGCATCAACCAACATCTTAAAATATCTAAATGGTCCGCATGTTGGTTTGATAGGTCCACAAATATCCCCTTGAATCCTCTGAAGAAACTTAGGGGGGTTGAGAATAATCTTTGTAATCGAGGGTTGAGTATTCAACTTCCCCAAAGAACACGCTTTACATGGCGGGAATCAAACGTAGGGAGGTAGCTGATGCCCATGTGATGATTTGAGGATACGGCGCATCATGTGGGCTTCTATGCCACGAATGGTTGATGTACAATCCACTCGGGAGACGTTCCAACTTCTTGTGAATACGCTTCTGACCATATTCAAACGAAGTGATACAAAGAAATTCAGAACCATTATCTTCAGTGGTTTCAATATGATATTGATTATCTCGAATATCTCTAAAACTCAGCAACCTTCTTCCGAAACGTGGAGAATAAAGGGCCTCTTTAATGGTTAAGACAGTACCATTGGACAACATGATATGGGCCTTTCCGTATACTTCAATCAAGTTAGATGGTCCTGAGAGAGTTGTCAGAGGTGCTTTCTTAGGTACAAAGTTAGTAAAATATTATCGTTCACGCAATATGGTGTGCGTGGTAGCACTATCAGCTAGACAACTAACTTCCCCACTAGACATATACCTAGAAATAAATTGATTGAATTGGTCACATGCATAAATATAATTCCATTCATTAAATTAATCAATTTGAGAAATAATATCCATAAAAATAACAATCCATAGTTCAAAACAAACCAAACCAAAACAAATTATTTCAAATACTTAGAAAAATTGTTCAAAATTAAACCATAAACCTAGAAAAATAGGGGGGGAGGGTCCGGCCACTCCTAGTGGGTTCGGCCACTAGGGGTAAAACACCCAAAACATGTCTAAAATTTATTCGTCCATAGGAGCTGATGCTTCCTGAAAATCTGATATCTCCATGGATGTAGTAACATCTTCCGGATGTTCCACATATGCAAAGTTAGAATTACGACGGGAATGATACTTGGCAATAGCCTCGGGGGCAGCTCTGCATACGCATGACCAATGATCATTTGATCCACAGCGGTAGCACTGTCCATTTCAGTGGAAGCCGATTGAACGATAGTTTTTCCCTTGTTCTTGAAGTTTGGGGCTTTTGGGGCAAGGGGTTGGCGCTTCTGGGTCAAATTTCCTCCCTTGGGTGGGCCTTGATTCTGTGGACCTTAGGCCAGTGGTTGAGCTTGTCGCCCATTGCCACGGCCATGACGATTTTTGCGTTGTTTATGGTTGCTAGAATTGGTCGCATGTGCTTCAGGCACGGCGTTCGATCTAGTAAGTCTAGCTTGATGATTCTTCATCAAAAGTTGGTTTTGCTTTTCAGTGAGAAGTAAAACAGAGATCAAATCCGAAAATTTGGTGAACTTCTGTGCCCTATATTGTTGCTACAAGACAATATTGGTGGCATGAAAGGTTGATAGGTCTTCTCTAGGAAATCTAATTCGGTTAATTCCACTTTACAGAACTTTAGTAGTGATCAAATTCTACAAACTTCAGAGTTGTATTCATTCACGGACTTAAAGTCTTGGAAGCGAATATGCTACCAATCATGTCTTGCTTCAGGTAAGTAGATGTCTTTTTGGTGATTGAAACGATCTGCCAAAGCAAGCCAGAGGGTGCGTAGGTCAACATCAGCGAGGTACTCAATGTGCAGTGCATCATGGATGTGTCTTCGAATGAAGATCATTGCATTAGCTTTCTGAGCTTCATCGACTGGTTTGTCGTCGGTAGGTGCCTCGATGGTAGCTCTAATACCCTTTTGTAGTAAGATGAAGCTTCACGTCTTGAACCTACTTCAAGTAGTTTCTTCCAGATACTTCCAGAGCTGGTGAAATCGAGCTTGTTCAAGTTCGACATGTCCCTAAAATGAAGGGTACAACAAAAATGTGGTTAGTCATATGGTAATCCATAGACATACATCATAGAACATTCGGGGTTCTATAGACATGTATTGGTTTAATTTATGCATGAAAGCTACAGGTTTCGTGTGGTAAGTTTTGAATGAAAACCCCGGGAAGGGCTGCAGGCCTCGGGCTAATTGGTTTGGGTGAGCCTAGCAGCAATAGCCGCTGGTGTTGGGCTAAAGATTGGACACGGGTGTGGGCCAAAAATTGGACACGAGTGCAGGCCCAGCAAAAACCAAGGCTGGGTTTCATGTTTTTGGGTTAGGGCAGTTCAAGCCGGGCCGAAGATGGGCCTGGAAATGCGCGGGAAAATGGGCCAAGAAGGTTGCAGGCTTTCTTGGTTAGGCTAAGGGACTTCAGGCCCATTAAGCTTATCAGGCCGAAGGCCTGGAGTGTCCGGGTCATCGCAGCAAAGCCCGACGGGCTGCTACTGTGAGGTCTAAGGTTTCAAAACGACACCGTGCCATGACATGCTCCACATGGCTGAGCTTCAGGCCAGCGGCGGTGGTGGTGCAGCGGCCGTGCCACACGGTTCCCAGATTATTATTATTTTTTTTACATCTCTAGGGTTTGGAAAACCCTAAATTGCTTCTAATTTATTTATATGCTTTGACTCACAAATCCCACATAGCAATAGAATTGCGTAATGCATGAAATATATATACATTGACAAATATATGAAACATATAAAAATATATATATCGGAAGGAAAATATAAACATAGGGAATATCTTACTTAATTTTAAGCTTACCTGATTGGCATAAAACAAATAAAAACCTTTGAATGTTGTGGAAGAGAGCCTCCTCCCTACGATCCGTCAGTTCCTTAGCTTCTGGCAAGAGCGTGCTGATAACGTGTTGTAGACCTATTTAACTGAGCTATTCTAAGGGAATAGAGAGAGGGGAGGCTGCGCGGCAACAAGAGAGAAAGAAAGAGATTTAATTGTGAGGTGTGTGTTGTATCACCCCATTGTGCCTTTATTTATAGTAGTAGGATAGGTAAAATTCTTACCCTTTTAGGATTACAACTCTTAATAGGAATTAGACTACTAAAAGGAATATAAAAGATATCCCTAGATCCACTAGGATTTACACAATCACATTCTTATTCCAAATATGACTGCAACACAAAGAAGTATATGACTCTATTCTCGGAAAAGTATTTTTATTTCTTTTACTTTTTTGCTTATTATTTTTTCATCTATTATTTGTCATCTTGTTCTTTGATGAAAATACACTCATGGATTATAATTCTATTTTTCAAATCAGTTGCCATTTTTGGGGTTTTTTTGTCCATTTCTTTTTATCAAAGCCTTGTTTCCCCAAACAGGCCTCTTTGCTTGATGAAAGTAAAGTTTGAAAACGGAATGGCAAAAAGTAGTATTCAAATAGGATTTATATTCTTCCAGTAGATGCCTATATATATCAACACAATCGAGAGAAAAGCTTAAGGGAAAAGCTTTGTAAAAACTATATAACAATCTTTGTAATTCAGTTGTAAAACAGTCAAGAAATATAGAAAGCTTTTCTCTCTCTAAGATCTGATTCTCTCTTTTTCTCTATCTATTTCTTCTTCTTCTGCGATCACCTCTGAGTTCTAAGGCTTCTTCCTTAAGGTTTTTTTTCTGCAATTCTAACATGGTATCCTCGCCATAGATGGATCCAACGCTTCCACATACTCTCTACACCTCTGCAACATAAATTTCTCTTCTCAACCCTCTAATTTGTGAATTCTTTGTGATTTTCTGGGTTCATCAAATTCCCAGTCTTGAAGATACTTGATTGATAGGACAGTGCACACTACCTGTTCGACAAAGGTTCGAAGTGAAATTTTTTTTCTTGCTACTACAACAATGGTCACTGCGGCGCAATTGCAAATTGTGCGATCACCTATTACAAATCTCATCACTACTGTTTCATCTTCAGTTACGGTGAAATTGGATGACTCCAACTATCTTGTATGGAGCTTTCAGATGAGTCTTTTACTTGAGAGTCATGGCATTCTTGGTTTTGTTGATGGGTCCAAGAAATGTCCATAGAGATTTCTCGATGAGGAAAATCTTGAAGGAGTTGAAACAGATGCCTATCAAGTCTAGATAATGCACGATCGTGCTCTTATGCAACTTCTCATAGCTACATTGTCATCCACTGCGATTTTCTGCATTCTTGGAAGTACAAGTTCTCATGAGATGTGGACAAGTCTTAAAGAGCGATTCTCTACAGTCACAAAAGCCATAATCTTTCAAATGAATACAGAGCTACAAAACATTCAAAAGGGGTCTGACTCTGTATCTGTTTATCTGTAGAAAATCAAGGATGCAAGAGATCATCTTGCTGTAGCAGGTGTTCTTTTTGAAGATAAGGACATAATCATTCTTGCTCTTAAAGGGTTATCAACTGATTACAATACCTTTTGATGTGTTGTTCGAGGAAGAGAAAATGGGATTTCATTGAAAGATTTTCATTCATAGCTTCTTGCTGAGGAAGCAATAATTGAACAGTCTTGTGAGTCTTCTGTGAAATTTGGGTCTCCAATGGTTGCTAGTAATCAGTCAGCAAAAGGAAAAGCTCTTAGTCTTGAACAAATTCCATCTCAATCTCAGGATTTTGATATCAGCTCCTCAAGCCAAGGTTTCAATATCAATGGAGGATCTAGTTCCAGTGGGTCTAATTCTGGTCAAGGGTCATTATCTCTATATGGCTCTAGAAATTTCAGTGCCAATCCATCTCACTTTAATGGATATAAAGGTTCTAACTATAAAGGAAAAGGAAGAGGTAGATTTCAATACAATAATGGTCCAAGATTTCATTCTCCATCGTACAACTCAGGTCTTGGAATTCTTGGTGCCCCAAAACCATTTCAACACAACTATCCTGATCATCCAAGTGAGATTCCTATTTGCCAAATCTACAACAAGAAGGGTCATGTAGCTGCATACTGTTTTCAAAGGCACAATACATCATCCACTGGAAATGGTGCTATTATACAATGTCAAATCTGTTGGAAGTTTGGGCATTTAGCAACTCAGTGCTACCATAGAAACAATTTTGCATACCAAGGAAGACCACCCTTAGTCAATCTCACTGCAATGCAAGCCAATTATAATCCTTCTGCACCACCTGAACATTTTTGGGTTGTAGATACTAGTGCCACATCTCACATGACCTTAGAACTTGCAAATTTGAATCTGTCTACTCCATATCAAAGCACTGATACAATAACCACTGCTAGTGGTGCAGGTTTGACCATTTCTTACAAGCTTATGGCATCAGAGATTAGAACATCCATCAAATGGGATTACTTCTGCAATGCTACAACATACAAAGGCTTCTATACTCATAGACACTTCTCCAATCATCTGTACACCTTGTTTGGAAGACAAATGTACAAAAGTGTCTTTTTCCTTTCCTGCAACTAAATCTGTAACTCCATTATAAGTGATTCATAGTGATGTATGGGGACCTGCCCCTGTGTTATCATTTGAAGGACCTAGGTACTATGTTAGCTTCATTGATGAATGTACCAGATACACATGAATTTTTCCAATGAGTAATAAAGCTGAAGTTTTTGCAATATTTGTTAAGTTTCATACTTTTCTTAGTACTCAGTTTTCTGCAAATATTAAAACATTTCAAAGTGATGGTGGTGGTGAATATACAAGTCACCAGTTTCAAAATTTCTTAGCATCAAAAGGAATTTTTCATCAAAAATCTTGCCCATATACCCCAGAGCAAAATGGCTTAGCAGAGAGGAAACACAAGCACATTTTGGAAACTGCTATTACATGCAAACTGCTAAACTTCCATCCAAATTTTGTTTTTTTGCTTGCTCTACAACCATATATTTGATTAATAGAATGCTCTGTGCTACCTTGAAAATGCAATCTCCCTACAAGTTGTTGATTGGCATACCTCCAATCCTTACACATCTTAGAGTCTTTGGATATGCATGTTACCCTTTACTGAAACCATATAGCAGTTCTAAATTACAACAAAAAACAACAACTTGTGTTTTCTTAGGGTATGCAGAAAACTACAAAGGTTTTATATGTTTAGATGGGAGTACAAGTAAGATTTATATCTCTAGGCATGTTCTTTTTTATGAAACACAATTTCCATATTCAAAATTGTTATTTGCTACACATCCCATCTGAAAACCATCATTTGTGCCATCCCTGTATTTATCTGCACCATCAATACCATCAGTCTCTCTGCATAATCAAGTCACATTACCCTCATCTCATATGCATTCATCTTCATCTCGAGCTTCAGAGTTTTTAAATCAATCATCATCTACTGCCACAAAATTTTTGAATGCATCTATAGCCTCAGAGTTATTGGAAACACAATCATGTAGTGCCTCAGATTCTATTCAAACACCTATACTACGTACTTCAGAAACACATTCAGTTTCACCAATCACATAACCTTATCAGTATACAAATACACAGTTTCCTATTCTTGTTGATCCTGATTTCCAACAAGAACAACTTACTGTTGTTCTACCTATCCATATGAATCTGCATCCAATGGAGACAAGGTCAAAGAGTGGAATTATCAAAAGAAAGGCCTATTCTGCCTCAGTAGCTGCAAATTCCACACCAAAAGAACCAAGCACATTCAAAGCAGCTGTAAAAATACCAGAATGGTAATCTGCAATGCAAGAGGAAATTGATGCTCTTCATTCTCAAAACACATGGTCACTTGTTCCTCTTCCCGAGCATAAAAACCTTGTTGGTTGTAAGTGGGCGTACATGATAAAACGAAATGCAGATGGGTACATATCCAGATACAAGGCAAGACTTGTTGCCAAGGGGTATAGTCAAGAAGAAGGTATAGATTATGGAGAGACTTTCAGTCCAGTAGTTAAGCCAACAACAGTTCGATTGATTCTTGCATTGACAACTCAATTTAAGTGGACTCTCAGACAATTAGATGTCAAGAATGCATTTTTGCATGGTATACTTCAAGAAGAGGTCTATATGGAACAACCTCCAGGCTTTCAAAGTTCTACCCACCCCTCAAATTATGTCTGCAAACTTCAAAAGTCACTTTATGGTTTAAAACAAGCTCCCAGAGCTTGGAATGAGAGATTTACAAGTTTTCTACCAGGATTGGGGTTTCAAATGTCTCAAGCAGATCCTTCTTTGTTTGTTAAACATACACCGCTAGGCATGGTTGTTCTCTTACTCTATGTTGATGATGTAATCCTCACAAGAAGTGATCCTCAGTTGATTTCAGATGTCATTGCAGATCTTACCAAGGAGTTTGACATGAAAGACTTGGGAATCTTGAACTATTTCTTAGGGTTGCAAATACACTACAATTCTGATGGGTTGTTTGTCTCTCAATTAAAGTACATAAAAGAGTTAGTGGACAAGGTTGATCTACAAGACTGCAAACCTTGTGCCACTCCATGTTTTCCCTATCATAGGTTGCTCAAAGATGATGGCAAACCTTATCATAGCCCTGAGCAAAACAGAAGCATAGTTGGAGCATTGCAATATCTCACCTTCACCAGACCTGACATAGCTTTCTCAGTCAATCAAACTTGTCAGTTTATGCATAATCCCATGAAGTCTCATGTTATTGCAATCAAGAGAATAATCAAGTATCTCAAAGGCACTTCAGAGTATGGCATTCAATTTCGATCAGGACCTATCTATCTGCAGTCATACAGTGATGCAGACTGGGCTAGGGATCCAAATGACAGAAGGTCTACTTCTGGTTTTATTGTCTTTCTTGGCTCAAATCCAATTTCGTGGGCTTCAAAGAAACAACACACTGTCTCCAGGTCTTCCACAGAGCTGAGTATCGAGCTCTTGCTATCACTACTGCTAATCTTGCCTGGATAAGGCAGTTGTTCTATGATCTACATATTCCATTAACATTGCCACCTTTGATTCATTGTGCCAATGTCTCAGCTATAGCACTATCTACAAATCCAGTATTTCATGCCAAGTCAAAACATATTGAAATTGATTATCATTTTGTCAGAGAAAGGGTTACAAGGGGAGATCTTCATATTCAACATGTATGTTCCTCAGATCAGTCAGCTGATATGTTAACCAAAGGACTGTCTGCACCACTATTTCAGTTGCATTGTGGCAATCTCGTGCTCAGTTCACTCAAGCATGAGATTGAGGGGGGATGTAAGAATAGTGAAGTGAAGAAAACCAATATCCATGTGGAAGATGAATCAATGGTTAGATTGAGTGACACTTGTCAAGAAATAACATAGGTTGTTATAAGGTAGTTAGTCATTAGCTTAAGGGAAAAGCTTTGTAAAAACTATATAACAATCTTTGTAATTCAGTTGTAAAACTGTCAAGAAATACAACAATCATTTCTCTCTCTAAGATCTGATTCTCTCTCTTTCTCTCTCTATTTCTTCTTCTTCTGCTATCACCTCTGAGTTCTAAGGCTTCTTCCTCAAGGTTTTTTCTGCAATTCTAACAGATAGCTGGCCTCCGAAAACAGGTTTCCTTTTAATCCCAAATGATTTTATCAGCTCTGGACGCCAGCTCAAGATGAATCTCTGCATATGGGCATAAAGGGTAACTGTCCTTCATGTTGCTTAAAAATAGTTTAAGTATCCTCACATTTAATTAACATGGGATAAAGATTTCTTGGTACCAGATACCACTGTAATTACAGTTTATGATGTACGGATTTTATTGTTTTCCTACAATTATTAGTTGGTTATGTTGTTATACATTGCGAGCGAACATCTATATATATATATTTGGGTGCTTCATCTGCGGGCCAACATGAAGAACTCAGAATTTTGATGAATAAAAACAAACATAACCATTGATGTTGCTAAACATAAGTCTGACAATCGACCCAAAAATAAAGACGCAAGTCGTACACAGTTAAATGAATATATAGCTGAGAGGTTCAACTTGGAAATCTCTCTGTAGAGCAAAAAATAATTCAAAAAAATCTAGAAGACAAAAAAAATAATCCACAAAATCTAGAAGACAAAAACAAGAATGCCCTCATTAGCTCAGCAGCCCTAGAGGTCTAAGCGGCTTGACTACGACTGCTCAAAGCAGACCTTAAAGATATGATTAATTATATTCCCAATTGAAGATAAACTTCATCAAGTAAGGAATCTCTATCACAATCAATCATGATCATCATCCCAAGATATTATTTCCTAATTAATATCTTGGGAATATTAATTCCTCATTCATCCAACGGATGACACACACCGAATGCCGCCATGTGTAGGGCAAAACCCTAACCCTATGGTCGGCCACTCTACCCTATAAATACATCCATCTCTAGCAATTTCCACTACTTGGCTACTGGTAATGTTGTTGACAAGCTTACATGAATGGGGTTTGAGAGCTGGCTTGGCTTCTTCTGGCACGACAGATGCTAATGGTTTCTTTGAGGCCTCTCTCCCCCATGGTGATTACGAAGTGAAAATCACCCGGCCATCAGTGGAGACCAATTCGTCCTTAGTTCAAACACTGAATGTGGCACCAACTACTGCGTCCCACCAACGTTTGCAGCTCCAACTTTCTGTTTGAGTTTTATTCTATTATGCCTTTCGTTGACGTTTTAGTGCAAGTTTTATGCTCTTGCATTTTGTGTTGTTAATGTTATCCCATTAATAACTAATTGATTATGTTCTTATATACCTTTGTGACTATATATGTTATTGATTACTTTAGCTGCGGGTCATCATGGAACCGAAAAAATGTATTCTTAATTTGCTATGGTCATCATCGCCCTAATACCGAGTGAACCTTTTTAAGAACAGAAAAAATTACACCAGCAGCACACCTTCGACCTCAAGAACAAAAAACACAAATCCATGTCCTTGATTAGAAACTTTCTGTCCATCTGAGTGTGAAAATTTCCGTGTTCTAAGCAAAAAAAAAAAAAAAAAAAAAAAAAAAGGCTAAAAGTTGGAACTACCAGGTCAACAAATAGGTCTCCTTACGCAGTTATGACAACAGGAAATTTTGACACATTGATTGACGTCTTGAAAAGGAGAAATAGACATGCTGATGAAGCTACCATGGTATTTCTTCTTTTCAAGTTAACTATCTCTACATTTCACCTTAAGGGTTTATGGTGTAGTTGGTGCTTAAGATAATGCCTTACGAAGAACATTAAAGCCCTGGAGTCTGTATATTTACACAGATGCTTGTTTGCTGTACTAGTGGTACACGAAGCTAGCGTGATGAAAAGAAAATCCACTTTGAGATAATGGCAAGGCACTTTATCTCCCTGAAAAGTGGGATTTGCATGCCTTAAAAAATAATCCAAAATAATCACAATCTCTCTTGTGATTCTCCTGTTAAATTATAATGGAACTGCTCAACTCAACCCCAAACGTGCAAGTGATCCACTATGAAAACTATGAATTGTTGTGTTCAGTCATGTCAGGTAGTGCTGTATCTTTTTTTTTTTTCTTTTTTTTTTCTTTTTTTTTCTTTTTTTTTTTTTGTCAAAGTCAGGTAATGCTGTATCATTGCTTAGGCGGTGTATTCAATTGAGATTTTAAACACTCGTGATCGAGTTAAAAATTCAAGGATTTTGAAAGAATTCAATTGATTTCTATAGATTCCATGCATGTGAATATTTCAAGTGAATTCTATTTGGATGTTCAATTGATTTCCATAGATTTCATGCATGTGAATATTTCAAGTGAATTCTATTTGGATTTCAATAGGGTTTGTGAGACTTTTATTAATAATTTACTTGATTTCCATAGATTTCATGCATGTGAATATTTCAAGTGAATTCTATTTGGATTTCAATAGGGTTTGTGAGACTTTTATTAATAATTTACTTGATTTCTATGGATTCTTATGGATTCTCATGGATTTTATTATTGTCCGTTAAATGTAGGTTCTACCATAAAACTAAATGGCTATATGAAGAGTAGCACAATTACGTATAAGCACATGCAAGGTCTCTTGTTTCTCCGATGTGGGATTGATACTCTCAACACATCCCCCACGTGTGGCGAAGTTTCAAGCCTAGCATGTGGGCAATACAAGTTGGATGATATGGAGCACGTGTGGCCGCTAGGCTTCACACATGGGACAATTTGTTCTGATACTATGAAAAAAGTTGAGGTTCCACCATAAAACCAATTAGCTATATGAAAAGTAACCTAATTACTTATAAGCATATATAAGGTCACTTCTCCTTCCGACGTGAAATTGAACTCTCAACAAAATACATATGAAGAGTTAAAATTGTACCACACCGCCAATACTCTTAGTGCACAATATTTGACCCTTTTTCTTTACTTGACCTTCCCTTTGCTTTTCTTCGCAGCTGCATGCTTGCAACTTATCCACCCTCTTCCCCTCCATCAGAAATCTCATGCTTTGTGTTTGTCAAATGAGAATTGAGCATAAAAATCTGAGTGGAAAACAAATAAAAATTACCACTTTGTGATGTCGTGAAACTACTACACTGCAAAACCAGATGAGGAAAACACATTTGATAAATAAATTAGAGGTAGAAACCCATAACTAAAGTTGAATCTACACTATATATGAACTCTCATAAAGTCCAAGGTATACCAACTTTTTAGATTAAATTTACAAATCATATGATGTGTCAATAATTAAAAAATAAGCACATTAATTAACACTTGAGTGATAATCCAATCTTTAACAAGCACGTCATATGATTTACAAAATACAGTTTAAAAAATGATCTCCCTAGCATTACTCTTTTAAAAATCCATTCAAATCAATGATTTTTGAATACATGTGGACTTTTATAAACTCCTTTAATCTCCAAACTTTCATAAACTTCTTTAAAATTTTGATTGAGTACCAAGTTTTTGACTCTTTTCAAATCTTTTAAAATCATTTTTAAGACCTACTATTATTTTGCTTATTCATCAAAATGTGAAATCTATTGGGTCATGATTTCTAGCAAGTACTTCTTGATTTTCTGACCCAAACATGTAAGTTTTTCCTCTACAAACTCAAGGACGAATGTAATTTCTCTCTTTAGACACTCTTTATTTGCCTCATAGGGATCTTGGTTCTTGCTCTTTGAAGTTGGAATTTTTTTTCGAAGTTTCAATTAATATGAATTTTTTTCTCCAATATATTTCGGTTGTGGACATTTGATTATTGTTTGAGCACAATTTGCAGCAGTAATCAGAATGACTAGAATAACCTCTAAAGCTATCAAAAAACCCTCAAAGAGTGAAGGTGACACTGATGTGATGTCGGTGGCTAAAAGGAGATATTTAACCCTCAAAGAGTGAAGGTGACACTCAGAGCAGTAGCCTTGGAGCTTGAATAATTGCGTACCTTAGATGATGGATGAAAGCAGATATTTACAGTGGTGATTGGAGAGTCTTTGAAAGAATTGCCAACCCTAATCCGTGTGTAATTCTGAATCCAAGAGGAAATCTAGTAAGATATCTCCTTACTTTTTAGATCACCCAAATCCATTAAATAGAGACTAATATGGATTTAGATATGTATATCCTAACTTGCGGGTCAAGTAATCAAACTTATTTAACCACACCCACCGTAACTGGACCTCTCAGACCTGATGAGAGAGTTGGCACGTTGGGTTCTGACCTGACCACTTAACCGTTGAGGGCAATCTGACATTCCCTATTAGAATGCCACTTAGCAGTATCTTCAAAATAAATAATCAAACAATCCTTAATAAAAATGATTTTAATATGACTAAAAGCATTTTTGGTAAAAATGTTTTTTAAACTAGTCTTTAATAAAAATGCTTTTAGTCAAGCGTTTTTTGTGAAAGTGTTTTGAAGCCAATCCTTGGTAAAAATGAAAATGAATCCTAAAAAAGCACTTGAAAAAGTACATGAAGTTCGAATGTTGTGGAACCCAAAAATAATTTCACCAAAAGCGCTTACAATCATTTTAAAGCCCTTCTAAACGAGCTTCATGATAATCTCCAGCTTTGTGTTGTAGTAATGTCCCTGCCGGTAAGTCACATGCTCTTGGTATTTAGGGCATGAAAGTTAATCAAACAAGCTGTAGGATAAGAGGAAAGACTGCCATTTCCTCTACTAATTCCTATTTTACAAATGTTCACTTATATACCTAAACCACCACATGGAGTATACAATTTTGAATGCATTAATTAGTAAGGAAAAAGAAAACAAACATTGAAGAAATGGAGATGGCGACTTCCAATACGACACATCAAAATTTGGATATATTCATCCTAGTGCAGACTCCACTACTAGCTCCAATTAAATCAATGTATTTTAAAGTTTATAGATCAGAGTTTTTGTTCCCTTGTTAATTAATATTTTTTATTCTTAACAATCACAGGTTCGTAGCACTTTAGATTTAACCTCATTATGTGCAAACACTGAAGATAATTCACGGGGTACCATGAAACTCCGCAAATTAAGCAGTCAACAATTGCCATTGTTACCCGTGGTTATTTCTTTTTATGAATCCAATTTCTCTAACATAAACTCACGCTTATTACATTCCAACGGCACAAAAACAAAACTTTAGAGGATACATTTATTTATATTGCAAATCACTTGGCACAAAAAGACAATTAATGGCACACGAGGAGACTTTCAAAAGAAAACCAAAAATTATTATGGAGATTAGCTTTTGAAAGATACCATGCATTTTACATTATAAATACTCCAACAGCGTCGACGCCACAACCACAAGTCTGGCATTTTGAAGATAGGTTCTTGTGTAGACTGTCATCATAGAGTGGTTTCTACCTCCACTGCAATATTGTGTGTTTTGTGTCTCCAGTTGCTTCACAATAACATACCTACATCTTTCTTCCCAAAACTTTGAAGTAATTAATTTTTATTTCTTGCTAGGAAAGACTGTTGTGTTTTGAA
This sequence comes from Cotoneaster glaucophyllus, assembly GCA_036320875.1. Classification (NCBI taxonomy): domain Eukaryota; kingdom Viridiplantae; phylum Streptophyta; class Magnoliopsida; order Rosales; family Rosaceae; genus Cotoneaster; species Cotoneaster glaucophyllus. The sequence goes on along the minus strand of CM070066.1, from coordinate 22,453,437 downwards.
GTGGATCAAGATGTTCACAGAAGCTTGCACCTTATTGCTTTCATGCATCTTTCTGTATTTTGGTATCTCTCTCTCTCTCTCTCTCCTCGCTCTCTATCTCATATATATGTAAATTTTTCATGTTATTTTAACAAAAATATATCTTCACCGTGCCAAGAAAAGTGATTAAGCATTAGGATCCTAATTGTTTTTCTTGTTCCTTTGGTTACTGTTAAATCATGCAATGAATGCTTTGCCGTCATATAAATTCATCTTTCTAAAAGTAAACCTTTTCAACTGTTACAGGGCATGGCACCCATGCATCATCCTACAACTACTCCACAACAACAAAGGCAAGAATATAACTCCCTTCACAATAATTTCTTTCTTTTGCTTGTATAGGTTTTGTCACTTAATGATCAGATTTATAAATAAATTTATATATATATATATATATATATATATATATATATATATATTCCCCTCCCCGTTCTCAAGAACTCGAGCGGTCTTTACTTTATAGGTATATATTATATGAATTTATTATACATGACTTGTGAAACATTGTTGAAAATCATTAACTACTAGCTACAGTGCTTGGTAGAGCCACTAGATGCCCTATATGGAGGAGGGATTATAGTAAATCCAGAATTTAAATACAACATTGAAGGATGGGAGGCTTTTGGACAAGGGAAAATAGAAGAACGGATATCGAAGAAAGGAAACAGGTTCATGGTGGCACACAGTAGAAAACATCCACTAGACAGTTTCTCGCAGAAGGTTTGCATTGAGAAAGGGAAAATCTATAGCTTTTCTGGTAACTAATTTCAGAATCATCAACAATTTAAAAGCTATTTTTAATTGGATGTAATGTATATATTGTAGAATTTAAGAGTATAGTACTTGTTTCAGCTAGAACTTATGTGATTTATTAATTATTTGTCACATTATTATTTGATTGAGGCAAGTTTTGGAAATTTTCAGCTTCTGTTCAAGTGAGTGAAGGAAGTGAGATAGTAGCTGTTGTTTTTAAATTTCCCAACCGCGATGGTGTGCGTGGTGGTGATGTAATAGCTGAACATGGGTGTTGGACACTGCTAAAAGGCGGTTTCGTAGCTAATTTCACAAGCCCTGTTGAGATTCTTTTTGAGGTAAGGTAAGGTGACATATATACATATACATATATATATATATATATATATATATATATGAAAATAAGTATATGTATATGTTATGGTTCTTGTAATCTTGGCAATTCTTCATTTCTATTTTCAAACTATCGACCAAGGAAGAATCACCAGTATCCTACTGATACCACAAGAAATTCAAAATTAAATGAGTTTCTTGACCGATATGCTTTTTTGTATGTATCTTTTTATCTAGAGCAAAAATACATCAGTGGAAATAATGGTGGATAATATGTCATTGCAACCTTTCACCAAGGAGGAATGGAGATCCCACCAAGACAAAAGCATTAAAGAGGTACCTGGTACACCCAAACATGATGTATCCCTTGTTCTGCGTTATGCATAAGTATAGGGAGAGTGTCAATTCGTATTAGCAGGTTGTGTTCATGTCGTGTCATTTGATGAAAAATTTTGTTCACTCTAATCCCTGCAGCTGCGAAAAAGTAAGGTGAGGTTCCAAGTAACTCAGGCAAGTAAAAATCCTCTCAAAGGTGCTAAAGTCTCCATCAAGCAAGTTAAGTCGCATTTCCCATTTGGATGTGGCATGAACCATTACATCCTCACAAACTCCGATTACCAGAAATGGTTCGCCTCAAGATTTAAATGGACTACTTTCACCAATGAGATGAAATGGTACAGCACTGAGAAAACACGTGGCCAAGAAAACTATACTATTGCAGATAACATGGTCAAATTTGCCCAAAAAAATGGCATTTCTATTAGAGGTCACAATGTCTTCTGGGACAATCCCAAGTACCAGCCTGACTGGGTTAAATCCCTTTCCCCTAATGAAGTACGAACAGCAGCAGCAAAGCGAATCAATTCAGTTGTTTCTAGATACCAAGGACAACTCATTGCTTGGGATGTAGTGAATGAGAATCTTCATTTTAGTTTCTATGAAGATAACCTCGGCGAGAATGCTTCAGCAGAATTCTATTCCACAGCTCAACAGCTTGATTCTGACACGACTATGTTCATGAATGAGTATAACACCATGGAACATAGTAGCGACGAGAAATCAAGTCCAGCCAACTACAAGAAAAAACTTGAGGAGATCTTATCATATCCCAGAAATGAAAATTTGTCGCTAGGAATAGGGTTGCAAGGTCACTTTGGTTCTGGTCAGCCAAATCTTGCTTACATGAGATCTACTTTAGACATGTTAGGTGCAATCGGACTGCCAATATGGCTTACAGAAGTGGATGTGGAAAAAGACCCGAATCAGGTACGAAAACTGCAATATGTAAAGCAACCTGATGATAAATAAAAGTCCAAAAATAGTAAATTTGGCCCGTGACATTTTCAAGTGCAAGAGTTCATATTAATACACTATTAATTTTTTTTTTTGCAGGCTCAGTATTTGGAAGAGGTATTATGGGAGGGATATTCTCATCCGGCAGTTCAAGGGATCATCATGTTTGTAGGTCCAGAGATAGCCGGGTTTAATGTGACCACCCTTGTCGATAAGAACTTCAAGAATACACCAGCAGGAGATGTTGTGGATAAGCTGATTGAGGAGTGGAACTCTAACACTCAGGAAATCATAGCAGATGATCAAGGATATATCGATGTTTCTTTGTTCCACGGTGATTATGAGATAACTGCAGAAGGCCGCGTGGCTAATACCTCGGCTACCCTAAGTCTTAGTGTTGCACAAGCTCATGGACCGCAGGCAATTGTTCATGTTCATATTGATACCTGAAACTGAAACACAATGTATACATGAGAAAAATAAATTTCTACAGTATTATCACAAAATCCTGGTGCAACAGCCTACAGAGCACCCTACAAGAAATTTGTGATAGGCAATAGCAGTTGTTGCCAAAAGTTGAAAATTTGTGGCCTAAGAGTATACGCAACAAATTGCAGTCATTGCCACTTGTTAGACCTTAATAGCTAAATCAAATAAAATACATGACTATATATGGACTGACCTGGAGCTGGACATGCTGAAAGCTTTGGTTGCTTGAACCACAAGGAAATCTTCTACACACTATAGCCCTTATGTGCAATAGACTCAATGGGGAGTTTGTAAGCTTTGATGCGTATACTATATGTGCAGGGATCCCTTGTATTTATAGTGGCATAAATCATAGAGTTCCGTCCATAAAAGAACTCCACAATTCACCTGGAAAGCCAATAAGTTGACCCACACGCCAACATAGAGTTCTAGACTCTTTGAACCCCTTTAACCTCAGATAATACAATCTAACACACTACTTAAGAGAGGACAGTTGTTAGTCTAATCCAATCCCCAAATCCTGAGAGGACAGTTGTTAGTCTAATCCAATCCCTAATTCCTACTTAAGTGTCATAATTCTACAATGACTATGAGACCAAACCCTAAGTGAATACATAGGAAAAAGGTGAAGTAAAACTCCAGCACCACTGTCATTGTCTTTACTGCCATATATTTCTATTTAACAGCATCCTTCCAAACCAGCAGAATGGAAAATAAGTGCATCCACATTGATTTTGGGTATCCCATACCTTATTATGGTAAGTAAGCATGCCCCAATCTAATATAAATTACATGATGGGAGAATTGGGGGGATTCGGACTCGAGTGCATAAAGGGAGCACATCCGCACTAGCTAAGTGGTTGTACCCACGTCTGCAATTTCTATCTAAGAGTTTTCTCATTTGTTCAATTTTTACTAAAACAAAGTTAAAAGTTCATTGCATGGATAATCAAAGATTGAATAACATCTAATATTCAAAAACGCCAAACAATTATTCTTTGTTCCGCTTCATGCGTTTACAACTTAATACTAATTTGAGAATGTTAAGAATTCATTTACTTTCAAATTCAATTAGAAGGGGAATGAATGTATCCATATTTTGTAATTAAAACCGCCACAATCTGTAATATATGAGAGCATAAAAAAAATGGGAAGACATAGAATTTAAACAAAATAGGGAGCATAAATTTGATAATTCATCAACTTCCACATCATTTAGTTTACAAATTTAGTCTACAAATTGAATCTCTCTAGCATTACATAACTCAGCTATAAACTCATATAAATTCGGAAACACGTAATCCTAAATAATTTTAAATCCACATTTCTTTTAGTTTATAACGAAGCTACAATGCAACGTTAATTTTTAGAATATGAAAGGAGAAAATTGCACACTTCCTTTTTGAGGCGAACTGACTATTGTTAACTAGCCTGGACAAGTGAGTAATTTACATGTAATAGATTTATTATCACCGTGATGGTGAATCTGCTTCCAGTAAATCTTTCCCCTGAAAAGCATGACGTACAATACAATACTTGTTAATGGCTTACACATTGGGATCGAGCAATTTTATAATATGTTATAGACAGATTATGTCATTTGCCAGCATAGGCCAATAGAAGGCAACAAAAGTTTGCCCATGCCTTGAATTTGGCAATGGCCGCCAAACCAAATGAACTACACACTCACATCAAATATGAATTTGATATTTGAATCCATCATCATATCCATATATCATGGCCTCATATATATAACAAGTCCATATCTATTGACCAAAAAAAGAAAAGAAAAAAAAGGCAAGTCCATATCTAATTGTGGGTGAGTAAGCAACTTGATAGGCCAATGGAACCAAAGCTACAAAGCTACCAATTTAAAGCACGTTTAGAAATCACTAATGATGGTTTATATATATATATACAAACTACATATTGAGACTACATGCAGCATGTGCAATGCTTAAGCTAAGACTCAGAAAGAAAACAAAAGAGCAGAGAAAACAACTTTCATGGCCTAGCTCCTTATAGCTATGAAGCACGACACTGCCGCCATGATAATGGTGATTGCAACAAGGCTTACATCGTCAAAAATGGCCGCGAAACGCATTTCTTGCAGCTCCCAAATCGTCGAAGCGCAGTGACTCAGCCCCTCACAAATCATTACCAAAATAGCCATCCCCTTCTGGTATCACCACAATCACATGCAATGGCATTACATTTACCACTAGAACTGAATTCTGAGCATTAGACAGGAGAAAATAAAAGGAAAAAAGACCTAGCAGCTATCTCATCCCTAATATTGTTGACATATATAGTAGTGAAGGAAATCTATATATATATATATGTAATTATGTATATGTGAGAGAGAGAGAGAGAGAGAGAGAGAGAGAGAGAGAGAGAGAGAGAGAGAGAGCTAGCATAGTGTGTCACAGATTGTACAATAAGTTCTTGGAGTTTTGCTTATATCACAGTTTTCAGCTGCTTCTAGGATGCTTCCTATTATTTTCTGTGATATAAGATCCACACCAGGATGGGCCCCAGGAAATCACATTTGTCGTCAACTGCCAATGATTTCATTTTCTGCATGTAATTTCTTGGCCCTGTATACTAGGCAATAGATGTTGCAATGTTTCTGTTCAGTTTTGTATTCGAAAGGATTGAACTCTCTTTTTACATGCGTTGTCGACTTGTGGTTTGGTGTGATCCAAAAGATTTCTGGTTAATTATCTGCTGTCTAAAAGTATTTATTTTAAGTAACTAGCTCGAAAGGAAACTTCCGAGATTGAATTTTGTGAACAATTTATTTTGGGTTTTATCAAATTTTCTCTAAACGTTGGGACTATATTTTGTTAGGCAGCCTAATACCCCATCATATACAAAAATCAAAGAAAAAAAGAAACTTGGCACAAAATCGAGTGCAGTGGTGTTTCAGAATTTATACAACCGATCTCACTTAGTGGGATAAGGATGTGTTATTGTAATGTGATATCTAAACTATTTTATAATTTATATGAGGTTCTGGTTCGTACTTGGTTGCGAGAGATGGGCATACTGTGTAGATCAATTGACATAATTCACATGTGTCACATCTAATTTAAGGCATATATTTTTTGTGGAATTAAATTACAAATTCAACTAATATATTACATTCTTCTTGATGGACTAGACTTGTTCACATTTATTCATGTGTACACTAGACAATCTTGTTAGGATGTTTTCAATGGCCGCAAATACCAATGCCAATTTATAGGTCCAGATGATTCTAAAACATGAGAGAAAAGAGAAGGTTTTACAGCTGTGTGAGTCCCTCCAACACCATCTCAGAATCCAGAAAAATAAAGACCAAACATTTGGGTTGCTCCAATGGCAGGAAAAAAAAAATATTAATGTCACTTATTAGCCTTTTACACACCACCAATTTTGGACTCAAAGTTTGTATTTGGGTCAAGATTTTGAGTTTATAATTGGTGATCACCTTATATAACTTGTATATAATCAAATAATCAAAATAATTTGGGGCTTGTTGTATGCCTATTTGACTGAGGTGTGTGTTGTATCACCCCCTTATGCCTCTATTTATAGTAGTAGGATAGGTTAAATCTTTACCCTTTTAGGATTACAACTCTAATAGGATTTAAACTACTAAAAGGAATATACAAGATTTAACCTATCCTAGATATACTAGTATTTACACAATCACATTCCTAATCCAATAGAACTGCAACACTCCCCCTTGAGTGTGTGAATACTCAAACAAAACATCGCATCAGATCTTCAGCAGATGCGGTAGAACAGTTGATGAAGTCGTTGGCACAACAAGTGAATGTGAGTCTCAAATTTAAAAGAAAGTATGCATGGGTAGTAAAACTCACAAAATCTCGTTATGGTAAAACCCAAGGCAGGGGAAAACCCATAGACTAAGGAGAAAAGTGAGAAGTATGCATAATGTCTTAAAACAAACGTCAAACAGGACAAAAGTAGTGACCTCAACAGAGTATGATCATCCTACGATAAGTGCCTCGTTAAAACCTCGTTAGGTAGCAAAAACCAAGTGGGAAAAATGCTCCTAATCGTAGGAAAAAGAGTACATTAAGATCAAGTGAGTATGCTTCAGGATACTCCCCCTAAGTTAGACATAACTTCCAAATAAGAGAACTACAAGCAATTCAACTCAGATAATTTACGCATACCGATTCCTTAGACGAGCTTCTGAAAAGTAGACTTGGGCAATGACTTAGTGAAGAGATCGACCAAATTATCTTGGGAACGGATTTGCTTGACCTCAATGTTCTGATGTTGTTGTTGCTTGTAATACCCTGAAAAATTTAAATGTATGAATTGGATATTCATAATTATGAATATGTGAAAAGAATTGAGAATTTATATCAATTTATAAGAGTTTGGTTTCAAATTAAATGAGTTACAAAGTTGAAAGTTTGGTCATTAATTATTTAAAATACGTAGACCTTACGAAGTCAAAATTTATATTTCTGGGTAGAGCCTGATCTCACGAACGCGTAGGCGCAAACCATTCGTGAAACGGAGTTATAACGAAGAAGTTATTAACGTTTAAAATCAGGGATATTTTGGTAATTTGAAATTAAATTAGAAGACTCCAGAAATCTGGAGTTATGTTGCTTGCCACGTGTGTGGCTGTGGTTGTGTAGGAAAATATTGACGAATGGTTGAGATTAAAAAGGAAGTTTAGAAATCAGAAGGGGGGGATGATGAAAGGAGAAAATAGGAGAGAAATGAGGGGCATGGGTTTCTTCCCAGCCCGTGGGTTTCTTCGACCCAACCCGATGGGGGTGTGGAAATCAGGCGGTTTCCACGGCGTTTGACGGTGGAATTGAGGCAAGTTTCTATTCAAAAATCAGCCCCTAGTCTTCCTCTACCATTTTCATTCAAAAATTAGAAGAAAATGGGGTGTGAAGTGGTCCCAAAACCGGCGGTGGAGATTACGGGTCACGGCGGCCATCCTCCAAATTCCGAAACAAAATCCTTCAATTTCCACCAACAAAATAGTCCCTTGGAGCTCAGGAACAAATCTCAAACAAGTTTGGGGGCGTTCGTGTTGCTATGGAGCCGAAATGAAAGACACCCATTCTAGGGTTTCCGGCGGGGTTTGGTGAAATTGGAGCCTTCTCCGACCAAATTGGGCTTGGCCACAGGTATAAAGTTTGTTCTACTCTCCGAGATCTTTGTTTCTGTAATTTTTGAGAATTTTTAAAAATAGTTGAGTTTTCCGGCGAGCCAGGGCGGCCGACCGCCACCCACGGCGGCGGGAACGGCGGCATAGCACGGCCGAGGAGTAGATTTCGTGTTTTATGTGAAGTTTATTATTTGAGTATGTTTATAGAGACCTAACAACTGTGAAACCAAATATAAATATAATTGTGGTATATGTTGGATTAAATTTTTGTTTTCGGTTTTGGTTTAAGTTTAAGTTGAGATTGTGAACTACGGCTGGCTTGATCCCCGAGCTGGGGTACGTAGGCAGTCTAACGGAAGGTTAGATGCAGCCATAAAATAAGTGAGACTAAAAATACAAATCAAGAATTAGTAGGTAAATGGAATTTTGGCCTAAGAGAAGGAATTGGTTCTAAATTTGGATTTTTAATTTTACATTTTGGCAAATGAATAATGGTTAGGTTAAGTTAAGTTAAGAATACGCTTTGACCTTTAAGCAAAATATAGTTAGCTTGTAAGGTTTTTGAACTATTAACTTAGAGGAAGGGTTTCACGAAACTAAATTAAATCAAATAAATTTGTAATTTGGGGCCTATCTTCAAGACTAACCCCCGAAATAAAATATTTCGGGGCCGGGGTGTGACAGAATGGTATCAGAGCAAAAGATCCTACCATACTAGATGCATTATTCTTGAATCTCGTTGGTTTGAATTATGACATGCATTGTGAGTGAATGCTTGGGGTTATAGGGTAAGTTTTGCTATTTGTGCGCTTATTGTTTTAACATGGGATTGAATGCTGGAATTCGACATCCCCTCGTGGGGAATTGAGTATGTCCTTTCTTTGAGTTGTATCCCAGTGGCTTTGTAGCTTTAGTGGGTGTATATGAAAGTGCACATGGGGGAATTCGAAGGAAATCATTCTTTGCAAGCCTCTTGCATGCAATTGTTGCTCAAAATTGTAGCGTAATTAGTACCAAATACGTACGGTATATTATGCAAGTAATGACTTACCATAAATTAGTCATTGCTCTTTCGTGTTCCTATTATTATTATTATTCTGGCAGACCACATATTTTCCTTTTTCTGTACTTAGCTGTTTGAACTAGGTTTTACTTGTTCAGTGGTTAGTGTTTGGTTTGAACCTGATGTTTTTCTACTCATGTAATGTGGCTCTTATATTGCCTTTCAATTTTGCCCTTGAATATTTAGCATCTCGTGAATTTGATCGACATTATGCTATGTATTATGACAATGTTAAATGTTAAGATGATTGCGACATTGTGACATGTAGGTGGAAGAATTGTATTATACCTGTGCCAGTGAGAAATTTGTAATTTGGGCAAAAAGGGCCCGTGGATATAAGGGAGGATATGTGAATCGGGCACAATGACCCATGGATGTGGAATCGGGCACAATGACCCGTGAATGTGAAATTGGGCAAAAAAAAAAAAAAAAAAAAGGGCCCGTGAATGTGAAATTGGGCGGAAAAAGGCCCGTGAATGTGAAAATTGGGCGAAAAAAACCCATGGATGTGGAAAAAAAAAAAAAAATGGTGGCGGAAAAAAAAAAAAAAAAAAAAAAAATGTGATGTGGATTGACCAGGTATATTACAATCTTTTCCAGCTTACTAGTCACTGATTGAAATTAGAGAAAGTGGAGGTGAAGTCATTTATTGCAATGATAATTTTTGTTTGGAAATCTTAATATGTATGAAAAGAATTGATGAGTGTTCTGGGTTAACCAAAGATTACTTAGGTACACATTGTTTGGGTTTTTGGCTTTTAAGTCTCTTCAAATTTAAATCATGATGTCTGTTTGGACGTAGTCTTGTAATATTAGATGATAAAATCAGATTTCCTGGTTTTTCTATGGGCATCAAATTAAAATGTTATGAAACTGAACTTGTTATGCATACATATTCTTGGCAGATATACCGAGTTTCCGGGCAGATTTCATGTCTTGAATAAAGTTTGATGAAAGACTCATCTAATGATTATCAAATGGCTTTATTTTTATTATTATGTTAAACGCATATGATTTATGTGTACATTGCCAATCTTTCGTCGCTTGAATATGGATGGTTGCATGTTGATCTTTTATAATGAGTGTGATTATTAAGACCTAAAATTTATACCTATATTTCAACTGGTTTCATTAGCTCTTACTGTTTGATTTCTTTTGGTATGATTTTGTGTTTCAATCATACATGGTTAAGGAAAATTAAAAGAAAAAAAAAAGAAATTTTATGATAGTATGCTTTTGTTCTACAGTTAAGTTATAATGTTGTAGATTAATGGAGAGTTAATTCTATATTATTTGCCTTATATCTTGCATATTAACTTATAATGTACGCTTATATTGTAAGGATTTCTTTCGGCTTGTTTAAGGGATACGCGAAATAAAGAGTCCTTGTGGCTAACCAGTTGGAATAATGATCTAATTCTACTACTATAAGAAAGTCTTTTGGGACATTACATTGTTGATATGCTGAATTAGTGGAAATGTTGTTCACACTATGTTGTTTTTGTTTAAGACTTTCAATTAAATTCATAGTTGCATATGGCAATATTGATGCTTCACTGGAAATATTTAGGCAAACTAGTTGGGGTTTGATAAAGGACCAAAGTCTCTGTGTTTAAAGAGCATGTTGCAAGGATGGGAGTGCTGGAATTATTCGATTCAGCAGTTATGTGATAGTAAACTTACAATTTGATTTTGTTTACTTTATAGCTGTCTCTGCAAATAAGTGTGAGAAAACTTGCTGATTTGGTTGTATGTGTTGATTTTGACATGAATTTTAGTGATAAGCAAATGTTTGGCTGTTGGGGTTTCACTACATTTTACCATCCCTGGTAGCATTGTTGCTTATTTGAAAGTTCAGGTGGTTTTAACTATTGCAACGTGAAAGATAGTTGAAGATGCTTTGTTAAAAGTAAGCAACGATAAGGCAATGGTTTATCCAATGGGAGTGTAAAGTAAAACTCCCTTTTGGCCAACATGTTTATGCATCGTACGTGAATGGTTTTGTGATATGGTGATTTCAGAGTGACTGTGTTATGATAGTGCATGTCCTTTCTGAAGTTCTATGTCTCGAATCACTCATGGTGGGTGTGTGAGAAATTGGTTATTCGTTTAGTAACTCACGTGATCACTAAAATAAGGGTGGTGGAATCGTTATGTTGAAAATGGTAAGTGTGACTAGAAATTTCAAATGTTGGCATATGATAACTGTAGTTGAAAATGTGGTATCCATTAAAGTCATGACAATTTATCGAATCAAAATAAAAAGTATATGTTGTGGTATGAATGAACATGAATAAAAATATGGAATGAGATATTGAGTTCATTTAATAAAAAATGTTTTCTAGGAAGTTTTTGCGTTTGATGAGGAAAATTGACGTGGAAGGTTTATAAATTTCAAATTTTATTGGTTTGGTTTGCCATTAGTGAATTATGGCGTGAAAATTTTAGTATTTTGTTAGCCACGATAGTTATGGCTTGAAATTTGATAATTGGTTGTGCCAATATCTTTATGATTTAGTTATTATAATTTAAAATGGCGGAAAGACCATGGAGTCTTCTTCATTTATTATTGGTGGATATGAGTAAAATTATGAAATAGAACTTTGAATTCGTTTAATATGAACGAATTTTTAGTTGTGTAAAACGTGGAGTTTTATGAAGTATGGAAAGAATTGATGGAGAAAGGGTATAATTTTATGTGTTGTGTTGGTTGCCATGGGGCATGAGTGATGCCATATTCAAGAGTTATTGTTGTTGGATTCGATATCACGAACTGGACAAATGAGGAACACATGTTCTTGTGGTTATGCAATTAATAAGGTTTAGTTGTGTTGGCCAATTGAGTTGTGATATATATTCTTCTTTGGTTAATTGAATGTGAATGGTGCTCTGTAAGTGTGAATTCTTAATTTAGGCGATCTGTGGCTGCCTTTAGGAACAGTTTAAAAGAGAATCAATTAAAAGGAAGATTTAAAAAGGTTTTAAAGATGACTAAGGGTAATTTAGTTTAATTGTGGATTTGGTTTAAATTTCTTTCCATTACATAGTGATGTGATCGGAAATTCCAATAACGTTGGTTGGAATTTTGGGTATTTATTTTGCCAATGTGTATGTCAAAATTCGGATATTTTCTGCCAATTAATGTGGTGGGAAATCTATGGATGTGGGTCAAAATTCGATGATTTATTAGTTGGTTCTTTATTTTGGAGTTTAAACAAACTCATAGAGTGAAGTTATAACTTTATTCATTATAAAAGAAATTGATGGTAGAAATCTTTGTTTTGCCAAAGATGAGTATGACTAGACATTTTAAAATGTTATGGTCAATGATAATTGTGGTTAAAATTCTAATGATTTTGGGTGGAAATTTTTGTTAATGGATTTGTCAAATTTTAGTGATTGAGCTTGACATTTTGATATTTATTTAGCCACTGACGATTCCAGCTAGAATTTACGATATTTATCCTATCAAATGGTTGGGTTAAAGGTTTCGGTATTTTACTTATTAAGTAATGTGGTTGGAAGACTGAGAAAATGTGTAAGAAGCACGATAAATTCTTCCTTGGATAATTATCTCCAACTTGAATTAAATCGTGGATAGATGTTATAATCTTACTCCCCATCAAAGGAATGGTGGAAATGGTGTTGGTGTTAGTTCTTTCTCATAACTTGAAGGTTGAAATCTCGAGGACGAGATTTATTTTAACGAGGGGTGAATGTAATACCCTGAAAAATTTAAATGTATGAATTGGATATTCATAATTATGAATATGTGAAAAGAATTGAGAATTTATATCAATTTATAAGAGTTTGGTTTCAAATTAAATGAGTTACAAAGTTGAAAGTTTGGTCATTAATTATTTAAAATACGTAGACCTTACGAAGTCAAAATTTATATTTCTGGGTAGAGCCCGATCTCACGAACGCGTAGGAGCAAACCATTCGTGAAACGGAGTTATAACGAAGAAGTTATTAACGTTTAAAATCAGGGATATTTTGGTAATTTGAAATTAAATTAGAAGACTCCAGAAATCTGGAGTTATGTTGCTTGCCACGTGTGTGGCTGTGGTTGTGTAGGAAAATATTGACGAATGGTTGAGATTAAAAAGGAAGTTTAGAAATCAGAAGGGGGGGATGATGAAAGGAGAAAATAGGAGAGAAATGAGGGGCATGGGTTTCTTCCCAGCCCGTGGGTTTCTTCGACCCAACCCGACGGGGGTGTGGAAATCAGGCGGTTTCCACGGCGTTTGACGGTGGAATTGAGGCAAGTTTCTATTCAAAAATCAGCCCCTAGTCTTCCTCTACCATTTTCATTCAAAAATTAGAAGAAAATGGGGTGTGAAGTGGTCCCAAAACCGGCGGTGGAGACTACGGGTCACGGCGGCCATCCTCCAAATTCCGAAACAAAATCCTTCAATTTCCACCAACAAAATAGTCCCTTGGAGCTCAGGAACAAATCTCAAACAAGTTTGGGGGCGTTCGTGTTGCTATGGAGCCGAAATGAAAGACACCCATTCTAGGGTTTCCGGCGGGGTTTGGTGAAATTGGAGCCTTCTCCGACCAAATTGGGCTTGGCCACAGGTATAAAGTTTGTTCTACTCTCCGAGATCTTTGTTTCTGTAATTTTTGAGAATTTTTAAAAATAGTTGAGTTTTCCGGCGAGCCGGGGCGGCCGACCGCCACCCACGGCGGCAGGAACGGCGGCAGAGCACGGCCGAGGAGTAGATTTCGTGTTTTATGTGAAGTTTATTATTTGAGTATGTTTATAGAGACCTAACAACTGTGAAACCAAATATAAATATAATTGTGGTATATGTTGGATTAAATTTTTGTTTTCGGTTTTGGTTTAAGTTTAAGTTGAGATTGTGAACTACGGCTGGCTTGATCCCCGAGCCGGGGTACGTAGGCAGTCTAACGGAAGGTTAGATGCAGCCATAAAATAAGTGAGACTAAAAATACAAATCAAGAATTAGTAGGTAAATGGAATTTTGGCCTAAGAGAAGGAATTGGTTCTAAATTTGGATTTTTAATTTTACATTTTGGCAAATGAATAATGGTTAAGTTAAGTTAAGAATACGCTTTGACCTTTAAGCAAAATATAGTTAGCTTGTAAGGTTTTTGAACTATTAACTTAGAGGAAGGGTTTCACGAAACTAAATTAAATCAAATAAATTTGTAATTTGGGGCCTATCCACAAGACTAACCCCCGAAATAAAATATTTCGGGGCCGGGGTGTGACATTGCTGGTGAGAATAAAAGAACTTCGGTTCTATGTGCTTGGCGTTGTCTCCTTTGACGTATCCATTCTTTAATTGCTCAATACATGCTGCATTGTCTTCAAAGATCATCGCAGGAAGGTCAATGACGGAAGTAAGACCACTAGTGCTTCAAATATGTTCCATGACTGCTCTCAACCAAAAGCATTCACGCGATGCTTAATGCAAGGCGAGAATCTCAGCATGGTTCGAAGAAGTCGCAACTAGCATTTACTTGAAAGACCTCCAAGATATAGCGGTGTCTCCAACGGTAAAGACATAGCCCGTTTGAGAACGTGCCCTATGTGGGTCAGACAGATATCCAGCATCTGTGAAACCAACAAGGCGGGAATCAACTCGAGAACCGAGGGGCGGTGGCTCTTCTCGATGATTTGTGGGTGTAGAACAAGCCCAAATATGTCGTACCCTAGCGGTAGCAAAAGATGTCTTTAACACTATTCCAGTGTCTGCGTGTAGGTGCGTTGTTGTATCTAACCAAAAGATTAACAGCGAAGGAGATGTCGGGTCTAGTGCATTGAGTCAACTACAATAAAGCACCAATTGCAATTAGGTATGGAACTCCGGGCTCCAAAATCTCTTCCCCATTCTCCTTGGGACAGAAGGGATCTCGTTTAGCATCTAGAGTCCGAACGACCATAGGAGTACTCGAAGGCTTCGCTTTATCCTCATTAAAACATTGCAACACTTTCTGGGTGTAGTTCGATTGATGTACTAGGATTCCATACCGAGACAATATCGAGTTTTTCCAAGATCTTTCATCTCAAATTTTGATTTCAAGTGAAAGGCAATTTCCTCAAGCTCTGCGGGAGTTTTAATAAGGTTTATATTGTCGACATAAACTGCAACGATCGCAAGTCCGGAATGTGACTTCTTTATGAACACGCATGGGCATAATTCATTGTTCACATAACCCTGACTTGTCAAATATTCACTCAGACAGTTATACCATAATTCATTGTTCACATAATCCGTGGAGTGATATCTTCAATCTAATCGAGAGAGTGTTTCATGGTATAGAACTATTTGAACCAGTCAATGAAAGTCCTCTGGAACTTTCATGTAGATTTCCGTATCTGGATCCTTATAGAGATACGCGGTTACCACGTCCATAAGCTACATATTCAATTTTTTGGAAACTACCAAACTGATAAGGTAGCGGAACGTTATGACGTCCATTACGGGGGACTACGTCTCCTCATAATCAATCACAGGGCATTAAGAGAAGCATTACATTATGAGACGTGCTTTGTATCGCGCTATTTCATTCTTCTCATTACGTTTCCTCACGAAAATCCACTTGTAGCCCACAAGCTTCACATGTGGTGGAGTACAAGCTATAGGCCCAAACACCTTACGTTTCCAATTTGACCAATCCATTCTACGTCGACATTCATCAACAGAACGTGGTTCAATGTCATCGTTAAGCATGATGTCGAAAGCAACTGTATATGTGAATGCATCATCGACAATCATCTCATTCTGATTCTAAACCTTATCCAATACTGCGTAATGGACCAAAATCTCACGATTCTCAGGAGGCCGGGTTGTCTCGTCTAAGACATCACTGTAATCTAGAATAACCTTATGCGTTGGAACAAATGAGTAAACAATGGCCATATTCAGACTAGGGTCACTAGTTTGTGTCGTTTTCCTCTTCCAGGGTTGTGAATCCTTTGAACTAGAAGACCTACCATGCTTTAGGGTAGGAGCAGGTGATTGATTAGCCACTAGTATACCTTGCTGTGCGGCCGCCCCACCCTCGGGGATAGTCTGGTCTTCCACGGTGGTGTTACGATGTATGTTAAGTACGTACATCCTTGCATATGCGTTTGCAGCGGGTATATGTGATCTTGTCACCTTTGCTAAATCAGTAAAAGCATCTGGCATGCTTTGAGCAATGCTTTAAAGATCTAGAATAAGTCACACTTCAGTTTCAGACTGAGGGGTGCGGGGATCTAAATGAGACATGTTGGTAGTAATCCACGATAATTCGCGACGTTCTACAGGAACATTAGTGATCTTATCTCCCCTAACGAGATCTTTTGTCAAGAGCTCTAAGTAGCGAATAATGGATGGCAAATCATAACCGACACATATTCCTATTTTTCTCTAAGGACCCATTTTGGTACGTAGTGGCGGCGCTATGGGCACATAGATTGCACACCCCAAACACATGTAAATGCGAGAGGCCAGGCTCGTATCCCGTAATCAACTGTAACGGTGAATGAGGTTGGGTAGCGGTGAGCCTTAGGCGGACCAACATAGCTGCATGCAATATTGCATGGCCCAAAGCAGATTTCGACAAATTAGTTCGCATAACCAAAGTCCGAGACAACTAACTTCCCCACTAGTCATACCTAGAAATAAATTAATTGAATTGGTCGCATGCATAAATATAATTCCATTCATTCAATTAATCAATTTGAGAAATAATATCCATAAAATAATTATCCATAATTCAAAACAAACCAAAACCAAACAAATAATTCAAAATACTTAGAAAAATTGTCCAAAAATTAAACCATAAACCTAAAATTTAGGGGGGTTCGGCCACTCCTAGTAGGTTCGGCCACTAGGGGTATAAAACACCCTAACATGTCTTTAGAAAAATAATACTTTATTCTTCCATAGGATCGGATGCGTCCTGAAAATCTGAAACCTCTAGAGTTGTAGTAGTATCTTCGGGAAGTTCTACAAGTGCAAAGTTAGACTCACGATGGGAATGATACTTGGCAATAACCTCAGGGTTAGCTCGGCATATGTGTGACCAATGATCCTTTAATCCACAACAATAGCATATGTCCAATTCAGTGGAAGCTCAGTGGAAGCCGATTGAACGGTAGTTTTTCCTTTGTTCTTGAAGTTTGGGGCTTTAGAGGCAATGGGTTGGCGCTTTTGGGTTAAATTTCCTCCATTGATTGGGTCTTTGTTCTATGGACCTTGGGCCCGTGGTGGGCTTTGTCGCCCATTACCACAGCCACGACGAGGTTTCCGTAGGTTATGGCTGCTAGAATTGGTCGCATGCGCTTCATGCGCAGCGTTTGAGCTAGTGGGTCGAGTTTGATGATTCTTCATCAAAAGCTGGTTAAACTTTTCAGCAAGAAGTAGAACATATATCAAATCCGAAAACTTATAAACTTTTGTGCCCTATATATTACTGTAGGACAATATTGGTAGCATTGAAGGTCGAATAGGTATTTTCGAGGAGATCATGTTCGGCTAAGTCCTCTTTACAGAACTTAAGCAGTGATCGGATTCTACAAACTTTAGAGTTGTATTCATTCACGGACTTAAAGTCTTGGAAGCGTAAATGTTGCCAGTCGTATCTTGCTTCAGGCAAGTAAATGTCTTTCTGGTGATCGAAGCGATCAGCCAGAGCGAGCCAGAAGATACGTGGATCCTCCTCTGTGAGGTACTCAGTCTGCAATGCATCATGGATGTGTCTGCGGTTGAAGATCATAGCAGTAACTTTTTGAGCTTCGTCGATGGGTTCATCGTCGATTGGTTCCTCAATAGTAGCTTTAAGACTTTGCAGTAAGATGGAGCTTCACATCTTAAACCCACTTTAGATAGTTTCTTCTAGAGACTTCCAGAGCGGTGAAATCAAGCTTGTTCAAGTTCGGCATATATCATAGAACATTCGGGTTCTATACAAAGGGTACAACAAAACGTGGTTAGTCATATGGAAAGCCATAGACATATATCATAGAACATTCAGGTTCTATACAAAGGGTACAACAAAACGTGGTAGTCATATGGAAAGCCATAGACATATATCATAGAACATTCGGGTTCTATAAACTTGTATTGGTTTAATTTAAACATGAAACCTACGGGTTTCATGTGGTAAATTTTGAATGAAAACTTCGGGTTTCAAAGGTACTAAATTCGAAACTACAAGTTCGTTTTAGTTGTGAACGTTCAATTCATATATAGGGGTACCTGCAATAACACAGAATACAATATACAATAAAGTGGAGTGGATTTGTGGATTGCTTTAGGAACCCCAAGTGTGAGTGCTTCGGGATTACGAAAGATAGTCAACGGTTCAAATAAACGAAATAATTTATTGAATCGTTAATTGCCAAAAAGTGAACTTCAGGTCAATAATTTTAGATTAATTGTCAGATTAATTGACTGCTGGTCACTTTAATTAATTCAATAGATCGGACCAGACATGGTCGATTGTAGAAGCAAAATAATTATAACATTCGGGTTAAAATTATAGAGAATGCCAAAAAATAGCATTGGATTCGAAAAATCATAGCCCAATAGCATTGGGATTGGGTGCCGTGAGTATGGCAAGGCCCTAAAAATGGCTTAGTGGGCCTCGGGTGGCTACCGAGCAGCCCAAAACATGGCTGCAGGCCACGAGCTGAGTTATTGGGACGGGCCTAGCACCAAGGCTGCTGGCGTTGTGGGCCAAAACCAGCACAGGTTGACACGGACCTAGCTCGGAAGCTGGCCTAAGGGCGTGCGCGCGAAGCCCATCCGTAGGCTGGCTTTAGTTTTGGGTCGTGGGACAAGCCCAGCCTACTATATTGGTTGTGGTATTTGCGAGCCGGGACAAAGGTAAGCCCAACAAGCTTTTGGCATGGCTTGGGCTGGGACTTCAAGCCTAATCATGAACAAGCCCAGCATAGCTTCGAGTTGTGCTGAAATGGGCTTGGGTGTGGACCGGGGCTTCAAGCCCGTGTGCAAATCAACCCAGGTCGATGCCTGGTTGCTGGTTAATGGCAGCAAGCCCAAAGGGCTGCTGTGTTTGGTCCAGAGTGTCGACAGCGACACTGGTCCCCACACGGCTGGGTTGTAGGTCATCGTGGTGGTCCGGTGATGGTGCCACGGTGGTGCAGCAAAAAAAATCCCAGGTTTTTATTTTTATTTTTTCGAATTCTAGGGTTAGAAACCCTAATTGCTTATAAATGAATTTCGATGCTTTGACTCACAAATTCCACATAGCATAATTGCGTATTTGTTCACCCTAAAAACTACTAAGCCTACGTGGTGGGCATGCCGAGTAACTAATGAGCTAACTACGTCATTCGGTTATGTGCAGGGCGTGCCAACTCGACGGCCTAGCTCGGCCGATGAGTAAAATATATGGATGTGGCGTTGAGCGTGCTGCTGACTTCTAGAGCTTGCGACTGCGGCCAAGGAAGGAACACGTCTCGGCCTTCGGGTTCTAGAGCCTGAAGACAAAGCTGGTAGTCTTGCGAAGTTCACGGATCGTTGGCGCCGAGCTCGGTCATAGTGATTATATTCATAAGAGTATAAGCACGCCGAACTGGCACCAAACTATATGGACACAAGTACTCAAAAGAGATGTATGTCTTGATAGTAAATGTGGTTCGGTCGTCGGAATGCCGAACTCGAAAGCTTACTTATGAGTATCCAATCATAAAACAACTCAGCGTTCAATGCGCCGAGCCCAGTAGTTTGTAACACCTCACTTCGCCGCGAAGGCTAATGAGATGACCTCTGCCAATAAGGATTCGAAAATCCTTCTCGACCGAGACTTGGATAGATAACCAGTCGGCCTCGACGCAGTGCTGTTTATCCAAACTGAAGGTTCTCCGCGGTTGGCTGAATCTACGGCAACAGTGTTGTTGATCCAAACTAAAGATGTCACCGGTTGCCTTCACAGTGCTGTTTATCCAAACTGAAGATGTGTTGGCGGAAAAAGAAAATAAAAATCTCAAGGTTGTTGAGAGGTTTCGCGTAGAGCGAGAGTTTGCGCATGGCAGTTTGTGTGTTGAATTGGAGGGATCCCCTCTCAACTACCCGCCGCTTTGTATTTATAGAGCCGATGTACTTGCTTGGCAAAGCCTGGACGATAAGCAGAGCATTTCAATTGCACCTAAAGACTTTGTAATGGAATATTCTGAGAAATAAAACGATGATCACATGCGAAATAGGGACTCTGCATGCTAATCCCATTTTATTCCAATCTTTGACTTATCTTTATCCCATCATTGAATTTGTTGGATGACCACACACAGTTCTTTTCACATCCAAAACAATCACCTTGTTTTTCTCAATGCTCATACGCCCCACATGTTGCAAACACTTATCCAATTTGCTACTGGTACTTATCCCACCTGCAAGTTACCTATGCATGCATGAAGACCATGCATCCAACAACTCTAATCAAACCCCATGCTGATATATTCAGCCGTAACCATGCATGAAGGTCATATGACAAGATGGAATCTAACTACAATCTTGTTAAAAAAAATCTATTTGTTGATGTGATTAAACTCCAAGATAACTACTCTGATGGGTAATATCTGGATATCTTCAATTAGAATAATTATCGTGAAATTTAATACAAACATCTTTATCCTAAGAGCGATACAAATATTTTGTCCATCCAACGCCGAACCGATTCTGTAAATCGGGTCCAAACAGTATTGCATGAACAAGTATATATATTGACAAAATATATGAACATATATACAATAAATATAATTGAAAGGAAAATATAAATACAGGGGGTTCATGCATCATTGGGAATGTTTTCATGCTTCAAGGTTTTTTCAAATATCTTAATTTATTTTAGAAGAACCTGATTGGCAAAAAATAATTGAAAGCCCTTGATGTTGTAGAAGAGAACCTCCTCCACGATCCTTCAGTTCCTTAGCTTCTGGCAAGAGCGTGTTGATAACGTGTTGTAAGCCTATTTGACTGAACTGTATTTAGGACAGAGAGGGAGATGGGCCCACGGCAATAGAGAGAGAAGAGATAGATGTAATTCTGAAGTGTGTGTTGTATCACCCCTTATGCCTCTATTTATAGTAGTATGATAAGTTAAATCCTTACCTTTTTAGGATTACAACTCCAATAGGATTTAAACTATTAAAGGGAATATACAAGATACTCTAATAGGATTTAAACTACTAAAGGGAATATACAAGATACTCCTAGATATACTAAGATTTACACAATCACATTCCTAATCCAATAAACCTACAACAGGCTTAATTTTTTTTTTTCCAACTTTCTCGCACAATGTGAGGTTCATATGTTATGAGATTTAGATAAGAATCGTCAAGAAAAAGGTTTAGCTTTATAATGTCCCCTTTGAATTTATGAAAATATCATTGTACAATTGATAGGAATACCAACATTGTTCTTGGATTATGCATGCAATAACTAAAAAATGAATTTTATCCATTGTCCACTACAAGTATGGGTAACATGTCAAATTACAAATGTTCCATAACCATATGCACTCAACGCAACCTTAATATATGGGTCATAAATTTGCCACATGGATAACCCCATCAAAATAAAATAACACCACCACCACAACTTCATCCATTTTATACTAAATTGTGAATTGCCAACCCAAAAACTAATAGCTCACAGACTCTCTCCAAGAGATTGAGATTCACATAAAGATCAATCAGGCAATTGCAGTAAGCCTTCCTTACATCCGAACCATTCGAGTTATATTAAAAAGTTGTGATGCTTCGTTCTTGAAGTTTTCACTATTGTCTTGCTTTTCCACCAAAGTCTTACCAAATACCCTAATTTTTCATCAGCGCTCTCAATGCAATTGGC
This sequence comes from Cotoneaster glaucophyllus, assembly GCA_036320875.1. Taxonomy (NCBI): domain Eukaryota; kingdom Viridiplantae; phylum Streptophyta; class Magnoliopsida; order Rosales; family Rosaceae; genus Cotoneaster; species Cotoneaster glaucophyllus. The sequence goes on along the minus strand of CM070066.1, from coordinate 22,431,479 downwards.
AAGCTTGCAAAGTTCTTTCTTTGGTGTCTGAGTCATCACATTTAGGAGGCAACCATAGAAACACTCACTAGTGTTATACGCGGTTTTAGAATGCAAGCATGCAAACAACAAGAAAACAAACAAGTAAACTTTGAATACCATTTTGATTTGGTATTCAAATGATTTAGTATTCGAAACCGTAAACAAGCACGAATCGAACAAGAACCGGTATGATACGAACCGTATGATTTTAATAATAAATTTAAGCAGAACCTCACCAAACTAAACCGTTAATATTTCTCAATTCTAGTTCGAATTTGAAAGTAGAACCGCACCGTGCAGCATGGACTCTTCAAATTTCATTAAACCTTCACAAACCAACCACGACGTCCTTTACCACTCCCCAACTTTAATTTTTTCGCACCACAAACCTCACTTCACAAACCAACCACGACGTCGTTTACCCGCTTCCCAGCTTCAAATTTTTCACACCACAAACCTTACTCACTTTCGCAGACGCGCGTGTTTATAACTGACCAAGTCCCCACTGGCCTCCAATAGTTCGAATAGTGTATGTCACTCCTCACAAGGCGCGTGGGATAACAAAGTGAACATTCCTCAATTTATCTTTTCCAAAAGTTGTTATAATTTCGTTGATGAAGGAATTCCAAACGCACACGGAGAGAGAGATCAATAAGGATAATTTAAATCGATTGAAACCCTAGAATCGAAAGCGAATTTCAATTGTTTCTTCAATTGGGTGTTTGAGTTTGCTCCTCCTCAATGGGGTTGTGGGAAGCTTTTCTCAATTGGCTGCGAAGGTACAGATATATATATATATATATATATATATATATTTAATATTTCGGTTCTAATTAATTTGTTCTTGTAGTTGTAGCTTTGATGCTGAGAAAGTCTGGGAAATTAGAATATTGGATTGAATTTTATGAAATTTTTTAATCTTTTTCAGTTTTAATGGTGGTGGAGCGGGGACAATTGATTTTCCCGCTAAACCGAATTTTGTTTTTGCTATTCAGTTTGATTCCGTTAATACTGCATTCTTTTCTTTTCTTGGGAATTGGGTTTCGGGTTTCGAGAGATTTTAGATTTTCTTGGTTTATGTTTGGCTGATGAGAAAAAAGTAGGGAAAAAAAAAAGATAGAGCTGAAGCTTTGAGTCTCTAAATTTCAATTGTGAACAATTTTTGAATCCAGACATGATTGACAATTGGATTAATCGAAAACCAATCTTTCTGGTTGTTTGTTTTATTTGAGTTGTTTGTTTTATTTGAAAAGCTGTCGATTTTTTTATGAGAGGAGTACCTTTTATCGTAGAAGTATATTTCGATTCTTTCAGTTCTCTTTGGCCCTCGATTAATGTAGGTGTATGTGTGTCGATATGTATCGCCCCAGTTCATGTTCGATTTTTGTCAAAGGCGATCGATTTTTGTCAAAGGCGAATTTGAACCACATTATTGCTAATCCATTGTGAGGCTAAGCCCACCCCTGTAGATATATTGTTTGTTCAAAAAAATGGCTGTGTTCTGGTGGTGAATTAGCATTATTCAGCGTATGTTCTGCCATATGATTGTTATTTAATTAGCATACTCGCCCGTTTTCTTTGAGTAACATCTTCTGCTAAAGATTTTAATTTCTTCAGGTCCGTGCTTTTGCTTCATGTTTCCTGGATTAGTTTTTGGTGTTTTACGTGCCTGGAATTCGATCAGCTAAGAAGCCACTGAATCTAAAACATAACTTAATGTGTGTATCTAATTGATTTTCTTTGCTTATTGTACCAGTCGTATTGTTTATTAGTGACCCAATGTATACATAAAGTTAGACAGACTGATGTCAAAAGTAAAAATTTTAGAGTCTTTCAGTTTAAATGACTTATTGGTATGCCTGTAGCCTATTTTTCAAGCAAGAAATGGAGCTATCCTTAATAGGCCTTCAAAATGCTGGGAAAACTTCGCTTGTAAATGTTATTGCAGTAAGTAAAATATTTGTTTGTTTCTGGTGAAATATATTTTGTAATTCATGTCCCTGTTTCGTTTTGATGCTGATGGCTTAATTTTGCTTCTTGATGTTATCCTTAGACTGGTGGATATAGTGAAGACATGATCCCGACGGTAATGTCATTTTTTCAAGAATTCATTACATGCGTTTAACTCTGTTTCTAGGAAAATTTCTTCCTTCAAAACTTGTCATTGTATTGCCACAGTAATCTTTTACGGTTAATCGGTTCTTTAGATATCTCTCATAAGGCATCTCTTTTGTCTACAGGTTGGATTCAATATGAGGAAAGTAACAAAAGGGAATGTCACAATAAAGTTGTGGGATCTTGGTGGTCAGCCAAGGTTTCGAAGCATGTGGGAAAGATATTGCCGTGCAGTTTCTTCTATCGTGTATGTATTCGTTTACATTTTACATTTTGTAGGCGTATCGTTTAGGTGTTCCCTTTTTCTTTTCCAGATACTACAGTAAACATGTGGTTATTGCTGGTTAGATACTAGGATTGTTTGTATTTCTTTACACATCCAGAAATGTGATTGCCGATCTTCCATAAGATGTTTTATCTTTTGTAAGCAATTTTCTCCTGTTAAATTTTCATGACTTTCTTCATTTTGCAGTTATGTTGTGGATGCTGCTGATTATGATAACTTGTCAGTCTCGAGAAGAGAACTTCATGACCTGTTGAGTAAGCCGTCGCTAAATGGTATTCCACTGCTGGTATTAGGTAACAAGATTGACAAAAAGGAAGCTATGTCTAAAGAGGATTTGACAGAAGAGATGTAAGTGAACCTTTTCATACTTTGTGTTAATTTCATATATGAATTGTGTATTGAGCATCGTTTTCTGCCGTGCAGGGATCTGAAGTCCATCACCGATAGGGAAGTTTGTTGCTTCATGATATCATGCAAGAACTCTACCAACATTGATACGGTCATTGATTGGCTTGTAAAGCATTCGAAGTCAAAAAATTGAGTTCTTTCCTGCTCGCACCAATGACATTATTCCATTTAAGAGAGAGTGGATTTCGATCCGTTTTTGAAGTGACTATTGCTGTTTGCTCAGTCTGGTTTGTCGATATCTGACCATCTATCATCGTCTTGTGTTATGTGCTTGGCATAGTGTTGTTTTGGTAGACGTGTTGGAAGACACTATGATTTGAGTTTATATATGTATAGAATTTGACTCTGTGAATTGTAATGTACAGATTTGTGTCGTTGCATATGATTATTTTGGTTACAAAATTTGAGTGAGATAAAAGTAGTGCAACCCAATAATTAAGAATATATCCTAAACTTTTAGCTAATTTCGAATTACCTACACTTCAGCTACCCCAAAAAAAAAGCCTTTGATTAAACATTGTCGTCTATGAGGTTAGGTCAAATGGTTATTAACAATAATTCCGAAATTTTTAAATCCAAAGATGTCGATTTTGCATTTAATTTCTCAATACTGTATTGTGTACCTTTAAATCCAAAGATGTCGATTTTACATGCGTTTAAATCTGTTTCTGAGAGAAAAAAAAATGTATTGTATACTTTTAAAAAGCTAAGTAAAAACCGTCACTTAATACTACGGTCTAGTAGTATTTTTTTTCACTTGTAAGTGAGAGATCTTAGGTTCGATTCTTGTCAAAAGCTAATTTGAACCATATTATTGCTTGTCTATTATGAGGTTAAGTTCATCCCCCTTCATTTAGTATAGATAATATCGCTCGTTCAAAAAAAAAAAAAAAAAAAAAAAAAACTAAGTAAAAACTGAAACCGAGGGATATTTATTTAGGAATACCGAGAATGAGCTAATAATATCTTCTTAGCCGGCTAGTGTATGCAGAAGTCGAAAATGAAAGTATAATTGTTATTTAGTTTATAATTGAGATTTAACAAGTTTTTTTTTATACATAGCATTCCTTTAATATAAGTGAGGCTTTAAATTAAAAAAATTAACGTGCTTAATACCAACTACTGCTTATATATTGTAAGGCTTGACGCACTTTGACCTCAATATAGTTGAAGAATAGTAGCAACTTTCTCATTTGAACATTCTTGACTCTCCTTTTAATCTTGCAATGTCGATTGATGATTGAAACTATCTACATTATTTAAAAATCATCTGTGCAAAAAAGTTATTAAATTTAAAATTGTTTAGTCATCTAGTGAAGATTCACTTGAGCATTTACTATTCATTACACGCAATTACTATTCAATTTGGTGGATTGAAGTGACTATAGTCCATGAGGTTATTTAGGAGTGAGGATCCTTGCCGGATCCTCTTTGTGAGGATTCCGGATATCCTCCAATCATATTTGTGCATCGTATATGGTGCAGCTATTTTTTGTCAGGTACTTTTTATAGTCAATTTTAAATAAAAAAAATTTACAATAATTTTTTACCGTAGAATGAACGAATGTATTTAGAGGATGCCGCGAGAATCCTCCTCAGTTTTTAAAGGGATGAAAACGCCCTAATAGCATCAGGAATAAAATAAAATAAACTTGACCGTCTCCCGCTTGGAAGGCGAGAAAGATTAAAGGATAAAGAACACCCACGCGGCGCCAAAGTAAGCAGAGTCCAAAGGCCAGAGTGGGGAGATTCCTTTCTGGGTAAACCCCTTTCGAGCTCAATACCCATCACCACCACCGACACCACTCCCTCACCAAGCTGTCTCTCTCCCCCCACTTGCTGGTGTTCCACCTCGTCGCTGTGTATTTCATGAAGTCCGGAGATGATGAGAGAAAATCAGTCATCGGAAAATTCCAAGCCGGTAAAACTGAAACTTTCTTCAGGTCAGAAAGGGTGGCTTAGTAAGTTATTTGGGTTTCATTTCGTTTCATAGCTGTATATCTGATTAATTTTTCTCCTTGCTTTTTAGTTGGTTAAATTTTTCAATTTGGAAAAGTATCTGTTTCTAATATTTACATGCTACTTCATATTTTTAGAGTAAATTTGAGTCCTCTGTTTTAAGCTTCTCCGTTGAGGTCGAGGAGGCAAATCAAAAAGTAGGAAAATGAAAAGAAAGAAAATCACATTGAAAAAAAGGGGCATTCCGAGAATCGAACTCGGGACCTCTCGCACCCAAAGCGAGAATCATACCACTAGACCAAATGCCCTCATTATATCAGCTAATACCTGCAAATCATAATTACTTTGATTTAGGATTTGTTTTGTTTTATTAATAGCATTCACCCAGATCCAGTTGCTTCCTTTTTTCTGTTGACTTGTTCCTTACGGATATTTTGTTGGACTTAATTAATTTAGTGTATACCCTGAATTAGAGAGAAACTTCGGTACGACTAGGGCAGCTCTTACATGGGACGGGGTTCGGTTGGGAGCCAAATCACATAGGATTAGGGGTGGGCACTTAGAACCGAAACACGAACCAAATCGAACTGCACCGAACGGTTTGGTTTTGCGGTTTTGAAACGGTTTCGGTTTTGAAACTGAACCGCAACATAGAAAACGGTTTGGTTTTGGTTTTGGCTTTTGAAAACCGCACCGAAACCGAACCGCACCGCAAATATTAATAAACATTTAATTAAATGTCCATATTAGATTTCATGTTTTAATTTGTTGTTTGTTAGAATCCATACACTTAGTATGGACTCAACCACACTAGAATATCATTATTCATCACTTTCTTTCGTTCATTAACTTGAAGAACCTTTGTTATTTGATACCATCACACACACACACACACACACACACGTATATGTACAAAGGTTCTCTAGGGACTTCAAAGTATTGATTTACTCTCCTTGGTCCTGGAAAATCTGCATAAATTAACAAATGGAACACCGATGCTTTGTGTGGTACAATTGTAAAGTAGGGTTCTCTAGCTCGGGTGCAGATCTAATGGTGTCTTACTAATATTTAGTACAGTTAGCATCAAAACTGGTGTTGGAAACAGCGTCTTCGGATTACTAGTTGTCGTGAGTTGATTTAAGTCCGTGTGTGTAGTATCCTGTTAGAGCAACCCTATATGATATCAATGGCATTTCAAGAAATCAGACTCTTTATCTCTTGCAACATGTTTAGAGCAATCCTATATGAATAATAATAAAAAAATAAAAAAAGGGTAAAACGTCGTATGAGCCACATTTTCTGATCAGCTAAATGATGTTTACTTTTTTGTTGGCTTTAGCTGATTGGCCTGATTGATTAAGTTTAAGTACTTTCTGTGGCTGATAATATCTGATCCTCTGTTTCAAGTGTTTTGCAATTTTTTTCTGCTCGAGTTTTTGTTAGGCATTCTGTGTGGATTTCTGGCTAAGATGAAACAGGATTATAGGATTAAAATAGAACCTATAAAGTTAAAAAAAAAAAAAAAGGGGCATTCCGAGAATCGAACTCGGGACCTCTCGCACCCAAAGCGAGAATCATACCACTAGACCAAATGCCCTCAGAGTCAATATTTACACGTGAAAATGGTAATTATCTTAATCTTGATTGGTTTTTTTATGCTATTGCATTGATCCAGATTCTCCTATTGCCATATACTTGTTTCTTGTGGATATGGCGTCTGACCTCTTATGTTGTGTTTCCCATGAAGTTATATGATTGATACAATAAAATGCGGAATTCTATTTAAAATACTAGTAGCTTGACATTAAGTATCGATATATTGGTTCTGAAGTTCTGTATAAATTAGCAATTGGAATGTTTCTATCTGTGCTACAATTTCCAAGTAGGGTTCTCTAGGTTACGCATTTAATAGTGTTTTGCTAATATTTCTTAAAGCTAGCTCCGATCTTTTTTTCCTAAGAAACTAAAACTTGCTCAGAAAACTAAACTTGACATCTTGTGTTGAAGTGCAGGTGTGGTAAAATCTAAATGTTTGAGGTAGGGCATTTCCTGAAAGAGCCTCAAGTAGTCGGAAGCAAGAATTATGCGATGCACCAAGCCTTATCAATGACATCCAAGTACTGAACTCTTCATCTTTCGCAACCAAATCAAGAAGAGTAATGTTCCATGGAAAAAGAATAGCCACAGGTAACACAAAAAAGGGGCATTCCGAGAATCGAACTCGGGACCTCTCGCACCCAAAGCGAGAATCATACCACTAGACCAAATGCCCTATAATGATTATTACAACTCGTGCAAATAGTTAATTAGCCTGACAGAGGATTGGTTCTCTTTTGCCTACCCTTCATGTGATATGGCCGTGGATTTGGGATCTAACCTTCAAATGTTTGGTTTGACCTGCAGATGTGTCACTATGACGAAGACAGTGATGCAATTTGATATTAGCATTTTAACACCTCTTTGACGGATTTGATAGAATTCAGACAATCAAGTTCAGAGTGTTATGTGGTGGAATTTGAGTTTCAGAGTGCTTAAGTGGTGGAATTTGAGTTTTACAGGAAAAGTGAGATTGAAATGAAGTTGATAAAGAATAGATAAATGATAATTACCTTCTCCTTTATTTTTAAGATTCAATAATATTATTTGATGATGTGAAACGTTTATTTTTTAAGTCATTTTTTAAAAATCATTTTTAACGAAAATCAACCAAATCGAAATTCGTTTAACCGTTCGATTATGTTGTCATGATTATATTGTTTAATTGAGGAACATGGTTCATTTATTATTGGATAAAAAGTCAAACGACTAAATAAATTTGAACTAGGGCTGGGTTCGGTTGGCAAACCGTGTCAAATTCCTTGTGCCACCTGCCAGCCACATATACATAATTACCAAAAATCAGTTACCGCTAGCCAACCGTCTTCTTGCGGTTGCCAAAAATCGGTTCAGCCAAAATTATTGGCTGGTTCGGTTGGTAAATGGCACAATCGATGGTTTTGCTTAAAAAGATAAAATATAGTTCAACTTTTCTACATGATCGATCGATTGGTGTTACCGTGTTAGGGCTTATGATATATGCATACATCTTCAGATCTTCTAACTCCAAATAAGGAGATACAACATAAAAAATTCATTTAAAAATAATACTTTAATGTAACAGTACCATGAAGAAGAAGGGGGTTTCACAAATATTTACCTAAATTTGAAAGTTGATGAAGAAGAAGAAGATTTATGGCAGAGAGCAGTTCGCCGGACAGGGAGGTGTGTTGAATATGAGAAGAAAATTGAGAGAAGGAAATCGTGCATATATTTTTTAAACCCTAAAACTAAGGAGTCATTTATTTTCTAAACCCTAAAATGAGTCAATCATGTAAAAAATACCTAAAATATCTAAATAGAAAAAGAAAAAAAAAAAAAATATATATATATATATATATATTGGTAGGTATGGCATACCGTTGACATACAAAATCAATTACCAAAGCCATGCCATTACTTGTCGGTTCGGTAAACTGCCAACCGATTATGAAAAAATGCCAAAACTATACCATACCATTATGAGCCGATCGGTATGGTTCGGTCGGTAAATCGGTTTTTGGCAAAATTTCCCACCCCTAATTTGAACCATTAAATGATATAGCGACCTCTAAATAACCCAACGTTTCGTAATCTTTTGTATATAAGTTCCACTATCGATCGAAACCACAATCAAGTGGAAGGTCTAGATCTTTTTTTTTTAATTTTTTTTTTATGTAGATAGGCAAGAGTTCTACGATTTTTTGTATGTGGACTGATCGATTAAATCTTTTGTATGAAAAAATCTTCCTAATGATTTCAATGTAAATAATGTTAATCTTCTATGACTCGATTTTTTAGATTTTTCAAACATAATCTCATACAATTTTTAATCTCGCAGCATTGCGCAGGCAGCAATAGCTAGTTAATCTCGAAATTATACGAAAAATAGTAAAAAAGTAGACATAATAAAACATATATAAAGGAAAATGCTGGACAGGTAGGGATGGGCAATACCCATTGGTTATGGGTAACCGTGGTTACCCGCTCGTTTAAATTAAACGGTTATGGGTATAACCGTTTACCCGCGAAATTTAAATGGGCGGTTATGGGTATTAACCGCGTTATAAACGGGCAACCGTTTACCCATTTATTTTATACATGTAAAATTAACACAAACCATATTTCCTATCGGACAAAACTTAGATCAATGTTATTGACTATAGTGCATGATTTCATGGTCCATTATATATATTATGTTAATACTTTACATTCGGAGTTAAATAATTAAAGAATACTGTCTTTTAACAGTTTTCGTAACCCAAGAATACATAGCCAATTTTATATTACATTCATTGTTAACAGTTAAAAATATGTCTGTAAACTATTATTTCAATTATTGGAATGATATAAGGACTTAAAAAATTAAAATGCGGAAATGTATGATGAATGTACCTATAACGGTGTTTAATTGTTAGAAAAAGAAAATTATAACAAATTTTTCTTTTTTAATTTTCAAGTTGTTAAAAAACACGTAGACGGGTGAAAAATGAGTAAATGGTAAAAAAAGAAAGGATAAACGAGTTAAAAAAGATAAATGGGTAAACGGGTATTAAATGGTTACGGTTAAATGGGTACGCGGTTATGGGTATGGTTAACCGTTTATAAACGGTTATGGGTATGGGTATAACCGTTTAGGCAATTACCCAACGGGTAAACGGTTATGCGGGTATGAGAATAAACGGTTATGGATAAATAACCGCGGTTACCCGCCCGCTATAACAGTTGCCCATCCCTATAGACAGGATATTGGATGGAATGGAATTACATTAAGTTCGGACAGCATGATTGCCAAATGGCCGCATCCATCCGTTTATCTACAAATTTTGCTTAGGAGTCGCCCGCAACTCCCTCCCGCCCACAACTTTTCATCTCCCTCCCCCTCTCCAGTTTCCAATAAATAACTAGGGGAGTGAAAACATAGAAGGATTAAGGAAAAAAAAAAACTGGTTAAGGACAAGGAAATCTAGGGTGCTGCAGGCTCTATTTCCCTCTGTCACTTTTCTCTCACTTGGTCTTCATTTCGAAGGGTTGGTGGTGGTGAGTTGAGGTTGTGGGTTGGAAGCTGTAGGCCATGGCAAGCTTTGCAAGCACCACGCAAAAGTGTACGGCCTGCGAAAAGACGGTGTATCTGGTTGATCGGCTGGCTGCCGATTCCAGAATTTACCACAAGGCCTGCTTCCGATGCCACCACTGCAAGAGTACCCTCAAGGTACACAATTAACTTTTACATGAACTGTTGCTCGTTGTGTTAATTCCATGCATGCACGTATTGTATGCCATCTCTCGCTCCTTTTCACGTTTTCTTTTCTTTTCTAATCAACATTCTGCGGAGTTCAAACCTTAGACATCATACAATGTTGATACGAAAAATACAATTAGATCAAGAGCTCTAATCAACGATTATTCTTCATTTTTACTTTTATTGCCAACATGTGCTTCGATTAAAATACTTGGAATTACATGGTTTTGCTCAAATTCGAAGCGAAAATCCTGTTGAATTATAAGGAAAATTCAGTAATATTCTCATTTTTTTTGTTGTTGTTTCATTTGCAGCTCATCAACTATTGTTCATTTGAGGGGGTTCTCTACTGCAGGCCTCACTATGATCAACTCTTCAAGCGAACTGGCAGCCTGGACAAGAGTTTTGAAGGTAAAATCTCAAAAACAATTACCTCTGTTAAACTCTTTTATCTCTTATACCTCTTTTTGCTGGGAATTTTTACTCTTAAAGAACCTAAAAAAAACTTAACTTTGTTAATTTTGTTTCAGGAACACCAAAAGTCGTAAAGCCAGCAAGACCTTCTACGGAAAATGAGGTAAAAGATCTCTTTTGCCAAGTGAGATAAAATTGAAGGTTCAGAATACAACTCTTTACTGATATACTCCAGTTATGGGACAGACATCCCTTCTTTGTATATTAAAAAACGTATTTTTGATATGTCATTGATAAGTGTCGATACCATTATTGTTGCCAACAAAACATGCCGACATGTTATGGATGCATTACAGATCGTATCAATTCATGCCTAAAAAAGTAAAGAACAAACCTCATACACAAAGAATTTATGTCAGGGACTAAAGTATGTTGCTAATAAGAATTAAACTTGAGTCTTGCAGAATGCCAAGTCAGTCTCAAACTTGTTTGCCGGTACCAGAGATAAATGTGTGGGCTGTGAGAAAACTGTTTATCCAATTGAGAAGGTAAAAACCTACGTAATTTTTTGCTACCATTATATGAAAGCTCAAATTTTCTTTCATTGATTGCATTCAAACCCTTATGAACAAAATCTTAAATTATTAAATGAATGTTCCTCCAAAGGTTTCCGTCAACGGGACTCCATACCACAAGAGTTGCTTCAAATGCAGCCATGGAGGTTGCACCATAAGCCCATCCAATTACATTGCACATGAAGGAAAGCTCTACTGCAAACACCACCACATCCAACTCTTCAAGGAGAAAGGAAATTACAGCCAGCTCGAAAACGAACGCGAAAAGCTTACAATGACTGAGCAAGCCACTCCTATGGAGATTGCTTCTGAATCATGATCCATCTCTTGATCATTATGAATGGGCACTCGGATGTATCGCGAGATTGAATGTATTATGAATGGTTTGCTTTGAGGGTTTTACTGCAGCATTTTAAAACATTTGTCGTCTCTTTTTTTTCAGTTTCTTTCTACTTTACCACGTGCTTCAAAAGAACACTACTTGACTCCTTACATATGAGAGTTATTCCTCCCTAACAACAAATCGCCGTCTATCACATGAAAAGATATCTCATTTAAATCCCAAAAACAAAAAATTTCATTCATTTGAGAGCTCCAGAAGCACTGACGCAACTTTCCTGTCAATCACCCAGGCCGGTTAAGTAATTCCCGGTAAAGATTGAAACTGGCGGCTACCGTCATTAGACATTGATGAAGATATTGGTTAATATGTGAAGGCATCATACCATTCTGCCATAAATCTTGGTTCAGCTATTGCTACACCCAAACTGTACATGAGCAACAGACGAATACATCCCTGTGCGTTCACTGATCACTCAAAAGGAAATCAGATTTACAATGCAACCGGTGACAAATGTACAATGACAATATGCTGCATGAACCTGTATTTGGCCCTCAACGACTCAGTTTAATTTTCTACTTCTTGACGAATCGTCAGTGTATCCGACTCTCTCGTTAGCATCAGTCTGTTCAAAGGTAACAGTTATGCTTTGGCGTCTAACCCATCATGATGAACCATAACCGAAGTTAAAGTAGATCACTCCTGTTTCGGTTGAGAACCATTTTTGTTCATGTTGTCCTTCAATATTTGCGCTGCAAGTATTAGGAGCTCCACCATCTCAAGTCCAGCAGCATAAACAGAATCTATCTTCTCATGGCTGGGCTCCCCATAAGCATGACCAGGCTCATTGCGGACACTCTGACCATTGAATTCAACATCTTCATCTGCTGACCAACTAATCGGTAGGGAGCTGCTAAGTGCAGTCTTCACTAGTTTTGCCTCATTAATAATGTCGTTGACAGTTTCTGATAGGCTAGCAAATGTTGTACTTCCAGAAGTCACCGACTCTTTGACCTATAAAGTAGGTTAAGCACAAACACTTAACACATTAATTTCATACAGTAGACCAAAGAAAAACCGCTAAACAGACTAGCTTTTGATGAACAGTGCTAGTGATTGACTAAAAAATTAAGAGTGAAAGTTCGCCATATAAAAAACAAAAACATCTTAAACTTCCATCAGACCTTTGAAAGGGATAGACGAAGCCTGTGAACTGTAGTAGTCAGATGCTCCATACTTCCCATGCCTTCTTGAAGTGTTGCTATTTCAATTTTCATTCTGAGGAGACAAAAAATGAGGAAGAAAAAGGAATTTGATGTCATATCTACTATCATGTCAGTGGCAAAATCAACGGTGATGCATGTCAAGAACACACATCTACAGTATGTATCATTCAACAACTCAAATTTACCCAAAATATATTCACAAACCTGGCAAACTCCATGCTATCAGACCTCTTGCCAGATAGACTCCCCTCGACATGTAGGCCACTTGCAGCTTCACGTCCCCTAAAGTCTACATTACCAACCCAACGATTCAAGTACGTTTTCTTCAACAAACTTTTTAGCCTTCCACCCCTTTCATGAGTAACTACTTTCCTATCCCCAATTTCTGCAGGCAAATTTTCTCTATTTCTCTCTTGACCAATTCTCCTGCACATTATCATCGATAGTACTTTCAGTAAGTTAAGCAAAAAATCACTAAAAGGCAACGAAGAAAGTTACCCTCGAGTAAAGGAAAAATTAACAACACATCTATAATGCCAACATTTCTAAAAGTAAAGCAGAAATCTGACTCTTTAAGCTGATGATAATCCTGCTTCAATTGTGCAAACTCCATTAGAGCTTTTACTTTTTCATTGGTAACCTGAACCAAAAAGAAATAATTGGATTGTACGAAACTTTTAAGGTCGCATCGAACAAGGAAATTCATCTTTGAACCAAAAATATTCATGCAAATAATGAAATATCAAACTACACAATAAGATGGAAGTATCTGGAGTCAGCGACACTGCAAGTGGTCCATGAAGGTCACCATTGAAATGCTTGAACATTATGTGGCATAGTGATAACACCAATAGATAATGTTTGTCTAGTATGAAATGAAGATCCCATATTAGAGTGAGTGGTCAAATTAACAACAAAGTTTACAGTTAACCAATGTTTTAAAAAACTAGCCTCGGGGCGCGCCTAGGGCGCCTTTGAGGCTGGGCGTGAAGGCTAACGCCTCTGTTTTGCTGGAGTGGGCGGAAGGCACCGGAAGGCGTCGCCGGAGCCGCCTAGGCGCACCTCAAGGGTTTTTTTTTTTTTTTTTTTTTTTTTTTTAACTCCCAAACCCAAATTTTGGGTAGTGTTTTAACTGCCGCATACCTCTTCCTTGCACTATCGTCTCTCTGCCTTTTTTTTGATATTTATTTTTTTATATAATGGATGTGTGTGTTGTCTGTATGCATTGTTATATGTGTGCTCATTGTGCTTTTCATCCTCTATTTTATATATATACATAATATAATATATGTATATATATGTGTGTGTGTATATATTTATAATATATGTGTGGTGATTATTGATTAATAATCTTCTTTTTTTAATATAATATATTTGTACGCTCAGTGTATATATTAAAAAAATTTGGTCCCATGAGGCTTCGCCTCACGCCTAGGCTGGGCTATCCCTCGGATGCCTCGCCTACGCCTCATGCTTTTAATACATTGCAGTTAACACACGAGTATATTACAAACATCGACATGAAATTTCACAATTTGTTAGCTCCGCATAACACAGTATAGTGCAGTCTTACACAAAAAAAATTTAATGAGCTACCAGGAAATTGCATACAACATCACTGAGCTAATGAGCAGATCGGTTTAGTTACATTCAGATGACTGGAGAGAAACAAGTAATCTGACAGATGGCACTTCAAAGAAGTTACCTGCAGTAAGTTTCTGTGAAGCTCTTCTATTTTTCTTTCAAGAGCTGCATTCACATTTCTGTCAAGTAAATGTCTTTCCTCCTGCTGTGAAAGAAGCAATAACGTTGACACCTGAAAAATATTTATGGTTAAAGAAAAAGCAACTGCAATTTAGGAACTATCAGATTTCAAGAAAAAGATAAACCAAAAGACCTTGTCTTGCAATGCCTGTGCAAGGGCTTCAGAGTAATCGTTTCCTCTAACTGCCACAAACTCTGACGAGTCAGGACCACTATTCTGCAACCAGTATGGAAGATATAACGAGTGACAAAATGTAGGTGGAAAATCAGATCAATTACATCCTCCGAACTTCTTTTGAGTTCACCAACCACAAAGAAAAAAAACTCTTTCAAGCAGCGCTTGGCTTGGAGTCAATCACTACTTCCAATGAACGTCCACAAAGATGTCTATCGTCAAACATCACTGAGATAGTAAGCAGTTTCCTCTATTAGGGTGCAGTGAACAAACCTTGGATACCAATTGGGGGTCAGCATCAGTAGTTTCATGCCTTTCGAGTCTGGTTGCATCAATTTGCCTACTAATTTCCTTTATAGCATCAATTACTGATTTGATACTAGCCTTTCCCTCGTTGAGTAAATTCATGATGAGAACTCTATGCTGAGAATGATAATGATGCAATTCTGCAATCTCATGTTTTATCATTTTATCTGTAAGGATCTGCATGTAAGCCCACCACATTTACAGTAAGAATGAAACTGAGATTTTTTTTATAATTTTTTTTTTTTGGGAGAAAGAAAGAAATTGAGATCGAACTAATGATTTTCGATTTAATTTTTTTCAAGCCAAGAACTTACTTTTTTCTTTTCCAATTCACCAACTCTCCTCTTTAAATGATTTTCGATTTCCAAGCCCTACATGCCATAAGAAGATCAATTTTTGGAAAATAGACCATAAAAATTAGTGTGCAATGCAAAGCTATTAAGTACAAAGCAAGTTGCTTACCATCCGTAGCCTGTTTTGAAGATTATCTATAGATTTCCTTGTCCTCTCGAGCTCTTCCTCTAATGCACTCTGTCTGAGGATAAGTTACTCAAGTTGCATACGGGACATAAAATCTTAATCTAGTGACAACCGCAATTTTTTTTTAATAAATTAGGCAAAGTTTTCAAATGCAAGCATGATGTCAATTCAATCTGGAAAACTAAACAAGACGACACTATTCTATTTGATTCACAAGGTTCTCAGAGAGAACAGTCAATCTATACTTGTCGAATATGGTTGCTAATGTTTTTATTTCCTCAGCAAATAGATGTTTAATGTTTGGCAATTCTTAAATTAATCCTTTAGATCTACTGTGTCCAGTAACTCAAACTTAGGTTATCATGAATTTATAATGTTTGATATCGTTACCCATTTACCCCTTCACGAGAATGAAAAGTAGAGGGTTATGCAAACTTACAATATATTTAGATGTTGAAGCATCATTGAAACTCCACCAATCTGCAGGATCATGCAAAAGGCATGCACATTTTCTGTCCCAACTTGTACTCTCACATCCCTCAGGGCTTTGCTGCTTGATCTCATAAAATTTATCGATTACCTGTTATGAACATAATCTCTCCATAAGAACTATGCGAAATCTTTCTCAAAACAAACTAAGTGAAATAGGACAAAAGGAAAAGCACAGAACTGAAGAACAATGGTCAATGTTAACATAGTTCTAGCTATACCTTGAGCGCACACACGTCTCCAAAAAAACCATGCAATATGCTCTCTATTTGCTAAATATGAGTGGAAAGATAACTTGCTGATTGTTTGGGACTGAAAGTGCAATTAAATGCTAGTATCTGATTCGCCATGTAACATGTAACATGGATAACATAAGGGAAGGAGGAAGAAGAAAGAGAAAGGGAACCCAGGATCACCTTCTTGAAAGCTTCAATCTTCTCTTCTTGCATTGCTAAATCACTTTTCAGTTTATCATTAAGTTTCTTCTGTTCGGAACAATCTGCAGTTTGTTCTTCTAACCTGTATCACAAATAAGATGCACATCATCATGAAAGAAGTATGCTTTCACTTGCATCAGAATTTCATCTTGGCTTTATAGCACAAAACAATTGTGGAAACAACGAAAATGCCTAACCACAAGTTCCCGCAATGACAAGTAGATGCCCAACATATAGGGTACAGAAAGCCAAGATTAAAGAAAGTAAAAGTACAACATTTCTGTGAGAGATATTATTCTGGTTTTCTTTTCTAACATTTGCTGCTTATAATCATTTCTCTATTCGTCAAAGGCTAATAGATACCTCTTCTCTATATCACATAATTTGTTTGACACGAGCTCCTCTTTTTCCTTAGCCTTCTCAGCCTGTGATAAGCCAAATAAAATATTTTAAAATTTTGATTTTCATAAATGCCTCATGCAGAAAAGTACTTAAGAAGTGCTATACATGCAGAAAATAAGCTTAAAATAAAGGACAGCTGCCCTAACCTCCATTATTGAATGATCTCGTTCAGCAAAAGCTGCAGCCACACAGCCCTGGAAAAATTTAAGCTGCTTTTCTGCTTCCACATTCTAGGCAAACAAATTCAATATATAAGACCCAAGAACACCACCATGAAATTAATTTGCATTCATTATTGAGATGCAAAAGAGCTTTCGTGTAAGAGAGACCTTTGCAACCTCTGCACCATGCAGATCAGCCAACTGGCCCTAAAGGTACAAAGCACACAAGTTAGCTTTCATAAGCAGTTACACTATCAAGGGAAGAAAGTTAAAGGTCTCACTTTGATTCTGTAAGCCTCCGAAAGCTCTTCTTGAAGATTCACATTATCTCTGGTGCAAGCAGCTAGCTTCTTTTTCAAGTTTTCAATTTCCTGCTCCAAGCCAGCTGTCCTAATATGACATTAAATTTTAATGCAAAACACATTTATAGTTTTCTTCATAGTAGCACCCCAGGGGGACAAATTTTCCCTTCCCCACCCTGCACTATAAAGAAGGAAAAACAACTTGATCGTATTGACTGGGGATGGAAATTATACCTTTGAAAATGCATCTTAGTGGCCACAACAAGGTAGCTTGGACCAGCTTGTTGCATACACAGTTGTTCAATGTCTTTGCGCAATTCATCACGTTCTGCACATCATCATAATCCACATATATTATCTTTCATGCTACAGATTAGACATTGGAATCCAACCCAGGGTCACAAACTGAACAACACGGTCCATACAGAAGCACAACTTATATGTTTGCAATATGCAGGACCGCACAAAACCAACTTCCGAATTAGCGAAGCATAATGAATAGCCAAACCAATTCTATACCAAAAAAAAAAAAACCATAAATTGGAGATTGATGACACAATAAAATTAGCACACACCATTTTCGAGCTGATGAATTCGAGCCCACAACGATTCCTTATCGCTTAAATCTTCATCCATTTTCAGAAACAGAAGCTGAGGTCAAACCTTAAAAGCATCAGGCAATAAACTTACCAATTACCATAACCAACCCGTTTACAGAACATGATTCCCAAATAAAAAAAGGACCCCGTTTCACAATTTGGATATTGCAAGAAGCCCACGAACCAAAATTCAACAGAATATAATCACCAAGATCAATAATTTAATTCAAAAGAATACTTGAACGTAAGAGAAAACAATTGGAATTGAATAATTTTAGGTTTAAGGGTTGGAAAGAAAGGGAAAGACTTCATCTTTTTGGTGTTACCTGAATATGTTATGGGAACAACGACAACAGCAACGGGTGGAATTCAGATTCAAGGTCGGAGAGGAGAGGAGAGGAGGAGGAGATTGCTTTCGTTTGCTTTCGTTTGCTTGCTGCAAGAACTCAATCTGAAAGAAGGCTAGGGTGGTGGGTGTTTCATCTGTCTTTTATTTTTTATTGGGTAAATTACCAATTTAGTCCCTAAATTATCACCTTAGTGAAAATTAGGTCCCTAAACTATTTTTTCAGAAAAATTAGTCCCTGAATTATAAAAATCTACCAATTACATCCCTAATGTTATATTCGAAGCTACTATATTCAATTTTCCGTCAATTTAAGTCACGTTACTTGCATGTGATACACATTGGAGGGTAGATTGGTAGTTTTTCATAAACAAATAGTGTATGGAGTTAATTTTAGAGGATAAATTTGTAGTTTTTCATAAAGAAATAGTGTAAGTTAACTTTTGAGGGTAAATTAGACATAAATTCGCAACCTATATGAAATGTTAAGGGCTTATAGACAAGAAAATGATGGTATTACACTCTAAAGTGTGTCAAGTGACTTAAGTTGAAGAAAAATTGGATAAAATAGCTTTGAACATAATAGTAGGGATGAAATTAGCAATTTCTAATGAATTTAGGGACTTATTTTACCGAAAAAATAATTCAGGAACCTAATTTTCACTGAGGTGATAGTTCAGGACTAAATCGACACTTCACCCTTTTTTATTTGAGACATAATTACTGGGTCTAAATATAAAAATTTGTTTATCCAAAAAAATATATTAGTGTAGAAAGAATATAATGTAAATTTCTCCACTCTTTTAAGCATGAGTTTTCTGTTCAATTTTGGACTGACTATTGGTCAAATTGTGGGCCTCTTCTAAATTTTTCTCTTTAATGACTGTCCCCAACTATGCTTACTTTTGTTACATTTTCTTCCTAAAATAGTTGTGGATAAAATTGTCAATATTCCTGTCTATCAAAAAAAAAAAAAAAAAATTGCCAATATTCCTATGGATAGTATTGGTGGCTCGACAAACAAGTGTACGTAGAGACTAACTAGTGATGGTAATTTTACTCTGAAGTCTGCCTATGTGCTGGACGTAGACGCTATTATGAACACCAAGTGGCGATTGAGCTTTATCTAGGAGTTGCATCTTCCCCCTAAAGTGCTCTCTTTTCTTTGGCTTGTGTTGCTAGACAAATTATTGACCAATGCTCACCGAGTTAGACAATCCTTCATGTGGCAGATGTGATGGTGATTTTGAATCAATTATTCACGTCTTTAGAGACTGCTCCTTTGCTGCTAAAGTTTGGAGAAGTTTCCCTGTTCCTGATCAATTTTTTACTGATGCATGTACTACACTAATTGGTTCCAAAATAATCTCTTTCAAAATATTAGTCTTGGATAATTTGGAATGGAGACTTATTTTTTGCATTACCTGTTGGCTCTATGGCACTAGCGAAACAAAAGTATTTTTGAACATGATTTTTTCCCTCCTAATGATCCCAAATTTGTGATCATTACCTACATGAAAGATTGGCTTCACGGCGAATATGATTTCTTCCATAAAATCTCTTTGAATACATGCTTTTCTTCATTGGGAACCTCATCCTGAGGGTTGGATAAAGCTTAATGTTGATGGGTGTCGCAAGGGGGAGGCCAACTTCATTGGTGCTAACGGTGTCCTTATAAACTCGTCGGAGGCATGGGTTTCTGGTTTTTGTGCTAATCTTGATCGAGGTGAGATTCTATGTGTTGAAGTTTGGGATGTTTTTACTGGGTTGCAACTTGCATGGAATAATGAAATTAAAAAGATTATGGTAGAATCAGATTCTGCTCTTGGGGTTCAATTGATTTCAAATGCAAAAGTGGATAATCACTCTCTAGGAACTTTATGCACCAAAACTGGTCTAGTAAAATTCGTCATATCTATTGTGAAAAGAATTTTATTGCTGATGATTTGGCTCGTTTGAGTTTGTCATGCAGTTTGGATTCAGTGTTTTCTGAGCAACCTCCTCATTCTTGTCTTCGGTTACCAGTTGCAGATATAGCTGGAGTCGCATGGCCTTGTGATATTATATTGTAATCTTTCTTTTTCTTTTGGGCCTGTGCCCCGTTGTCAACCACAAAAATAAATAAAATAAATAAATAAATAAATTTATTCACCATTTTAATACGATGTATTCAATTGGAATTTTGAGTTCCCTTCGGGAGAAATCCGTAAAATTAAAATTTTGAATTGTTTTTTTAACAAAGAATTTTTAAAAAATTTAAAATTTTAGTCTCTGTCTTCTTTGTCTGGAGAAAAACTAAGGTCAATATTCGGTAAAACCGTTGCCATATTCCAACTGTATTTGCCGGCAATCGTCATAATAACATAAATATAAGCTCAAAATGGAGGAGGCAAAACTATATCATTGAATCAGAGTAAACATTATGATCCAGAAGCATATACATCTTTTTGCCATATGAATAAACTAACTCAACCAATGACAGCATGCCCTAAGCCCTCGAGTTAGTAGGGAAGGCCCCGCTCTAAAAGGGCGGGGCGGCGCAAAATTCATCTTCAAAGATAAAAGTGATAGCCGCGTCCTTCTATTTTTAAGGCAAGAAAAACAAGGTAAAGCAAAAATAACAAGACAATTACAATAAAAAACAGATACTGCTAAATAAACTTTTCTATCCCACTGTGAGTCCTAATTCTCTGCGTTACAATGCAGAATATAGTTTGCAAAAGGAAATGAACAACCGCCATGAACCAGATGGGTCTCAATACCTACTTTCCTACAATGAAACTAATCAAAATACAAATCACCCATCCCTGTGTAGTTGAATTTGATAACAGATTTACAATTACAATAAAACATGCGCCGGTCCCAAGAAACTTCTGGTTCATTGCTCTTTCATGTTTCCAACTTCAATCAGGGATGATTCATCTAGCATATATTGACAGGAAAGTAAAATTAAATTCAAAAGCTTGGCAGAGATAATGAGACAAAGTTACAATCCAATTACGGTAAACCCTGTTTAGACTAATAACGATGGAGAGGAAATGTTGTGGGCAATTGGGCATGCGTGGCTTCATTATAATCATTAAACTAAAAAATAAATGCTGAACTAGAATGACAGCCAGATACATACTCGAGTCCAACAACAAAGTTACATTACGCGCTTCACACACAGACATATATTACAAAGATCTACGAATACACAATATCTTTGTTGGTTGGAATGCAGTTACGTAGAGAGAGGTTTTCTGCAATGAAGGAGACTGAATTGGTTGAGAAAGAGAACCAAGCAGATGTTGAATTCAGGGGAAAAAGAAAAATCAAGTACTGCATAGTCATCATGTTATCTTGATGATGCTATGTGAGGGAAAAGAAAAAAAAAAAAAAAAAAAAAAACTCACTATGCAATCATTCGGCCCAGGTTGCACACGCAATTTTCAATTGTGGAGAATAATTATTGTCTTTTGGCTTTTTATCCAAAAATTGTCCCTGAGATTTGCATAACTCATCACTTTGGTCCCTGAGATTTGAAATCAATAGAAGTGGTCTCTGAGTTTGTCCATCATCTATCATTTTGGTCATTCCTTAAAAAATCTCCATTAAATAAAGATAAAATGACAAAAGTACTCTCAAATTTTGTCAAATCATTTTGGCCCACTGTTGATTAAATTAAGGGTATTTTTGTCATTTTCACTTAACATATTTTTTCAAGGAATGACCAAAATGATTGATGGTGGACAAACTCTAGGACCACTTCTATTGATTTCAAATCTTAGGGACCAAAGTGATGAGTTATGCAAATCTCAGGGACCATTTTGACTAAAAAGCCTTGTCTATTTCCCAAAAGCAAGCATAAACTCAAGCCAAAATTATAAACTCACACCTTAAGCATTTCAACTCAAGACGAGACAATAAATTCACTGTAAAAAAGATAATATGGTGAACTTTACCATCTTCGCAGCATTTCTTCCTTTTAGTGTCTTCATAGCTGCATCTGCAAAGGCTTGTGCTGCTTCTGCATCAGCTTCAGCAGCCTCAGCCTCCCTGGCTGCCTCTTCAGCTTCAGCAATGGCAGCTTCTGCATCTTTCACTGCTTGAGCAGCAGCTAAAGCATCTTCTTCGGGGGTCATGGTCCTCATCTTCGCAAGCTCCAAATCAATTTGGGCTTTCATCAGGATAGCCTCATCATTGTCAAATTTTAGGGACGCCATGTCTTCCCACAAAAGGAGACGCCATCAGTCTTCCCTCAAAAGGAGACGCCATTTGTCTCCCCTCAAAAGGATACGTCGATGAATTTCTTATTTTTTCAGAAAATGCTGGAGTAGGTGCAATCCTGCATCTGCGCTTTACCTATCAAAACAAAAACCCAAACTAGAAATAAGATCAAACTCCAACAACTCTAACCATATTCAATTCCAGGGTTAACATCTCTTGAGGAATATCATGGCTTCAACTAGTGTCCTTTATTTTTTGAAAAATGAAAATCCCTATTGAAGCACATGAACAAGACGGTATTGTAGACCAAGTAAATTATATATGCAAGCACCAGCAAGCATTAAGTATCATAATATCCTCGATATTTCTCCTTCTAGCAAGAATCAGCATTAGATACAAAGGCAGTTTTTTTTTATTACACTTCATTCAAAATTTCCATCCAACTTCCGCCAATATCAATATTTTCTTGATTTCCATCAACACTACTTTTACATTGTAAAAATTTTCATCAATATCCATATTTAATATCAGAGATAACCAAATATAAATCATATTTATAAGCAGAATATGACATTACTTTTCCATTTTTTGTCCAATGTGATCAAAGAGTCTCAAGCCATTGCCAAACTCTCTTGAAGCTGTGAATCATAAATCATTTCTTAACACTTCATTTACTTATGTAAAAGCTGGTTTGGTAGAGTATGGTATCAAATAAGAAGATATGGGTGGCTCACATATGATGATTTCAATAAACCCTTAATACGTGGAATAAATTAGAATTTTACACAATTCAATCACCAATATCTTCACTGCATTCAAAGTTTGGGGAACAATAAGCCGTCAAAATAAAGCCCTTTTTTTTGTTTATCTACCAAATCTAAAGAGAAACAAGGTGAAAAACTCAGTCAATCATTGTACTACCATATAAAAATTAAACCCAATTCTTAGTTGTCAACATGAAAAAATGGACCACGAAAGAAACAAGTTAAAAACATAAGAATGAACCGATTGTATCAGAACCCGGCATGTTAAGCCCCCGCTAAACCTATATCATGGAACTGCTACAGAAGCTGAGATCGGACTGAAATGCTTATCTTAAAGCCCAACCCTAATAGAAAATCCAATAAAGAGGGAAAATTAGAGTGGGCAATAGAAGGAAAGAGAGAATCAAATGCATGGAAAAGAAAAATACCAATTTGGACCTCTGCATCCTTCACCCCAAAGCAAGAGCACTGTGTTCTCTCCCGGCTTTTGTTTTTTGGCCTTCTCCCCAAATCCAACAATGAAAACACGAAGGGGAGGGAGACAACTAGGTATAAAGAGGAAAGGTGGACCGAGAAAAGCAGGAAAACCAAGGAAGATAATGTATGACTCAAAAAGTAAAATTATTTTTAATTCAAGATGTCCAGATACCGATTTTATTCAAATAAAGAAAAAGTTCGGGAGATTTATGGAAAATACATCACGCAAAACTATTTTTATTGAATTTAAAGAGCATAAGAGAAGAATCTACCTACACTCGTACAAATGGAATGTTAAGCAGTGACCAGATTGCCAAAACCAAGGGAAAAGGCACTACATGGGCCATAGAAAAGTGCAATTTATCATGTAATCAATCGGATCTCGAATGATTAAATCAGAGAAAATCTAGGATAAAAAAAAACCAGTAAGACTGCTTAATTAGTTGATCTTCTAACCTCATTAATTAAATCCGGAAATTACCATGTAAGGGAATTTCAGTCAGAACAAGTATGAAGTTGCCAATCACCTATGAAAATGTGTTCCTTTCATGTAAAGCGTAAGTTGACAGTTATTAAAAATTATTATTATCATGCGGCACGTGTAGCTCCAGTTGAAGTGAACATATGCTCCCACACCCAAAGTGGCAGTTTGATCTTCAATACCCCTTTGGCCCCATTATTGAACTTTCTAGAACTCCAAAAACCACAACCAAGCCCAACCACCCTCATCTAATAATATTTTAGTTTGAACAAATCCACAATTTTTTTTAGAAGTGTTATATACTGCTAGGCATGTAGCATATTCCCATATGATCCTTGTTTTGGAGTACCCATTCCAATATGATGACAAACCTCGGAAAAGCAGTGAGAAGCCTCCTAACTGAAGTGTAATTAAACCCTTTAAAATAGTCACTAGGTTGTGAAATTTTTCAACTTCATGAAATATTTAGCTAACTGTTTGATACAATCAACCAATGTATGACCGTATACTAATGGAAGCAGGATGTGTCATACAAAATTGTAAAATACCACAAATAATTTTTGTCGGACATAGAGGCTACCTCTATATATGCAGCAATAGTCGTTTTATTAGATCTACCGGGCTCCTTCAACCTAGTTATAGCTTCCATGTCCAGCCTACAACCATTAACAACAACAATAAGCATCAAAATTACAGTAGATTTCAGAATTTTGAAGTATAACAAGAAAAAAATTTGAATAATTGCTAATAGCCTAATTTAAATTGAATCATAACTAACTTATAGTCAATAGCCGTAAATGATAAATCTACACCTACGATAATTGCAAATAAAAAAGACACAAATTTTTTCTATAATGTCAAGGTTATTTCAGTGCTAAACAAAAGGATTGAAACATTTGTCAGTAAGCCCCGTAATGTTATTGCTTAACTATAGAAATTATCTAATCAACTTGGGAAAAGAAGATATGAATTCAAAAGGATGACCAGTGTCTTTTTGTTTTTGTGCCCCTAACAAATAAAATATGAAATTGTAATGAATCCATTACTGTTGTTCAAACAACCAGTTCGCTTTTGTTTTATAATATGATTGCTTGTTCAAGTTAAGGGGTCACTACGTACTTTCAACAATAAAGGTCAGTTTAGTTCACAAGGAAAGAGAAAAACGAGGTCTGTGTCTGCAAATCATGGAATAAGAGTACGCATCGTCAAGTGAAATCAGACTTGTAAACAGGAGGCCATAACATACATACGGAAGGAGTTCATGTATAGATTCATTAAATTCAACACACAAAATGCTCGTGTATGTAAATGACAGTGATTTAACCCTATGGAAGATTTTAGACACCCCATTTGGTTTAGTATATATTATCAATCAAATCAAAACCGTAACACCTTTAAAAATGAAGTAACCAGTTGGACAATTGATTGATCCAACCTGCCTTCAACCTATCTCAGTCCACAGTAAACTAAAAATTAACATATAAGATTACTTGTCCCCATTATTTAGCATGTCAAATTATGAAAAATTTAAACAGAGAACTCAATTAGTGAACTTCTTAATCTTAATGAGTATAACAAACAAAATCTCCTACATGTTAACAAGAGAGATGCAGTGCTGGGTCCATTCCATTTTTTATATCTTCATAGTTCAATCAGTCCTCCAATATTAAAATGAAGTCACTAATCTTGCACAGCTAACCAATCTAAACCCTTCAAAATGTCATGAATAACATTAACAAACAAATCAACCTGCTGAATTGCACAATATTTAAGTATGAGAATGGCAATGACTTTTAAAAAACTAGAATTCGAAAATCAAGAAAACTGTCTAACCTCACAATAGATTTTCTGGGACCAGAAATCTACTGGGTTTCAATGGAAACCGAAATAGGCTTAGCTTCCATGTTTTCATCATCGCTTTGAGCAACATTACTGAGAGCCATAGAGTTCTAAGTGCTGTCTTAGCCTTTTCTCGAGAGCCCCATCAATTTGCCATGACAATCATTTTTCTCCACTTATCCTACCCACGATAGATACAAAATAATGTAAGAATTAATAAAAGCATCAGTGAACTTCATATCTAACATCATGAGTATTACGACAACAAGTAAATAGTGTTAAAAGAAACCTTACCTTAAGATCTACATTTGAACGAGTATACAGAACGCCACTAAATTTTGGATCTTTAAGTATGGTCTGCCATTTTACTACACCATGTTTAATAACTCCAGCTTTAAGGGCTGATTCTTCTTCTGCTGTCCATTTCTGCTTAGGAGCACCCATAGGGGGTAACACAGAGGAACTCTGCCAGAGAATCAATCTGCAAAGCCATAGTGGTGTATATTAGAGCCTACACCCGAGGACAAAACTTGACATAAGTAAACACATCAAAAATTGAAAAACAAACACCGGTAAACGTTATAATAAAACAGAAGCAACTGTAAAATTGTATTACAATAAACGCCTTCAAACATAGTTTGTATTTGGATCTAGTATTTGAATTTCAGATCCAAATTTGTTTTGATGGATTCGAAATGCAACGATTTTAAAGTCTCTTGTTTGAAGGCCAAAACAAACAAATCAACAGTTTCATTCAACATTTATAAAAATTGACACATTGAAGCTGTATCACAGTTTGGTAAAGTTTCCCCACTACTCCTCAATACTCAAATGTGGACACCAGAATTACCAAATTTTACATAATAAAAACAATAATTTCGTAACTTAAGGACTCTATTTTAAAATAATAAGATTCTTATTCAAACCTAAAAGCATCCACAACAAAATTCAACAGCAGAACGTGAAATTTCATATCCCACAAACAAAACAAAATCTAAATTCCCAGTATGCATTCAAAAGGGAAACCCCATACAATTCAATTTCCCAATCAAATATCACAAGTTTGTTAAAATCACTATGAAAATTCACGAATCCAGACAATAAGAATCGAAATTACACGAAGGGAAAGGGGATTAAGGCACAGAAAAAATTACCAGAAATAGTCCCGAATTTTGGTTTGAATTCAATTTCGGTATTCAGGGCTCTGAGATTTGATTTGAATTCAGTTAAGAGGTCCGCGCCGGGAGGGGGGGGTGGGAGGTGACGGCGTTGGTTGCTGCTCTCTCGCGTCCACCTGGGATTTTTGCGAATCGACACAAAAAATCAGTTTCAAGCGGGGAAATTGGAAAACTAGCCAAACTTAGGACCATGAAATGAATTTTAGCCAATTATTATGTATTTTATAATTTTAACCATATTTTGACATAAAAGTACTTAAACACCCTTGTTAACTAAAAATTGCTAAAGCTAGCAACTTCTGTGGCGGATAGTCACCGAGAATACCACCACCACCGTCAGAGCCTCAACCATCAAGTACATCGCCGCCATCCAAATCAATAACGAAGAAGAAAAGCCGGTTTAATTATGAGGTTTCACATAGAAAGAAAATCTCAAAAAAAACAGAGTTATATATGAGTTCTTCATTTAATAGGTTTCTTCTGGTTTTTTCGAAGGGAAAAAGCTATCTGGTGAGCACTGGAGTCTGGAGTACAGAACATCTTGACTTCAAAATAAATAATGCTACACCGTGTGTCATCTATCCGGCTTGAGGCTTGTCTCAGTGCATGTGAGGGTTCAGTTCTTTTGACAAGTCTCGTTAATTTTGTGGGTCTTCACCATTTTTTTTTTCCAATTATAGCTGAGAAATGGTGGATTACAGGTTTCACAAATTGTTGTGGTGGTTGTGTAAGATAGGTGAGTGTAGTGCTTAGAAGAGGGCTAATAAAGGGCATTGTAATTATGTTAGTTAGTAAAGGGTATTGTAGTATTTTCATGTCAAGTTTTGATTACAATTATAATTAATTATAATAGTAGGTTAAAATTCTACAAATGATCCAAGTTTGGGCTGTTTTTCCAAATTTCCCCGTTTCAAGCCTTGCTGACCAAGAGTGACATGCAAGTTCCGTTCTACCTTGATATAGTAGTGACATGTATACAGAGGCCACGCATGCCGGTCCGAAGCTATTTATCTGTTGCCACAAAATTAGGGCATCCATGTTTTATTTTGTTTTTCAATGGATGAGAGTGTTTCGCACTTAGGACTCATTTAAACATGTTGAAATATTAAAATCGGAACTAGTTAGAGATACGCTTCAGTTTTGATATTTATATTCTTGTCCATTATAAGAGTTTAAAGTACGAATGTAGTCGTCTGTTTGGGCCCAAAATATTTATTGAGGCCGAGCTCGCAGTGGTATTCGGCCCAAGCCGTCATGGGCCGCCCAATCAGTCCCGAGTACCATTGCAAGGCATATTGATTCGGATGAGAGTAAAGAAGTCGAGTTTCGGTATGACAAGGGGGTTTCAGGGTTGAAGGCGCGTGAAATTTGTGAGTGAATCTGGCCTATTGTAGGGCTTAATTTAGGAACCCATTGGTTGTAGGATTAGTCGAATTAGTATCAGATTGGGACGAGGAGTTCTAGTTCAAGTACATCTCTGGTTCGCCCAGGAGTAGATTCATTGCTATAAATACAAGACCCAGTACATCGTTCAAGCCTCCTCCAATTCAACACACAAACCGCCGTGCGCAAACCCTCGCTCTACGCGAAACCTCTCAACAACCTTGAGATTTTTATTTTCTTTTTCCACCAACACACCTTCAGTTTGGATAAACAGCACTGTGAAGGCAACCGGTGACATCTTCAGTTTGGATAAACAACATTATTGCCGTAGAATCAGCTGACCGGAGAGCACCTTTAGTTTGGATAAACAACACTGCGTCGAGGTCGACTGGTTATTTATCTAAGTCTTGGTTGAGAAGAATTTTCGAATCCTTGTTGGCAGAGGTTATCTCATTAGCCTTCGTGGCGAAGTAAGGTGTTACAGATTACTGGGCTCGGCACATTAAACGCCGAGTTGTTTTATGATTGGATATTCGCAAGTAAGTTTTAGGGTTCAGCATTCTGACGGCCGAACCACATTTACCATCAAGACGTACATCTCTTTTGAGTACTTGTGCCCGTATATTTTGGTACCAGTTTGACATGCTTATACTTTCACGAATATAATCACTGTGACCGAACCCGGTGCCGACGATCCGTGACCTTCGTAAAACTAGCAGCCTTGTCTTCAGGCTCTAGAACCCGAAAGCCGAGACTTGTTCCTTCCTCGGCCACCGTCACAAGATCGAGAAGTTAGCAGCGCACCTGACGCAACATCAGCACATTTTACTCACCGGTCGAGCTCAGCCGTCGAGTTGGCACGTCCCGCACACAATCGAATGACATAGTTAGCTCATTAGTTACTCGGCCTGCGCGCCACGTAGGCTTAGTAGTTTTTAGGGTCAACATTTTGGCACGCTCAGTGGAACCTGGTGCTAAAACGACAAAGTTCATGACCATTGAGACACGGTCAGTAAAAAAGAAAGCAGTCATGGGGAAGTCAACGACCGACTTGCCAATTCAAACCCCCGGACAAGATTTGTCACAGGCGTAAAATCCTCTTATTGCCATAACACCTGAGGTTGTCGGTGCAACGCTCCAAGAAAAAAGAGGCTTGTCCTGACGGTCAGCCTCGCAACGCAGAAATTCCCAACAAAATCACAGGTCTTTCTATTGAAGGGGTAGTGTAAGACTGCGATGAGGACGGTGGTGATGGCTTTGATCCCCCGACTAGGTCGTTTCTTCGGAGACGACTTGATGAGCAATCTCAACAGGTTGAACAAACCGTCAGCCAAAAGCTGAACAGTTTGCTCGAGGTGATACGACGTAATGGTGATACGCACACCAAATTGCTCGAGCTATTGGTTAATAGAATCTTCGAAGTTGGACCCGTTGAACAGTCCCGACAATCTCCACTTAAAAGTAGTCCACTACAGGCGAAAACAGGATCTGCTCGGCTCAAAACAATTGATTTAGAAAAAAAAGGAGGGTCGAGCAGTAGATCAGATGGATCCGACCAAAGAGTAGAAACATCCATCGATATGACCGAGGTCCAAAGGATGATCCATGAAAAAGGGGCCGAAGTTCCCGAAATTCATCCATCCATGCCCAGCTTACGTGGAGAAGTTTGACTATCCTAAAGGCTTCAAGATCCCAGATTTCAGTCTTTTTGCGGGAGAATCGTCCTTGTCTTCGTTAGAACATGTAGCTCGGTTCATTGCACAATGTAGAGATGTCAATAGTGATTTCCATATACTACGTCTATTTAACTTTTCATTGACAGGCTCGGCATTTGCGTGGTACATCAACCTCCCACCTAACTCCATCCAAAGTTGGGAGGAACTGGTCGAAAAATTCCATGAGCAGTTCTACCGACCAGGGATGGAAATGTCAGTTTCTTCATTGGCTAGAATGGCTCAAGCGTATGATGAGTCACCAACGGTTTATCTTACACGGTTTAAGTCGGCTATAAATTGGTGCCGAGTGCCTCTTCCCGAAATCGAATTTGTTAGGCTCGCTTTGAATGGGTTGGACGTGGAATACAAAACGAAATTCATGGGGGCAAACTTCTGAGACATGTATGAATTAGCTCAACACGTTGAGCAATATGACTACTTACTCCGACAAGAAAAAGCTTTGAAGTCCCCGTCAGGAGGAACAATTTACAAAAACCCGACGGTCAGTTATGCGTTAGCTGAGGCTGAAGAATATGCCAATGTAGATGCGGTCGAGGCTGAACAAACCATATATATGCAAGGAGTTAGTTCATGCCAACCTCAAAGATGCCAAAATTCGCTCGGTCACTGAAGAGTCGACCTTCAAAACGTCGAAAGTCTATACATTCGACATAACTAAAGCCGACGCCATCTTCGATCAGTTGCTACTTGCTAAAGTTATCAAACTTCGGCCGGGGCATAATATACCCAAGGCCAAAGAACTGAAAGGAAAGATGTATTGCAAGTACCATAACTCGAATAAATACGCGACGAACAAATGCGTCGTGTTTCGGGATGCTATCCAAAGCTGGATTGACAATGGTAAACTTAAATTTCCAGAAAAGAAAATGGGCGTCGACGCTGACCCATTCCCTACAGCGACAGTGAGCATGGTAGATACTCGTCTACCTAGGGATAAAGGAAAGGCCGAGTTTGTTCCGATACGACACGTCCCTAAGTAGAATTCTCGGCCACGACTAAAAATTGATTTGTTCTCAAACGAACCACCCCAAGATTTAGCCGGATCGGCCATTGTCGAATCAATGTTAAGCTCCAACGGCGAGGAAACTAACGAGCTCAGAGTCTTGTGTAGTCGGTGCAAAGCGGACGTCGTCTTAGTTGAGCCAGATGAGAAGTCACGACGGATGGAAATATCGCGAGTGCATATAGCCACATGGATGCCCCCAAAAAATGCTTGGAATAGGCCCACAAAAAACAGTTTTCAACAGGCTTGGCTCTCAAACACAAGATACCAAGCCGTCTTCGGTTAGACGATGCCTTAATTTCGACGCGCAGTTCTATAACGAGGATTATTAACTCTGGTAGTTCAAGCTCACCCGTAAACCAGTGCACCTTCAAACTTCCTGAGCCACGAGATCAGCGTTGGTATACCTATCATTCCCCCAACGGTGTGTACACTGCACTGTCCAAGTCACAGAAGCGTCGACGCTAAAGAATAGATTGCATGGCCTGTCGACGAGCAGCCCAAGAGACTTCGGCCCCCAAGTGGCAGTCGAAGAAAAAAGCCAGTAATGACGACGAACGACAACCTCCGACCATTATGACAGGGTCGCTCCACGGAAAGCAGGTAGTCGATCCTGACTTCGAAACCACAATTGAGGAATCCGAAAAGCGGATCAAACTTCTTCTTTGGCCCGGGGAGATGAAAGCACGCCTTGAATACTTCAGGAATGAAGCCGAGAGCAAACTCCCCCCGTTACCCATACAGGAACCGTTAATCAAAGTTAGACGAAATCTACACCCACCGTTCCTTGGGGAGGCTTTAGAGTACATTCAAGAGTTCCATAGAAAGCATTCGGCTAATGATTTATACTGGGTATGCCAAAAGCATGCCAAGATACTATCGATCTCGTGTTAACTTGTTCAGATGCTGAACGAATCATTAAAAAAAACTCGGACCCAGGGTTGAAAGCTAGGTTTCAGCATATACGCGAGGCGCCAGTCTTCAGCTTTGATGTTGATCCATATATTGATATCGACATGGCCGAGCTTCCATTCTCTCTTGAAGATCTCCAGTATTTACGACATCATTTCGAAGTATTTTCAGTCGTCTCTCTCTTCGGCCTTACGATTGGATGCCTATCTTGACATCAGGGAAGCTCACGTCACGTATCAAGAGCAAGCTCGTGCCGTGATGCAAGTTCCAGACCCAATTTCGGTTTCAGATGAACCCAAGATTAATCAACCAAACATGAAGGCTCTCGAAGACACATCATCGGAACATACTTCAGCAACAGTCGAGGCAGACAAAGTTGACACTCTCCATGCAAAACCGAAAAAAAAGGGTATAGAAGAAGAGGATCTAGAAGAAGAGGGTCCAGAGCAAGAGGAAGATCGTGACCAGATGGGTCATTCGGTCCTTGATAACATGGAAATCAGTATGATCCATGTCATATCCGTCGATTTTCAGCCAACCACGTCCCAACCGAATTCTCTGGACGGCGACGTAGTTGCCGAGGAAGCCACGCAAATCGACTTTGTGGCTACTGAAGAAAGCAAGCTAGCAACAAAAGAAGATCAACTCAAAGCAGCTCTCGTCGAATTATTTCCTCTCACGTCATCAGTTAATCTCCATCATCTGAAACTGTTATATGTTACGGCTTATATTGAAGGACACCCAGTTTCCAAAATTTTTGTTGATTGTGGAGCGACTGTCAATATCATGCCCGTGGCCATCATGAAGGCGTTACGTCACTCTAACGATGAACTTATTCCATCAGGGATCACTATGAGTAGCTTCGTCAGTGATAAGTCCCAGACCAAAGGGGTACTCCTGCCGGAAGTAAATATCACAGGATGCAAGCACATGACTGCCTTCTACATAGTCGACTCCAAAACCGAGTACAATGCATTGCTCTGTCGAGATTGGATTCATCAAACAAGTTGTATCCCTTCGTCGTTATGTTAAGTTCTCATCTTTTGGGACGGCGGATCGGTTGTGGTTTATCCGGCTGACAATCAGCCCTTCAAAGCTAACATAATCTAGGCACGATACTATGACGACCACGTCGGCTACATCACCTTGCAGGGCTTCAATGATGAAGGACGGCCGACTCGGATTTCTGTTCAGAAGACCATCAAGATTGGTGCCGCGAGTGTCATTAGGATTCGGCAAGGCTCGGGTTGGCTGACCTCATTTCCGATCCTGATGTCTAACACCAATTAGGCCGAACGCCGGGCTGTAGTTTCATCAATCATGGAACGACTGCTGGCTTATTGGTATGTTATTTCCAAACAACCGAATTCGGGCGTCAACTTCGTGGAGTTCCTCGTCGAAGAAGATAATGGTCCTGTCATCTCTCTCGACACAGTTCAAGCTGCCCCGGCCGAGCTCAAAGATAGTCGGCCCCAAGTCAAGGACCCATTAGAGGAAATCGATGTTGAGACAGCCGATAACCTTCGACCGTTATTTATTAGTGCTTTGATATCCCAACCCATGAAAACTGACCTATGTAAATTGCTCAACGAATTTAAAGATTGTTTCACTTTGAGTTACCATGAGATGCCTGGTCTAGATCGAATCTTCGTCGAGCATGAATTACACATTAAACCTGGTTGTAAACCTTTTCGCCAACCTCCTCGACGATTCTCGACCGAAGTACAACTCGGCATAAAAGACGAACTAGCTCAACTTTTAAAAGTCGGGTTTATTCGGACCGCTCGATACGTTGAATGGTTGGCAAATATCGTACTAGTATTAAAGAAAAGCGATGCTCGTAATCTAAATTTGGCAACTCCCAAAGATGAATATCCAATGCCAATTTCAGATTTATTGGTTGACGCCGCATCTAACCATGAGATGTTGTCCTTCATGGACGAACATGCTGGATACAACCAGATCTTTATCACCGAAGCCGATGTTCACAAAACTGCCTTTCATTGCCCTAGGGCACTTGGAACCTACGAGTGGGTAGTCATGCCATTCGATTTTAAAAACGATGGTGCCACGTACCAACGCGTTATGAACGCCATCTTTCATGACCTTATCGGCACGGTTGTAGAGGTATATATCGACGACGTGGTGGTTAAATCAAAGAGTCATCGAACGCATCTAGATGATCTTCGGCAAGCTTTCCTCCGTATGCGTCAACATAACCTCAAAATGAACCCGGCCAAGTGTGCCTTCGGTGTAGCAGCTAGCAATTTCTTGGGTTTCCTTGTCAATCATCGCGGCATCGAGGTGAATGAAAATAAATCTCGTGCGATCATCGATGCCCCACCCCCGACTAACAAAAGCAACTCCAGTCTTTGCTCGGCAAGATAAATTTTCTCTGCCGTTTCATAGCTAATTCGACCGGAAAATGAAGGCGTTCTGTACGCTTTTGAAACTCAAGGATTCAGACAAGTTCGAGTGGCGCGAAGAACATCGGGCGGCTTTCACACAAATCAAGGTTTCCCTTACAACCCCACCCGTCCTCATACCGCCTTGGCGCGATAAACCTCTTAAACTTTACATATCGGCAACCGAAGAGTCCATCGGTTGCCTTCTTGCACAGGACAACGTTGTCGGGCATGAACATGTTATCTTCTATCTCAACCGAAATTTAAATTCGCCTGAGATCAACTATTCCCTAGTCGAGAAGCTTTGCTTGGCATTGTTTTTCGCTGTGTCAAAACTTCGACATTACATGCTCCCGTCGGTTACGCAGGTCATTGCCCAGACAGATGTCATTCATTACATGCTCACTCGACCTATAGTAAAAGGCCGAATTGGGAAATGAACAATGGCATTGCCCGAGTTCAGCTTGCAATATGTGCCCCAAAAAGCTGTCAAAGGCCAAACGCTAGCCCATTTTTTGGCCTAACCCCTCTCCATATGGGTTCGAGGGCAATGACGTTGAAATCGGCATGGTCGAAACACGTGATAATTACTGGACGATGTACTTTTGATGGTTCAAGTACCTCGACCTCGGCTGGTATTGGAATCATTGACCTTAACGTCCTTCATGGCTTAAGAGCTGCCCGCGTCCTAGTCCTTGGTGATTCAAAACTTGTGATTAACCAACTCAATGGTACTTTTCGTTGTATGAGTTGTACTTTGGCGCCTTATCACATGGTTGCTAACTATTTGGCCGAGTCATTTGAAGGAATTACATTCGAACACATCTCGCATGTTCGAAACACTGATGCGGACGAATTGGCACAAATTGCCTCCGGAGCACAACTCTTGGGGGACAAACTAGGCCGGGCAGTACAGGTAGTGCGACGACCATACCTGGCCTTGATTGATCACCAAGTTCTCGCACACGATCACGTGATTCGTACACAAATTATGTCTTTACCTTCGTTGTTAGAACGAGAGGCTTCTATAGGTGTCTGCACTGTCAAGACATTACCAGACGATTGGAGAAGGCCGATTATACGATACCTCGACTACCTTAGCGACAAACACGACCGGAGGACAAGATTCCACGCCACAAACTACGTGTCGTACCAGAATGAGTTGTATCGAAAAGGTGAGGATGGTTTATTGTTACTGTGCCTCGACCCACAGGAGGCCGCTTAAGCAATCACCGAGGTGCACGAAGGAATTTACGGAGCTCATCAATCCGGGCGTAAGATGCGTTGGCTGCTTTGCCGACACGATTATTTTTGGCTGAGTATATTGAAGGATTGCATTGAATATGCACAAGGTTGTATATAGTGTCAGATTCATGGACCCATACAGAGAGTCCCAGCCGAATTACTTCACTCGATCACCAACCCGTGGCCGTTCAGAGGATGGGCCATGGATGTAATCAGTAAAATTACACCATCTTCTGGAGTACCAATCAATGGAAAATTTCTAAAAAAGTACTATCCAGTCACATGGGAGATGCGGGAATAGAAGTTCATTTCATTAATGTCGCAAAAGATGTACAGATAAAGTTCGACGACTAATCTATAACAAAATAAAGTTAAGGGATCGAAGGAAGGAAGGCTTCAAGAACAGCTTTCAACTCCAACCACCTCACTTCGCCCATGGTGATTTCGGCATGTCGAGTTCTTTTATCCATTTCCAGCTGCTTAATCCGCTTCTTGCTAGCCACGTATACCTCCAAACAAGGTTTGCTCGACTCAAAATCCTTTACGAGATCGGAGGAAATGGCTGACCTCTGATGTTGGAGTTCGTCGATTTGACGCTTGAGGTCGGCAATTTGTCGGTCGAGGTCGGCCATTTTTTCGTTCTTCATCTTTATCACCTCGACCTCTAGGCGGAGAGCTTCGTGAGTGATCAATGCAGCCCTGAACTCGTTTTTTTGCATGGAGAGCTTTTTAAAAAATATTAAAATAATCTCGAGTTCGGTCCTGGGTAGAAGACAAATGAGTGACAATTTCATTGCTTAACAGGTCATCGGCTGCAAGGTCGTTCAAGCATTCTCCCATAGAGTCGAGACCCTTGTGTTCAAGGATTTGAGGAGCTGAAAGGGATAGCAGCCCCTGCAGCTTGGCAAGAGCAGAATGCTCGGTCGTTGATACAGAAGGGCCGGTTATAGTGGCAAAAGGACTGGCCGTCCCCGAGGAGCTGGAGAGAAGGGCGTTGAGCTCGACTTCCCAAGATGACTGCACATGAAAAGAATTTTAGGAAAAAGGAAAATTATAAAGAATGTAGCAGAGAAGATTTGTTTTAGACCTGCCAGGAGGAAACTTCGACCATGTCTCCTGGTTAGATGCTCGAACCTAGAAAACTTAAAAGCCAAACCCAGTGTTTAAGGTTGCTTCTCAATTCACGCGACCGATAAAGGTTATCTACGTTCGACGGCCACTGAGGTGGCCAGAAGATATAGATAACACCCTTCGGCGCATAAAATTTTCGATGAAAGGAGTAAGTAGGCACCTGGCATTTAGTATCTTCCTGGTTTAGAATTCTAAGGCAAAAAGAGTGACCAAATGAAAACAAGAAGGATCCTTACAAAGGCTGATGTAGTTTCTTGGGGAGGAATGTCGAGGTCGAGATCTTGCGGATGAACTGGAGTCTCTGCCGTCGCTTCGGGCTCGACAAGAGGGACCGTTTCATGGGCCGCGTTCGCCTCGACCGTAGGAGGACGAACCTCACGAGCCGTCTTGGCCAATGATTGAAGAGTGTTAGTTGGGAGTTTAGCTGGACGAGGGCGGCTTGCCAGTGGAATTTCCTCACTTCCATCGTCCTGAGATAAAGATATTTAATGCTTGAGAATCTCGTTAGGAGATAAAGATTACTAAACAACATAATCATACCTCCTCTTCCAGAATGATCGTTGATTTTTTCGAAGTAGGTGGAGTCTTCTCGTGGCCAAGATAGAGACATTCTCCAAGGCAGGAACAGAGGTCGGTCCTGGAGTTGCAGGTTCTGCGACCACTGGGGTGACGGTCGATTCAACCACGACCTGAGGATCAGGTCGAACCTCAGGTTGCATTTATGTAGAGGCCTGGACGGTTGGAGCAGGAGGTGTGACATCGAGGATAGTCGCTCCCCGTAGTCTGGTTGGAGATAACATGGATCTTCCGCTCGTCTTTCTTCGCCAATTTCATGACGCAATTTGTGGACCGAGGAACTTCACCAACCGTCTCGGCCTTCGGGCGAGGCAGTTTGCTTGATTTGGCTGGCGAGGTAGCCTTGGACGAGGGGGACCAGCTTCTTCTTAACCACAGCCGTGGCTACCACATTTGCTCACTTTGGTGCTCGGTTGCCTGAAAAAAAGGAATTAGATCAATATTTGGAACAAGGTCTAAAGTGTCTAACAATGAGGAAAGATGGTCGTAGACATATACCTTGGATTATTTCTTTGGATTGTGGGGGAATGGCTTTCCTTGGGCGATCGCCGAAAACCTGTTTAACAACATCCTCGACCGGTGTGCCAAAGAAGTCTTGGATGTATGTTTCCCATCAGTAAGCGAAGGTGCCGGTACTGAAAGTTTCAGGGACATTCGGCCGGAGGCAGAAACTCTGGCACCTTTCATGAAACTCTCGCTGTGTTTCCTTACATTCTCTCTCCGAATAACCAGATATGAGTCATCGATTTAGGAGTGAACGAGAAGTGAGCAGAGGCACGGGGTAACCTTGGAGGTAACTGAGTTATCGAGCGGTGAAGTGGGGGTGGTAGACTTCCCATCTTGCTCGACGGGTGTCGCAGCCGAAAGGAAGGTCGCGAGTCAACACAAACGATCCCCTGCTTTGACGAAGATCAGCATCTTCAGTTTCACTCCAAGCTGATGATGGAAGCCGGATGGAGGATGGGTACTCCTAACGACGACATACTAAAAAGTTATTGTTAGAAAAGTCTTCTAGGCCGAAGAAGTATTTGAAGACTTATTCGGCCTACTGGTCGTGAGGCCAACTGAAGGCCAAGCGCTTCAGTGGATTGGAAGTCGGGGATGTTTGGTCGTAGAACTGCGAAATAGGCCTGCAGTCAGAGTTGGAAAACCCAGAGAGGGTCGTTTTGGTGCGGGTCAATTTTGTTGATGGTCGCTTCGGCTAGGCAGTGGTGGACAATGGCGAGGACGGCCGAGTTGAGGGCTAGGGTATGACGACTGGCCAGGGCTTCACCCACTGTCATGTTCTCGACCAAACATTTGTTCAATTTGGTACAGAAAATGAATTTATTGTACCAGTAGAATAGGAAGGCTTTATGTTCTCCTTTCCGTAGATCCTCTTCCTCTCGGCCGGCGAAGTGTTGGATGAGAGTGTTGTAGTTAAAGAAGTTCTTATGCAGTTTTTGAACTTTTTCCTTTGGAGGCTCATGGCATTTTTTTCTCAGCGTCTCGACGACGTGTTCGTCGAATAAAGACTTAAGGTCGAGGTTGGATGGGTACCCAGAGAGAGCGGCGTCGATTGATAGACCAGAGGGAGAAGTCCCGAGGATGGCCGAGACGTCGAGAATAGTAGGGCCGATAGGGCCGAGGGGGAAGACCATGGTGTTGGTGGCCGAGCACCAGAAGCTCAAAGCTACTATAAGGAGTTCTTTGTCCATGGCGATCTCCATGGTCGAGAGTTTAATTACGTCATAGATGCCAAGAGTCTTCCATTCTTGGCCGAAGAGTTTTTTCATCCGATTGACCAAAGCTGCCCAAGTTGCAGTGGTCGAAGGCCAGGCTCCTTGGGGCTTGGTCAAGTCCCACTTTGACCAATCGAGCCCTTGCAACAAGGGTGCCAGGCAATGAGCCTTGAGGAGGGTGGTGATGGACGATGGCACATCATCCTTGAAGAGTGGCCCCAGGATCTGATGGGAAGCGATCGAGTCACCTTCGAAGCGCAAAGTCTTGATGGCGCTTCGATCAACGAAGCTCTAACATTTGTTGCATTCGTCGAAGAGTTTGGAAATGAAGGAAGCCATTGATGAAGGCTCGAAGAGTTTCTGGGTTGAGAATTTTTGGGAGTTTGAGGGCAAGAGGATTTCAGGAATTTTGAAAGCGTAGAGTTTGAATGAAGAAGAGACGAGTATTTATAGGCATTTTGGGAGGGGGAAGAGTAATCGTTTGATTTTCAAAAATTGGGGAAGAACCAATCAGAGAGTTTGTTAGTAATTGTGAATATTCAAAGAATCCAGAGGAAAAGACCAAAAAACTCGTTGAGCAAGGTTGCACGATGGCCTGTGACAACGAAATCAATGATGAAAGGACATTTGGGTGTTTGAACGTCTCAAAAAGACCGAAAAATTCGCAAATCAAGGATATAATGATAGCGTGTGGCGCGTTTGGGGCTTGAGAGGACGTTTCAATACCAAGGACAAGCATGCTAATATGCCACGTGGCGGGGTGTCTAACAAAATTAAGATCGTGCAGTCATGCTTCATAAATGCGCTGGGTAGGTAGAATATTCGAGACCTTTCATTATCTTCGAATGATACCTTTAAGGGTATGGTTTCACTTCTTCAAGGTCAAGACTCAGCTGAGGAGTGTCGAGCCAGAGACCTCAGAAGCGAGGGGGCAATGTTTGGGCCCAAAATATTTATTGAGGCCGAGCTTGCAGTGGTATTCGGCCTAAGCTGTCATGGGCCGCCCAATTAGTCCCGAGTCCCATTGCAAGGCGGATTGATTCGGATGAGAGTAAAGAAGTCGAGTCCCGGTATGACAAGGGGGTTTCAGGGTTGAAGGCGCATGAAATTCGTGAGTGAATCTAGCCTATTGTAGGGCTTAATTCAGGAACCCATTGGTTGTAGGATTAGTTCGAATTAGTATCAGATTGGGATGAAGAGTTCTAGTTCGAGTACATCTCTGGTTCGGCTAGGAGTAGATTCATTTCTATAAATACAAGACCCAGTACATCGTTCAAGCCTCCTTCAATTCAACACACAAAAAGCCCTGTGCAAACCCTCGCTCTACGCGAAACCTCTTAACAACCTTGAGATTTTTATTTTCTTTTTCCGCCAACACACCTTCAGTTTGGATAAACAACACTGTGAAGGTAACCGATGACATCTTCAGTTTGGATAAACAACACTGTTGCCTGTAGAATCAGCCGACTGCAGAGCACCTTTAGTTTGGATAAACAACACTGCGTCGAGGCCGACTGGTTACTTATCTAAGTCTCGGTCGAGAAGGATTTTCGAATCCTTGTTGGCAGAGGTCATCTCATTAGCCTTCGTGGCGAAGGAAGGTGTTACAGATTACTGGGCTTGGCGCATTGAACGCCTAACTTACCGATATAAAAATTGTTACCTAGATGTAGTGAACAAACTATATGCGATTCTATATGCGTTACGATATTTAATTATTATTTTTATTATCATTATCTTTCATTTCTTTATAATATTTTTTTGTCAAATGATAGATTTGTTAGAATAGATGTTAGATTAGGGAGTCAACATGGTTCGAACCCATGCCGTAGTGAAAGGTCAACACTCCTCTTCACCATTATGGTAGAGGGTCACTTGCATTTCTTCACAAGGTACGAAAAGTACTTTGAGAAACTATAGATTTTTTATTTTTTTTATTTTTATTTTTTGTTTTCGCTAACACTCAAATGTATTTTATAAGGAATGTACAAATTTGAAATCTTAATCATAAATTTCCAATTATAAGACATAAGGATAAACTCAAACATCTTAGGTTAGTGTCAATCTATTTCACATGATTAATTTGAATGACATTCAACTTAATCGAATTGATAAGGAATGTACAAATATTGAATCTTAATCATAGATTCCCAAATATAAGATAAAAAGATAAACTCATCTTAGATTAGTACCATGTCATTTGATACGTTTAATTTGAAGGACATTCAATTGAATCGAATTGATAAGGAATGCACAAATATTGAATCTTAATCATAAATTTCCGACTATAATACGAAACCATTTATTAGTGTCGTTATGATAACTGACAAGAAATGTATATTACTGTCGCATTTTAAGCAAAATCCGACAAAAAATGGATGCAGTGGCAGATATAATAAGCGACAGAATTGTCAACGTCAGGAAATGAATTTTCCGACAGAAAATACTCTAAAATCGACAGAAATTGTGTCGGATATAACCGACAGAGAATATATTAATAATGAATAAATAAGTGCATTCTCTGTTGGCTAAAACCGACAGAGCTTGTGTCGGATATAACCGACACATAATTTATTAATAATGAATAAATAAAAGCATTCTTGTCGGATAAAACCAACAAAAAACATATAAACCACTTTCTGAATCATTTCTTTCCCTTTCAAGTTGTCCTCCTCTGCATTCACTGCATTTTCCATATTCAACCTATGTTTCAAATCATTCCTCTATGATGACAACATCTTTGACAGGGGAAGAAATTGTATGGGCACACCAAAACTGTCACGGTTACTAGAATTCAAACTAATAGATTTCCTCATCGGAGCACTTGAATCCTCTGAGCCAGTAACTTCTGCGTCGATTCTTCCTGAGCTATCGAAGCATTCACCAGCCTGCCCAAAAGCACTGCCATAGTACCCTCCCCATTCTCGGGTTCTTGTTCTTCTTGGCCATGACAAAATATCTCAAAGAGTCTCCTAGCACTATTCTTTATACCATAACAGTGATTTTCCAGTTAAAGAAAAAGGGGTTAGCTAGGTTGCTTAGGAAGGAGCAATAAAATCAAGTTCTCCAATTTAACCGCCAAATTATTACTTTTCAATACCAAAAAAACACATACGAAGAAGAAACTTAGCAGAGCTTAATTTTAAATTATCTTAAAAAAAAAAAAGAGAACGAACAATCCGACGAAGAAGAAACATTCATCACGAAGTTTAACAACAGTAACATATTCTTCAATTCTTCAATTCTTCAAGTTTGTTTCCTGTTTTGCAGCTAACTTGAATATATATATAGTTAGACAGAAGTTTGTCCTCTAACGACAAGAAAAGGATTGGAAAGACAGATAAATATATTTGAAAAAGAAAAGAAAAGACAAACCAGAAATTTGTGCAAGTTATGCAGACTGGTTAGACACCCAATGCTTCGTGGCAATATCAAGGTCTTGAACCAGAAAATTTCATCTAGCTCTAGATGTCTTAGGTTGACAAGATTTTTCAAGTTCTTGGGCAAATTGAAAATCAAAGGACAACGCAAAAGTTTCAGTGTCTCCAAATTGAAGAGGTTGCATACTGAATCAGGGAGCTTTCTGATTTTAGTTGGTGATAAATCGAGGTAGCGCAAGAGCTTCAGCCTCCCAATTGAATCTGGCAGTGTGACAACTGTGCTTGAACTCATGTCTAGCACACGCATATACATAAGTGAATGAATTATTTCACCTTGTCCTTTCCCAAAGGCTCTCAGTTGCAAGTGTTGAATTGGAAGTAAATGAGGAGAGAAGAGAAAGAGAAGGAAATGAGGAGAGTAGAAAAATGGGAAGGTAGAAGGCATCGGCGCATGGAAGAGATGGAGGGGTTTTATTTTGGAAAATTTTCATTGCTGTCGGTTAAAACGGACAGAAAATTTTCATTACAGTCGGTTATAACCGACAGAAAAAAAAATGGCGGCAAAAATCCCCCCAAAAATTTGTTACGATTTTAAAAAATAAAATAATAATTGTTTGGTTTAATAAATAAATAATATGTATTTAAATAGAATATGTTTTTAAAAATTAAATAAATAACTGTTTGGTTTAATAGATAATAACCCATATAAAATATGCAATAAAGAAAAAAAAGATAATTGTACAATGAAAATGTCATCACACAAACTAAATATAGTCTAATCAATACTTGAAAAACATATATAAAAATTTAGCACAAATTACTTTTCCCACTTCAAAATTTAGCCAAATTTAACATTTAACGGA
Source organism: Cotoneaster glaucophyllus (assembly GCA_036320875.1). NCBI lineage: Eukaryota > Viridiplantae > Streptophyta > Magnoliopsida > Rosales > Rosaceae > Cotoneaster > Cotoneaster glaucophyllus. The sequence goes on along the minus strand of CM070066.1, from coordinate 22,388,054 downwards.
GATATGCATTCTACGAAACTAGTTTCAATGATCTAACCGTCAAACTTGTTTGTAGATACTACAAGATCGCATACGTAAAAAATCGCAAAAAAAAAAACATTCAGAGATTAGGTAACGGAACAAAAGTTTTCAACGGTTATAAACGAAAAATCACAATTTAACTGTTATTTTAGCTCTGGTTTTGATGATTTTTTACAGCTACACTCCACCCTATAAGAATGCAATGAACAAATTCGATCTTCAGTTTAAAATATTTACACTAGTGGATACCACAAAATCTTATTTTATAGGGTAAATTACATAGAACTACCTCAACTATTGGGTCATTAACAATTTCATACCTCGTCTTTAAAAAGTTTCAATGTCATACCTCATCTTCAAATTTGTTTCAATTTCATACCTTCCGTTAATTCCTCCGTTAAAATGCTGACATGGCAAGTGATAGAACCCATTTTATATTAAAAAATTAATTAAATATCAAAAAATTAAAAAAAAAACCCCAATACCCAGATTCCCCCAACCCCATCCCTTTCATCATCTTCCCTACCCGTCCGTCCATCCCCCCACCCCCAAAAACCTTTCTTCCAAACCCAACATGCCCAGAAGAAGAAGAAGAAGAAGAAGAAGAAGAAGAAGAAGCTGGAGGAGGAGAGAGAAGAAAAAAAAAATCTCGCCCCCCAACCTGCCCAGAAGAAGAAGAAAAAGAAGTAGGAGGAGGAGAGAGAAGAAAAAAAAGCCCCCCCTCTAACCTACCCAGAAGAAGAAGCAGGAGGAGGAGAGAGATGAGAAAAAAAAATTCGCCCCCCCCAACCTGCCCAGAAGAAGAAGAAGAAGGAGAGAGAAGAAAAAAAACATTCGCCCCCCCCTCCCCCAACCTACCCAGAGGAAGAAGAAGAAGAAGAAGAAGAAGAAGCAGGATGAGAAGAGAGAAGAAAAAGAAGAAGAAGAAGAAGAAGCAGCATGAGGAGGAGAGAGAAGAGAAAAGAAAAAAAAATTCGGCCCCAACCCAACCTGCCCAGAAGAAGAAGAAGAAGAAGAAGGAGAGAGAAGAAAAAAAATGAAAATAAAAATTTCGCCCCCCCCCCCCCCCCCAAAATCCAGAAGCAGAAGAATAAGAAGAAGAAGAAGCAGGAGGAGGAGAGAGAAGAAAAAAAAAAGAAATTTCGGCCCCCCCCATGACCTGCCCAGAAGAAGAAGAAGAAGAAAATAAATGTTTTGGCACCCCCCCCTAACCTGCCCAGAAGAAGAAGAAGTAGAAGAAGAAGAATGAGGAGAGAGAGAAGAAAAAATAAATATTTTTTAATATTTAATTAATTTTTTAATATAAAATGGGTCCCATCACTTGCCATGTCAGCATTTTAACGGAGGAATTGACGGAAGGTATGAAATTGAAACAAATTCGAAGATGAGGTATGACATTGAAACTTTTTAAAGACGAGATGTGAAACTGTTAATGACCCAATAGTTGAGGTAGTTCTATGTAATTTACCCTATGTTATACTTAATGGAAGTCTAATATTAACTCTAAGTGTTTGTTTAATCTATTGTTTTGACGCGATATGCATTTTGCGAAACTTTATTCAACGATCCAACCGTTAAAGTTATTTGTACACACTCCGAGATTACATAGGTCAAAAATCATAAAAAAACAAACATTCAGAGATTACGTAACGGAACAAAAGTTTTCAATGGCTATAAACGAAAAATCACAATTTAACGGTTATTTTAGCTCCGATTTTAATGATTTTTTACATATACACTCCTCAACCATTAACTTAAAAACCGTCGGAATATGTTAAAAATATTTATAAAAAAAAAGAATTAAAAAATACTGGCGGTTATAATAATTTTATGGCGGTTGCATCCGACACTAAATATCCGCCAGGAATTTATGCTGGATATCCGACAGAATTTCATTGTTATCTGACACTAACTGAATGATGTGTCGGATATCTTTTGTTACATCCCGACCCGGGCTCCACCACAACCCGGGCTCGACTTCATCGTAGCACGATATTGTCTGCTTTGGGCCCTGACCACGCCCTCACAGTTTTGTTTTTGGGAACTCACGCGAGCGGAACTTTCCAGTAGGTCACCCATCCTAGGAATGCTCTGGCCCATTCTCGCTTAACTTCAAAGTTTCTACGGAACCCGAAGTCAGTGAGCTCCCAAAAGACCTTGTGCTAAATGAGGTGGGCATGTACATATAAGGCATAGAGGATCCATTCCCTTGGACGATGTGCGATCTAACAATCCACCCCCTTAAGGGCCTGACATCCTCGTCGGCACACTTCTAGCCAGGGATTGGCTCTGATACCAAATTGTTACATCCCGACCCGGGCTCCACCACAACCCGAGCTCGACTCCATCGTAGCACGATATTGTCCGCTTTGAGCCCTGACCAAGCCCTCACGGTTTTGTTTCTGGGAAATCACGCGAGCAGAACTTCCTAGTGGGTCATCCATCCTGGGAATGCTCTGACCCATTCTCGCTTAACTTCAGAGTTCCTACGGAACCCAAAGCCAGTGAACTCCCAAAAGGCCTCATGCTAAATGAGGTGGGCATGTACATATAAGGCATAGAGGATCCACTCCCCTGGGCGATGTGGGATCTAACATCTTTTATCCGACATAATGGCTTATTAAACCGCCACCATCATCCAACACCTGAAGCTAATATTGTAGATATAAGAATAAACTCAAACATTTTAGGTTAGTGTCAAGTCATTTGACACGATTAATTTGAATGACATTCAACTGAATAGAATTAATAAGAAATGTAAATACATAATCTTAATCATAAAATTTCAAATATAAGATACAAGAATAAAGTCAAACATCTTAGGTTCGTGTCAAGTCATTTAACACAGTTAATTTGAATGACATTCAACTGAAATAAATTGATAGGACGAAAACTAGGGCATCCTAAATTTCAATATTTTATTTTCTTTTTCCGTCGAGGAGAGAAGGGCGATTTGAACTTGGGACTTATTTAAAAATCGCTCGTGATCACTTAGAATTCCTCTTCCATCAACAGGAACTTCCAGCTCATCCACCACACGCCTAACATGGCCTTTCCCGCAATAACATCCACAGTGGATCTAGTGCGCTTTTGCAAAAACTCATTGCACTTTAAAGTCATTTAGTTATCTAATTGTGACGTGATAAATAGAAGAACATAGTGTTGTTAATAAAAAAGAATTTTTCACAATAAAAATCAAGTAACAAACCATTTTCGATTTGCGTGAATTCTTACAAGGATGACTTACGATCAGTGTTCGAAAACGCGGCCTAGGCGCTGGGCGGTGGTTCGCCGCCGCGATTTAACCAAAATCGTTGAAGAAATCGGAAATGGTATTAAGCGGCGCCTAGGCGGGCGCTGGGCTGGTTCGGCGACCGCCTAGGTGGCTTTGATGGTGTTGGACGACTGGGCGACCATCCCTACAATTTCGATCTGCAATTGCAGAGAAAACGAAGTGAGACGACGATTTGCTGGGATGAGAGCGATAACCATCGATCTGCAATTAAAGAGTAAAGATGTGGGACAAGATAGATCTGCAATTGCAAGGTAAAGAAGAGGGACGGCTTGGCTGGGAAGAGAGATAGAGAGAGAGAGAGAAAAAGAAAGGTATCTGCAATTGCAGATAAAGGTGAATGAGCGGAAAGGTAAAGAAGAGGGACGGTGAAGGATAGGTTTGATTTGAAATGGATTTAGTTGGTATGAAATGGATGGGCGCTGGGTTTGCAATTCGAGAACTAAATCCATTCAGATGCCTTTCAGATTTCTCGGGTTCTACAAGCAACATTGGCTCTGGGCTCGAGGCAAATGAGCATCCAATGTTTATTTCAGATCAGTTAGGGTTTCTGGTGCTCGTGTGTGTTGTGCGTGTGAACAGAAAAATGGGCTGATTTGTCTCTATTTTCGTGGGCCCTTCTTCATGTTTTCCTTTGGTTGTCCACGGCCCAATGCTTGACTCGTCACTACTTGGATCCTCACTACTTGGATCCCTTCATGTTGTTATCCCCAACAATGATTAAAATAAATAGGCTGACTAAATGTTACAAAATCAACATAAAAAGTCCAAATTTTTTACACATATACTTAAATCCGCCTAGGCCACCTAGGCGTTAGGCGCCAGCCGACCGCCCGACTAGCGCCTAGCGTTTTTTAGAACCTTGCTTACGATTAGTAATGACCGAAAAATAAATAGTTTGGATTACAAGAAACATTGTGGAGCATGCCTGAGAAAGTAGTTAATGTCATATTAATTAGGTTACTAATTATTGTTTGAGCACTACTGTGTTATTATCTTTGTATTTCATTTTTCACAAGGTATGAAAAGTATTTTGAAAAATTCAAGTATATACAATCTTAATCACAAATTTTCAATTATAAAATATAAGGATAAACTCAAACATCTTAAGTTAGTGTCAAGTCATTTGGCTCAGTTGACTTTAGATGGTATCAAGGTTCTAAAAATCGCTAAGCGCTAGTCGGGTGGCGGGCAGGGGCCTAGCGTTTAGGCGGCTAGCTGGGGCCTAAGCGGATTTATGTAAATTTATTATATATCTTTTAAATAAGTGCCTATTTACACCTAAAAAAAACTATACTTGTATGGATAATAAAAGAACAATCAAATGCAAAAATAGAAGTAGAAGAATACACAAATTATATACATCCAAAAAGTTCAATATTTAAAAAATAGTAAGCATATAATCATAATGAGTTGGATTTGGATGATAGACTAAATTCTTCTTATTCATGAATCATTATCCTTGTATTGGATTAGACATAGACTAAATTATTTAACCTTGTTGTATGTAGTTTATTTCATTTCTTTGTATGTATCCCCTCAAAAGTGCTCCAATTCGTTTCACTATTGGATGAACTCGCAATCGTGGGAGTAACCCACTCATAAATATCCAGAGCATTAAGACAGTAAGACTACAATAGAGTAGTCAAAGTACTAAAGTACACTTATTACATAATAGTGATAAATTCGTACGTCTAATACAGAGAAGAATGTCAGAACTGCCGAAATTCCTCGAGTGCCACAAAGAGTATAGCTATCTAGGTCATGGAGGGGCGAAAAACAAAGTTGAGTGGGTCAGCAAAACAATGCTTAGTAATAAAACCTTTGTTTTCGAAAGTACTAACCCCTCGCCGTAAAAACAAGTATAGTTTCCTTTAAAATCAAACATGCTACAATATAAGTATGGAAAATCAAGTGCATCATAACAACATATAATTATATCTCACAGATGTGCCATAACATTAGTAATTCAGTCACAATGGAAAAGAAGACATGTTATTGACAAAATACTAACATGCAAATAAATACTAACATCAGTATGTACTAACACATGAGTCGGAGTCACCTGATGTGACATGTACGACAAGCTAGGTGTAATGATATACGCTCTAGTGCTACAATCACATGAAGCTTGCGCTAAGCGCAGTCACCTACAAGTCGGAGTCACCTAATGTGACATGTACGACAGACTAGCACCTAACTTGGATCCAAGACGAGCATACGGTGCTGGAGGTGAACATAGACGTGAAGGCTGGCCCTGGCCCCGGCCGGAGCACTAACACCTGGGTGTAGTAATGCTAAGCTAACTATACGAATATATGTAAGCTACACAATTCAAATCAATCAATTAACTCACCTGAGTGTCCTGTAATATCATTTAGAATTCTATCACAGTAATAATTATAAGCAGGTGCAATTATGTATAAACATGCTATAGCCATTATATAATTCTATCAAGCATATTTACTAATTTAAACTATAATTAGCATAATAGGCAAAAATCATTTAAATGCATTTTGTGGAAACTATAAACCATATATATATATAGAAATAAACTGCCGACTCACAAATACGTCGCTGGGTTATAGCCCCCGAGCCTAGCCTGGCCTCGTACGTCCTCGGGATACGTTTCCCCTATATGTGAAATAACTAAAATATAATTAATTAAAGCACATATACAGAAACCTAAATAAAATCCCCATAGTTTGCTCAAACCTAGGGTTTAAATATATGAAATCGATCTACTCGACGTCACGAACACACACGTGTCGACCACACGCCGGTCGGAAGCCGGACGCGCCGCCACAAGCGGCCGCACAACCTTGCCACGTGCGCTACACGCGCCCACGAGTACGCATGTACTCGCCTTCTTCGCGATTTTCTGCAGTTTTTGCAGATTTTTGGGCCAACTTCCCAAGCTCCTAACGAGCTCGATTCTCAACCAAAAACACTTCTACAAAAGCCAAATTAAAGCTAGGAATGTGATGAATCAATCTACCTTCACATAAAGTTCATGTGTGGTCTGTGTTGACCAGAAATTTGGTTTGAAAGTGGCCAAATGGCCACGGCCAAACTTTTCCAGAAAGTTGGAAAATTTCTTCCCAACTTCCAGAGTTGATATCTAATTATAGTTAACCAAATTTGATGATTCAAAAGCCATTTTGAAGTTAAGAATATGGAGAACAAGTCCATACCTATTAGATGTCCAGTTGTGGTCGAGGTTGACCGGAAAAATGAGTTGAAAGTGGCCAAACGGCCACGGTCCCATTCGTTGGAAAACTGAGCAAACTCCTTCACCCCGAGTTTTCTGAGTTTGAGTTCATTCGAGACAAGTATATGAGTTCAAAAACAACTTATAGAAATGAAATGAAGGTTATTAGAGTTTCCTGGGGCTTACCTAAGCCGTGAATGGCTTGAAAATAGTTGTACGAAACTCGCTGAGTCGGACCTTCCGAGTTGGACGTCCAAAACTCGGTCAACACGTGAACCAGGAAACCAGGGGTATGGTTGTGTTTATGAAGATGAGATGAGCATAATGGAGTGGTTTTCGAGTTTGATTTGTGAAGGTTTGAGGTCGTTCTTCCTAGTTGCAGAGAGGATGGTGAAACGGGAGAGAGGGAGAAGAGAGAAAAGAAGAGAGAAAGAGTGAGATCTTTTTTTTTTTTTTTTCTTTCTGATTTTTGGTTGGTTGCTGTGATGATGGAGAGGATGGGATTGGTTGATGAGTGAAAGGAAAGGGTACGAGTTGGGTTATAAAAGGGTAGATAGGGATAGGTTTTCAGATTCTTCCACAGTAAAGGAAATCAAACTGTATCTAGAATAGTGATTTTATACTGTAAAAGAATTTACGTGTACCCTTAACGACGTGTATAAATTAAATATGAAGGTTCGAATGAAATAAAAATGATATAAACGCATACACGTCATTCGCCAATACAGGCATAATAGTCATTTCACATAATCGAGGAGAAATTACATAGGAAAAATTAGGGACGGGTCGTCACACCTTGCCCAAAATCGGGGCGGGGCTCCACCGCCTAGCGCCTAGGCGCCACCTAGGCCGATTTTTAGAACAATGGATGGCATTCAACTAAACTGAATAAAATAGGGCGAGAGCATGTGGTCTAAGATGGATTAGCTTGGCATGGACAAAGTAGTATTAAAATTGTGAAATGTTTGATGCAGTGCCTGACTAGTTAGGATTAAATTTTTAGTTTTTAGTTTTAATTATGAAAACTTCCACCTTCTTGTCTATAAAACAAAAAAAAGCACTCTATAAATAAAAAGGAAAGCGAAATTCAGATCTTATGTCAAATACCCAAAGTGTCAAAATCTTGAATTAAAGCATCTTCAAATGAGAAGTCAAATTTTAAACATAAAATTTGAATTTGACAGCCTATGTGGTATATTGACATCTTTCAAAATTTTGCTCTCCCCCCAATAGGTCAAATTAAAATATTATTTTATTTCATTATTTTCTTTTCATTTTATTTTATTAAACTATTCTTTATGCCCCTTCTTTCTAGACTTCTCCTATCATCCTCTTTCTCTCTTTCCTGAATCTTTGTATACCTGTTTCTCTTCTCCATTGACAGCCTGTCATCCTCTACCATCACTCGAACTCACCTGAAATCCAAAGGCCACAACCAAAATTTTCTTGTAACCTTTTAATCTCAATTTTTATAAAATCTTTTTGGATGTTGAGAAAATGTGGGATTTTAAATTATCGGCAGGGAAAGACGACGAATTCTCCCATTTCGATTTGCAGGTGGAGGAATTGTAGCCAAGGGATTGCAATCCGTCGGCGACGATCTTCCTCGAATCGTAGCCGATGAATTGCAGCGAGGATTCGAGAGCTCGTTTGAGTAACTGTGCAAAATGGAGTCTTACATTTGGGTTTTAGGTTGAAATCGTGAGGTTGGTTCTTGGGTTTGGTTCTGAGAAAAGGGAAGAAGAAGGACGAGCGGCGCTTCTTAGGCTTTAGTGAGAGAGGAGAGTTGCAGATTTGATAAAAAAAATTAATAATAACATTTAAAAATTAATTGAAAAAATATTTAAAGCTATTGTCAAATTTGACAGTAAAAAGAGAGCTGCTATTTCATATCATGTTATATCAGATTTGGCTTCTCGATTGGAAAACATTGTTATTATCTTTTATTACCGTAATTGTTGATTTGGAAATTTGACATATCCTTTAAAGATGCTCGTATGAATCTTTCCCATCAAATAGCTGAGTTTCAACAATATCCTGGTTTTTGAAATGCGACAAGTCGAGTTCTCTAGAACATTGTTGTATAATGTCCTCATTTTCGTATGGAAAAGGATCCTCTCCTAAGCAAATGGTGGGGATCCTCATGACCACGTAATGTGGGCAGTTGGATTTTGATCTAACGGCTACAATTATTATAACTTTTAGAGGGACCCCCCTGTTTGTAGCCGTTGGATCAAAATCCAACAGCCCGCATTATGTGGTCATGAGGATCCCCACCATTTGCTTAGGAGGGGATCCTTTTCCATTTTCGTATGACCACTCTTCTATGACTTTTGACTTATTTCTACGGTGGTGGCGTCTTCTTCCACAGCGACAGCTGTGTGTGTATGGTCTGATGTTGGGGTTTATTTATAATATAGGCTTCTTTTACAGTTTGGGCTGCTGATGTATTTTCTTTTTGGGGATTTGTATAAGTTCAATTTTTTGAATCAATAGTAGGAATATTTCAGTTTATTAAAATAAGTTTAATTCTTTAAATTTAATTATTTAATTATCAATAATTATCTCTTCAATGAAAAAATTTATTGTAAAAATCAAATTTCTTCGTAATTAAATCTTTGATGTTTGCTTGCTTTTGATGTAAAGATTCCATGACAGCCTCCTCGAAGTAGAAGCATTTTTAAAAGCATCACTTGAAACATTCCTCCAGCTCAGAGGAAATATTCTTCCACTTCTTTTTTATCCCAAAAACAAAATCCAACCCATCACATCAACAAACCCAACGAAGCCAAATACCTAAAAGCTGTCAGAAAATCGTATTCTCCAATGTCCTACTCCTGTAAATGAACTTCCAAATCTCCCTAAACTTTCAACTTTAACCTTCAAACCCAATGCCTCTAAACCGCAAAGGGACACATTTTCGCTGGCGTTGATAAGAATTATGCTCACATCAACTGCGTATGCATGAAGCTATCACAATTCGAGTTGAGAATTCAAAAGAAACATACCAAGCACATGGATAGAAGACCTAAAACCAACGTAACATTTCAAGCACAAGTTCATATTATTTATGAAAATCAGAGAATTAAATTTTGTTCACAATACAAAAGGAAAAAACAAAAACAACAAAATGTAACAGATAGAAAAATTTGACAGCCCAAATCAGGGAATCAAATTTTGGTCACAATCCAATCAAATGGACTTCACTTTCACTTCGTAGTTTTAATCCAAAACTCCATTCAAAAGCAAGCCTCTAGCAGACAGCAACAGCACAGAGCAGCCAAACTGCAACATTCATAAAATTGGATAACAAATTACGGAATGCAGACCTTGAAAAAATCAAACAGTATGGTACTGTCCAAAAACTGCAGAACATTATTGTCGTAAGTACAACCTCAAAATCATCAAACAATACCTAAATGACTAGATTACCCGACCCTGATGACATGAAAATACTTAATTACATAACATTATCGTGATATTCTCAACGAAAAACATCATCTTCCTATTATTATCGTTGAATGAGTTTAAATTTTGATATTTATGTAATAAATAGATAAAAATGACAATAATTAATAGAATGCTTTCTTCTAGACGAATAACGCAATGTTATGAGTTTTCAACTTTCTCACGTGCATTATTATTTTAGAATGTCATAACGGATGAGTAAGTCTCCTGTCCATGAAAAAAGGGTAATTATTTACTATCATTTTATTTCAATTTCATACATACATTAGAAAATCAGTTAATTAAACTGTTAAGTGATGACGTGGTAAATATGAGATTCACATTTGTGCTGATGTACCTGCCAAATTTATGCCACATGACCAAAAAAATAATTTTTTATACATTTAAAATATTATAATAATTTACCCTAACATAAAAAAAATTATTAAAAAAAAAAAAAAACTCATCTTCCCCAAGCCCTTCCCCTCTCTTGCAACCCAAACACCCCATCCCACCCTATCCCCACCTCCCCTCAACCCTTCTCCTACCTCATCACCCCCACCCACCACGCCCACATATTTCCCCTTTCACTACTACTTCCACCCGCCTTCAAACCACCACTCGAATCCAGCAACGCCGAGAATCGCCACACCTGCTTCGAATCCTTCACGAACTTGACTGTTGTACCACCACACTTGGGAGCCTGGTCTCTGACCCTCATCGCTGCCTAGTACACCACTCTAATCACAAATCTTTCATAAGAACATACGACTGCGATGGAAAACTGGGGGCTACAAGGTCAGATTCATGGAAAACTGTTGTGGGGGAGAGGGAGGAGAGGTCGGGGGCGGGGGGAAGATGTGTTTTGGTTTTTATTTTTTTATTTTTTATATAACTTTTCTTTAATTAATTATTTTTAAATGTATAAATTTATTTTTGCCACATGACACAAATTTGTCAGTCACGTCAGCACAAATGTGGCAGCCCCGTCAACTCTTAACAGACTAATGGATGAAAACGAAGGTCCTATATTGAAATAAAATAGTCGGTGAGATATAAAAGTGAAATGTTTTAAAGATGTAAGAAATTGAAATCGATCCCAAACCTGAATTGGTAAAGTGTAATTTACCCAAGTCAAGGACTAATGAATTCCTAGGGACTAGTGCTACAATTTGAGTCATAATTTCAGGATCATCGCTCCAATTTCATCTTTCAGAAAGAAAAGAGTTTGAGATATGTTTGACTAAAGGACAACAAACCAGGGACCGAGTTGACTCAGTGCCAAACTCAACAAGACCAAGCCAGATCTGAGTCAAGACTCAAAACTCAGATTCACAAATTTTACAAAGCGAAATACAGAAAGTAAAAAGGACAAGAAGGGGAAGAAAATTACATACCAGCCCTCCATGAGGCCACTGCTGTTGTTCTGTTGTTGAGGGGGAGGCTGGGCATACTGAGGGGCGTAGGGAGGAGGGTACCCTTGGGGATTCCCCTGAGGTGGAGGGTATCCCTGCTGAGGATATCCCTGCGGTGGAAACCCCGGCGGCGGATAAGCGGCTTTGGGATATCCTTCCGGTGGATAACCTATTCCAATCACAATTTACACAAACAATAGTGGCAAAAATACAAAATCAGAACAAACCCCGTGTCACAGAATCAAAAAAAATTATCAAATTACTTGGAGATTTTGTACAGATCTAAACAAAATCAAGAAAAAAACCAAACATGCAAAGTCTGCTTACCTTGAGGTGGAGGAACGCCAACAGGGGGCTGCTGCTGGTTGTAGTAGCTCATTGTTGGTGGTGTTCTTGATGGATTGAAATAGCTAACAAATTAAAAAGTCGGAAGAAAAAAAAAACCCAGAAAATATCTGAATTCCCCTTTTTCTTTTGTTTTTGGGCTGTTACTCTTTTGCTTCTGCAATAAGTTGAGAGAAGTTCCTTATTTAATGGATGGAGAGAGAGAGAGAGAGAGAGAGAGAGAGAGAGGTGTGGACAGGCTGTATGTGGGAGCGGATGTTCGTTTTCAATATATATTTTTTTTCTTCCGAAGAAATAAATTTGGAAGGTGGTCATTGGGGAGGGTGGTTTTACTTGGGGGCAGGGAAGTCAAGGGAGGTTTGTTTGGTTTGTGCTCGCCTGCATTCAAATTAAATTTTCTTTTTAACAAACCAGCGAAATTTTAGGGTTTATATAGTAAATGGTCTCTGAAATTGATCTCATCAATCATGATGGTCCCTGAAATTGAAAATCGATCAATGTAGTCCTTGAATTTTAACTCGCGAATCAATGTCGTCCTTTTGTTAGTGTTCCGTCCAAATTAACTTTAAAAAAATGTTAGAGAACCAATTTTTCATAGTAAAATTATAAAAAATAACTGTTACTTATAATTTTACTTACTACCTCTCTTTTCTTTTTTCCATCTTCACTTTTCTCTTCATTTTTTTCATGGATTTGGTGCCAAAACTAAAATAAAAACAAAAAAAAAGTGGTTCTCTAACATTTTTTTGGTCATTTTACCATGAAAAATTGGTTCTCTAACCTTTTTTTAGTGTTAATTTGGACGGAACACTAACAGAAGGACCACATTGATTCGCGAGTTAAAATTCAGGGACTACATTGACCGATTTTCAATTTCAGGGACCATCATGATTGATGGGGTCAATTTCAGGGACTATTTGTGATATAAACCCTGAAATTTTACAATGAGTTAGTAATAGTATGATTTAAATTTGCTATTAACGAGAATCAAATTTAAGATTTTTCACTTACAAGTAAAAAAAAAACATCTTTAGACCGTACTAGTAAATTGTATTCAAATTTTAATTTTTAGGAAGATAGGTCTGTTTAAACTAATTTGCAGAGAATACCATACTTCCTGTAACCTCTTTATTCTTCTTTTTAGCTTTTTTCTTTAACATTTATGGAGATCTTCTAGCCTCACAAATTAACAAAATTAATTTTATTTTTTGTGTTCACAAAATTCAACATTCTAGAACTCTGGATTACAACTGAGAACCCCTATAACATTCATTACCTTTCTATTAAGCAAAAGACTTGTCCTCCTCAAGGTACCTAGTAATCAATTAGCGGAATTTTATGTATATGATTAAAATTGTTAATATTATAAGTCATTACGTAAAGATCATTTCTATAAAAATTTAGAAAAATAAAATGAGAGTTTAGTCATCGCAATGTATAAAAATAAATGGTCAGTGTCAAAAAAAGTATTACGAACCGTCTATCTATTATTTACTACAGTTGAGTGACTAAATGACTTTGGTTTAATTGATGTTTTGCGAATGATCATTGTAAAATGATTTATAATATGAACGTTTTCAATCATAAGCATGTAGTTTCGTGAATTAACCACGAGGTGTATTGAGGAGGAACTCATCCTCAATCATAAGAAGCCAAGCTTCTCTTTTATGTTAATTCAAGAGAGTAAAGACAAAGTCACTTAGTACTATAGTCAGGTCGTATTCCTCTTCACTTGAAAGTGAGAGGTCTTAGGTTTGCATCTTGTGGATGGTGAATTTGATACCAAATTAGGTTGCTCATTGTGTGACTTAGCCGAAACTCACTCTTCCTTTAGGGTAAAAATATCGATATACACTTAAAAAAAAAAAAAAAAAAAAAAAAAAAGAGGGAAGAGCAAAGAACAAAAGCAAATATTCATGCCGAGGTCTGATAATTGCTTAAAGATGCACGTGTAATGCACATTCATTGTACAGGTAAAGTGCTTTTGTTTAATAGTTAATCGATTTTGAGCTTTAATGCTTACTATTAATCAGGAATTTTAACGAAACACTCATAGTACTGTTCATTTTTAACTAAAAATCACATTTTTACCTTTCTCTAGTATTATTCACTACACCTTTATTTGTCATTTTTCATTAAAACTATTTTTTTTTTTTTGAATTTTTCGTTAGTTTTCCTTTAATTTAATGGGTATAAAAGATTGATTTGTATAACTTTTTTTTTTTTTTTGAAAAGGATTGATTTGTATAACTTCTCACTAAATCTTGGTATTATTTTTACATGTGCAGGAGCATGAGAGTTGAATGATGAGGATAAGTAAGTAAGGGCGCGTTTGGTACGTGGGACGGGACGGACGGGACGAGGCGTTCCGTCCCGCGTTTGGTACGCCAAAAAAGGGTGGAACGGGTTGTCCCATGGGACGAAATTTGGCTGATTTTTCGTTCCACCTCTTCCCCCCTGGAACGACCCGTTCCACATCCGTGGAACACAAATTTATAACATTTTAAGACAAAATTTCTCCTTATCTTTTTCAATATTTACATCATCCGTTCCGTCCTGTCCGTCCCGTCCTGTCCCGTCCCGTCCCGTCTGCGTACCAAACGGTACCTAAAGGATGGGAAAGTGATGGTGCAATCTCGGTAAACGTAAGAGGATATTTAAGTTGGGCTAGGAAACAAAATGCCCAAATTAGATGACCACTGCAATTTACATGCCAAGCAAATAGAGACGAGGGAATTCACAACTCATTTGGAATTACTTTTAAAATGATTGAAAATTAATTTTAAAATCATTTTCACCAAAAGGATTTCCAATAATTTTAAAAATACTCAAAAACGAGTCCCTAGTCTTACACAGTGAACTCAAGCCCGTAGCATTGTAGGGTGAGAAATCAGAGCACGCGGAGAAAATAGGGAGCCAACGATTTTTTATTCTGTGATCGTTTCCTTCAGCGGGAATTCATGTACGATTAAAAGAAATGGATTTGGGTCTCCGTGTCCTGGTATCTCTCTTGGGGTTCTAAGGCAATTTCCGCATAAGGGCAAAGACTTGGTTCCATTTGGAAGCTCTATCCTCTCTGCCTTCTATTTGTTTTCAATTCTTAGAATTCTTTGTAATTTTCGTTTATGGAGAACTAATCTCCTTAGCTAAGGTTAGGGGAGAAACCTATACTATGAATATGTAGTTTTAATATTTCAATTCTATTTTGGATTTTCAATGTTAATTTTACATAGTGGATGTTCAAGGAAATTTCTCATTTATTCTATTTTTGGATTGATGAATGTTAGTTATGATTCATAGGTTCAATCATGGTTTTGTTTCAATATTCATGCGTTTAGTCAATTGAATAAATTGGCAGATTTGTATGATTTCGACAGAGTAGTTTCTTGATATTTTGTCGTTGTAGGTACAAATTGTTTTTGGGTTTATTTCTATAAGGAATTGAAAGGGCTTTATGTGTTTTGAACATCTACATTGGAGACTTAATCATCACACGCTTTTATATTGGGAAAACTTAATTGCCATATCTTTCGATTGAGACTCTCTTGTTTGTATCTCATTTGGGTTATAAATTGAATCAAAATGGTGGAATTGCATAGTTGTTGGAGAGTTGACTTCTTGTGATTATTTAGTTACCTTTTCTAGGTCCTTGTAATCAGATTGTAATTAATATTTCTTTCCTTGTAAATCCTCTTGTACATTATATATTTTCCTCCTTGGTGAGAAGAATATTATCAGAAAATTAAACCCCAAATTGACATGGTATCAGCGCAGAGATCCTAGGGTTTCTGCTCTGCCCGTTCCCTCAAGCAAACTCGGCCTTCCCATGGAGAACCTACCACCACTCCACGGTGAACACAACCCCATCCTAACCGATTCTACTCCTACACTAAACACTACAACCCTAAACACTACTACCCTGACCGACCCTATCATGAATCCTATCCCACCTATTCCGCAAGTTGTTACACAGATTGTCCATCATGATTCGTCTACTGCTTCAATTGGCATTAAACTCAATGGTGCCAATTATGGAGTTTGGTCTCAGATTGTTGAGATGTTTGTTGCTGGAAAAGACAAGTTGGGCTACTTGTTTGGGAGTAATCACCAACCACCTATCGACGATCCGGCCTTCACCAAATGGCGTACGGAGAACGCTATTGTAAAGGGTTGGCTCATCAACTCTATGGAACCCAATTTGATTGGGTACTTTCTTCGACTACCAACGGCAAAGGAAGTGTGGGACGCGGTTGCTCGCACGTATTATGATGGCTCCGATATATCTCAAGTCTATGATCTTACCTGCAAGGCTTCTCGCATGAGGCAAGATGGACAACCGGTGGAGACATACTATAATGATCTTCAATCTTTGTGGCAGGAGATTGATTATCGTCGGATGAAGTGCGGTACTGATATTGAAATTTTTAATAAAATTGTTCAAACGGATCGTGTGTACACTTTGCTTGCAGGATTGGATGAGATGTTTGATAAAATTCGTAGTGATATTCTACGAACTGAGCCCCTTCCTTCCGTCGAACAAACTTTGGCCTATGTTCGCCGAGAGGGAATGCAACAAACTGTGATGAGTACCGGAGGACAGCTGCCGAGTGGGGCGGCCATGGTGGCTCGACCTGCCACACGAGCCGTAGCTTCATCTCGTCCCCGGGCCCCTGATAAGTTACCTACATCGAGCCCAGGACTGCAACCCCAGGCTACTGCTCCGAGCTCGGCACAGGGCTCGCTCTTTGCTGCTAGGACAGTCTCACGGCCCACCACGGGCCCCCGTCCTCCTCGACCTAAACCACCTGTCCCGGCCGGTGGTTGTACTTATTGCGGTAGTGATAAGCATGGCCGTGATAATTGCTTCCAATTGCATGGCTATCCTGACTGGTGGGAACCGTTGAAGCTTCAGAAACAACAAGAACGAGACGAGCAAGCCAAGCTTGGGCAAGCCAATCTCGCCACCTCCATGTCCCAATTATCTTTGATATCTCAAGATGATCCTCCTCTGGTTTCGAGTTCTTCCGACATGTCTTCGGAGTCCTCAGGTAACTGTGGTTATGTTTTTAATATGAATAATGATGCTACTTCATCCAGATGGATCATTGACTCCGGTGCCACAGACCATATGACTTATGATCCCACTGATTTAGCTTGTGATACTGTTCCACTTCGACGTAATATTACTAATGCTAATGGAGTCACCTCACCGGTAACCGGCGCTGGCACCGTACGCCTCACGTCCACTCTCTCTTTGCCTCATACATTACTTGTACCTTCACTAAAGCATAAATTGATGTCTCCTGGCCAAGCTACTGAACAATTGAACTGTTGTGTGCTAATGTATCCAAAGTTTTGTCTTATACAGGATATTCTCACGAAGGAGATAATTGGTCGTGGTACTAAGAGGGGGGATCTCTATTTTGTGGATGATGTCAGTACAGGACGGGTCAATCTCGTCTAAGGAGCTGTTGATCACAAGAGGCGTCAAATATGGTTATGGCATCACCGTTTGGGTCATCCATCTTTCAGTTATTTGCAGCATATGTTTCCGGATTTATTTGTTGGTTGTTTAGTTTCAGACTTTAAATGTGACACTTGCATACTCGCCAAGAGTCACTGTGTGTCTTATCCGTTGAATTCTAATAAAAGTATTGTTCCTTTTGGTCTTGTTCATTCGGATGTTTGGGGACTATCTTCAATTACTACTTCATCTGGTATTCGATGGTTTGTAACGTTCATAGATGATTATACACGGATGACATGGTTATACCTTCTTAAGCATAAAAGTGATGTGTTTTCGGTTTTTAAGACCTTCCACACCATGGTTCAGACACAGTTTTCTACTGACATACGGATTTTACGTTCTGATAATGTTGGTGAATATGTTAATAGGGATTTTTCCCATTATTTAACGAATTCTGGAATTCTTCACGAAACTACATGTCCTCAGACTCCTCAACAGAATGGGGTGGCTGAGCGCAAAAATCATCATCTCTTAGAAACGGCTCGGTCACTCATTAGGGCGTCTGTTCCCCGCTCTTCTTGGGATGTTGCTCTTCAGATCGCCACTTATCTTATCAACCGTCTGCCATCCAAAGTCCTGGATTTTCGTACTCCCTTACAAGTCCTTGCTACCTTCGTGCATCTATCATCAGTTTTAGTACTCCCACCTCGAATTTTTGGCTGTGTTGCATTTGTTCATCTTCATAAAAATGAACGGACGAAACTTGACCCGTGTGCTCTTCGTTGTATTTTTATGGGGTACGGCCTCCATCAGAAAGGGTACCGTTGCTACCACCCTTATTTCTGTCGACTGTATGTTACTATGGATGTCACTTTTTCTGAGTCTGAGATGTATTACCCTTCGGCTTCTTCCAATCCTCCTCCTCAGGGGGAGACACGGTATGACGAGAAGGATTACACCATTGCCGAGACTCGGCCAGCTACCCTTGCCGAGATTCGACCAACTATCGTCAAGGGAAATCCAAGTGCCTTTGCTGAGATTCGACCAGCTACCTCTGCAGAGATTCGGTCAGCTACCCTCGTCGAGACTCGGCCAGCTGCCCTTGCCGAGAATCGGCCAGCTACCTATGCTGAGATTCAGCCAGCTACCCTCATCGAGACTCGGCCGGCTGCCCTTGCCGAGCCTACTCCCCCCTCGTCTCCAAATATAGTACCACCAGACCATACTCCTGAGAATATTCCTGAGGTAAGCTCGACTATCCCTGTTGATGATACCGTTGTTCCGAATTATCAATTACCTTTCAGGCACAATCGAGGAAAGCCACCTAATCGATATTCACCGGACACAACGAAAGGCTTTAAATACCCCATTGCCAACTATGTGTCATCATAGAAGTTATCAGAACACGGCAAAGCTTTTGTACAACAAATATCCAATGATAGCACACCAAGTTCATTGAAAGAGGCACTATCTGACGATCGATGGACCAAGGCAATGGAGGAAGAAATGGCTGCACTCCAGAAAAATCAAACGTGGGATTTAGTTCCACTTCCCCGAGGAAAGAAGAGAGTTGGGTGTCGATGGGTGTACACCATCAAGTACAAAGCTGATGGGTCCGTTGAACGATACAAAGCACGATTAGTGGCCAAGGGATACACTCAAACGTATGGTGTTGATTATACAGAGACATTTGCCCCGGTAGCAAAGATTAATACGGTAAGAATATTGCTTTCATTGGCGGCCAACTTAGATTGGCCATTACAGCAATTTGATGTGAAAAATGCTTTCTTACATGGTAATCTTGACGAAGAAGTGTATATGGATATTCCACCTGGTTATGCATCGGTTTTACAACCTGGAGTAGTCTGCAAGCTGAATAAAGCGTTGTATGGGTTAAAACAATCACCTCGAGGATGGTTTGGTAGGTTCCGGACGGCTATGAGGAAATATGGGTTCAGGCAGAGCAATTCCGATCATACACTTTTCTTGAAACGCCGAATGGGGAAATTGACGGCACTTATCATCTATGTGGACGATATGATTGTTACAGGTGACGACAAAGAGGAAATCTCAAGGCTCAAAGATTACCTAGCAACCGAGTTCAAGATGAAAGATCTTGGTGGTTTGAAATATTTCTTGGGGATAGAAGTAGCTCGATCTAAACAGGGTATATTTCTGTCTCAAAGGAAATATGTTCTAGACTTAGTAGCTTAAACCAGAATGCTTGATTGTAAACCGGCTGACACTCCCATAGTCCAAAATCACCATCTTGCCATGCACCCTGATCAAGTTCCCACTAATAGAGATCGTTATCAAGGGTTAGTTGGGAGGTTAATTTATTTATCTCACACCAGGCCTGATATTGCATACGCAGTAAGTGTTGTTAGTCAATTTATGCAGAGGTAACCTCATTTGATAAGAAAAATACGTTTTACGACTAGTATATGAAGAAAATAATTCACTACAAGAAAACATGGCTTAGGTGGTGACATACATTCGTCACATAAATAAGAAAATTCGTCACATTTGACTATATGTGACGAAATTCTAGCATCACCAATTTCGTCACTTATACAGCATCATCTATAGTCCACGTGACAAATTTTATTTTCGCCACATTTTTTTCAGTATACGTGACACAACATTCATCACTTAATAACAATGTGTGACAAATTATACATCACAAATTAACCATATGTGTGACGAATTATACGTCACTTAATAACAATAGATGTGACGAATTATACATCACAAAATACAACAATCTGTGACCTATTTTTTCGACTTGTATCAGGTTTACAAGTGATGATTTTGTTGTCACCCAATATGATACCAGATGATATAGTTTACCCTTTGAAATATCACCATCAGATTTTGTACAATTATTGGTCTTCTCCTAACTTGCAGCAAAAAATGCCTTAATTTTTATGAACATATTTTCATCACCATTACGTAAATCCAATCGAGCTCTCAATTGTTCATTCTCTTGTTGCAATTTAAGGAAACCATCTGACAAAAGCTTGATCTGAGATCTCATATCAGTTAACTCAGAATTTGATGTCATAGAAGAAATGCAACTAGAGGTATTCGTACGAGGAAAAACACCTACACCATTAAATGATTTTCCCTTCCTCCCAAGATTTTTAGCCATAATTCCAAACTCGTGATCCAACGTCACATGTACGAAT
The DNA here is from genome assembly GCA_036320875.1 of Cotoneaster glaucophyllus. Lineage (NCBI taxonomy): Eukaryota > Viridiplantae > Streptophyta > Magnoliopsida > Rosales > Rosaceae > Cotoneaster > Cotoneaster glaucophyllus. The sequence continues at coordinate 22,367,668 of CM070066.1, read as the reverse complement.
CTGATGGTGTACCTTCAGGTGCTTCTTGGATTAGCTTATCCCTAATTTCATCCTTCATTTTCTTCATGTTATCCTTTCATAATTAAATAGAAACAATTCAGTTTCTTTCATTCCAAACATTTCAGCTATAATATGCTTAAGAAAACACAACTTGACCACTTGTATGTTATCCTTATCTGATGCAGAAGCAAATCACCAAGAAAAACTTGTATGTAAACATTATTTGTAGTTTCTATTTGACTATGGATTAAATGGACTAGGCACATACAATGTTTTTCTCAACAAGTAACATACGCAAAGTTAGAGTAAGATATATTGGATGAATGGTCTTGCTCCTCCCTTGTGGTGATACTTCAGTTTCTTCCTATTATTAGCATTTTGTTTTGAAAGCTCCTACATTACACAAGTGGTACATGACAAGCAAAAGAAGAGTTAGTATTGTAAAGGTGTACAATTTGGGAAGCTCCTACCTCCCAGACTTATACATATTCATATATTGAGTTGTACATATTTGTTCAAATGCAATAGAATACCACTATCTAACATCTTCTCCAATCAATTAGAATATAATTTTCATAAACACTATATCCAATGATTTTTTCTCCTGTTCTCTTGTAGCCGTTCTCAATTTTTACCAACCTGAAATGTAGAACTAAAAGCAATGAATAGCCTAATAAATGCAAACAAGCTCTGCATTCGATTATGCCTAATACCAATTAAATACATGTAAAAGCTTGTGAAGAAGCATAGCTTATTTATTAGTGAAGAAGCTCTGCATTATATACATGTAAAAGCTTGTGAAGAAGCATGGCTTATTTATCAATAAAATACATGTACAAGCTCTTCATTATATATATATATATATATATATATATATATATATATATATATATATATATATATATATATATACAGGCCTCTTACCAAGAGGGATCCCCATTTTTCTAAAAAAAATGGGGACACCCTCTTGACCGTTGGATTGGCTTTAATGAAATTGTGTGGTTGAGATTAAAACACAGGCCACACAATCTCAACCACACAATTTCATTAAAGTTAAATATATATATATATATATATATATATATATATATATATATATATATATATATATATATTAAGCTCATCAGTGAAGAAGCAGAGCTTATTTATCACAAGCTATGCATTCAATTATTTATCACAAGCTTATATATATTAATACCAACAAATACATGTAAAAGTTAATATATGCTTATATATTAACTTTTAATAAATAAAAAAGCAATGTTCAATGCTCATTCCATTTATTACAAAATCAACTTGTGATAAAAAAAAAGGGAGGTTTAATGAAAAGGTCCCGGTACTGTTCACTTTTAACGAAAAACCACTTTTTAACCTTTAACTGACACTATTCACTATACCTTTAAAAATGACTTTTCGTTAAAAGGGAAGTTTTTTTGGACTTTCCATTAGTTTTCCTAAAAAAAAATTGTTGTTCAACAATATAAGAAAAAGTTGGCATCTAACTTGGACATATACTAGAAAATGATGTATAGAATGCATCCAAAAAGTGGGTAGTAGTGTGAACATTATCGCACAGCATGTCCCAGTGACTCTTAGGTCTCCCATTCCATATCCCAATCATTTGGTAGATTAACTCATCCTCTTACAGGTGTTCCACATGACAAGTAGTACTTATACAACCGGTGCCTAAACACAGAGTACAACTTCGTCATATTCTTATCAACATATTCAATTATCTTTGGATGAGATAAGTCACCACGAATAATACCTATTATCAAGCATAAATATATAAAAGTGAGTGCTTGAAATTATTATGAATAAACTAAATTAAAATCAAACTCACAAGCAGCTTATTCCGCAATGTCCTCTTTTCTGAAGGTGGGACCTTCATTCATTTCTTGTAGCAAATTGGTGAGTGAGTCCGAACAATATTCCCTATCTCGGTAGAGAAAAAACTTGATACCACCAGATCACTTGGAACTTGAAGTTTGAAATCAAATATGACTGGCATCTTCTTCCCATTATTTGCCTCCAAAATATCGTGGATGCCTTTCCCACATGACTTTCCACGTTTTATCTTTTTGGCATTAAAGTTAAAATCTGTCTCTAAAAATTAAAAAAAATATATGCATTTGATTAATTTTATAACTTGTTTAAAACAACATTAAAATATCAACTCCTAAATAAAAACGTTGAAATAATTGTAAGTAGCCTTTCTCAAATACCTAAGTTTATGTCTGCTGGTTCTTCCGATGAAGAAGCAGGTGATGGCGGAGGTGGTGGAGGAGGTGGTGCTGGTGGAGGCGGAGGTGGGGCATCCCTCACCCGTTTCACCCTCTTTTCCTCATTGAGTAGGAGTTGTCATCTAATAAATTAAAAAGAAAAGAAAAATAAGTAACAGACTAACAGCATAGATAAATCATTATAACTATATAACTAATAATCATTAATTTGTTATAAATAATATGACTATTAGTAAAAATATAAGCAAATAGACCATTGGAGAATATAAATATTGATTTATAATGTACAGATCTCACCATAATCATCAATCACTATCTGTGTCACAAGTTGCAACCTCTTCTTCCTCCTCATTCTCCCCCTTCCCCCTCATTCTCTAGCCCTAACATTCTTCTCACCTCTTTGTCATTAGCATCAAAAGATTCAGAATTAACATCATCTCTATATAATTCAATATTAACTTCATCATCCTCGTTCGGGATTGGTCTCATTAAAATTTCATTTTCATCTACATAATCATCATCGCCTTCATCATTATCATGGTCCACATTATCATCATCTTTCTCAGGGATATCCCAAACGTGCCTATGTTGAATCTTCTACACAACTTTCCAAGGATGACCCAACTTTAAGTCATCAATGTAAAATACTTGATGTGCTTGTCTAGCCATCACATATGGATCATTATTGTACCACCGATTATTTACATTGACTGATGTAAGATGATAATCCCGAATAAATTTTTTTCCTCTGATATTTGTATTGTACCAATGACATTTGAAAAGAATCAGCTTATGACCTCTTATAAATTTTACTTTAATGACGTTAATTAATCTGCCATAGAAGTTACATGGTTCACCATTGTGCGACCCTGGTGTCATTACCCCATTGTTCTGCGTTGTACGATTTTGATCAACTTGTGCGACCAAGAATGCTGTTCAAAATACAACCTGTGTATTGGATAATACGTCGATCCGGACCTTGGGCTAATGAAAAAATTTCTTCACTCACCAATCTAGGTTCTTGATAATACAATGACATAGCATGCTGCCTAAACCATTCAGGAAACAACTGTTTATGTCTCAGTTGTACATTGGCATGATTATCTCTTTCCAAAATTTGGATATGCTCACTGCATACATAAAAAAAATATAAGTTAAAGTTGTAGAATTATAAATATTTCAATATATGTAAAACTATTACCATCACATACCTCTTAAAGTCTTCTATTTCTTCACAATTGTCTAAGATATACCAATATGCCACTTCTATATCTTCCCTCGAAAGTTCAACCAATACATAAGCTCCAAATGGACGTGTTTTTTGTGCAAACACTGAGAGCAACACATTGGGATCACCACCATCATCATTTCTTTCTGGTCGAGTGAATTTCGTCTCAACATCACACAAATACATAGAGCAAAAAGTTGAAGACTCGTATGCCAAGTGTGCTTCCATAATAGAGCCTTCAAGGCGAGCTCTGTTACGTACAGATTTCTTGTACGAGCCCAACAATCTAGTAAATGAACAATTATCAGTATGTAGAAAGACACACTGAATGCAATTAAAGTTAACTTGATGGCATTTTACCTTTCTACAGGATACATCCATCGGTATCTGACTGATCCTGCCAATTTTGCTTTACGTGGCAAATGCACTGTTAAGTGAACCATGGGAACAAAGAATGCAGGCGGAAAGATTTTCTCTAGTTTGCACAATATGAGGATAATGTCTTATTCCAACTTGTCAAGATCAGAAACAATCAGTGTCCTTGCACATATTTGTTGGAAGAAATTTGATAGCTCAACAAGTGGGCCATATATCTGCTTTTTCAAATGTTTTCTAACTTTCACTGGAAGCACACGTTTCATCAACACATGACAATCATGTCTCTTCAAACCTAACACCTTCCCTTCATCCACACTCACTTTATGGGATATATTTGCTGCATAACCATCTGAAAATTTCATTGATTTCAACTAGTGCAAGAAATCCTTACACTCAGATGGCTTGAATACATACTGAGCCAAAGGCTTATCCAATATATTACATGCATTTAGTTTCAAATGCAAACTTTCCCTGATATTCATGTCTTGTAAATCCATCCTCGCCTTGAGGATATCCTTTGACTTCCCCGTATTCAGCAATGTCCCGATCAAATAATCAAATATATTATTCTCAATATGCATAAGATTATGCCTAATCTTTAATTTGGACCAGTATTCCAACTCGAAAAAAATACTTTTCCTTGTCCAATTTAATTCTTCAGCATTCCGCTTCCGCTTCCTCTTCCTATCTTTATTGCTATCATGTTTACCAAACTTACGGGGTACAAGGTAGTCAAATTGATCAAGTATATCATCATCTGAGAATTCTCGTGGACGATGTCTTATCTCCCAGCGACCATTAAACAGTTGAGTATTTTTGTGCCATGAATGATTCATAGGTAAATAGCGACGATGTCCAATATGGCAATACTTACTTCTCAACTTGGTGTATGATCCATCCTCATTGCACACCAAACATGCCAACTTACCGTGAGTGCTCCAACCTAATAAATTTCCATAAGCGGGAAAATCATTAATGGTCCACATAATAGCTCCACGCAAATTAAATGTACTCTCAGTCATCTTATCATGAGTTTGAAAGCCATTTTCTCACAATTCCTTAAGCTCGTCAACTAATGGGTGCAAATACACATCGATCTTATTTCCAGGTGCTTTTGGTCCAGGAGTTAACAAGGTTAAAAAAGAGAACGATTTTTCATGCATTTCCAAGGGGGCAGATTATATGAAAAATATAACAACTGGACACATACTGTACAACTTACTTATATCTGAAAATGGAGTAACCGTCACTTGCAAGCCCCAATCTGACATTTCGTGGGTCTTAAGCAAAATCAGGTACATTTAGTCAAATTCTTTCCATTCTGCTGGATGTCTCATTGTGTTTGGATCATTAACTCTTTTATCCTTATGCCACCTCATGTCTTCACTCGTATGTCTCGACATGAACAACCTTTGTAGCCCGGGTTTAAGTGGAAAATATCGTAACACTTTTCTTGGAACCTTTTTTCTTTGCTCATAATGACTATCGTTATACCTTGGCTCACTACAAACTGGACATCTATCTTTCTTTTCATATTCTTTATAGAACAATACACAATCATAATAGCAAGCATGTATATTCTCACTACAATGGATTCTTGTACTCATGGAACGATTCGGGAACACTATTTGGTTTGGGACACATCTTCTTCATCATTGCTAGCATCTTACCAATGGCCTTGTTTGTCATGTGATTATCAACTTTGTTGTGAATTAACTCCACAACATAAGACAAAACTGTATATTGATTGCATCCAGGGTATAGTTCATTTTGAGCTTCACGAAGCAACATATCATAAGAACATCTACCCTAAGAGCATTGATCATATCTCCGCCCCACATGGTATCTTGGACCCCATTGTATCTTGATGATGATGATCATCATCATCATGTATTCTTCCAAATGCATCATCCATCATATTAAACATGTTGACATTAGAATTATTGATCGGCTCGTTGTTCGTAGACGTCGATGACTCTCCTTGCACTTGATTAATATGCTCACCATGTTTTATCCATATATCATAATTCATATCCATACCATAATTCAATAAATGGAGATGAACATCTTCAACTAAGTGAGAAAAAAAAATCTATTATGACAAACTCTACAAGTACACAGTATCTGATTATTCTAGTTCACATGGTGACAACCAACGTCAATGACTGATTGGACCCCCTTCTCTATACTCGGAACTAAGGCAATTTCGACAACGAATCCATTGTCTATCCATGACATCAGATCACTTCAATACTAGTATTGGGCGTAAACTTTGATATATTCTAATAGCTTAATTTTTTTAAAAATTTGTTAAGATAGGCATATAATATAGCAAAGATGAATGTCAATAAGACAAAGAAAGCAAAGATAGGCATACAATATGGCAAAGATGAATTTCACATAACTGGAAATTCAAGATCAGGAAGATGCTAAAATAAAGAAAGTAGGCCATTAAGCATTCGCACCCATCTAACTACATTTTTTTTAAATTTTAAAATAGCATGCCATTTAAGTATTCACACCCACATTGTAAATTTAGAAATATATATCAACTGTAAGACTAAGTCCTTACTCCTCATCCAAAACATACTCTTAAGTTCTTACTCGGTCAACAGTTCTGTTTTGGATAGGTTCTATATTTTTGAATATTTGTTTTTCAAAGAATATTGTGATTATCTTCCACCGTTTAATCTGGTGGTAATTTTGAATTTTGAATGTACCTTGTAAATAGGATTTTGAAAACACAGATGCAATCTGTATTGAATTATAAATACATGGCACCTTACATTATTAAGGGTATGCAAAACCATTGAAGAAAACCTTGTTCATTATTTTTAGTTTCCTGCGAGTTTCTACTTTTATAATCTTCTGTTATTCTCTAGTTCTTTATGGTACTCAGAGCCCTATAAGTCCAATGACAGAAGATCCAATTTTTTTTTCTACCCATCATGTCCCTAATTTAACCCCCTATGCAGTCCCTATTGCAAATATGTCTTCCTCCATGACTACTATTGTGAACATCAAACTAGATAGGACTAACTATCCGCTTATTCTTCCAATCTTGAAGAGTCGTGATCTTATGGGCTATGTCGATGGCATTATCCTAAAATTTAATTAAACAACAAAAATAGAAAAATCTTCTACCCTAATAACACGAGTGAGATTTCTAATGTTGGGTTTCTCTGTACATACTCATAATGATCTATTCCACTAAAAAAAAAAAAAAAAAATCCTTACCAGAGGTGGCCAACAGGGCCGACAAACCCAAATCTGAACAAGCTGGTTGTACCCACTCTTCTCCAGTTGATCTTTAACTCTTCATCTTCACCCTAACAAAATTATGTTTTAGTTTTGACACGTTGGATTGTTTAAAGTTAGGAACATGCAAATGGAAGATGTGAAATTTGCATTTCATAGCTTAAGTGAATTTTAACATGCAAATGGAAAAATCTAAAAATAACTCAAGGTACAAGAGGGATGCTTTATATGGCCACTTTGTGGCGCTAGTAATCTTGAGAAATGGTATCCGAATTTGACCTAGAGAATGAGAAAGACCTCCTCAAAATGAATTTTTAATTTTCTCCAATATCTTAAACAACATTATTGCTTGGAACAAAATTGAATAGTTGAGATCATATATTACACTTTCTTCCTCTTCTTCCTTATTTCGTAATGAACAATATATGCAAAAGTCACACAAATTTTCAGCAAAAAACAGTCACATAACTGTTGCTTACCTCCATACAATTGACTTGTCTCACTTCTTAGACTCATAATGTTATAGCATACATACTATTCTTCTTCGTTTTCTTTGTCAATTGCTTTTTTTAGGACAAGATGACAAAAGCAATATTGAGAAATGGTATCCAAATTTCACCTAGAGAATGAGAAAAACCTCCTCAAAATGAATTTTTAATTTTCTCCAATATCTTAAACAACTTTATTGCTTGGAACAAAATCGAATAGTTGAGATCATATATTACACTTTCTTCCTCTTCTTCCTTATTTCGTAATGAACAATATATGCAAAAGTCACACAATTTTTCAGCAAAAAACAATCACATAACTGTTGTTTACCTTCATACAATTCACATGTCTCACTTCTTTGACTCATAATGTTATTGCATACATACTATTCATCTTCTTTTTCTTTGTCAATTGTTTTTTTTAGGGTAAAATGGCAAAAGCAATCTTGAGAAATGATATCCAAATTTCACCCAGAGAATGAGAAAGACCTACTCAAAATGAATTTTTAATTTTCTCCAATATCTTAAGCAACTTTATTGCTTGGAACAAATCGAATAGTTGAGATCATATATTACACTTTCTCCCTCTTCTTCCTTATTTCGTAATGAACAATATGTGAAAAAAGTCACAATTTTTTAGCAAAAAACAGTCACATAATTGTTGCTTACCTCTATACAATTACCACGTCTCACTTCTTAAACTCATAATGTTATAGCATGCATACTATTGTTCTTCTTTTTCTTTGTCCATTGCTTTTTTTAGGGCAAAATGCCGAAAGCAATGTTGAGAAATGGTATCCGAATTTGACCTAGAGAATGAGAAAGACTTCTCAAAATCAATGTTTAATTTTCTCTAATATCTAAACAACTTTATTGCTTGGAACAAAATTGAATAGTTGAGATCATATATTACACTTTCTTCCTCTTCTTCCTTATTTCGTAATGAACAATATATGAAAATGTCACACAAATTTTCAGCAAAAAAAGTCACATAATGTTGTTTACCTCCATACAGTTCATATGTCTCACTTCTTTGACTCATAATGTTATTGGATACATACTATTCATCTTCTTTTTCTTTGTCAATTGCTTTTTTTTAAGGGCAAAATGCACTTGCATTAATCAAATCAACACATACATGAATAGCAGCATACCAACAAAAATTGACTTGGAAAAACCCCGTTGTCAATGTTTTATTATTTTGCTAATGTGATGTCCTCAAAATAAATGGTCAAATTGGCCCAAGTGCTACGTTCTTTCATGTATAAATTGATAATGTCATGAATAGCAACATACCAACAAAAATTGACTTGGAAAAACCCCATTGTCAATTATTTATTGTTTTGTTGATGTGATGTCCATAAAATAAAGGAACTTTAATGAAAAGGGCTTGAGCTAACTTTATTTTAATAAAAAAACCATGTTATAACTTTATTTAATGAAAAAAACTTAAATTTTAATGAAAAACCCTTAAATTTTAATAAAAAGGACAAAAGAACTTAAATTTTAATGAAAATGACATAATTTTAATATTAAAAAAAAATTAAAGAAAAAAATCTGACGCGTGGACATCCTTACACAAACTGTTTATGAAACTTTCTACACTGTTTATGAAACTTAGGACACTGTTTGTGAAACTACTACACTATTTATGAAAACTTACGACACTGTTTATGAAACTTAACGGTACTACATTCTTCTATCTCCTCTTCTTGAATTTTCTTAGCACATTCTCACCCTCCAAACACATTTAATTTTCTTCGATACTCATCAAATTTTCTCTATATCTCTTCAATTTTTAAATTTTCTACACCAATTACTTAATTTTCTTCTATTGTCCGCTCATCACCGTCTTGAAAATCTACTTAACTTTCTACCCTCTCGAATCGTCGTCTGTCACCGTCCACTGGGCTCCCTCGGTGCCGCAGCCCCACACCGACCCTTCCTTCGCCATCCACAAGCTCGTTCTTGGGACCCACACCTTTGATGACTACCCCAACTTTCTCTTGGTCACCAACGCCCTCCTCCCCGCATCTAGCCCAACTTTGGCGTCATTTCTGAAAATGACCCTGTGATGCTTAAGGTACTGAAAGATCGGTCATTTTCACTCATTTCATAGAAATAATTTCTGGTGTACCAAGTATTTCTTAAGATTTCCATAATATGATGTGGGTTCTTATTAATTTGAAGAAATGAATCGTGGGTAGTCGGAATTTTTTAGAAATATTTTGTGGGTACCAACTGTATGCTAAAATTTCTAGCTGAAAATGTTTGCATTTGTGCTTGGTGTGGTTGTAGGTGGAAATAACGCAGAAGATTCAAGTGTTTGGGGAAGGGGGGAGAGAGAGAGAAATTGAGTGGGTGGAGTCGAAGAGGGAGGGGAAGGGTGGGTGCAGAGGGGGTGAGGGAGAAGGGTGGGTGCAGACGTCCAAATTTTTTTTTATATTTTTTAGTTTTTATTATTTTATTATTTATTATTATTTTAATATCCACATGGCGCCCAATCATTGTCTACATGGATGCCACATCATCAGTTAACTGCAAACTTAACAGCAACCTCAACAGATGTATGAAAGTGTCCCAAAATTATAACTTTATGTACCACTCTGGGAAGAAAAAAACTTCATGTACCAAATGTTGAAAACCAAGAAACTTTAGGGTAGTAAACTGAGATTAACCTTATTTTTAACAACCTAATCAATTAAAATACATATGATAAAAGATAACAAACGAGCAGCCATATAGCGTAATCTCGCTTGATGTGCTCGGCTTCCACGAGGTAATGTAGCCGGGCATATTCGGTGTCTAATTCCCGTTGGGACAACCCGTCAAGGCTGGGTGAACTTCATCCAGTTCTTGGATCAGGCAAAGGCACCGCACACCACGTTCATAATCTCTCGTCCCTGGGACCACCTGCGGCCAGGGCAGTTGCTCACGCATTTGCGCAAGCAAGATGAGTGTTTCGATCATTGAGAGAGCTGTGATGATTGGTTGTTCCATCTCAAGGCTCTACCCCCGCAGATGGGCGATTTGCGCAACTAGGGCTTGTTGGCCCATCCAAAGGGTAGCCTCCGATTGCGGCACAAGCTTCGATGCAAGCTCTGAGCATTGGTGCCTATTGTCAAAAGTGGACACGCACATTGGTAGCAAACCTCAATTGCCACCAAACAACCACTAAATAAAAGAACATGGCCTATGTAGAAGACTCTGTTGTAACAATGGAGACCCTTATTACATTGGTGACATCTGCAAACAATGCCACCCTAATTCACATTGGTGTCAAAGTTGCAAATTGTGTTTAAAAAAAAGGATGCCCTGTGTGGGCACCCAAATTGGAGTATCATATTTCTTTTTCTGTTTTTGGTGAGAAAACAAATTGTAATATCTTTAAAATATAAGAATACAACTATAAATTTGCATAACTGATATTTTATACAATTTTGTACTAATGTTGGAACCAAACTTTAAAAAGTCTTCGAACCCTTTGTTTCCAAGAGCTTAATCATCTCAATAACTTGAATTTGATCATCAGCTGCAGCCTGCACCCAAAATCAAACCCACAAATTTCGTAAGAATAACGTCTCAAGTCCAACTGTTAAAGTGATTAGAGTTGAGGACAACACTGAGATATGATCATATAAATACCTACGAAAAGGAGATTTTCAAGGGGTTTGCAGTCATAATTTATCATACAAAAATCCCCACAAATTCACTGCAACCCTTCTGCAACTTCAACTAAGAACATATTAAGTTGACAAGTTCATGAATATGCAGACTACCTTCAACCTTGAAACAACAAATGATCTCCCAATCTGCGTGGGTATTCAAGAATAAGATAAAGAAAGTGTAGATACTATATTTATGACCAATAGGCAAAGGACAAGATACAAACAAAGCATTTACATATGAAAGAGGGAGAACAGAAATGAGAACGGAATATCAGTGAAGAGCGTGCGCATACTCACACATATAAACGCACTAATATTTTCTTTTTTTTCAGAAACTAAAAAAACCAGGAAATTCCAATACAAGAGTTTAGGATAGAAACATACAGTTCTTCCGAGAAGGAAGGCAACCCCTGCACCTAAAGTGACTCCAATTGAATCAGCAACAAAGCCAACAGGTAGCGTAAATAGATAACCACCACCGAGCTGAACCATTAAAATGAGGAATCACATAAGGGTGCAAACTTGCAATCAAATAAAAATACAAAATTTCTTTTTTGAAAATCTTTCCTCTCTGTTTCGCCCTAGACCATGAATTGATATTGCAGAATATAATAGTAAAAGAAAACTATAAGTGAATGTTATATCTTTACCACTTGCAGGATTAGACTGAATGTAAAACATATATATAAAGACACTTCATACACAAGTAGCTGTACAACTAGTAAGTAGACCCAAATGCTTACAGTAAGTACTGAATATAACAGGATTAGACTGAATGTAAGTGGTATTAGGATCCCACCTTAAGCAGAAAATTTGCTTCGGCCACAAGACAGTCCATTTCATCTGCCTTGTCAAGAGAAATCCTAAGCTTTTCTTTAAAAAGATCTGCGTACTTGAATGCCCCACCACATGTGGCCTGCTCACCATTGTCACGAGTCAATAAATTAGCTTGTATACATGCCAGAAAACAGTGATACAATGGCCAAACCAAACAGTTGGGCTTTTACCTTAATAACGCACTTCGCGCTCCCAGAAGCTCAGTGTTGTTGGGAGCCTAAAATCATCTACAACCATAAGCAATGACCCAAAACCAGAAAATGATAACTACAACTACCGAACAAGCAGCTATATTCAGGGCCTATATGATCTTCTTTCGTATTTCATTTTCAGAAGTTTAAATCTTCTTTCGTAGTTCATTTACCAATACAAATGGTAGTTTGAACTTTCAATCCAAGATTTCAACATCAACACTTAGTTTACCAAAACAAGGTTAAAAAGTCTCAATTAGTGAAAAAATGAATCTTCCCATATCCCAATTAGCAATCAAATACTTGTTAAGCATTAAGCATACCAGTAAGGCGAAGTTGCTTGGATCGAATGAAGTCTATACAGTCATTGATTTTCTGAGTTTCAAACTTTGCAAAATGGGGATTCCCTTCAAGAACAGGACGCCATCTATCGCCATTAGAAGTTGCTAAACTCTCATTCGAAGACGAATCGTCACTGTTCGCTGAGAAATACACCAATTTTATCAGAGAACCTGCCAACAGACAAAAAAAAACACAAAAACAATCGAAAAATCATGAGAATTTGAGCAATTGGACTCCAAAAATAAAAATAAAAAGCTAGGGTTTTGAAATCTCTGTAATTCCAACGTTCCCAATTTCCATTTCGGGTCGGCTTCCTCTTGATTTGAGCTTTTATTTTGGAAAAGAACTTACACTGGAGGACAGCCCACGAGGAGAGAATCATCTTTACCTCTTGGGTCGAGGTCCAATTCCGGCAAGCTTGGCCGTAAATTGGCAGGAAAACCCGCGATTACCGTTTCTTAGATCTGAAATTGAAAAAATTCGGCTTCGAATTTGATGAAACTAACTTGGGAGTCGGAAAGAGGACGGGAAGAGGATTTTGGAGGTACAAGTTGACGGTCGTTGGTGTTCTCTCATCGCCGTCGTTTGTCTTCGACTCCCGTTGTCGGCGCTGTTGCGTGAAGAGAAGAGGAAGAGGAGAGAGAGAATGAAGCGAAGGAAGCGTTGGACGTTTGTGAAGGGAAGAGAGAGGATTTAGCTTTTTACACAAAAGCGAGACACCAATCTCAGCTTAAAAGACACCAGAAATAAAAGGACACCAATCTCAAATTTGAAGGTCACTCGTATCAGTGGCATTAACTGAAAAGACACCGAAAAAGGCCAAGAGCAAATAGTGTGCAAATATTGGTGTCCTATTGTCATAATTCTAGTAGTGGAGGTATGCTTCCTGTTAGGGCCAGGGAATGCGGGCCGGGAATAATCGAAAATTGGTCTTTTCCCATCAAAAATTTATTTCTTAGCTAAAATTGTCGGCTTACATGGTCATCCAAAAAGCTTATTTTTTTGGTGTAATTCGAATATCATAAAAATAATTTGATTTGAAAATATATAATTCAACAATTAAATTTCTTAATATTTTTCTTTTGGGTTTTACGACTATAAGCATTAGATGGAGCATATTATTTGCTCACAGTCACAGATAGATATTCCTTCTCCAACTCTCTAATTTCTATCCATGCCATCCTGATTCCTGATCAATAACCTAACAAGGCCAGATTTAATTTATTTAAAAGATTCAAAATAAACACTACTACACTCCCTTTTCACTGTCATATGTTTTTTTGCAAGTGCAAATTGACACTCTACAAGAATGTACAAAACCTAGATAATAGAGAAATATTTGGCAACTACATTTAGGAAAATAATTTTGTACGTAATATTCTCCGATCAAATATGACTTCAATCACATTCCTCCCCATAAGCAATCCAACATACAGCAACAGCAAAGAGCAGCCAAACTGCACCATTTATAAAATTGAAAGAAAAAAAAATTAAGAATTAAAATATAATCATGCAAAATATAGAGTATCATGCATAAGTTTGTATAAAATGGGTGAGGAAACTGTAAATATTAGGTCACGTAAAATGTCTCTGATCGTCAAGAGCCAACACATTTTCGTATGCGTCCATACAAAGAGAACAAAAAAAAGAAGAGGCGTGAACATACCAGCCATTCAAACAACCCGTGCTGCTATTAGTATTGGTTTGCTGATGATGGACAGGTTGGGGCTGATATTGAGGGGGATATCCTGGAGGAGGATAACCGTGCGGAGGATATCCCGGAGGATAGCCCTGGGGAGGGTATCCTTGGGGAGGATAACCCTGAGGCGGATAACCTGGAGGCGGATAGCCTTGAGGAGGATACCCGTGTGGTGGAGAACTTGGAGGAAGATGCCCACGATGTGGAGAACCTTGAGGAGGATAGCCTGGAGGAGGGTAGCCATGAGGTGGAGATTGCCCTTGTGGAGGGAGATATCCTTGTGGGGGATATGAAGGTGGTGGAGGAATGTCCCTGTGATACCCTTCAGGTGGTGGTGGATAACCTATTACAGTATTTACAAAAGCCAAATCAAAATTAACGAACCCGTTACTGAAAAAATTGAAATATATAAATTTCAACGTTATATTTCCAACAAATGCATGCGAATTCAAGGAAAAATATGAGTATATATACAAGCAATATTAGGAAGAGGAGAATCAAACACCAAATCTTGAGAAAGCTATTAAACCTTGAGGAGGAGGAGCAGAAACACCATTGGGAGATTGCTGGTGAGGAGGAACATCATTGGGAGGCTGTGAAGGAGGTTGTTGAGGAGGAGGAGGCTGGTGTTGGTTGTGATCACTCATTGTTGGTGTTCTCTAAATCGTTTTATTGATTAATGAAAATTTTACCTAATGTAATTTCTTGCTTTTAATGCAAAAAGATAGGAGGCGGGTTTTGTTGGTCAAGGAACCAAACAGATTTATCTCCATCAACCATCAATATCCAAAATCTAGGGAAGTTTGTTAATTCGAATTAGTCTACAGTAAATAGCACGCAGCTAACAAAATTCTTTTTTAATTTTGACACGCTGGATTGTTTTATGTGAGAACATGCAAATGGAAGATGTAAAATTTGTAGCTTACGTGAGAATTTTAACGCTTTGAAACTGTTTCAATTCCATGTCACATATCACATTATTGTATGGAGTTTCGCCCAAACTAACATCCTGCACAATAACAACATTTGTGGAGTTTTATCTAAAACCCACAATTATTAGTCGAACCACTTAATATATATAGAGAGGTATTCATCAATTTTCTCCCTGAACTTGTGACCATTGGCTAATTTCCCCCCTCAACTTTAATTTTGGCCAATTTCCCCCCTCAACTCTCATAATTAATCAATTTGCATCCTACTGTTAATTTTTTTAATTTGGTCATAATTAAACAAGTGTGTGTAAGAAACTAAATAAGATGTATGTTAATCATTTTCCTATATCTTTATCCTATTACAAATAGATTAAAATTTAGAATTTTACAATTTATCATAGACATTATTATTAGTCATAATAAATCAGTATGGAATAATTTTATTTGATTTTTGACTATACAAAATTGATAACGAAAATGATTGATGTGTAAATTTTTGTATGTGAATACATTTTTCTTTATAAAAGTGAAAGCTAAGTTCTAGTAAATTGCGAAGAATCGAGCTTTAGTGTAAAAATGGCTAGTCAATTCATAATTTTCAACTTCTTATTAAGAATAACCCATTTTATTGAAATAAGTCTGATCCATGAGTTTAGGATTATTATTTATTTTTGTTATTATTTCTTCATCTACATACTTTAAACCCGATTCATAATTTTTTCTTATAATCAGCCCATATCACATACTAACTGTATTATGTTTTTGTACATTTTATCCTATATTATGCAGGTGAGTTTATGTTAATTTTAGTATTTTGTTGGAAGTTATTAGAAAGATTGAAAAAAAAAATAGTTGGAAAAGAGATGGAAAATTAAAAAAGAAAAAATTACCAGTAAGGTGCAAATTGACTAATTATGAGAGTTAAGGGGGGAAATTGGCCAAATTAAAGTTGAGAGGGGAAATTGACTAATTATGAGAGTTGAGGGAGGAAATTGGCCAAAATTAAAGTTTTTGGGGGGGGGGGGGGGGGGAATTGGCCAATGGTTACAAGTTCATGGGAGAAATTGATGAATACCTCTAATATATAAGTTGTATTGAACTCTTTTAGATTTGCGATGTGAGACTTCACATTCTTCAACAATGATTAACATTATTGCATTGTTCAGAGGGCAATTGTGCATAATATGATGCAAGTGAACGTCTTTGGAAAGGCTGTCGTAAAGTTATTTTAAAAGGGAGCTTTAAATACATCTCCATTTGAAAAATGAGTGATTTTTACGCCTCTTTTTTTTCACATTTTGCACCCCTTATCTTAATTCTGGTATTTAATTATCTTGACTTATTCAATCGAAGAACTAAAAAAAAGGAGTGAAATTGTTGTAGTTATATATCCAAACAAATTATATAAAGTAATGAAAATAAAAGATATAATTTTATTTACTTTATATAATTTTATTGGTGCATATTATGGGAGCAATGTTAATCATGTTTTAGTAGTGTTAATCCTGCATTCGTCGTAATTTATATTCGTGTATCCTTCGAGTCATGATAACATGTCGTGTTTGGAATCGATAATACTAAACAGTGATAGAGTGCGCAATCGTGGGTAAAATCCCACTACAATATTCAGAGCTTAAAAGACTAACCCCTCGCCGTAAAACAAGTATAGTTTCCTTTAAAAACATACTAAGCAAGTATGTACCACAATTCTATATCCATAATAACAGAATATGCCAAGTCATGATATATCAATGCCACAATAATAATAATCATGTGATAATCAAATATAAACAGTTTGCTCATCATCTAAGCTAGCACACAAGTTAGAGTTGCCTAAAGCAACCTGTACGACAAGACTGGCTGTAATAATGCGCTCTAGTACTACAATCACGTGAAGACTGGTGCCGAGGCACGGTCACATACGAGTCGGAATTGCCTAATGCAATATGTATGACAGGACTGGCACCTAAACTTGGATCCAAGGTGAGTGGACGGTGCATATGTGAACATACACGTGAAAGACTGGCCCTGGCCCTGGGCGGAGTACCAACATCGGGGTGCAGCAAGATGAGCATATACACATATGTATGAGTGTCATGACAATAATATCCCAACCATGTAGCAGCATTTATCACAATTTATATCACAATACTGAATACTTGGCAATATAAGCATAAAACTGAAGTAACCAAGCATTTATGGAAACTATAAATATGTATAGGTATAAAAACAAACTGCCCATTCACAAGTACGTCGCTAGGGTCGTAGCCCCCTAGCTTAGCCTGGCCCCGTATGTCCTCAGGATACGTTTCCCCTATATGTGAAATAACTATAATATAATTAATTAAAGCACATACGGAAACTTAAATAAAACCTGTTGAGCAAAAATTGTACATGATATGTAAACAAATAATTCACTCGACATAATTTCACCCTCGTTCATTTTTTGAAGGGGGTTTTATTAATTCGAGTTCGACCCATTCTAGGCTACGCGCCTATTAATTACAACCCTTCTTTTGGAAGGGAATACCCTTTGATTCTAATTTGAATAAATTGTAACTTGAGGATTTGGGTGTTTGTTTGATTTTGCGACTGCACCTAGGTCGAACCCTAGATTGCCTACGTACCCTCTTGAGGGATCAAGTCACTCGTAGTTCATGTGTAATTGGTATTTGTTTGGATTTGATGCCTTGTGCAGTTTTAGCTCGCGCGGGCGAGGACTTTAAGCCATTGGAGCATTTGATGCCTTATGCAATTTTAGCTCATGCGGGCGAGAACTTTGACCCCTTGGGCATTTGAGGCCTTATGCAGTTTAGGCTCTTGCAGGCGAGGACTTTAGGCCATTGGAGCAGTTGATGCCTTATGCAGTTTTAGCTCATGCGGGCGAGGACTTTGAACCCTTGGAGCATTGGTGCCTTATGCAGTTTTAGCTCGTGCGGGCGAGGAGCAAGATATGTGGCCTTGTGCCATTTGAGTCTTGTTGTCGCTTCGTGCCGTTTGAGTCTTGTTGTGGCTTCGTGCCTTTTCGAGTCTTGTTGTGGCTTCGTGCCGTTTCGAGTCTTATTGTTCGTGCTGTTTTGAGTCTTGTTATGGCTTCGTGCCATTTGATACAACTTCATGTCAATTTGGTTTTTGATGCGGCTTCGTGCCATTGATTTTTGATACGGCTTCATGCCATTTGTAATTTGAACCGGCTTTGTGCCATTTGAAACTTTTCTTCGGTTTCGTTGCTTGAGCAAGATACATTAATTGGAAATCTAGGAACTGTGTTTCCAGACTTCTCCTTTACTCTTCGTAGAATTTGTAATTACTTGGTCGAAGTAGCAGAGTGAATTTGGTTTATATAAACCAGGGATTCGTCTTGATTCTATGGTTGCGTCTAAAATTTGGTATCAGACTGCCTACATATCCTTAACGGAATCAAACCGGCGTAGTTCGAAATTTTTGATTTGGATTTGCCTAATTGTGTTCAGACTTGGCAAAACGAGTAGTCAATTGGATTTGTTTGAAACCCATGCATGACCTTTGGTGATATCCAATAGATCTTTGTGAAATGGGACTTTCACTTTTTCTTCAAGTAGCAACTCACGTGGGATGCACAGTACAAAGTAAAAAGAACTTTGTCCTTTTCTTGAGTAGAAGGTGGGATTCACGCCATATAGACTAAAAAGGCATTTAAACGGTCTTTTTGTTTTTGGTTGGTTGAACACGTCCTCTCCAAATTTGAATTTTGCTTTGACCCAACATTTGACAATGGCTTGCTCCTTTTTGAAGTGCCGTGTGCTAAGCTTTCCTTTGAAAACAAACACTTTCTTTTGAGGTTGCTGCCTCCTGCATGGATCTTTTCTCGCAGGGATAAAACCAGTCCTCAACTAAAGTCACGAATCCTTCTTGCTTGCTGAAGATTGCGGAGGAGAGGCACCATTTTGGGTGAGCTTTGCGTTGTCCCGTACTTGGTAGCGGAGATATGCTGCTTGCAACCTTTGTGTGAAATTATCCTTGTTTCATCGGGAAGCCTCGGGACCATAGCTGGGCATGGTGTTTTTTCTTCTCCACTTGTTTAAACATACGGAGTGAGGGTTTCTTCTCCGTCATATATTTGAAAAGAGAAGGAGAGATGTCAAAAAAAAAAAACTCTTTAGACACCCAGGAGGCTGCAAAAGACTATGGTTTGCTATCGTGTTTTGGTGAGGCCTCTGTTGGGCATCACAAGTTGCAGGTAGTTGATGACGGCGAAGACGCGGCGACGGTATTTGTTCTTCTTTGTCGATGCCGCTGCGAGTACTAGGATTTTGGTGAAGGATTGCAGGGATTTTGAAGGTGTCGACAACGTGGTGGCGGATCACTTAGATGTGATTGGAACTTCACAGGGTGGTTTAGACCACCCCGAAGAAATTCATGGGAATAACTGCAGTGGCACGTCCTTAACTTTGAAGCAGCATCCATTTCGACTTCGGCAGCTACTTCGGTTTCTTTTTTCCTGGCAACTTAGACAGCAGCTCGCACCATTTTTGGTGCTCTATGTGGGCAGCACGTCCTTCCCTTCTAAGGCATTTTTTTTTACTTCAAGACAACGATGGCGGTAAGCGTTTTTTTATTCCTTGAAAGTTCTTATGGCTCTCTTTCTCAGCTGGAACGTTGTGCATAACACCATCAATTCTAGAATGCGGGAGGTGGGCTTGTCCTTGAAGATGTGACCACGGCTGTTTGTTTTTTACACAGGCTTTGTGGGTTGTTGGTGACAGCGAAGACGCAGCGACGGTGGTGTTAGAGCCATTGCAGCGTCCTGAATTTGATTGGAACTTCACGGGGTGGTTTAGACCACCCCGAAGAAATTCATGGGATTAACTACAACGGCACGGACTACTCATTTTTCTTCTCGGCATAGACGAACTTGATGGGTAGAGAGGTCACGACATGGCTGCAACATCTTTTTGGGCTTTCGTTTGACGTCCGTGACGGTGCTACAAGTGTCTTCACTGATGGAGAAAGGAAGGTAGCAGATTTCCAGAGGCCTACGGCTTTATTCTCTAGTTCGAAATCGTCGTGATGGATGCCATGACTTGGGAGAGAAGAGTGAAGCCAACTGCTTCATTTTCTTTTTCTGTAGAACTGAGAGAAACCAAACAAAGAAATCTAGAAAGATAGATATGTACCTTTAAATGTTTTGGTTCTTTCCTTTGCCTTGTATCCCTTCACTCTGCTTTTGCTTTCCTTTCCTCCTTTGTTCTTCTCCGTGTGCTTCTCAATTTCTGCAGCGTCTCCGTATCCCTCCTTCGTTGCTCTCCTCTTCCGTCTCAATTTCTGCAGAGTCTCATCTCTTTTTTTATGTCCCCCGTTTGCTTTGGTTCAATGCCTTTTTATAGGCGAATGGTGGACATGGCAGTTGAAGTTAGTGGGATGCTACTTTCCTGGGGGTGTGAGGATGCTGAGAGAAAACCATCACTTGAGTGGAGAACGTGGGAGTTTTTGGAGATTTCTAGAGACACATGATCTCTATATTTGGTTGCCACGTAGATGACAAAACTCCATCAGATTTGTCATAGTCCACGTACGTGCGGGTGTAGAGTTTTTTTTCTTTTCTTTTTTTTTTTTCATTTTTATAAGTCTAATAAGACTTGCTAACATATTTTGTTTGTGAAAATATGTAGCTCAACAAAACCCCCATAGTTTGCTCAAACCTAGGGTTTAAAAACATGAAATCGATTTACTCGACGTCACGAACCTACACAATTTTTCAGAATAATTTTTGGATACCGCATGCTCCCTCACGCGCCGGCCAAGGCATAGCTAGACGCGCCCCCACGCGCAGCTGAACCCTAACAGAGGCCTAACGACCGTTAGGAATATTTCGTTAAAAGTTTAATAGAGGTTAACGGCGTTACCTGACGCCGTTAGAATATTCCGTCAACTTTGACGGAACATTCCTTGTCTTCTCCGGCGCTCTGCCGTCCACCGCCGGCGTCGCTATCTACAACTTGAATCTCACAGGATTTTTGGAAAATTTTCAAACTTGCATAACTTCTTCATTTCTCAACCATTTTCGACCTACTTTATATGGATTTGAAGCTTATGAAGAGTAGAATCATGTTATACCTGTTTGGAGTCCAAAAGTGGATGGAGGTGGCTGGAAAATGCCTCGAAAGATCTGGCCAAAAGTGAGACTTCTCGAACTCGAGTTGTTTCACGTCAAAGCTTCCTAAAAAATGTCCTAGAGGCCGCGATCATGAGTTCAAAATGAGTCTAATGGTGGGGTTTTTGGGTTCGATCTGCAACGTTTGGTAGTTGTTTATGGATATTGCAGAGAAGAGAGTATACGGGAGAGAGATTGAGAGAGAAGGAGAGAGAGAGAGAGAGAGAGATAGAGAGAAATATTTTCTTGCTTTTCTGATTGGTTGCCAAGAAATGGGGATGAGTGTGATTGGTGTATAACACAAAGGGGTTGCACCGGATGGGTTAAAAGGGTAGATAGAGATAGGGTTTTGGATTTCCTACAGAAAAGGAAATCGAACACTATCCGAAATAGTGATTTTACACTAATATAAATTTTTCGTACACTCGTAACAACGTGTACAATTTAAATACGATAGTGAGAATGAAATAAAAGCGATATAAACACGTCCATGTCACTTGCCTCCAAGGGCATAATAGTCATTTCATATAGTCGGGAAGAAATTACATAGAAAATTAGGGACGGGTCGTCACAATCTACCCCTTAAGAAAATTTCATCCCCGAAATTTCAACACTGACTACAAATCAAAACCATAGAACAAACGTGGGTACACATCTCGCATACGCTCTTCTGTCTCCCAAGTAACTTCCTTAAGTGAGTGGTTTCTCCACAAAACTTCACCATCCGCACGGTCTTGTTCTTAAGAACCTTATCCTTCCAATCAAGGATAGTCACTAGAACCTCGTCGTAGGTCAAATCTGGATTGATTTCCAGTGGCTGAGGAGGGATCACATGTGATGGATCAGAGATGTATCTCCGTAGCATTGATACGTGAAACACATTATGCACTCTCGATAACTCTGTAGACAAATCGAGTCGATAAACAACTTCACCAACTCGTTCAATGATCTGATAAGGGTTCGATATACCTAGGGCTGAGCTTCACTTTCTTTCCGAATCGCACAACACTCTTCCACGACGATAATTTCAAGAATACCCAATCACCAACCTTATAAACTCTGTTAGTGGAATGTCTGTCTGCGATACTCTTCTATAGATCCTGGGCCGCTTTCAGGTTAGCCTTTATCACCTGAATGTTCTATGTCGTCTCATCCACAATCTCAGGGCCCACCAAGACTCATTCACCAACTTCGGATCAACATAGTGGTGTACGACATGGCTTCCCATACAACGCTTCAAATGGTGCCATACCAATGCTAGAATTGAAGTTGTTGTTGTAGGCGAATTCTACTAACGGTAAGTGCTTGTGCTGTAGAGTAATCTCGATCCCAAAGCTTCTTGAAAAGCTACCCAGAACTTCAAAGTAAATTTGGGGTCCCCGGTCAGAAATGATACTAACTGGAACTCCGTGGTACTTAACAACTTCATATATGAACCGTTCGGCCAGCTGACTTAACTAGTAATTCTCACGAACAGGTATGAAGTGTGCTAACTTTGTAAGTAGATCAACTATTACCCAGATACCATCATAACCATTTTGTGTACGAGGTAATTTGTACACGAAATCCATCATAATGTCTTCCCATTTCCACTAGGGTATCAGAAGTGGTTGTAGCGATCCAAAAGGCTTTTTTCCTTTCCACCTTAACCTGTAGGCAAACTGCACAACGAGTAACATACTTTGTAATTTCTTTTTTCATACCTGGCCAATAGTAGAAGTGTCGGATGGTACGATACATCTTGGTACTCCCAGGATGCATCGCATAAGCAGAAATATGTGCTTCATCCAATATGTCTCTCTTTAGTTCCTCAACATTCGGCACATACATTTGATCACCTTGCATCAACATGCCATCAGAATCTCTAATCTCGGAATCTTTCTTTTTCCCTTCTGACACTCCATGTATCAATTCTTGAGATTCTGCATCATTTGCCTGAGCTTCGATAACACAATCTAACAGAACCGGTCTGACCTGAAAACTGGCAATTAGGGCTCCACATCGATCTGTTTTTAAAGCTACTCCAGTGGATCTTAGATCAGTCAAAAGAGGCATACGGCTGACATAAAGAGTATTAAGTCGGGCGTGAGGTTTCCTGCTAAGAGCATCTGCTACGGCATTGGCACGACTAGGGTGATACTCAATGGTGCAGTCATAATCACTGAGCAACTCTACCCACCTTCGCTGCCGGAGGTTGAGTTCTGGCTGAGAGAAAATATACTTGAGGCTCTTATGATCAGTGAAGATCTTACACTTTTCCCCATAAAGATAGTGCCTCCAGATTTTCAAAGCAAAGATAATAGCCGCCAACTCGAGATCATGAGTAGGATAATTCATCTCATGGGGTTTTAATTGGCGTGAAGCATACTCAATCACCTTCTCATGCTGCATTAACACACATCCAAGACCATTCAGAGTCGCATCACTATAGATCTCAAAGTTCCCACTGTCATCGGGAAGTGCTAAGACAGACGCATGAGTGAGAAGATACTTCAACCGTTGGAAACTCTGTTCATACTCTTCACTCCACACAAACAGAACTTCTTTTCTAGTCAACCTTGTCAGAGGTAGAGATATAGTTAAAAAGTCTTTCACGAAGCGTCGATAATAGCCAGCAAGACCAAGAAAGCTTCGTACTTTAGTAACCGTCTGAGGTTGCTCCCAATTCTCCACGTCTGCTATTTTCTGAGGATCCACAAGCACACCCTGAGCTGATATCATGTGCCCCAAGAATGACACGTGATCCAACAAAAACTAACATTTGCTGAACTTAGCGTACAACTGATTTGCCCTTAGCGTCTTCAGAACCAAACGTAAATGCCTGGCATGATCAGTATCATTCTTCGAATACACCAAAATGTCATCTATGAAAATAATTACGAACCTGTTGAGGTATGGATGAAATACTCGATTAATCAAGTTCATAAAAGCTGTTGGTGCATTAGTCAACCCAAAAGGCATCACAAGAAACTCGTAATGACCATATCGAGTTCTGAAAGCTGTCTTCGGAATGTCGTCGCTTCTGATCTTCCACTGGTAGTAACCAAACCTTAGATCAATCTTTGAGAAAACGCAGGCACCTTTAAGCTGGTCAAATAGATCATCAATACGAGGTAACGGATAACAGTTTTTAATCGTCACCTTGTTCAACTACCTGTAGTTGATACATAACCTTAAAGTTCCATCTTTCTTCCTTACAAACAGAACTGGAGCTCCCCAAGGGGAAGTGCTTGATTGAATGAAACCCTTATCAACCAATTCTTGTAACTAAATTTTAAGTTCCCTCATAGCAGTGATAACTTCGTGCTTTAGACCACTACGTTCACCAAAAAACGTGACAATATGCATGTCCGATCGATGAAAGGTAACTACCTTCTTATAGCAATCCATTTTGGCATGATTATAGTGTAACCAATCAATCCCCAAGATAACGTCAAAATCAACGATATCCAAAGGAACAAGATTAGCTGGCATAACCACATCCTCGATAAGGATATGACATCCTTGATATTCACAGCTAGCATCAAGAATTCCAACTTGTAACCGAGTGAAGTAGGGTGTTGTTGAGTTGTTTGAGCAAACTTATGGGAAATAACTGAATATGTTGCACTAGAATCAATTAAAACTTTAGCAAAATGGCCTAGAACATTCAACGTACCCATAATTAAGTCTGGATTTGCCTGAGCATCATGTAGGGTGATGTTGTTGACTCTTCCATGAGCTTGTTGCTTGCCTCCACGACCCATGTTCTGATTACCTCGCCCCTGATGAGGTGGATTGGCCTGCCTGCCAGAACCTCCACTACTAGACGCTATGTCTAGGTTCTGACTGCCCTAATATGGCGTATAATCTCCCTGATACTGTGGATAACCTCCCTGAGTCTGTTGATAGCCTCCCTGAATTCGCTGATAGCCTCCCTGATAGTAGGGAACCTCAGCTGATTCCTCTGAGTCTGAGGATAATTACTTGCTCTGTGCCCCATTTTTTCGTAAGTATAACATGCTTGATCTCCTCTCTTACACTCGCCAAAATGACGGGTGTTGCACCTGCGACAAAACTGAGCACCTGAACTGCTGGAGTTTCCTTGACTCTGAAAATGAGAATTACCCGTAAACCTGCCTCTTTTCTGTGGTGTACCGGAGTTAGAACCCCCGCTCGACGATCCTGAGCTGTTTCCGCCTCTCTTAAAGTTATGAGTCCTTCGCGAACCAAGTGATGATTACCCCATGTTATAGTTCTTCTGGGCATTTATGCCATCACCATCATCCTCGTCATCAGGAGCATTATTCGAATCTTCAACCCGAAGCAAGACCTCAAAGAATTCCTGATATTTAGCACATGGAATAGTGGTTGCCATATAACACCATTTCTTGCAAGTTCCCCTCTTAAACAAACGAAGCATCTCCCGTGGATTAGAAGCAATCTCAGGGCAATAACGAGATAAGTCTATGAACCTTCAATGATACTCAGTGGCTGACATCTTACCCTGCCTCAAATCTGAGAACTCATCCTTCTTACGATCCAAATACTCCAGAGGAATAAACCTAGTCCGAAGTATATGCTTGAAGACATCCCAATCCATCACATCCTCAGCAGACAATGATTTCTTCTCCTGATCCTACCAAGATTCTGCTCCCAAATGAAAGAACCAGGTGGCCGTCTCGATCCATCTCTCTACTGGAAGATTTCCCTGTCATTCCATAACTCGAAACGTCTTCTCGACATGATCAAACCAAATCTCAGATTTCTCCGACCCCTCATTACTAAAGAATTCATTAATCTTCAGGCGAGATACAATATCCAAAGTATTCCTTGGGGGAGGACGAAGGGAAGACTGAATAGCATTAGCAATAGCCTCACCAAACTGCCCAAAGTTCGGAAAGTTATTCTCAGCAGGAACACGTGGCCATCTACGAGGTGGCATGGTTCTGACATAAGAAAACAAGAGTTAAAACACACTAAGAAGTACATGACTGTCTAAACCTATGCTCTAATACCAAGGTGACACACCCTGACCTAGAAAAGTCGAAGCATGCTGGCCATCACCGTGAGGTGACGTAACCATAAAGGTAAGTGATGTGAAAAGTGAATAAATTTAAGACTAATTAGAGCTGATTATACTAAACAGTGATAGAGTGCGCAATCGTGGGTAAAATCCCATTACAATATTTAGAGATTAAAAGACAGTACGACTACCTAAGAGTAGTCAAAGTAGCTAAAGTACACTTATTACACAATAGTGATAAGTTCAAACGTCTAAACTGGAGATAATGTCAAAACTGCCAAAGGTGAGCATACACGTGAAAGGCTGGCCCTAGCCCTGGGTAGAGCACCAACACTGGGGTGCAGCAAGATGAGCATATACACATATGTATGAGTGTCATGACAATAATATCCTAACCATGTTGCAACATTTATCACAATTTATATCACAACACTGAATTCTTGGCAATATAAGCATAAAACTAAAGTAACTACGCATTTATGGAAACTATAAATATGTATAGGTATAAAAAAAAATTGCCCACTCACAAGTACATCGCTGGGTCGTAGCATCCAAGCCTAGCCTGGCTCGGTATGTCCTCGGGATACGTTTCCCCTATATGTGAAATAACTATAATATAATTAATTAAATCACATATACGGAAACTTAAATAAAACCCCCGTAGTTTGCTCAAACCTAGGGTTTAAATACATGAAATCGATCTACTCAACATCACGAACCTACACAATTTTTCAAAATAATTTTTGGACACCGCACGCACCCCCACGCGCCGGCCAAGGCACGGCCAGACTCGCCCCCACGCGGCTGAACCCTAACAGAGGCCTAACAACCATTAGGAATATTCCGTTAAAAGCTTAACAGAGGTTAACGGCGTTACCTGATGCCGTTAGAATATTTTGTCAACTTTGAGGGAATATTCCCTGTCTTCTCCGGCGAGCTCCGTCGTCCGCCGCCGTCCTCCGCCGCCGTCTGCAACTTGAATCTCGTCGAATTTCTGGAAAATTTTCAAATTTTCAAACTTGGATAACTTCTTATTTTCTCAACCATTTTCGACCTATGTTATATGGATTTGAAGCTTATGAAGAGTAGAATCACATTATACTTGTTTGGAGTCCAAAAAGTGGACGGAGGTGGCCGGAAAATGCCTCGAAAGATCCGGCCAAAAGTAAGACTTCTCGAACTCTGGTTGTTTCACGTCAAAGCTTCCTCAAAAATGTCCTAGAGGCCTAGAGGAGTTGTGGGAAGGCTTCCTCGACCTTCAAAACTCCTTAACTAGGCCTGAAAACTCAAACTCACTGAGTTCGGACCTCACGAGTTCGACTTTGAAAACTCATCCATAATAGGCTTGGTTGGTATGGTTGTGATTGTGAGTTCAAAAGGAGTCTAATGGTGGGGTTTTTGGGTTCGATCTACAGCGTTTGGTGGTTGTTTATGGAGATTGCAAAGAAGAGAGTATACGGGAAAGAGAGAGAGAAGAGAGAGAGAGAGAGAGAGAGAGAGAGAGAGAGAGAGAGAGAGAGAGATATTTTCTTGCTTTTCTGATTAGTTGCAGGAAATGGGGAGGAGTGTGATTGGTGTATGACACAAAGGGGGTGCACGGGATGGGTTGAAAGGGTAAATAGGGATAGGGTTTTGGAATTCCCACATAAATGGAAATCGAACACTATCCAAAATAGTGATTTACATTGATATAAATTTTTCGTACACTCGTAACAATGTGTACAATTTAAATACAATAGCGAGAATGAAATAAAAGCGATATAAACACGTCCACGTCACTTGCCTCCAAGGACATAATAGTCATTTCATATAGTCGGGAAGAAATTACATAGAAAATTATGGATGAGTCGTCACACATGATCTAATTTTTTCTCACTATCCTAAAGTGGTGGTTTGGATGAATTTGACTTGATCTATCTATTAAACAAATCTGAAAATTTAAACTAATCTAACCATAATTAATATGGTTGTGATCATCGCCATCACTTTAAGGCGATAGCAAAAATGCACTCTTTTTTAATCTATCTATTAGACAAATCTTGAAATTTAAACTATGTTAAATGAAATTAATATGCCCACCATCACTTCGGGTGGTTAGACAAAAAAAAAACACTCATTTTGTGGCCTTTGTTGTTTGGAAAGATTATCGACAAATGTGCTACTTAAACTAACATTTGTTTTGTTTGACCCACAAAACAAATCTTTTTCTCGAATTTCTTTTTGTTTAGTTTATCTACAATATTTGTATTTTATAATAACAATTAAAAATTCTCACTCAAATACGCACAAACAATCGGCGACATATGTTGCAACCTAATTTTAAAGTCTAGTGATATTTCTCTTCATATGTAAACATATATGAGATGTTTTAGGTTCAATCCTCGTCAATTGCAAGTTCGAATCAAATTGTTATTGTTTGCCTATTGTGTGACTTCGCTCAAATTTTTTAATCTTGGTTTAAATCATTTATCATTGTATATTATAAAATAAAAATAAGAATAAATTACACAAAACTACTTCAACTATGGGTCAAACGACAATTTCATACTTCATGTTTTAAACATTACAACGTCATACCTTAACTTATGAATTCGTTGCAATGGTAGACCTCCGTTAAATGTTTCATCAATTGAGTTGTTAAATGATGACATGGCAAGAGCGAGACCCATTTCTTCCCCAACTAAAATAAAAAATTAATTTATTAATAAAAAAATATTATTTTTTATTTAACAATTAAATAAAAAACTCTCCTCCTCCCTTACTCTCTCTCGTCTCGCTTGTCTCCCTCGCTCTCTTTCTGTGCTTACTTGCAAAAATGGCAGCCGTGGCCGAACCTCAGCACACCAGCTAGCTTTGTTTCTCATTTGCAGAGAAACAAAGCATGTCTGACGCATCCAAGAAGATCACCACCTGGTACTCCACCTCTCGAGAACCCTAACCAAATTCCAGAAATAAAAAACCCCCTCATCCGCTCCAAATCTCGATCCTCACTTCCATCAAACATCATCTCGTCGCCAGAATACTAGTCGTCATGGACGACTTATAGATCATAGGTGACTGCAGATCATCTCGCCGGAAAATAGGGAGATGGCGCTGCAAGCGCGACTAAGGGAGGCGGAGGACTGGAGGAATCTCTAAATCCCTAAAATCTTTCATATCCTAAATCCCTAGAGGCTAGAGCAGACATGTTAGGAACCTAAGATAAGTGGTTTTTCTTAATCACTGAAGGATTAGTTATTTAGCTAATTTTGCTTGTTTTGTCTTTTCTGTGAGAGTTTTGCTGAGTGGCTACCCTTGGGGTCCAGCACCTTTAAATAGAGGAATAGTTCCATTTCCTTTGTATCAGAAATTTGAAAAAGAAATATTAAAAAAATACACGAGCACTCTCTTGGTGCTTCGTCTTCCTCCATTTCTTCCATTACTGTGCTTGTTGAGGTTGAATTTCCCAGTGCAGGAATTGGTATCCATCATTGGTATCATCCTCCGATCCTGGGTTTATCCCTCCTTGCATGACCCGCCACAACCATAACACCCGCCTCACAGCTATGGACGCCCGTGTTTCTGCCTTGGAATCTTCTTTCGCTGCCTTCATCGATTCCATGGATGACCGTTTCGCCGCCTATTTCGAGCAATTCTGGCGCGAACTAGCCTGTCACGCTAGGGGTCTTGGCCCTTCCTCTGCCGCTGATATACCTCCACCTCCGATCATCGACGATCTGCCTGATCCTCACGAGCCCGCACTCATGCGCACTCTCCAATGGCATCATCGCATCGATTTTCCTCGATTCATGATTGGCGAGGATCCTCTTGCTTGGATCTACAAATCTGAGCAGTTCTTCAGCTATTACTTCACTCCTGACCACCAAAAAGTTGTCACCGTCTCATTCCACCTCGACGGCGACGCTCTTCAATGGTTCCGGTGGATGGATTGTTTACACTCGACCCCTCGTTGGGAGGATTTCACTCGTGCCTTTTGCCGAGAATTTGGGCCCAACGAATTTGAGGACAGTGCTGAATCTCTCTTCAAGCTACACCAAACAGGTACTCTTAAGGATTATGTGCTTGAATTTCGACGGTTGGCTACTCGCACTCCTGATTTGAGTCCATTACTTCTTAAGAGTTGTTTCCTAGGGGGTCTTAAACGAGAATTGAAATATGATGTTAAGCTGTTGCGTCCTAATACTGTTCATGAAGCCATTTCTCTGGCTGCTCAGTTGGATGCTAAGTTCTCTGATCTCAAAATTGGTTATACCAAACCAAACCCTCCAAGTCGATCTCCTGTCAATATTTTTCCTGCTTCCACCCCGCCGGTTCACACCTCTAATTTCCCTGTTAAGAGGTTGACACCTAAGGAGATACGCCGTAAGCGCGAGCGCGGCGACTGTTGGTTTTGTAATGACAAATGGTCTCCTGGTCACAAGTGTGCTACTAAACAGTTACTTATGCTTGATCCGGTTCTGCCTGAGGAGGAAGTTTCCTGTGATATTGAGGACGAGTCTCCGCCTCTTCTACAACACATGGAGCTCAGTGCGTGTGCCTATTATGGCATTACTGCTCGGCCTACTGTGCGCACTATGAAAGTTCATGGGATTTATAAGGGCCAGCAGGTCACTATTCTGTTGGACTCTGGTAGCACCCACAATTTTGTGGATTCCCGACTTCTCAAGCGTTTTGGATGGCAAACTCAGGCTACCAAACCCTTCAATGTCATGATTGCAGATGGGGGTACAATTCGTAGTTCTGGTTGCTGTGCTAATGCTCCCTTAACTGTAGGCAATTATACTTGTGCAGTGACTCTCTTCGCACTTCCCTTGGGTGGGTGTGATATCGTTTTAGGGGTACAGTGGCTGTCTTCAATCAGCCTTGTCCTATGGGATTTCCAACTTATGACTTTAGAATTCTCCCATGGCCACTCTGATTACAAACTCCATCACTGTCAGCCTGTTTTGACTCCCATCCAAGACATGTCCTCCCAACACTTGATAAGGAAATTTCTAGCTCTACTCTTGGGCTTTTCCTGTACTCCATGGAAACTAGGAAAATGGAGGCTTGTGATTTACAGCCTGAACAGCTCCGTGAACTGCAAACTCTCTTAGGTGATTTTGAGGCAATCTTTGCTTTGCCTACTCAACTTCCTCCGCACCGAGTGCATGATCACCACATTTCGTTGGTACCAGGATCAAAACCTCCCAACATCAGGCCTTACCATTACGGGCCACTTCAAAAGGCTGAAATTGAAAATGCAGTGAAAGAACTACTGGATGCAGGGTTTATCCGGGCTAGTCATAGCCCTTTCTCTTGTCCTGTGCTCCTAGTCAAGAAGAAGGAGGGCACATGGCGACTTTGTATGGATTATAGAGAACTTAACTCTATAACCATTAAAGACAAATACCCTATACCTCTCATTGATGACCTTCTTGATGAACTTTGTGGTGCTATGTATTTCTCTAAACTTGATCTTCGATCGGGTTACCACCAAATACTCATGAATCCTTTAGATATTGAGAAGACAGCCTTTAGGACCCAAGAAGGGCATTATGAATTCCTAGTAATGCCTTTTGGGCTTACTAATGCCCCAGCCACCTTCCAACATCTTATGAACGACATCTTCAAACCCCACCTGAGAAAATTCATTTTAGTCTTCTTTGACGATATTCTGGTTTATAGCAAATCCTGGGCTGATCATTTGAGTCATTTACAGATTACCTTCACCCTTCTACAAAAGCATCACCTCTTTGTCAAAAAGCAAAATTGTGCTTTTGGTCAAAATAGGATTGAGTACTTGGGGCACATTGTCTCTAGGGAAGGGGTAGAAACTGATCCTTCCAAAATACAAGCTATCCTATCTTGGCCTACTCCTTTGAATGTGAAACAACTTAGGGGTTTCTTGGGCCTCACGGGTTACTATCGAAAATTTGTCCCTGGTTATGGGAAAATCTGTCAGCCTCTATATCAGTTAACCAAAAAGGACAGTTTTGGTTGGAACGCTGAGGCTGCTCTAGCATTTCAAACACTCAAGGATATGATGTCTTCTCCACAGGTACTCACACTACCGGATTTTTCATTGCCATTCACCATTGAGTGTGATGCATCTGATAAGGGCATTGGTGCAGTTCTGCAACAGCAAGGCAAACCCATTGCTTTTGCTAGTCAATCTCTTGGTCCCAAAAACCAAGCCCTCTCAACCTATGAAATAGAGCTCATCGCCATTGTGTATGCCATTAAAAAATGGCAAAACTACCTACAAGGTCGGCATTTCATTATAAAGACAGATCACAGTAGCCTGAAGTATTTTCTGAATCAACGAGCTAATACCCCCTTTCAACAGAAGTGGGTCTCCAAGCTATTAGGCTTTGACTATGAGATACAGTATAGGAAAAGTACTGAGAATTTGGTCGCTGATGCATTATCTAGGCTTCTCGATTCAAAACCATCAGACCCAAAACTGTTGGAAGTCACCAGCGATGTCCCTAGTTGTTTAGCCATTTCCTATCCCTATTTTGGGTGGTTAGATGACCTGCGAGTTCATAATGAAAGTGATGAATGGATTCAAACTAAGATCAAGGAGCTGAGAGCAGTGGATAATAATTCTAGTGCCAATGCTAGTCAATCCAAGTATAAGTTTGAAAATGGATTCTTGAAGTATAAGTCTCGTATTGTTCTCAGTCCTTCCTCACCTTGGAGAAGTAAGATCATGTATGAGCATCATAATACTCCTGCCTCAGGTCACATGGGGGTTCTCAAAACTTATCAAAGGATCAAGAGGGGTTTCTATTGGTCTGGTCTCAAGAACGATATCAAGAAGTATGTTGCGGAGTGCCAACCTTGTCAGCAGAACAAGTATGAAACCCAATTTCCTCCAGGGCTGCTTCAACCTCTCTCTATTCCTGAGAAAATTTGGCAAGATATCAGTATGGACTTCATTCTGGGACTGCCTCCTTGCAAGGGGAAGACTGTCATATTTGTGGTGGTCGATAGACTCAGTAAGTATGCTCATTTCATGGCATTGGCACACCCCTTCACTGCTGCAACTATAGCACAAGTTTTTGTGGAGAACGTGTTTAAACTGCATGGCATGCCAGCAACCATTGTGAGTGACCGAGATGCAATCTTTCTCAGTGCATTTTGGAAAGAATTTTTCAGGCTCAATGGCTCTAAACTCTGTATGAGTTCGGGATACCACCCTCAGAGTGATGGACAAACTAAGGTAGTTAACAGATGCCTTGAGACTTACTTAAGGTGTTTTGCAAGCACTCAGCCCAAAAAATAGGTAGATTGGTTAGCTTGGGCAGAATGGAACTATAATACAGCTTATCACACTTCCACAAAATTCACACCCTTTGAATTGGTTTATGGCTATCCTCCTCCATTGGTGATTTCTCATGAAATTGGTACTGCCAAGTTAGAAGCTGTGGAAACCACCTTGAGAGACCGAGACAAAGTACTTGCTATACTTAAGACTAACCTAGAGATGGCTCAGCACAGAATGAGAATGCAAGCTAACAAGAAAATGACTTAAAGGGAATTCTCAGTTGGAGACATGGTATATCTCAGGTTGGTACCATACCAGTTACAAGCACTGAATGTTCACTCGCACCATAAGCTACTCCCTAAGTTCTATGGGCCTTTTGAAGTGTTGGAAAGAATTGGACCAGTGGCATACAAACTTAAGCTTCCTGCAGGCACAAAGATCCACCCAGTCTTCCATGTAAGCTGTTTGAAGAAACAAATTGGGGAATTGTTGCAACCACTCGCTGAGTTACCAGATATTCAAGCTGGGGAAGCACTACCTAAAGTACCACAAGCTGTGTTAGCTCGGAGGCTGTACAAAAAGGGACAAACGGCTGGAGTTCAATTGCTTATCCATTGGGCAGGCCAAGAATCGATGGATGCAACATGGGAAGATTACGATGAGTTCAAGTCTGCATATCCTGCGTTCCCATTTGAACCTTGAGGACAAGGTTGTTGTAAGGGGAGGGTAATGTTAGGAACCTAAGATAAGTGGTTTTTCTTAATCACTGAAGGATTAGTTATTTAGCTAATTTTGCTTGTTTTGTCTTTTCTATGAGAGTTTTGCTGAGTGGCTACCCTTGGGGTCCAGCACCTTTAAATAGAGGAATAGTTCCATTTCCTTTGTATCAGAAATTTGAAAAAGAAATATTAAAAAAATACACGAGCACTCTCTTGGTGCTTCGCCTTCCTCCATTTCTTCCATTACTGTGCTTGTTGAGGTTGAATTTCCCAGTGCAGGAATTGGTATCCATCATGACATGAAACTACCAGAAATTGAAGCGGACGAACAATGGAACACGCCCAAGAATTGAAGATTTAAAATAGTCGGCGAGGGACGAATCGCGCAATAGAGAAAGGCTCGAGTTTTTGCGTCTGTTTTCTCTTATCTGTTCTCTAACCCTCACGCAGTACTGCCGACATTGGTTGCGGCATTTCGTCGAACAGCGGGTTTGCACATTCCCGCTGCCCATAAAGCCAAAGGGTCATCCATGGCTATCCCCAGCCGTCTTCCGAAAATCCAAGGGGTTAACCGACCCACCTTGAACCCTCGTAGATCCCCCATCCATGGCTCTCCTATTTAATATACGGCATCCGTTTGAGCCATAAGCCAATCCCTAATTTAATTCTACAGTCCATGTAGAACAAGCAGAGAAGAAGATGGTGAAGAATTCTACCAAAAAAAAGAAACATGGTGAAGAAGAAAGAAAAACGATGAATCCCGTACCAATACCAATTGTATCTAGGGAGTTTTAATGAAAAAGGCTTGGACCAACTTTTTCTTAACCAAAAACCATTAACAACTTTTATTTAACGAAAAGGGCTTGACATTTAATGAAAATGACACAAGTAACATATAACAGGCAAAAAAAAAAAAAGGTCCCACGGGCTGGAGCTAAGCCCAACATGCATCATCAAAATTTTCTTCCAGCTTTGCCCCTAACAGATGTTAACCAAAATCTGTTAATACAACTTCATGTTGAAACACCCCACCCCCACTTTTTATTTAAAAATTGTTTTTAGAACCTTAATTAATGAGCCGGTGGGACACCCTTACTATTTTTGTTCCGGGTCTCTCTCTCTCTTTTCCCTCACTTATCTTCGTTCTGTCTCGAACACACTCTCCCTCTCCCAAGCTTTCTTCTTTTTCACAGCTCTCCCTCTCTCTGCACTCTCTCTCTTTCGGTGCTATCCTATCCGACAAGAACAACCCCACATCACCAGTTCGAAGGCACCACCATCATCATCAATCTTCTCTCCCTCCGTCTACATGGTCGACAAACCCGAGAACCCTCCGGCGAGTTCTTTCCTTTTTCCGGTTAGGTTTTGAAGATGAGAATGGCGTGGGGGAAACTCACCCATACTTTCCGGCGGACCCGTGACCTTCGAGGACTTTTCCGTTCGTACACGACCGTTTCACGGCGGAACAAGGGTATATTATTACTCCCTTCTCTTCCATCTTCATTTTAATGTATAGTTCGAAGCCTAAAGACTATGTTTGCAGTCGGCCGGAGCTAGGAAAGCTCCAGCATTCTTCTCCGGTCCACACCCCGCCTTCAGGCCACACCCAGACCATCGGGCCTCTGGCCCTTTCCTCATTTTCCAAATCAGGCCCTTTGGGCCGTGTGTGTGTGTGTTGTGTGTGTGTTGGATTGGATGTACGTGTGTGTGTTGTCGAGTGTGTGTGTGTTGTGTGTGTGTACCGTGTGTGGTGTAGTGCATGCGTGTGTGTATTGTGTGTATGACGCGTGTACGTAAACTAGTCTTATCACTGTTTCGTAAACTAGTACTGTCACTATTTCGTAAACTAAGCACTGACTATTTCTTAAACAAAAAACTAACTATTTCGTAATAATACTATCACTATTTCGTAAACTAAATAGACTATTTATTAAACCAAGTAATAGTACTATCACTATTTCGTAAACTAAGCACTGACTATTTTTCAAACCAAACACTAGTATTATCACTGTTTCGTAAACTAATACTGTCACTATTTCGTAAACTAAGCACTGACTATTTCTTAAACAAAAAACTAACTATTTCGTAAAATAAATAGACTATTTATTAAACCAAATAGTACTATCACTATTTCGTAAACTAAGCACTGACTATTTTTCAAACCAAACACTAGTATTATCACTGTTTCGTAAACTAATACTGTCACTATTTCGTAAACTAAGCACTGACTATTTCTTAAACAAAAAACTAACTATTTTGTAATAGTACTATCACTATTTCGTAAACTAAATAGACTATTTATTAAACCAAGCAATAGTACTATCACTATTTCGTCAACTAAGCACTGACTATTTTCAAACCAAACACTAGTATTATGATTGTTTCGTAAACTAGTACTCTCACTATTTCGTAAACTAAATAGACTATTTATTAAACCAAGTAATAGTATTATCACTATTTCGTAAAGTAAGCACTAACTATTTTTCAAACTAAACAGTCAGTATTCAGTTTAAGAAATAGTGTAGTATCTGTGTTCAATTTCAGAAATAGTCTGTTTAAGAAATAGTGTAGTATCCATGTTTAGTTTCAAAAATAGTACCCGTATCCAGTTTCAAACATAACCATTTAAAAAAAATAGTGAGTGGAGAAATAACATTTCAATTTTTTAATTCTAAAA
Source organism: Cotoneaster glaucophyllus (assembly GCA_036320875.1). Classification (NCBI taxonomy): domain Eukaryota; kingdom Viridiplantae; phylum Streptophyta; class Magnoliopsida; order Rosales; family Rosaceae; genus Cotoneaster; species Cotoneaster glaucophyllus. The sequence goes on along the minus strand of CM070066.1, from coordinate 22,330,618 downwards.
CTATATAAATTTCAAAAGATGAAAATAAACACATAACCAGACATTTTCCCTTTCTTCTTAATATTTCACTTGCATTTCGACTTCTACACGCAATTTCGTATCCGCATTCCCGCAATAGCGATCCCGAATTCAAGTTCATTATGTTTCACCTCTTCCTTGGAGAAAGACGATCAAACAATTCAATATTTTATTTTTATTCCACCCCATAGAACACGGACATATGAGTTGATACAATTACCTTAGATGAATTTAGTATGTGTAGCACATTGCTAACATAAAGAAGAAGAAGAAAGAAAGAGAAAAAAAAAGCACCTACATTTATCTTTCTCCGAATTGCATTTTCCCATTCATGCATGTAGCTTCAACCAAACAAAAACACCAAAATAGGGACATAAATAAAAGATAATACTGAAAAATTGTCATATGTTTGGGAGTTATTTCCAGCAAAATCAACAATTGCAGAATTTTGAATTTGAACAGGAAATAAAGAAGAATCAGAAACAAGAGGAGGAGGATTTTGTTTCTTGTAACTTTCAAAAACATCAATCTCAGACTCTTCCTCTAATGGAGACATTAAATTATCAATGCACAAATCCAAGATCCCAAAAAACTCAAATCTAAATAATATAGCATAATTGCGATGCCTCTTGGGGTCGGTTTTCAAGCCATCTCTAATGACAGGTCAGGGAGCATCCGGACTTCTCGAACTCCTCCTCGACCTTAACTCCTTCATGGATTAAGAGGGTGTCGTCACCGCTGTCGTCGAGATTATCTTAAAATAGAGAAACAATAAAATATTAATTTAACCAACGTATAGGATTTAGCTTTCATTTTGTTTCAATTCATATATGAGCTTAACTACTTCGTGGATTAAGAGGGTGTCGTCACCGCTACCAGATTTTGAAGACATCATTGGCACAGGCCACCGACCTCGATTTTCTCATCATCTTCCTTCTCATCGCAGCATCTGCGTCTTCTTCCTCCTCTTGGATTTCGCCCTCGGCTTTCTTCTCCGCCGTCGTCTCTTGTTCTCCATTATTAACCTCGCTTGTCTTGCTCCTGTGAGACGACCAGAATACCGACGACCAAAACGACGGTGTTTTAGTCCATCCGCCGCTCTGGGGCTCGCTCCTGTCGCCGGTGGTGTCAAAGTTCGCGTGTCTAAAAGCGCCGCTGAGAAACTTCGATATGGAGTGCAGAAAAGCGATCGCAACCGACCGGGACCGCCGGAAAGACGGCTCGCTCTCGAGAATCTTGGAGACTCGGAAGCCGTCGCCGGCGGGGAAGCGAGAGGACGAAGAAGAAGACGAGGAAGACGACGTCGTGGCGCAGCAACCGCAGTTTCGATTGGCGGAGGTCGAAGCTTGGGCTTCGCTTCCCAGGACGAATAGCTTGAAGAGAAAATTACCTGATGAATCAGAAAATCATAGAATCCAGTCATACCGGATCTCTTTTATTAACAGAGAAAAAGATCCGCGATCGGACTGATGAAATGAAGAAAATAGCAGAGAGAATGAATATCAGATTTGTAGAAACCGTAGAAAATCTCCTCTCTCTTCGTCTGGAATGAAACAGACTAAGCAAACGGGGTAAAGTTTGCCGTCAGGGTAAAATGGGAAATTCGTTCCTTGGGCCAATCTTACTTGGACTTATTTAATGTTGGGCTTTGTCCTAACCATTAAATAAAGTTGTAAGATGGTTTTTGGTTAAAATATAAAGTTTTGAAGCCTTTATCATTAGTTTTCCTTTGTATCTATCTACGTATCTCATTTTACTTCTCACATATTCTTTGTTAATTTTTATCCATTTATCTTTTTCGATTTATCTGATCCGATGGCCAAAAATTAGAAGAGTGTAAGAAGTAAAAAAAATGTGTGTGTGGATATCACATCCTTTTTTCAATTGAATTTTATGATTTTTGACATTTTTAAATAATTAAATTTTCTTAATTATCAATATTAAATTAATTTTGTAATCCAGTTGAGTGAGGGGTGGGCCTCATGCTTGCCACATCAATATTTAACAAAAAATTTGACAGAAAAAGTAATTGAAGTATAACATTGCAACGAATTAATAAATTTATGTATGATATTGAAATGTTTAAAATATGAGGTATGAAATCATTATGAAATACAAAGTTCAGATAATATTATGTAATTTACTCTAAAAATAATAAACAAAAAAGCCGCCGCACAAGTTGTGGCATGTGAGTTTTTTCATCTCAAGTTTTTATATTTATTTAGTTTATCTCCAAGATTTATATACTAAAATAGTATGTAATTATTTCATTTTTATTCTGAGAAACCCTTACTAGATAATTGGCAGTTAAAGAATATTTTGATTAAGTCTCGAGATATATATTCCGTAGTCTTGTATTAAAAATAGTAGACCGAGTAAGAGGTTGAAAGCAAAAGAATCATCCTTTTGCATTGGATCATATTCAACCATTTTCAGGGCTTTTATTAATTCTTCCAATTGTTTTATTTTATTTTCTCCTCTCTAATATTCCCAACGTATGCCATTTTGCACTTTTATTATGTTGGGAACAAGAACAAACTTGTGATTTGGTAAGGGCCTAAGCTGGGTTAAGTATAAAAAAAGGGCATTGCTTTGCCAATAATATATATGTCTATATCCTTCGTTACATGATCAATCATCCCCCTATATAATAGAAGCGAGGACAAAGAGAACAAAATCGCTTCCATCGTTCAAAATACAATTAACTCCAGGAAATCTAAACCGATTCCAAATTTATTCTTTTGTACTGCACTTCCATTGGAACAGCTTTCTAGCCATTTTCAATAACAAAGAGCTCTTTTTGGTGAATGCTTGTGATTCAATTCCTTTACATTAGAAAATATCAAAGTTCTTAAATAGGCAAGACATAGAAAAGAACTACCTTGAACCAAATCCCCACTCGCTGCACAAATCGTTTAATCAGAAGTCTAAATCAGAGGTGCAAGAATTCATTTAGCCCGTCTACCAATGACAACTAGCGACACCAGTTTGGTATTGCTATGCTGTGATTTTAAAATAGACGAGTATCAAAAAAGAGTCATGACTTTTTTAATGTTTGGCAAACCTCCTAGAATCAGCTTCTTTTCACAATTCGGGTGGAAAAAAAAAAAAGAAAAAAAAAACATTGTGAAAATAAGCCAAAAAGCCAAAGCAGCAAATGTTTGCTTTGAAAAACTGCGGTTTTTTTGCGCTTCAGCGCAAACCTATTTCGCGAGAGGCACTAAGGCCTTTAATGAAACTTTCCAACACCCAAAGTGGCCTTAAACAATTAAATAATTTACACAATCATACCCATATGCTTTTATCATCTTGCATCACCTCTGCCCATGGCGCCGCCTGATTGACCAAATCGAAATTCCTCTTCCATTAATCCATCAATCTGATCAAACTCCATAATAGGGATTTTACCACACGCAAACAGGTTAAAAACTCCTATATTACTTGTAAGAATGACAAGGTTATTGTAGTATAAACGGTTCTCGCAAGGTCGTTCTCCACATGGATTATTAAATAATTCGAAGCAAATCAAATTTCAATTAATTATTGTAAAGTAGAAATTGAGATGACTGATTTTATAACCTACTTAAATTAAAACGAATTTAATTAATAAAAGTAAACTAATCTGCAATATTAAAAATGAAGAAAAAGGAAACAATTTTGTAGAAATCAAATTAAAGAAAGTACTATGGATCCGCCGTCACCTTAACATTCCTATATAGTTCTCTCAATTACTTATGACTTATACATGCATATTTCGAAGGTTAGGTTTTCCTAATATATGCCTACTTGGACCCCCAGCATAGAGCGTATATCAAACATACAATCCGTCTATGGTATTCAGATCAAATCTAAACATGCATGACTCATTAAGTTCTGTGAAACATTTTGAAAAACCATGCAACCCTCAAGACGTGGTATTCATTCTAAGTGAACTTGCACATATTAATCACAAGAAGCCTTCGTCAATTTTAGGGACCGACCTCCGACCAAAATTGCATCAAGTTACTTTTCTAAACTTTCTAATGGTGATCAAGCATCAAGACAATTAGATAGTTTAAACTAGAGACTAATAACACGAAAACATGCATGCATATCCTCACCCTAGCAAAAAGAGAATTAGTTACGCATATTCATAATAAAAATCATAAAGTTCTTTATTGAAATAATAAAAGATCGAAAACACCTAGAATGGAAGAAGTCTGAAAATCTCTACGCTTGGCCAATTTCCTCTCTTCAAGAACGCACGGAGAAAAAGTTGCAAGAATAAAGCCAGCCAAGCTTATTTAACCTAGCCAAAATTAAATACTCCTAATAAAAGGTCTTCCAATCGAACTAGGAAACTAAATAACTAAAATAAAATAGGAAACATAACCCTAAATTAAATGATAAAATTCACCTAAAATCTAAACAGCCACGTTTTGGACCCCTAACTGCTCCAAAACCAGCCCAATACAGCTGGATTTAAGGTTTGGAATATTCTGAACACCTTTCCAAAGGCCACAAACCTATCAAAGATCATCTCGGGCTCCAAAAACCCAATTTAAGCCCAAAAACGTCATTTTCCAGCACTGCTCACTACTCATTTATTCTGTCGCCGGAAAATAACCGCTTGGTAGAAAAATCCTAAATTTTGATATGAACACGCCAAAAGACACACAAACGTCCTCCAATTTGAATCACTCCAAAATTCGTCCATTTGACTCAAAAGGAAATCCGGAAGAAGAACTCAAAAAAGGGATAAGGCTACAAGAAAGAACCACGTTTTGCTCCAGAGGAAGTCGAATGTCCTATATTGAAAATATAAATCAAAGTATCAAGATTCTACCAAAATAATTACCAAAACATACTAAGAATAGGGTAAAATATATAATATGAAATTGACTCATTAAAATACCCCCCAAACTTAGCTTTTTGCTTGTCCTCAAGCAAAATAAAACTAGAAAAAAAATAAATAAATAAAAAAAAAACTAACAAACTAGAAACTGAACTAAAAATAATTGACAAAAAATTTCACCTTCAAAGTTTCAATCCATAAAACACGTTAAAAATTAGAACATTTTTTCAAAAGTTTCAGCCAATCCCACCACAGAGTCTAAGCCATTTAGAATCAATTAGAAAAGAATTCACAAACTTCCTTTGGTGTAAAGTGAACCAAAATAATTAAGGAGACTTGACTAAAACCCTTACCTCTCGTCCTTCTTTATTTCACACATACTAACTTTAAATATAGCTATTTTTCTTTTTCTTTTTCTTTTAGATTTTTCTCTTTTTTTTAATAAATTTTTTCAGTAACAGTAGTGGTTGTGCAATGTCGGTTCCCTTAAGCTTTCGATCCAACCCATGTAGCGAGTTTTAAGTCAATGACTCCCAAACCACTAGGGCTTTAGGGCACTAGGTGTAGAACACCCCTAAGGACTTACTAACTCGAGCTAAAACAGCTATGAAACTAACTAACCACTCTACCCCATGCCTACTGTTTAACGCGAGAATCACTGCTGATTAGGCATGACTGGCCCGGTTACTAAGCAAAGCGTCGGGTGGAACAATTATTACTTTATAACACTTACTAACTTTATTTTATATTGAACAAAAATTAAAATACACTTAGGCAAAAAGTAAATGTTTCAATCTCATTCCCCACAAACCATGTTGATGTGATTGTGCAAATTTCAAATTACAATTCATGAGTTAGTGTCTAAGCAACGATAAATAGAAAAGACTCTAATGTGGGATTAATCTTCACTATATCCATTTGTTCTAATGTTTAAAATAATCTATGGATTTAACTTAAAAAGAATAAAAAATTTAACTTGACACAAAAATTACAATCCTAAAATTTTACTTTCCCACCCCCAAACTTATTTCACACTTTGTCCTCAAGGTGTGGAAAATAATGAATAAACTATAAAAGACAACAAAATAAAATAAAACAAAATTAAAGACAAAAACGAAACCGGAACTGAACATAACAAATAAATAAAAGAAAAACAAAAGAAAAACCAAGGAACGGTAACAAAATAAAGAAATAAGTAAAGAAAGGAAAACATGCACCTGGTGTGAATAACGACATGAAATGATACAAAGTCATGAGGAGTTACGCATTGGGCCGTGGAAAACCAAGGAAAAACATGAAGAATGGCCCATGAAAATATAGACAAAGCAGCCCATTTTGCTGCTCACACGCACGACACCAGAAACCCTAGCCGGTCTGAAATAAGCATTGGATGCTCTTGATGCATTTGCCTCGAGCTCAGAGCTGAACGACGTTTTTCTGTCCATTCCCATCCCTTTCTGAATAATAACAATTTTGTTTGTAGAACCCAAAGCCTCTCTCTCTAGAAAATCTGAAATGCATCTCTCTTGCTCTCATTTCAAACCGATCCCTCTCATCCATCTCTCTCTAGAAAATCAAAGGGGCTCTCATTTCTCTAGCACATGCACACAAACGCCCATTATTGCAAACCTTCCATTTCACAGCAGCTCTTTCATCATCTCTAAGCGATGCATCCGTTCTGCAACCCATAACTCAACAATAAACACAACTCCGTGAGTACCCAGGCGTGGTGGAGTGAATTGACAAGCTAAGATGCTGAAGGTAAAATCCTCCTCAATTTGTGTTTATGTATTTGAGTGAAAAGTAGCAAGATCTAACACATACATGTGCTTTTATCTGTATGAGTTCCCCCAAACTTGCAAATCTGAGCTGATCTACACCACTCACTCTTTTATGCAAAAATCTGAAACCAGCTAGCTTTTGCCATAGAAATGAGAGCACAATGAGGCTCCAATCGTCCCACAGAGGTACACATCTTCACTCGAACAGCGCATTGTGGTGATTTCCATGTCTCATATAACTCCACCTTGCATGTGTATAATCTATGCGTCTCGTTTGTGTGCAAAGGTTCTCGAGCTGGAAGCTGAACAACAACAAGGACAAGGAAAACATGGAAGACATCGCAGATCCGAGTCATGAAGAGGTAAAATTCTTGTTCTCCACCAGTGATGACCCCCAAATGCGAAAATGCTGCCTTATTTACCCCTAAACTTAAATACTGGCATCTGTGGCACTTTCAAATGTAAAAACAATAGATCCCAGAAGTACCCCACATTTGTTGATATATGAACATTTCCACTGTAACTCATACACGTGATTGTTGTGTTGCAGGAATGACCCCAGATTGGCAAAGACACATTTGGCTGACCAAACTATCGGCCTACAAGGAAGAATGGCGTCGTAGCAAAATAGAGAGGTATAACATCATCCCTGCTTGTGTATTATACATGGGGTTGATGTTGATGTAGATCTGCTATTGGATGCATGATTTCGTCTAAAATAATCTCTCTGTGCATTAATTCTTGTTTTTCTTGTTTGCTGGCTGCATAAAAATCAAGTGTTGAAATCAGAGATAGAATGTCAAAGATACTATCGGTAAACTAAAATAAAACAAGTAAAATCAAATAATTTTTTTTTTTTGTTTCTATATGTTCTGTTTCTATACGATAACCTAAGAAATAAAATGCAGCTCAAAACTGAAAGTAATGAAATAAAAATGGAAGATAGTAAAGAAAAAGTTAGAGAATTGGGTTGCCTCCCAATAAGCACTTTAGTTAATGTCCAAAGCTAGACGTTGTCGAAGGCTGGTAATCAAGTTACTTGTTCCTTCAGAATGGATGACTCGCTTACACTAAACTTCCTTAGGAATGGCTTTAGTAGATACTTCTTGACCTTGAGCACACAACCCTTGCCCTCTGTTTCAATGTCCATGTTACTGTTTTGAAAAACTTGCTTAACCATATTAGGGCCTTTCAATCGAGACTCTTGTCTCCCTGGAATTAACTTGAAACTGGAATTCAACAACCACACCATTTTACCAGGCTGTATTGTCTTAAAATTTGGGCTGCCTGGCAACATTCCATGTTTTTTCTTAATGTTAATTGGCAGGTCATCATGTAGCACTTTTTGCTGCTGTGGTTTAGGATTTATGCAATCACGAGTCAAATTTGGAGGCTTTATGGACAGATGGTCAGTTGATGATCTGCTTATAAATTTGGCACGAAGTAAACCATCTAGTGCATCAACACCCATGCATTCTTGCTTATCACCTGGATGTGTGGTGGCTTCAAACAACCTAAAAACAACCATTTGATCTTCAACCCAGAATGTTAGTGTTCCAACTTCAACATTGTCCAGGCTGTTGCTAGGAATGGGCGGCCCAAAATGATGGGTGTTGTCAAATCTTCATCCATGTCCAATACCATAAAATCAGCTGGTAAATATAGATTGTCAACCTTAACAATAACATCTTCAATGACTCCTCTAGGATAAGTAATTAAACGGTCGGCCAATTGAATAATGCTGAAGGTTGGCTTTAGCTCACCTTCACCTAAACGTTTAAAAACATAATAAGGCATTAAGTTTACACTAGCACGTAAATCAATTAAAGCACTACTAAAATCAAAATTTCCAATGGTGCAAAGAGATAGTAAAACTCTTTGGATCTTTCTTCTTTGGAGGCAGTTTATGCAATAACACCGCGTTGCACTGTTATGTTAGAAACACTTTTTCGGAATCCACAAGCTTTTTTTTCTTTGTGCAAATGTCCTTCAAAAACTTGGCATAAGATGGAATGTTCTTGATTGCATCAATTAATAGTAGATTAATTTGAACTTTAGCCAAAGTCTTTATAAAATCTGTCAACTGTTGATCTTTAACTTTAGGTTTCAACCTTTCTGGGTAAGGCATTGGGGGCTCATAAACTCGTTCAGAAACCTATTTTGGGACAGTTTCTGTACCGGCCAGATTCTCTTTTGCTGCAGATTTGGCAGGTTCTGCTGCTGTTTCTGCATAATTATGCACTGCTGGCTGATCTTTAGTGTAATTTTCACGATTGTCATAACTTTTACCGCACCTTAAAGTCCGTATTGCGCAACAATCCTCTGTACCTCTTGGATTTGGAACCATTTGGCTAGGAAAGCTACCCGACGCTCTTTCTGAAACCTGCAACGCAATCTGCCCAATTTGCTTTTCCATATTTTTCATTAATGCATGCAGATTTTGGATTTCTTGACTGGTAGTATTTGCTAATTTTTCAATTGCAATTTCCCAAGCTGTCTTAGGTGCAGCAGGTTGCTATACCTGCTGTTGAAATTGTGCTTTAGCATGCTGATCTCCATCCCACTTTAAATTAGGATGATCTCTCCAACCCGGGTTATAGAAATTTGAATACGGGTCATTTCTTAGTCGCTGAAAATTAGTAAATGCATTAACTTGTTCGGCTGTAAACTTCAGAAAAGCATCTTTATGTGGACAACTCAAAAAATCATGAGTTGTCATGCTGCAAATGCTGCAGGCAGCTGGTAAGGGCTGTTGTACAGCAACATGTGAATATGAAATTCTTTGTAACAGCATGTCAAATTTTGCCTTAAGCCTTTTCTCCATTTTTTTCAATTTGTTCTATAACATATGGAAAACCATTAGACATCTCAAAAACAGATCTAGTTTGTGGCTACTCAACTGCCCACTGTTGTGTATCTGCTGCAATTTTTTCAAACAATAAACATGCCTCTTGTGCATTTTTATCTTTGTACGAACGCCCGCATGAAGCATTGACAAGAGTTTTTGTAGTCATATTTAATTCTCTGAAAAATATATGCATTTGATTAGTACTGTCAATACCGGAATGTGGACATTTTCTGATCAACTCGTTGAATCGTTCCCATGTCTCATAAAACTCTTCATTTGATTTTTGGGCAGAAGATAAAATCTGAGTTCTCATGTCAAGTGTCTTTGAAGTTGGATAATATTTGCTTAAAAAAAATTCTCTGAGTTTGGTCCAAGTATTATTGCTTAATAGATTCGGCTGAAAATCCTCTCACCGAAATATTCTTGCATCCCATTAAAAATTCTGCAATATGCATGTTAGGATTGTCGGTTGATAACCCATGAATTGTAGGGAGAATATTCAACATGTGCTGCTTTATTTAGAATGTAAACTTGGTATGTTATTGGCACGAGCTGTTAAAGAATCACCCAAATGGTCACCAGCCTCTGGGATAACAAAAGCCATTGTTTCTTTACTGTGAAGATCCCCAGAAAATAAAGACAGCAGAAAAGTCCCCTGCAGTAAAGGAACCCACTGCAAATTTTGCTCCTTGCCTCTCCTCCTTAAAATCTACTCAGGTTCTGGATCAAATGGAAATAATTTCTACACTGCTGATCGTATACTGACCATGCACAGAGTGTATATTAAATATGCAATCCGTTTGCTGTATTCAGATCAAATCTAAACATGCATGACTCATTAAGTTTTGTGAAACCTTTTGAAAAACCATGCAACCCTCAAGACGTGGTATTAATCCTAAGTGAACTTGCACATATTAATCACAAGAAGCCTTCATCAATTTTAGGGATCGACCTCCGACCAAAATTGCATCAAATTACTTTTCTAAACATCCTAATGGTGATCAAGCATCAAGACAATTAGATAGTTTAAACCAGTGATTAATAACTCGAAAACCTGTATGCATATAATCATAAGCAAATTGAACAGAAACTACATATTCTTGCTAAGGCTCATGGCCTCACCCTAGCAAAAATAGAATTAGTTACGCATATTCATAATAAAAATCATAAAGTTTTTTATTGAAATAATAAAATATCAAAAACACCTAAAATGGAACAAATCTGAAAATCTCTACGCTTGGCCAATTTCCTATCTTTAAGAACGCACGGAGAAGAAGTTGCAAGAATAAAGCCAGCCAAGCTTATTTAACCTAACAGAAATTAAATACTCCTAATAAAAGGACTTCCAATCGAACTAGGAAACTAAATAACTAAAATGAAATAGGAAACATAACCCTAAATTAAATGATAAAATTCGCCTAAAATCTGAACAGCCACGTTTTGAACCCCTAAACTGCTCCAAAACTGGCCCAATACAGCTGGATTTAAGGTTTGGAATATTTTGAACACTTTTGAAGAGGCCACAAACCTATAGAGGTCATCTTGGGCTCCAAAAACGCAATTTATTCCCAGAAACGTCATTTTCCAGCACTGCTCACTGCTCATTTATTCCGTCACCAGAAAATAACCGCTTGGTAGAAAAATTCCAAATTTTGATACGAATATGCCAAGAGACACACAAACATCCTTCAATTTGAATCACTCCAAAATTCGTCCGTTTGACCATGTTTTGCTCCAGAGGAAGTCGAATGTCTTATATTGAAAATATAAATCAAAGTATCAAAATTCTACCAAAATAATTACCAAAACATACTAAGAATAGGGTAAAATATAAAATATGAAATTGACTCATCACTCCAATAAAAAAATTATTTTACATTATAACTGTGGTCAGATTCACCTTCCCCTTGCCAGATGAAGTTCATCTTCATGCAACATACGGGATGCCAATCTTGTTGCTCAGCACAATAAATGGAACAGTTGCAAACTCTTTGATCATCTCAATTCTCAAAGGCTAACTGACACAAAGAGAAAGATAAAATTTATAAATAAAAAAAATTTAAAAAAAATTATTACATCAATATCATATTATTATTTTTTAGTTATTTAACATAGTCACAATAGTTTTATATAAAAGTTTACAAAATACTTGGGCACTGCTATTTTTTTTTGTTAAAACCACTCTTACAAAAAGGGTAACAAACACACATTTACTTTATTTTACATATGTTTCTTCCCACAACAGAAGCATTTTTTTTTAAAAAAAAAAAAGCACTATCAAACTAGCCCGTAGTGTCACTTTCACGCAACCAATCATTTGGCCTACTCCAAAGGCTAAAGCGATTCTGGGGGGCCAATAGTGTGCTGACAGATAGACATTATTGTATACAATTGATAATACCCACTAATCTCTATCTATTGTTGGAGTTTGGTGTATGATTCAACCTCTGTGTATTTAGAAATTGTTTAACATTAAAGCAAAACAAAAGTAGAGTTGCATACCATGTCATTTACAAGACAACTCTAACAAAAGCATGATGCTTTTTATATTTTTGTCCCACCCAATCCCACGTTGATTTTATCCTATCTAAGAGCTCTCAACCTAGTCAAGACAATCTTGTTGAAATTTCTCTCCTGAAACTGAAGTTATTCGTCAACGGGCTGAATGTTGAGATATAAAATGACCCAAATAAATGGAGGCCTCAAGCTTAATGTCGTTAGTTGGGATCACTCACTATAGAAAATGGGTATTTGTTAACCAAAAGAAAACCGAAAGTGGGTATTGAATCCTTGAAGAGAGAGATATGGCAACTAATTCAGTAAGTGATTGAGTTTGTACCAAAAACCAAAGCCAAAATATATGTAATTACCAAATCCAAAACTTTATGACTAGATTAACTTCCTACCCAAAATGCTGAAAAAATGAATTCTTGTGGAACTTAACAAAGACATAACTATATTTCTTGGTAGCTGAAGAATGTCTTTCTTGTTAAAGTTGGGTTTGGTTTTTGGTAATTAACTTGGAAATGGGATTAAGAATACAGATCACCAACATAAACCCAACTTAGGGAAAAGAGCACTGGTTGGTTATCTTCTTTTTGACTGTGGTCCTTTCTTGCTCCATACATTAAAATCCAACCAATCAAATTTCAGAAATTGCAAAAGTAAAACAAAAATTTGGAATAAAAAGGGGAGCAAATTAAATGGAGGGACATTTACTCTGGCAAAAACCAACCACTTCTCTTCCCGTTAAAAGTTACAACTCAACAAGGTCAAAAAGTTACTCTATATTTTCTAATATATTATATGCATTTATAATTGTAAATATTTTTTAGTCATATCTCGTTCCTTAATAATGAAGAAAGTGTAGGTTCCACCATAAAACTAATTGCCAATATAGGGAGTAACTCAACCTCTTATAAGCCCATGCAAGGTCTCTCTTCCCATCAATGTGAGACTCATTCTCAACAAATAATAGTGTTTAGTTTTAGATGTAGACGTTTCACGGTTTGATTATTGACACATCCTGATCCGGAATGTCCACCTAGACACCCGAATTGTGATATGTTGGTCGACACCTGTAAGGTGACGAAGCCATGAAGTGTAGGGATGTGGAAAATGTGAACAAATTAAAACCTAAAAGTGACTAATTTAGAGTGCGCATATGAGTGGGATTGAACCCATATCACACAAGTGATGTCAGAGCATTGATAAACTACAATAAAAGAAGAGTAAGAACATTTATACCGAAATGAGAAGTCTCCTACATAACAGCTTTTGCCAACAATCCTCGTCGATCACGAAATATACCAACTTTTCATGATTTTTGAGAAACTTGGAACGACTATCACTGGTACTTTTCTACGACTTACTGACCTTCTAGAAGAACACTTTGGCAACCACCACTAGACTTTACATGAAGAAACTCCTTGCTAAAGAAAGACCCAAAATGGAGATGTTTTGTTTACCTTGAAGTAGGGTAGCCGTATCGATGATTTGATCTAAGCAATTTCAAAGCGAACATCTTTGCACTGAAATCCCTAAATGCCAATTTTGTTTAGATCATGTTACTTTTTGGGAGACGTGAGCTCAGCAAACAACATTTTGGTCAATCCCAAAAAATATTGTAATTGTAGATAAATTGGAAACCCTACAAGGTTTTGCGAAATACGAGGTATCTTTGATCTTGTCGATTACCATTGACAATCTGTGCTAACTTTCTCCACCTTAGCCTTATTCCTTACAAGTTGACCAGGAATGAAGTTAGTTTCGTTTGAGATGTGAATGTGATTAAGTTTCTGACAATTGAGGTGTCAACCAGCTTATCTCGATTCGGGTGTCCAGGTGGACATTCCGGGTCGAGGTGTTTTAACCGATAAAGAATATAATACCAAACAATTATGATTATGAGAATAACTGATGGTTAATTTGTAATTATGAGTACGAACAATTTTGCGATTATTGGGATTGATTGATATTTTTTTAATTTGAAGCATTGTCATCCCTACTAGTAAATTATAGTATGAATTTATGAAATTATACATTAGAAATCTCAAAACAATTTTTTTTTACCGCAACAAATATCAAATTGTGATTTGTATGTAACAAAAAATGACGTATAGTTAGGGGTGCAACTCGGGCAAGTTGGAAGGTCAACCCAATCCTAACCCAACTTTTAAAATTCGGGATCAGGTTCAAGTTGGGTTTTAATAGGCTTGATTCGAGCTCGGTTTTAATCGGGTTTGAGTTTACTTGGGTTGGGTTCGGGTTGCCCAACTTTTTCAAGTTTTAATCGGGCATTAGCATCAAATTTTAAATCCTACGTTTCTAAAAGCACCCGCACAAGCATGTATACATCCACAAAGACATAAACCTATTTGTATTAGCAAACAACTGACCTTAAAATCACTTTTCCTTAAATTTACTTGCTCAATAGCTTGCTTCATCTGAATCGGTACAAGAAAGCAGCATAAGAAACAATCACAACTCAAATTGTGAAGCAGATCTCAAAGAGAGATTGAATAGTTGCAATATTAATTTAAGGGGTTTTATCACAAATGGTCCATGAATCAAGATGGTCCCTGAAATTGAAAATCGATCAATGTAGTTCTTGAAAATGGGTGTCGCAAATCAATGTGGTCATTCCGTTACAATTTCGTCAAAATTTTTGTTATGTGCTGATGTGGCATATAATTAAGTCCCCCAAATCTAATTAAATATTACCTTGTGAATTGAAAATGTTTAAATGACAAAAAACAATTTTTAGTTTTATATAATTAAAAGAAAAATAAAAATGGAAAAATGAGAAGAAGAAGATGAACATTTCATCTTCTTCTTCCCCTCCCACCCGAGCAACCACTACAGCCCCACCCATAGACACGGATTGGGTCTGCATAATATGGGCTATAAATTCGAGGTCAGAGTGGGCGATGGACTTTAATGTTCGAATCAAAGTAAATTGGGAATCTGGGTAAATTGGTATTGGATTGAAACTAATGGATTTTTTTTATTGATGTTGAGAAATCGACGAAGTGGATTTCACCTTCCCGATTCGTCTGTTTCTCATCAAGATTATGTTGATAAGAAAGCTGCATGTCAAGATTTACTGACCAAAACGGCGATTGTGGGTGTGATTTATGTGTCGTTCTGGACGAGGTGGTGCCGAGGTGGGAGAGCTTGGGGAGAGTTGTACTGTCCATGGACGTGGTGGTAGTGGTGAAGGCAGGGCCGGTCTAGAGTTTTTTGAGGCCCGGGACGATGCCACAAAATATGTCGTCATTTTATATAAGAAAATTATTTGTTTTCACACATAAGATATAGATAAAATTATACTTAGAAAAACACTTCAAGCTTAATAATTTAGAAACACGGAAAAATTAATTTATTTTGTATCGTGATGAAAAAAAAAATTCTGGGTTTACAAGTAGATAGATATGAGTTTTGTTTTCCATTTAAACTTTTAAAGTGTTTTTGTATGAATCGTGAGGTATTTTTTCTTATTTACTAACCTTGTCAATATGGGACTAAAAAAATAATGATGTTTTTGAGTCTTTAGTTGATATGTATAAATAATAAATGGGTACTAAATTAAACTTTTTTATGACACGTCGTATGATTTGTAAATTTGGTCTAAAAATTTGGTCAACATATTACTCTTTGTTGAAGATTAGACTTGAATTGAAACAAATGTTTTAAAAATAACAACTCACATAGCTACTAGCTACTAATTAAAAATAAATTAACAACCAAACAAAAATTGAAAAGTAAATAAGCACACATGGTGTTTTGAACCCAAGACCTCATCATTAAATTTAAACAACAAAACCACCAATTCTAGTTTAATTTCTTTGTCACTAAACCAAATTTTATAAATTTATACTCTTATCGTGAGGAAAAAAAAACTCTGGATTTACAAGTAGATAGATATGAGTTTTGTTTTCCATTTGAACTTTTAAAGTGTTTTTGTATGAATCGTGAGGTATTTTTTCTTATTTACTAACCTTGTCAAATGAGACTAAAAAAATAATGATGTTTTTGAGTCTTTAGTTTATATGTATAAATAATAAATGGGTACTAAATTAAACTTTTTTATGATACGTCGTATGATTTGTAAATTTGGTCTAAAAATTTGGTCAACATATTACTCTTTGTTGATATTAATTAGACTTGAATTGAAACAAATGTTTTAAAAATAACAACTCACATAGCTACTAGCTACTAATTAAAAATAAATTAACAACCAAACAAAAATTGAAAAGTAAATAAGCACACATGGTGTTTTGAACCCAAGACCTCATCATTAAATTTAAACAACAAAACCACCAGTTTCTAGTTTAATTTCTTTGTCATTAAACCAAATTTTATAAAATTTATACTCTTATGAAAATATATATAAATATACCACCCTAATAATTTTGGTGCCCCCAATTATTTTGGGCCCTGGATGAAGCAGTACAGCTCCAGTAGTAAATCATTCCAATCTAACATAACAAAAAATTAACAAAAAAAATTAAATTAAATAAAACAATTTGTGGTTTCGTCAGTTTATTTTGGAAGTGCGGGATTAACAGCTCCAATAGTAGTAAAGATTGACCATTCCCACAATCTTACTTGTTTTTCATTTTCTTGAATCTGTTTTCTGTTTTTTCTCGAATTTTCAATGCCAAACAGATCGATGAGCTGTTGTTTACATTTTGACTCTTTCAATTACCTTCAGTTTGTTGTGTTTGATCTCGGATTCGAATTCGATGATTGCGAGCTTCATTTCATATTTTTGTTCACTGTTGTGAATTTTTTTTTATCGGTGTGTGATTGGTTATGGAAATGAATTGTGGATTCAGGAGTCACTCTCCCGGGAGAAAAAGGTGGGTGGGATTCATTTTCCTTTCATGTAATTTAATTATTTTTATTTGCTACATCACATAAATTAATTTAATTAGACTTGTGGGATCCAGTTATGTGCCACATCAGCACATAACAGAATTTTGACGGAATTATAACGGAAATACCATATTGATCTGCTACACCCATTTTCAGGGACTACATTGATTGATTTTCAATTTTAGAGACCATCTTGATGGAGTAGGTTAATTTCAGGGATCATTTGTGATAAAAACCCTTAATTTAATAAAGGAAGTTGTTCTACAGGATGTGATGTGAAAAACAGAATAAACTTAATATGATTCATTTCAAGTCAAATTGTATATCATACCAGTTGGTTCTCATGAAGGTGCAAAGGTCATTGAGAAGCATGTTGCATAGCTCAACCCAATTGGGTTTGGTTAATCGGGTTGGGTTGGGTTGGGTTAGACAAATAATCAACCCAATCCAATCAACGAACAGGTTGAAATCGGATTGGATTTGGGCGTGTTATAATTAAAAAAAAACCTGTTTGTTTGGATTTAAAGTTGGGTTGGACATGGACGAATTCAGATTGCCGCAATCCAAATTGCACTCCTACATATACTAGTGAGCGAACCAAGTAGGTTTCATGTAAACTTTTTATGCTTAACGACTCTATTGGGTGACTTGGATCATTAGACTAACAAAAAAAAAACAAAAAACAAAAAACAAAAAACAAAAAATGGTTTATGCACAAAAGAGCAACTCTAATGCCGATCAAGTTTTATGACCGAAGTCTAATAACAAATGTGACAGAAAATAAATCTGTTTCACATTGATACAAGTAATGCTATTTTCAAACTTCATGTTTAATGACTGGGTTAGGTGACTTGGTTTTTGGATTTAGTAAATTCTAGCTGTGTTTCAGAGAAAATAAGAAAGAAATTAATGATTAATTACTGGATTAGGTGACAATAAAAGTCCAAAAGTTCTCCTGACATGGTCAGAGGATGTGATATGCTGCTGCTGCAACCTACAGTTCTTGTCTGTCGCTCAGATACGACTCTGATGGTCTCTAGTCAGATTCTCTTCGGATTTGATATTATGGATTGTCGATTTTTATGTGTTTATCGTATATTATACGTTTAAAAATTATTAAATAATATTTATATTTAATTTTAAATAAAAAATTTAAAATAAGTTTTGGACACATAATAAACGATTGATAGATAAGATGTGAGGATGAAATCCAAATCCCTCTAATCGTACAACCCTAAGGCTGCTCTCTCAGGGAAGCGTGCAGGTCACGTGGCCAGCAAACACACAGAAGTTTTAAAAAAAAGAAAAGTTCTTGGCCTCCAAGCAAACTGTTTTGGCTCTGCAATTCCGGCTGGTCATATTTCAGAGTAGGAAAATAATGATTGGGATCATGAAAATATTTTGTGGGAATTGAAAAGCTAATGGAAATTTTTATTGTGTGAATTTGTGTCATTGTCCAAAAAAAAATACAAGAAACAAATTAATAGTTGTATTGAAATATGTAATGTAAAAATGTATGCACCATACATTATTTGTAAATTGGGTAATATTAGGGAGACTAAATGTGTAAATTAAATTTGCAAACTAAATCATGTGTCATCAATAAAAAAAAAACACGTTAATCAACATTTAAGTGATAATTTAATCATCAACTTTTATATAATTTAATTTACAAAATCTAATTTAAAATTTTAGTCTTCCTAGAATTAGCCCTTGTTAATTAGAAGACTAAACGCCCATTGACATTGTTGCAAGAGTTTGATACAACTAATCAAGGTATAATTAAGCTTAGCGACACTGCATTTCTCATTCACAAATATGCATAAATGACTTACGAAAAGTTTGAAAATAAATATTTTTTTATATAATATGTAAAACTGTGATAAATATTTATGACATATTTACTTAGTAGATTTGAACATGAAATTTCGGGTGCAAAGGCGAAAGCTCTTAATCAACAGAGTTACAAGTTACAAATCATTTGTATTTATTTTAGAGTTAAATATTACTAAAGAGTGAGTGCATACATTTACATTTAATTACATTCACATTTACCGTTTACATCTCTATCTGATATAAAGATAGGTCCCACACACAAGATCCGCATGAATGAAATCCAACTTTATTAGAGTGATAGTCAACCAAGTAATTAGTGTAAAATCAGATACAAAAGCATTGGTGTTAGTCTTGAAACTTGAAAGAAAATTGTAATTTGGTAAGTAAG
Source organism: Cotoneaster glaucophyllus (assembly GCA_036320875.1). Lineage (NCBI taxonomy): Eukaryota > Viridiplantae > Streptophyta > Magnoliopsida > Rosales > Rosaceae > Cotoneaster > Cotoneaster glaucophyllus. The sequence goes on along the minus strand of CM070066.1, from coordinate 22,311,533 downwards.
TTGGTGATAAAAATGGTTTTAGGATTTGGGTTAAAAGTCATAACGTATGTGCCTAACATCTCTCCCTCTAATTGCTTGTACTTAATGATCATCGACACTCTTGTCACGCTTTGAGGACCGAAAGGACAACAGCGCGCAGCACACGGCTCAGAGCAAACAGAGAGAAAGAGAGAGAGGCTCTGAGTTTTTGAGCTCCCCCTCGAAGGTTCAAGCTTTTTCCTTCCTCTCCACCATCAACAGCCATGGCTGGCGGCGGAGGAGGACCCCAAAAGACAGATGACTTCCAGCCTCACCCCATCAAGGACCAGCTTCCCGGTGTCGACTTCTGTGTCACCTCCTCTCCCCCATGGCGTACCCCCTCTCTCTCTCTAACATGCACACACACAGAGCACTAACCTGTTTCCATCACATTACATTTACATGGATCATAGGAGAAAGTTTCCATTTTTTCTATGATGGTATTTTTACATTTTCTGAGTTTTTGGGCAATGTCAGTTTTGTTTGGTTGCCAAGTAAAAAATGGGTTGTAACAAAAGAAAATGGTTTTCCAGAGATTAGTTTGCGTGTGTGAGAAAATAAAATGAAACAAACTCTGATAAAGGTGCTTCCTTTATACTAACATGGTATTTTTTCTCTCTCGATAATCGCATGAATTTTGTCAACCCTTTCTGTGTATCAGTGTTTTCTCTAGAATCTCTTAAAATTTTCTCAGTTTACCCCTCTCTTTTTCTTGTTTTCCTGCATTTTCCGGGAAACCAATCACCCATTAAATCATTTTGTTTTTGGCTATGATTCCCTGTATTTTATATTCTATTTTCATTTTCCCTCCTATTTTTTCTTCGTTTCCTGCTAAAAAAATTGTTTTTTTGTTGCACTATTTGCTAACACTTGTTTGATTGAATGCAGCTGAAGCCATACTTCTGGGATTCCAGCATTTCCTGGTAATGCTTGGGACCACTGTGTTCATCCCCACATTACTTGTCCCTCTCATGGGTGGTGGCAATGTAAGACCTCCTTGTACCCCAAAATTTAAAGTTGTTACCTTTTTGTTTCCTACTTCTGATTTATTTGCTCGTAGTGTTTATATTTCTAACAGAAATTTCTATGTTTTTTGTGTTAATAGGTGGAGAAGGCTGAAGTGATTGAAACAATCCTCTTTGTTGCTGGGATCAACACACTCTTGCAGACTTGGTTCGGCACTCGGCTTCCGGTGGTCATAGGGGCCTCATATGCCTTCATCATCCCTGCTGTCTCCATTGCCTTGTCCAGGAGGTTCGATGTCTACATAGACCACCACCGGGTTGGTATCCCACAATTTTTACATTTTCCTTTTTTCGTGGATTTTAGCTTTCTGTTGGACTCTAGGACAGAATGTGTGGATGGTAAAGAAGGGTTTACATAAAAATGACTACCATTTACTATTTTGTTTTGACATAGAGGGAGTCTAATGCATATGATTTCCGGGGTTTTGAGTTTTTTTCATACTTATGCTCATTGTTATCTGTGAATGTTTTCTTTAGAGGTTTAAGGAAACCATGAAAGCGGTGCAAGGAGCAATCGTGATTGCATCTCTCTTGCAGGTGATCTTTGGTTTTCTTGGGTTTGTGAGAATTTTTGGGAGGTAAGATGCAGCGGCGGTGAAGCCAAAATTACAATTTCTTGATGTGATTTTGTAGTTATTACTTGGTCTAAGAAAGAACTTGATTATTGATGTGGCTTGATGCAGGTATCTTAGTCCTCTCTCTGCAGTTCCTCTTGTAACTCTTACTGGACTTGGGCTTTTTGCATTTGGTTTCCCTCAGGTAACATTCTGAACCAATCATTGTGTTACTGCTCAGTGCAAATAATTGGTTTGTAAGAAGGAAATTGAAGAGCTCCTGGAAGTTGGAACCTTTAGTGGTCAATTTATGATGTTAAATCTCAAATGTCATTTCTACGAAAAAATATAGTATTTGATCACGGGAGCATTTAGGCACTACTTTAAACTTGGTTTTGATATTACTTAACTCAGACCTCCTTTAAGCTTCCATGTCAACCACATGTCGGTATTACTTTATTTTGATTTTTTTTCTTTTCTTTCTGTTTGATGGTTGCAGCTGGCAAAATGTGTTGAAATTGGATTACCAGCACTGATCCTTGTGGTTTTCATATCACAGGTGGGCAATGTCCTGAATGATAATTTTCATGCAGACATCTTCAATTTCATTTTCAATATCTCATGTCATATTATGTATTGAATGTAAAATATGCATATCTACTCTACTAATAGTCTGTTCTGATATTTGACCTTTGTTACTGCAGTACACGATGAAGTTAAAACCGCCTATATTTGGTCGATTTGCCGTACTGTTTACAGTTGCGATTGTATGGACATATGCAGAAATTTTGACAGCAGCTGGTGCGTATAAGAAAAGACCTTATGCAACTCAAATTAGTTGCCGTACTGATCGTTCAGGGCTGATTGGCGCTGCTCCTTGGTAAACTTCAACTTCTAGCTAGCATTTTCATTTCATGCAAGAAGCACCTGTACTGACAGTTTCAATTGATCATTCATGTTTTTTTTATTTTGTTTTTTATGTTAGTGCTCAACCATTCATGGCTAATGGTAATGGATTTGTTTCCCCATACGATTGTTCTATAAGAGAGTTGTCGATAACAGTTTACTTCAGCGGGAAATACTTGTTTGCAATGAAAATTGAGATGTGCAATTATATGACCCCAAATACAGGATACAGTCAATAGAGAAATTGTTGGAGGTGGATTATTTGAAACAGTCAAACATGTTCTAGTTATGCACTCTGCAATGATGATCTTCGTGCTTTTCAATATTTCTGAAGAACAATTCCTGTTTTGAGTAACCATGGGGTCTTATTTTCCTTTTTCTGTTAGAGAAAGCTGTTCTATTTATACTGTGTTTCCGCAATTATGTTGTGGGTGTTTTCCATGTTCTGAAGAAACCTTCCTGTTTTGAGTTACTATAAGATCAAACTTAAGCCTAATTATCTTAGTGCACTTGCTGTGGCACCATATGCAATTACGTCCACTCTTATCTCTTGGTTTCATACTCCAGAAGTTTACTCCTGCATTGCTAGACGCTGGATCATTGTAACGTAATTCGTGATTTTAATAAAACAGTATGACATTCAATTACGTTTTCTCTTCCACCATATGCAGGATAAGGATTCCCTATCCGTTTCAATGGGGGCGTCCTGATTTTAATGCTGGAGATATTTTTGCAATGATGGCTGCAGCTTTCGTTGCCATTATTGAGGTAAGACTAATGAATTTCTATCTTGTTTCTTTATTGAATTGCCTATTCTAGTTGTTTAGTTCAAGACTGAAATTGCGAAGGCAGATGTTTATTTTGCATATATACATAATGTAGACCAGACATCTTTTACTAAGATTTATTGAGGAAAAGTGTGTTAATATGCCTTTATAGATGGCTCTCTCGACATTGTAAACGACGAATAAATATGCCGTTCTCATCTTAAGCTGATGTTTCTCAGTTAAAGGTTTATAAAATGCATACACATTGCTTTTCATTTGTGCTGACATATCTTTACTCCCCATTCATTTGGGGCAGTCCACAGGTACATTTATTGCAGCGTCAAGATATGGGAGTGCCACCCCTATACCACCTTCTGTTATCAGCAGAGGTGTTGGATGGCTGGTAAGAAGTGGTCCGATTGAATTCTACTTTTAAATCACATCTTTATAGTTGTGGCAATGAAACACTTATTTCGTCTTGTAAAATTTCAGGGCGTAAACACTTTTCTGGATGGCATATTTGGCTCAGTATCTGGCTCCACTGCTTCAGTGTAAATATTTAACTTATGCAATTATGATGTCTTTTGTTGTAGAATTATGGAATAAGGACCTATGATTCTCTGACTCAATTTTACAGTTTATCTGCATATAATTCTGAAGAACAATAAATATGAATCACAGTTCTCAATCCATATTACAAGTGCCCCATGGTTGCTTAGTTTTAGGCATTGACTGTGTGGGCACCTTAGTTGTAACTTGTAGGCTTGTAGAACTCTGCGTTAACAGAAAACTCATCTAAAGAAGAAAGCAACTATAATTGTTAACCGAAAGAAAAAGAGAAAGCAACTGTGAGCTAATGATCCTACCCTAATTTTCTAGTGAAAATGCTGGCCTTCTGGGAATGACACGGGTTGGAAGTCGGAGAGTAATTCAGATATCAGCAGCCTTTATGCTCTTCTTCGCTGTATTAGGTAGAGTATTCCGTTGTACTCATTCAACAATATAAACTACTCATAACTTTGTTTGCATTATCTAGTCTGAGTGTCATTAATTATGCCATACGCAGGAAAATTTGGGGCTTTTCTTGCTTCGATACCAATGCCAATTTTTGCAGCATTGTATTGCGTCCTCTTCGCCTATGTTGGTATGCATTTCGTTCCTAAATCATAATTATGACTACGTATTGTTGATTTTTCGCTTTTGAGTTTATGTGGACTGAATACTTGATAGTTAGTATATCTCAGTTTAGTGTCTATGCTCCTTCAGAGTTCACATATTTGATTTATATTTTGAAATGTCGATAGTGATATACGTTGCATGGTGTGCAGCTTCTGCTGGTCTTGGTTTGCTCCAGTTCTGCAACCTAAACAGCTTTAGGACGAAGTTCATTGTAGGCTTTTCTATCTTCATGGGTCTTTCGGTGACAGAATACTTTCATGAATACCTCTTGATTTCTGATCGCGGTCCTGTTCACACTCGTTCCATTTGGGTGAGTAGTTTTAATTGCAACTTATCCGCACAGCTTAAAAATTGTCTTACACATAACTCTCTGCTAACTCATGAATGTTGCTTATTTGAAACTGCAGTTCAACAATATCGTTGAAGTAATTTTCTCGTCTCCAGCAACTGTTGCCATCATTGTCGCTTTGTTCTTGGACTTAACTGTCAGCCGTGGACACAGTGCAACTCGGAGAGACAGTGGTAGGCACTGGTGGGAAAAGTTTCGGAATTTCAACACAGATACCAGGAGTGAAGAGTTCTACTCACTGCCCTACAACCTCAATAGGCATTTCCCTTCAGTTTGATGCTGAGCAGCGTTCCACTCCATCCGATACTTCTAATCGATGAAAAGCTCTCATAGCGGAAACTAAAAAGGAAGAGGATCTTTTGCTTTGATGTTGAGCGTGACGAAGGAAAAAAAAATGATACGTACCGGAGTGTTTTGGAATGGGGATACCATTCAGTAGTTGAACACACTCTAAGCTTGTAATTATGCTCTTACAGCTGAAAACTTATCATGGAAAACATCTAATTACTGATATTTCAAGAATTTGATATGTTATGAAGAGAACTACTTAATTTATATATTGGAATTGTTAGCTCTTTCTGTTTTGGATTTATTTTCTATGGCATTAGAGATCTATTAATATGTTGCCTTTGCATTGTTCTGGTGTGAAACATTTACATCAGAACAAGGAAAATGAGAGACTAGCATGAATTGAGGATGTAAGGTGCCGGTGTCTCAAAATCATCACGTGTCACCAAGCTTTTCCCTTTTCACATGATGTTGCATGATTGGATTGGGAGGCTGTTTACTTAGCGTCCTCGTTTCATGTATCAGACCCAGGAAGCAAAATGGAATCCAGGTAACCAATTGGGAACAAGAATCCAAACCCAAAACTAGCGGTGAACTTTGGTATCCAAAAAGAATAACCAACTAAAATTACGTAGAAATCAATATATGCAATTCTTGTTCCAAAGTTGAAAGAGGTTATAAGTTCGAATTCATCTCTCTGTTCTGATAAAGTATTAAAAAAAATAAAAAAAATAACATTCCTGATTCCGGGTGTGAAGTGGTATCCAAGTCACAAGGCCGCTGGTGTCAATTCCGTGTTTCTTGTGGTCAGCAGTTTTGCTTATTGGTGTTGCTGCCAAAAGAGGCGCTGTTGAATTTCATCAAAAAAAGGAGGCACGGTTGAAATTCATCAAAGCAAAGCTCTTAATTTTTTCTTGTCCTACGTCAATGACTTTCTTCTGTCACTTGACTCCAAACTTGTAAGAGCATCGTCAAATAAGATATCAAATATAGTAATTTTTTTTTTATAGGTGTGGCAAATTGAATACAAGTGCTAATTTTTTTATTTTTTTTATTTTTTTCCAATAGATGTGTCAAATATTTATTTTATTATTTTATTGGACCCAGAATTACATTAACTATTAAAAAATAATCAAAATGTTATAAACTTCTTGTTTAAGTGTGATTGTGTAAATCCTACAGTAGATTTGATTCTAGTTATTCTTTCCTATTATGATTTGTATTCCTTGGAGGAGAAGGATTTATTCTCTTATTACTATAAATAAAGGCACTGCGTAGGGGAAATAACACATCCTCTACACAACCCTACAAACACATTTCTTTCTATATTCTCTCTGTGCCGCCAGCCCCCTCTCCCCTGTCAGTTAAATATAGGCCACAACACATTATCAGCACGCTCCTACAGCTGCGCTTAGGAATCTGACGTGGAATTTTTCTGCATCAAACCAGTTCACCAATATCATCACGCAATTAGGTTCTTTCAAAACAACGGTTTTTATCTCGATATTTTTGCAGCCCTGATAGCATGAACATTCACTATAATGCATGACCCAACTTTACATTTTTCAAATTTTAAATTCTACATAAATTGTGTATGCATTATATCCATAATTGTTGAATTATATGAATTTGATATTGCCATGAATTGCATCAAATATATGTTCATTCATTCACTTATATATTGAATATGCAATGAATTATAATATGAAAAAAAAAACTAGAAATTTTCTTAGGGTTTGTCGAAATCAAACTCGAGCTCACGCGAGCCTTTTTTGAGCTGCGATGCACCGGAGCAAAATCCTATGCTCCATCTGAGATGACATCGTTTTGGCATTGAACCCACGAACCCAGCCGTCGCCTGCAGTCAGCCACGGCCTCACCGCCGTCTCCCTGGGACATCACGACCTGTAATTGTATTTTTGGACCCAACCATCGTCGGAGACGATTGGTTTCTCGAAAAATTCGATAACCATCGATGAATTTTTTGAAGGATACTTCGAATCCTCACGTTTTCTTAGACCCCCCCCCCCCCCCCCCCCCCGACGTCAAAACTTCGATTTTTGTCCAAAACTAGGGTTCCAATTGAACCCCGTGCACTGCCGTGCCGTGACCGATTGAGGGAAGTCGCCTAAAGCGACGCTGGAGATTTTTCCAGTTCGAAATCCCACACTCAGCGCCGGGTGTCCTGGGTTTTCCAGAGCCGAGCCCTTGTTGGCCTCGGACCCTCGGGCTTGCATCACACAACACCCTCTTTTGGGTTGCTGGTTGTCCTTGCTGCCATGACGTGATCTCCAAACAGCACATTGGGCTGAACTGGACTCTCGGCATGCGAACGACACCAGCCCGTAGGGCTTTGGTGTCCTCATCCACGAAGCCGCACACGATCCCAGCTCGTTGCTGGAGAATCAATACACTGTATCGCGTCACACCTAATCCACGCCCATCTGGGCCACTGGAACATTGGACTTGGGCCGCAGGGTTTAAACATTCTCAGCATACTCGTGGGCTTTGGCCCACTATTTTTGGGTCCCGAATTTAATTGCCTAATTATTTTAGGCCCTATGAGTTTTATAATTTTTTTACCCACACTTTAAAATTTGGTCTGAAGTCCAAATAATTAATTCAATTATATTTCTGGACCTGAAGTTCTATTTGCACATTTCTATATATATATTTGTTTGTCTGCAGGAACATATGAAACTGAAGTTCATAATTATTTCAAAACCTGAAGTTTCTAGAAACATGCCTTGTTTGAAAATTTGAAGTTTTCCTTAAAAGCATCTCCCATGAAAACCTAAAGCTTTTTCATGCAAATTTAAACCAATACATGTTTATTAGAACCTGAATGTTCTACTTCTTTGTGAATGGATTGATTTTTTCTCCATTACACTAACCACATCTTGTCCATTTATTTTGTGATAGGAACATGTCGAATTTGAACAAACTCGACTTTACCGCTTTGGAGGTCTCTGGAAGGAACTACCTCAAGTGGGTCTAAGATGTGAAGCTCTACCTCACCGCAAAGAATTTATGTCCCGCCATTGAAGATGAGACAGACAACCCAGTTGGCGAAGTTGAGAAAGCCATTGCCATGATCTTCATCGGAAGACATATTCATGACGCACTGCAAACCGAGTACCTTGCTGAGGACGATCCACGAACATTTTGGGTCGCTTTGGCTGATCGTTTTGATCACCAAAAAGACATCTTCTTGCCTGAAGCAAGACATGATTGGCAACATTTACGCTTCCAAGACTTTAAGTCTGTGAATGAATATAATTATGAAGTTTATTGAATCCGATCACTTCTCAAGTTCTGTAACGAGACTTTGACCGAAGAGGATCTCATGGAGAAGAATTATTCGACCTTCTTTGCTACTAACATTGTCCTGCAGTAACAATATAAGGCTCAAAAGTTCACTAAGTTTTTGGATTTGATCTTTGTTTTAATTTTCGCTGAAAAGTAGAATCAGCTGTTGATGAAAAATCATCAAGCTCAACCTACTGGGGCGACTGTTGTTCCTGAAACACATTATAGCACAAACAAACGCCCAAAATGCCAAAATAGGCATGATAGGTGCAGCCAAAAGCCACCTTGTCAAGGTCAACAAAGCCAAGGCCAATCTAAATGAGGAAACTGAGCCCAAAAAGGCCCAAACCTCGCTCCCAAGGCCCTAAACTTCAAGAATAAGGGCAAAGCACCTGAAACCATGGATGCAGACATGTGTTATCGCTGTGGTTCTAAAAACCATTGGTCCTGTGTTTGCCGAGCTCCCCAGAAGGTTGTAGCTGAATATCATTCTCGTCGTAAGAAGTTTGAATCAAACTTTCTGCAAGTGGATGAATGGGAGAGTACCAAGATAGAGGTTTCTGACTTTCAGGAGGATACCACCCATATGGAAGATTAGAATCTTAGACATGAACTATTTTTCTAGTTGAAATTAAGAATAATGGGACCAAATTCCACCTAGTGGCCCAACCTCCCTTGTTTTTTGGTTCAATTTTGAACAATTTTCCTTTATGTTTGGATTATTTGTTGGTGATTTGTTTTAGGATATTAAGTTTTTAATTAACTTCCTTGAATACTTAAATTATTTTGAATGGATATCTGTTTTTAGAAATTTTATGCATGTGAACGATTCAAATTAATTTTTATTCTAGGTATGGCTAGTGGGAAAGTTAGTTATCTGACAAATAGTGCAACCACACACACCATTTTGCATAAACGATCTATTTCACTAACTTGATACCTAAGAATGCACCTCTGACAACCTTCTCAGGCCCATCCAACCTGATCGAAGGATATGGTAAGGCACGTATAATGTTGTCTAATGATATAATTTTGACCATTGATGAGGCACTTTATTCATTGCATTCCGGAATAACATTGTTGAGTTTCAAGGACATTAGAGATAATAATTACCACGCTGAAACCTATGTAGAAAACGGAGTTGAATTTATGTGCATAACTTCCTACGAATATGGCCAGAAACGTATTCTAGAGAAGATGGAACGTATCATGAGTGGTCTGTATACTACGACCATACGCCCTATAGAAAGCCACTATGTGGCCGACATTACCTTCAGGATTGCGCACAAAATTACACTTTAGCATGATCGTTTAGGACACCCTGGACAAACAGCAATGCGCCGTATCCTCAAATCATCACATGTGTATCCACCAACCTAAAGTTTGGGTTCAATTCAAGGAATCGCATGGGAAAACTTATTATTAAGCCTTCTTGTGACAAGATTCGTTTGAATCCTTCTATTTTTCTACAAAGGATTTAGGGGAACATTTGTGGACTGATTCACCCTCCCTGCGAACCATTTAGATATTTTATGGTTTTGGTTGATGCTTCCACACGTTGGTCACACGTGTGCTTGTTGTCCACAGGGAACGCTGCATTCTCCAAACTGTTGGCTCAGGTTATCAAGCTCATGGCTCACCATCCTGATTATCTGATCAAATCTATTCGATTAGATAATGCTGGAGAATTCACATCTAAAATTTTTTATGACTATTACATGTCAATTGGGGTTGAGTTGAACATCCAGTACCCAATGTTCACACCCAGAATGGCCTGGCTAAGGCATTCATTAAGCACTTGCAAATGATTGCTCGATCGTTGGTCATACGTACCAAGCTCCTGATCGCTGCTTGGGGCCATACAATATTGCACGCAGCCATGTTGGTCCGCCTGAGGCCTGTTGCGACCCAACCATATAGCGCCATTCAGTTGATTACTGGATACGAACCCGACATATTGTATCTGCGCCCTTTTGGTTATCCAATCTATATGCCAATTTTGTAGCCTTTACGTACAAAAAATAGGCCCTCAACGAAGGATGAGAATCTATGATGGATATGATTCTCCTTCGATTATTCGTTACTTAGAACCTTTGATAGGCGATTTGTTTAAGGCTTGTTTCGCGGTTTGCCACTTCTATGAGACAGTCTTCCCGTCGTTAGGGAGAGATAAGAATGTCAACGTTCTCGAAGAACAACGTGAATTATCGTGGACGACTCCCACTTTGTCTCATTTAGATCCTCGCACCGCTAAGTCTGAAACTGAAGTGCAACACATATTAGATCTTCAGAGCGTAGCTCAGAGCATCCAGATGCTTTCACCGATCTAGCACGAGTGACAAGATCACATATTCTAGCTGCAAATGTGCTTGCAAGGATGGATGTACCAAATGTACGATGGACTTCCCTCCTGGAGGCTCGGAACACCATCTTTCAAAATCCACGTACATTAGCTGCTAACCAATCATTTGCCTTTACACAAAAGCGTGGCAGACCTTTTGGTTTAAAGGATTCATACCCCCAGTAGAGGAAACCCACGACACAGGCCCCTGAGAGCCTACGTTCGCTGGCAGGCAATGCTGGTACCGGCTGGTAGTGTTAGTAACTGTCACACCTTTGTACTAACTCCTTAACATCTTGATGCATAGTATGCCAGTAGTAGCCTGCATTAAGAGCCTTCTGTGCTAAGGATCGATCTCCGGAGTGATTTCCACAAATGTCTTCGTGGATTGAACTTAGAACGTTTAGGTCGTTGGGAAACACTAGGAAACAGAGATGTGGTCTTGTGTAAGATCTTCAGACGAGAATGTCGTTTCACATGTAGTAGCGTGGGGAGTGTGCCATTGACCAGGTAGTCTATAATGGAATCTTGCAAGTTTGGAGTTATACTAACCTGTGACACCCCGGCTGTTGGCTTCGCCTCTATGCTTGGCTTGTCTAGATACTTAACCAGAATAGAGTGTTTGAGTTGATGGTCGAGGGCGGAGCCTAAGTTGACGAGCATGTCCGCGTGGGCATTATCTGCCCGCGAAATTTGAGTGAGGGTGTAAGTTTGAAATGCCTCAAGTTGCTTTCGTACTTTCTCTAGGTATTGCAACTTCAGATGTTTTGCCATGTACTCTCTAGTAGTCTGGCTGATGATTAGCTAGGAATCAAAATGAATCGCAAGCTTTTCACTGCCAAATCTTTTGCCATTTGAAGGCCTGCTAGTAGGGCTTCGTACTCTGCTTCACTGTTGGATGCTCTAAAGTCTAGAGTGATTGCCTGCTCGAGCGTCGAATCGCCTAGGGTGATAAGAACTATACTTTCTCCTGAGTCTTGGTTGTTAAATGCACCGTCAATGACCAAAAGTCTCTATTGAATGAAGTAGACGTGGCTAGGGCGTGCTCGGTTGCCTCCGAGGAGTCGTTGGGTCACTCTGTTGCATTGCTTAGGCTAGGCATGAATTATGCTAAGGCTCGGGCCTTTATCGCTGTGTGGGGTTGGTAAACTAAGTCAATTGATCAAGTTCCAATGCCCATTTCATTACTCGTTGAGAAACGTCTGGACTATATAGAATTGACCGTAGAGGATACTAAGTCATGATGATGACTGTATGAGCTTGAAAATATGGTCAGAGCTTCCAAGCCACAACAACTAGCGCGATCTTTGGATATCTGGTTTCCACATTGAGAAGAGCTTTAGAAGTGTAGAATACTGACAGTTGAGCCCCCAGCTCTTAGAACTGCCAAGTAGATGTATAAGTCATCTGCTGCTTCTGGTTTAGATAGTAAGGGAAGTGATGCGAGATACTTCTTCAGGTCTTAGAAAGCTTATTCGCACTCATCATCCCATTTGTCTCTTTGTGCCCTCTTGATTGCATCGCTCGGTGGACTGCCAAAGGAAGCGGTTGACTGCTGCTGCTCGTCCGGTCAAGCTTTAGATCTCCTTCAAAGTAGTTAGAGACTTCATCTCTAGGATTGCTCGGATCTGCTTGGGATATGCTTCAATTCCTCTTTAGGTTACTAGGTACCCTAAGAATCTGCCTGAAGATACTCCAAATTTGTATTTGGCGGGATTGAGCTTCATCTTGTACTTTCTAAGGATGTCGAAGGTTTTTGCCAAGTTGTCGATGTGGTCTGACCGTTGTTTGCCCTTCACCATGATGTTGTCGACGTAGACCTTCATGCTTACTCTAATTTGCTTCTTGAACATCATGTTTACCAGTCGTTGGTAAATGGCTCATTTGTTATTGAGACAAAAATGCATGACCTTGTAGCAGTAGGTGCCTCGCTTGATCACGGATGCGGTTTTCTCCTTATCAGGCTCATGCATGGCTATTTGGTTGTAGCCAAAATATGCGTCTAAGAAATTGAGCAGTTGGTTCCCAGAAGTTGAATCTACTAGTAGATCAATTTGGGGAACTGGATAAGGATCATTTGGGCATGCTTTGTTCAGGCCGGTGTAGTTTCCGCAAACCCTTCATTTTTCCTTCTCTTTCTTCATTACTAGCATGACGTTGGCAAGCTATGTTGAGTGTGCTACCTCTTCTACGAATCCGGCCTCCAATAGCTTGTCGATTTCTGCTTTGATGATTGTCACTCGTTTGAGTGCGAAATGTCTTCTCTTTTGGATCACCGGTTTGGCAGGGGGTTGACATGCAGCTTGTGGCAATCTATCTTGGGGTCGATACCGGGCATGTCGGAAGGTGACCATGCAAAGACATCATGATTTTCCCTTAGAAAAGCCGTGAATTCCTCATTTTCTTTCGGGCTCAGATCTGAGCCGATTCTAGTAGTCTTCTCTGACTAATGAGGATCAAGAATGATGTGCTCAGCGTCCTCTTTAGGTTTCCATCACGTCTCGTCTGCTAGCACGTTAATTTGGACACCATCTTCTTGATTTGTCTGCTATAATTGCTATTTGGTAGCTTCGTTGTCCCTTTAGACCTCGGTTGCCTCTACATAGGTAAAGGTCTTTTTTTTTACTCCTTCAGTACTTTCACAATGCATCATTGAGATATGCATGGTCAAACTTGATTCATCCGACTTCTTATCTCGGGATGTGAAATCGAATTTTTTGATACTTGACGGAGGTTACAACATCCAGCTTTATTAGCCAAGGTCGCCTTAGAATCTCATTGTAGGGAGACAGGTCGCTTATTATCGTGAACATCTGCGTTGAGACAACTGGCGGTGTTCTCACGTTAAGTGTAATGTTATCAATGGCAGTCGAGGTGTGTCCGTTGAATTCGGTGAGTACCTCTGCTCGGCATATGATTGTGTTTTCCAACCCCATCTTCTGAATTACAGAGAATTGAAGTAGGTTGACTGTACTTCCATTGTCAACCATCATTCTGTCGATTATAACGTGGGCTAGTTGGACAGATACCACTAGTGCGTCGTCTTGTAGGAAGTCGACGCCTTCGTCATCCTATTCGGTAAAGCCAATGATGGGTCCAGGTTGGGTGTTGACTACCTGGACCTGTGAGACTAGTAGAGCCTACTGGATTTTCCTCTTCTTGGAGTTGTTGGTAGCCCCCAAGTGCTCAGATTCGACGAAGATGCCATTGATCCAGATTGGCTTGGTTGGCGGCTGTTCGTCGGTGTCTGCATTTCTTCTAGGATGCGCAGCTGGCTTGTCCAAGTATCTGTCGACCTTGCCTTCTTTCACCAGCTTCTTTAGGTAGTTCATCCAATTGTAGCAGTCATCAGTTGTGTGAACGAGGCCTCGATGGAATGCGCAGTACTTGATGTGGTCCAACTTGGAGGTATCACCCTTTCATTGCTTTGGCAGCTTGAACCATGGTTCGCTCTTGATGTCGCAGAGGATTTGGTGGATCGGGATCGAGAACTTAGTGTAGTTCTTAGGTGTCAGTCCTCATTTAGTCATGGATCGGTCTCTGCACTTGGCCTTTTGCCTGCTTTTGGTTATTGTATTGCTTCCCATCCTTCTTCTTTTGAGCTACTACTGATTCTTTTTTAGGCTGCTCGGGTGACTTGTATACTCGCCGAGCCTCGTCCCAAAGTGCATGCTTCTCTGCCAGAGTGAATGAATTTGCCAGAGTTAGATCTTCTTTCATGATCATTCTCCGAACAACGGGTGGTCTATTTGAACCTCTTCACATAATCGCGAAACAACTCTTCTGGGTTCTTCTTGACGTTAAACAGATGGTCGGACTTCTTCTTGATTGAGCAATAAGATGAATACTCCTTGCTAAAAACCAAAGAAAGCTCATCGAAACTCTGGATGGATTGTGGTGGCAGGGCGTGGAAAATGGTGCTGTATATCTTACACATGAAAGCGTCGTTATTCCGACAGAGGATCATTATGCTCCGGTACTGGTTTAGGTGTCTCTCCGGGTCTCCATCCCCTTTGAAAGATGTGAAATTTGGCATGCTGAATTTGCGTGGAGGCTCTGCCTGCTCGATCTCGTCCGTGAAGGGTGACATGCTTATGTTGGTCATGTGTCTCTCTGCATCTTTCCTGAATTTGCCTTTGTTGGGGTAGCGGAGCTCTTGGCTGCCCCCGGTCGTGACCTATTGGTCTAGGCTGCTCTTCAATGTGTTTGGCTCGTCTATGCTGCGACTATGGTGCATGTGGTATGTTCCTAGCAGGCGAGTGAGTTTCTCATAGGCTGCCGGTTGAACTTGAGCTGGATTGAGTAACTGCTTCTCTTCGTCTGTTGTGCTGCCTACTCCGATGTGAGGTGAATGATGCTCTTTGCGGGCCTAGCCGAATGAACACTTCACCTAGAAGGTTGCTCATGTTGATTATCGGAGTGTGGCCCCAATAGTGAATGTATGCTCGTCTGTGGGCTTAACCGAGAGTGCACGCTCCTCCGCACGCTAAGACGAGAGTATACGCTATCTCGGGGGCCTAGTCGGGATTGTATACTGCCAGAACACTCGGTTCGTGACTGGTCGAGTGGCTGCTTACCAGGATACTGTTGGCAAGGTTCGTCATCTACTATTATCCTACTTCGGGACACTTGTCTGGGGCACGCTACATCTTGGTATGCTATAAAAGCTGATTCACCAAGGTCGTCTGCTGCGCGAGGGCTCTAGTCAACTCTATGGCTTGTCGAGACAAGTGTTGTTCGCCATTTGGGTTGGAAAAGCTTGGACAATATGTGTCTCCTTGAGTAGTGGAAGTGTAATGAACTCCAAGCGCGAGATTTAAGTTGGGATATATCAAATTTGCAGAGAAATAGGGTGAAAATCTGAAGTCGGCACAGTTGAATCGGTCTTGGACCAGTTTGGGCTGCAAGGAGGGCCATGAGAATGGGTTGGACCTCGGATTGGACCGTGAGAGCGGGTCAGGTAGTCGGCACGGGTCGAACTATGGGTGCGGGTTGGGCCGTTGGAGCGCATGGGCACTGGGCTCCCCTGGCACAGCTTGGGCCTGCGTGGCATCCTAGGCTTGCGGGTCTTGGGCCACGGCCTTGGCAACTGCAACTAGAGCTTGGGCCTGCTTGCGTTGGGCTATGCTGGGCTCCTTTGTGGCGCGGGCCTGGGCTCCCTACTTCAAGGTGGCATAGGCCTGGGCTTGCGGCTGTAAGGTGATGCCTTCACCATGGTCTTGGGTCTCTCTGTGAGCTGCCACGATTGCTGCTGCCATGGTGGCTGTCGTTGGCATAGCTACGGTAGGGCCCCTTGGGGGTGGTGCCGCTCCACACGCCGTCGCGTTGAGCCTCGTGGATCGTCATGGTGGGGCTATGTCTTGATCTCCATCACTTGGTCCAGATCCTTGAACGTAGGAAGTTCCGTGCGTTGTGGTTTCCGAATTTCTAATCATTGTACTTTTCTTCTATGTTTATTCAAAGAACTTTATAAAAAAAATCTAGGAATAAGAACGTACGAAAAATCTACGAATGAACAAGAAATAAAAAACTTTGAATGCGAGAGTCTTCTTTGAGCATGTGAATCAAGACTCTTAATAAAAGCACTAATTTGTGGATGTAAGTTTCCGCCGTCTTCTCCTTTGAAGAAAATGCACCTGCAAAATAATAACACCTAAGATTAAGGCCAAAAGTCTCACGTGCCCACAATGAATGGGTGGGACTTTGGCCGAAGAATTTCCGATGCCAAAGTTAGAATTTGGAAGGAGTTTGTGGGTAGTAAAAATGGCTTAACTTTTTAGTGGGAGAATAGGGCTATTTATAGGGGGAGTGACAGGCCCTATTGTGAGAATAGTGGCTGGGCCATATATGGTGAAATTGTGTGAATAAAATAATATCATACAATTAACATGACAATTAATCCTAAATTAAATAGAAAAATTGGGGGTTATCTTTTGAATGAGGATTTGATGAGGAGTGATGAGAGGGATTTGAATAAATACCATTTTGGTGACCTTTGACTCTTCCTTGATTGAGCCGTTATTGTCCGTTGCATGCGCGTCAGAACCCGGTGTGCCTCGAGGATAATTTTATCCTTTTAATCCAAAAATTTATGTGTCACATCCATAATTTTCTTAATTATTTTTTGCTCCACAACCAACACATGCTCCAAAACAAATAACTGGAACTTTATTTTTCTCTCTGAACATGAGAGTATCCCATTAGCACACGCTAGTCCATTCTCATCAATATACCCTTCGTTAATGATCATTGCCAATTTGCTGCGTGCAAATCCGGTCAATATTAAAAATCCAAACTCCAATCTTTCACGTATTATTCATCTTCTTGGGCTCACCCTCATCTCTCAGCTTATTTTAATATCTCTACAAGATAATTATTACGGTAATTCAATAGTAATATTTAGAAAAAAAAATATTAAAATCTTATTAATTCATTCAACGGCCTTGGTTGCGCGGGCTAAATATTACAAAATCGGGTCCAAACAATATCACTAGCTAAAATGCAACATATTTCTTAACTTTCTTAATCCTAAAAAGATAATCATTAGATCGACCAAGAAACAATTTAAACTGAAGTGATCATCATACTATATGTACATGATTAATGATTATCAACTAGATGATAATTAATAACACTGTAACATGTGCATGCTATACGCCTTGTTGGAACACACCACTAGTATGACATATTCAGAGGTAACCTCAAGCCATTTGCATGATTTTAGAATTCAAATGCATCTCATTGAAACGATTGCCAGCCAAAAGGCCAAAGCAAAAATACTAGAGGAAGTTGACTGTACAGATGCAAAAGCAGGCCAAAGCAAATGCAAAAAGGAAAAGTATTGCAATGGAGATCAAGAAAATGCCTAATTAGAACATTGAGGAGCCGGAATTTTAGATAGTAGCAAAATAATTTTAGTTTTGGTTGAATTTGAAAGACAAGTAAATGAAGAAATTTACATATATCTGGAGATTAAACTCCAAGATTTAACAAATAATCTTTACAAATATGTGAATTTCTTCATTTGACTTGTCATTCATGAAGAGTAAGGTTACTGTGCCATTATCTAAAGCTACACCACCAGAATGTTCTAACTAGACCCACTTTCTTGATCTCCACTTGAATCCATATGTTTTTCTTTGTTTTTGCATTTGTTTGGCCTGGTTTTGCCTCTGTTAGTCACAAAATAAAAACCAAACCACATAGATAAAGCATGCCTACTTAGCCATATATAATTTAAATTTGAAAATTTGATCTTCCTAGTATTATATATATATATATATATATATATATATAAATATTATTGTGTTATTTTTTTGACATTATTTATCCTCACGTGTGTAAAGAGAAATTGCAAATATGCCTTTTCGGATAGCAATGTTTGCATGAAACACTCAAACAGATAAACAAGCTATAGAACATTGAAGATTTAATCACAAACTATTACTAATATACTAGGGTTTATAGAGATTGAAGTGTCTCTTCGAATGGTGTGTATAATCGGCAATATCACTTGAAATCAGCTACATCTCTTTGTCTAGAGTTGTCAAATTTCTGGAAAACATAATGGCCATTAAGTTGACTAGGATGCAAAATCAAAGACCATTATTGATGAGGCGATTTTATACTATATATTTTACCCTAATCTTAGTATTAATTTATTGGTTATTTTGGTAGAATTTTGATACTTTAGTTTATATTTTCAATGTAGGACATTCGACTTCATCTGGAGTAAAAAGTGATCAAACGGATGAATTTTGGAGTGATTCCAATTGGAGATGTTCGTGAGTCTTTCAAGATGATTGTATCAAAATTCCAGATTTTTCTACCAAGCCGTTTGACCGTGGCGATGAAATAAAGGCCCAGCGCACAGCTTTCCCAGATTGACGTTTCTGGACGTTTTGGGTATTTTGGAGGTCAAGATGGCATAATTTGAGGAAGATTCCTTCTGAGGATTTGTAGGGGACGTTTTCAGTTTTCAAAAGAGGCCTTTTGGGACCAAATTGGAGTTGATTTGGTCGGTCAAAAGACTAATTTTCTGAGAAATCGGAATTTTAGTTCAAATAGGAAACCTTTTATTTTCTGTTTTATTATTTTATTATGTTTCCTAGTTTTATTCTAAGACATTTTAGGGTTTTATTTTTGTAATAGTATAAATAAGACTTTTTAGCCGTTAGGCTTTTAGAGGCAACATAGGGGAGAAGGCACGCATTATTTTGGAGAACTTCAGACTTTTTACCTACAAGGTGTTTTCATTCATTTTTCTAGTTAATATATTTTCTTTAGTTTTTATGATTGTTCGTAACTAATTTCTTCTGCTAGGGCGAAGCCACGAGCCTTAGCATGAATATGTGATTTTATTAATTTGCTTATGAATAGATGCATGCTTGCTTTGAATTATTAATCACTGCGATTAAACTATCTAATTGTCTTAGTGATTCGCGACCATTAGGATTTTTAGACAAGTAATTTGATGCAATTTCTGTTGGAACAACCCTGAAATTGAGGAGGGCTTCTTGTGATTAGTAATTGTAAGTTCACTTAAGGCGAACATCACGCTCTTAAGGGTTGCATGGTTTTTCAAAGGGTTTTCACAAAACTTAATAAGTATTGCATGTTTATATTTGATCTGAACATCACAGACGGGTTGCATGTTAGATATACGTTTTCGCTTGAACATCACGAGGAAAATATGTATTAGGAAAACCTAACCTTCAAAGCATGTATGTAGAAATTCATAAGTAATTGGTAAAATTGCATAGGATTGTTAAGAGGACGGCAGAACCCTAGGCTTTTACAAATTGATTTTCTTTAAATTGTTCTCTAGTTAATTTATTTAATTGTTTTTAATTTAAATTCGTTTTTATTATTTTAAATTCCAAAATCATCATTTTCACAAGCTAATGATTAGTATAAATACAAATTATTCATTCAATCCCTGTGGAAAACGACCTTGCTTGAGCTGCTATACTACGACAACCTTAAAAGAATAGGCAAGCTGCTTGGGGCTCTCTAGATTGGACACAGATATTATACCGTGGGGGCACGAAATCCTTATTCCTTATCATTAATAGCCTAAAATGTTATTAGCTTATTCAATTCCAGTCATAGAGGGCATATCTCCATCTCCTAGTTATAGTTCGAGGAGAAAGGAAGAAGGAGCAGCTATTGAAAAAAGGAAAATATCATCCCAAGAGTGCGAAAGACGGCTATTCCTCAGGCAAGGAGCGCTTCCTCTATAGAATCTGGAATATGTCTGAACGGATTTCCCCGATACCGGAGCAGCTAAAGGAAGTGAAACTCTCCTAGGAGGGTTAATCAATAGGAATAGGCGTACATTTTTAAGTGTTTTTATCCCTACTTTTGCAGGTGGTAAAAATCTCTATCAATTATTCAATTACAAAAAGACATCAGTATAAGATAATTTTATGTGGAATTTATTCAAACGGTGGCGGTCCAGAAAACTGGATAGTATGAATTCAACTGAACGCAACAGTTTAAGAATATCAAACCACCGTTCTCTCCCCGAAACCCTCCACAAAAAAACCTTAAATCGTGCCCCGTCATCGCCGCCGAACCCTTTCTCCGGCTTGGGGTCGATGGCAAGCCCTTTCCCTCACCTACTCCTTCTGTCCCCGCACCCCCTTGCGCCATCTTTTTGTCCCCGCACCCCCCCCAGCCGTATATGGTCAGATCTGTCGGTCTGTGGTTGCTGCAGATCTCTCTATAAGTGGTGAAGTTGCCGGTTTAACATTCAATGACGCTGATCGGTGTATTCATTCTTTCTCTGTCTAGATTAGTTATCTTAGATAAGTTTAGTTATGTGTAGTTTGTGGCGCTTTAGCGGGGTGATGTGGTACCGCCCTTTGGTAATGACTTTTGTGATGTCAGGTATTGGTAGTCCGCATCTACGGTCTTTGTGGCAGGTTTATACCGGTTATTTTCAGTAATTCTTATTCATGTAGTAGTCGTGTAGGAGTTTTACTCTCTTGGTATGTTGTACAAATTATCTTCATATCAAAGTCTAGTGGAAACATCTTGTAATTGTGTTGGTTGATCAATGAATCTTGCTATAATTTCTTGGAAAAGAAAAAGGGAAAAAAGAAAAACCACTGCTTCATTTTTCTTGCACCGTGCCATTTCTTTATCACCCATTTCAATATATGCCACTTTATATTATGAAATTGTTCCATAACAATAAGGCCTCGTTTGGCACGTCGTATAAGACCATCAGATAGTACTAGTAATACGAAACAGGTGTTTGACAAGTTTTGTATTAAATAAGCACCAGATTATTTAATCCGGCCCCACCATTTTAATACCCTTCCCACCCGCTTATATATCCCCTCCAAAACCTTGGTATTATTAGTCGGACTCAACCAAAGAAAAATCACACCCACTTTTCTCCGACCTATCCCGATGTTTGCTCTGCTCTTGGGCATTGAGACCTCTGATCAACACTAAGCAAATACGAACAAAGATTCAGAGATATGAGATCAAACTATCCACACCAAGCAGATACGAATAGATAACGAAAGGTAGCAGATCGAACCCACGGCATGGTGACCTCCGTTCCTGGGCATGGTGACCTCCATTCTTGAGCATCACGACCTCCATTCCTGGGCATCACGATTTTCGTTTCTGTTCTGACATCTCTGGTGGCAGTTCGAATATCTGGGTTTGTGGCTTAATTGCCAATTGATTTTGTTGATGTGAGGGAATTAAATTCAAAATTGGGAGAAATTTCATGTGGGTAAGGTGCAATGGCTGCTGGGTTTTCAAGTATTTCTGATGTGGATTAAGGTCTCAATCGACTAGAGACCACAACGGATACGAGGAAGCCAACGGTGGCGGTGCCACCGACAGGGATATTTTTTGTTTTTTTTTGCCAGTTGACAACTTTGTTATGCATCTCCAACTGGATGGCAGAACTTTGTTTTTTTTATTCTTGTTCTTTTTATTTTTAATTAATCATCAATTTTTCTCTTAAAAAAGAAGTTTGAACTTCAGTATAAATAATATGACTATTAGTCTGATACTGCACCAAACGCTTGACTAATTTAGTCAGTACTATCCGACGGTTAATTATCCTATCCGACTAAAATAGTCAGTATTGTCTGAGCTGCCAAACGAGGCATAAGAGCGCTCCACACTAGTAGGAAAAACACTTTGCGCGACGTAGGTACCGTCGTCGCGCAAAGTGAAAAAAAGTCGCGCAAAAGATGGCGCAACAAACCTTCGTCGCGCATTCTCCGTCGTGCAAAGTCCGTGACAGTAGGGTTTGCGCGACGCTAAAGGTGCCTGCGTCGCGCAAAGATGGTTTGCGCGACGTAGACTGCGTCGCGCAAAGAGGGTTTGCGCGACGTAGGCACACTTAGCGTCGCGCACTGTCCGTCGAGCAAACTTTTTTTTTTTTTTTTAATATTTTTTTTTTTGCCAAAGACTTTTTTTAATTAATTTTTAATAAATATTGTAATTAAATTATAAACAATAATTAATAAACCAAGAAAAAGGTTTTAATTATAAAATATATGAAAATGTACTAATGCAAGATGTCCTAACAAAAAAGAAAAAACTACAAGTCTTCTAGGTTCAATACATCATGCTACTGGGTATCAGCTGGGTTCTGGGAAGTCGAAGGTGGAGCAAGATCAGGTGCTTCCATCGAGATTTGGAGCCCGGACCTCATTAAGGACTCTACAAGCCTACGCATCCTCTCGTCCTGGGCCCTAATGTGCTCGCCATAGGCCACAAGCTGGCCTTTTAGGGTTGTCACTTCCTCCTTTAGGGCAGTGACCTCTGCTGCGGATGATTTGGAAGAGGAGGCACCTGTCTCACGAACCCCCGCCTTTCCCATACACCGAACAACCTTGCCATGACGACGACCCAACTTCTTATTCAGGACCTCATTCACGATCTGAACATCTACATCCTCAGGTACAATGACGTCTTCGATCGGGGTCTCCGGGGGAAGCTGCGATGTTGCTTCTTGAAGAACAATAGAGCTCTTTTCCATCATATCACCCTGTAATAATAAAGAAAAAACATATAATGTTTAATAACACAATATAAATAATATTTGTATAAGTACAAATAATTAGTATGTTGTAAAGAAGAGATAACCACGCCAGGGAAGAAGAACGACAATGGAAAGAATGCACTACGTAGAGCAATCATCCTCTAACTGCAGGAAATCGTAGTTCTTTAAAGAGAAGCCTTGGTTTCATCCTGAGCCTTCCAATAATCTTCCTAAAGTCCTGCAAAACCACCAAAACCATTAGAAACCCTAGATTAGCTATTTAAATACCATACAGGCAAGAACAACCTCTCTCTCATGCCAAACTAGTGGGCTTTCAGCTTCTACACCATGCATCATTCGTGCTAGTCATAATTTTATTACGATTACTAAGTAGTTCTCAGTATTTGTTAGTATAACAAATAATCCTCAAAGCTGCCAGATCAGTGCACGAAGCACTCATCAGCGCCCAGGGAAACACTCCATCAACGCCCAAGGAAACAATCGTCAGCGCCCAGAGAAGCACTCTTTTATTGCCGTGGGAAGTACTCCGTTAGCACTCAGGGAAACATCTTATTAGCACCTAAGGAAACACTTCATCAGCATCGAGGGAAACACTCTATCAGCACCGAGGGAAGAATCTCATTAGCACTGGAAGCACTTCAGCGCTGGAAGCACTCAACATAACACCAGACAAAGCATCCAAGAGTAGCTAGGAAAAGAACAAAGCATTCCCTAGGACTTTCTTTTCCTTCGAGATGCTTTGGCCCTAGTCCTCGCTAACTCAGAAACGGGGAACATAAAGGTTTTGACACGTCTCTTTACAACACAAGCCCATCACAGCCTTTGACAGAAAAGCCCCCCAACACTCTCCGAACAAAGCATAGGCACAAGTCTCACAGGGTTGTAACGTTGTTTTGAGTGTCTTCCTTCAAGCGTGTTACAAAAACTGTTTTTCTTTTTCTTTTTCTTTTTGATTACATGTGAATTCACAAATGACAACAACTAGGATTAACCAAAGAGAATATTAAACCTCCACCCATATTTGTAACATTCTTTAACAATCATGCAATTAGAAACCAAATCCTCATCATTGTGTTGGAAGTACATAAGACACAAACAAACAACAAAATCAACACTTTTTGTTTTTCAAACTTTTTCTGATTTTTTTTTTCAATTTTCTTTATTTTTTATTTTAATATGAAAATAATGAAACACAATTTAAAATATTTGAACAACAACATTATTAGTGATAGGTGATGGAAGTTGAAAAAAACTCGAGCAAAGCAATCTGTTTTACCCCTTCTCCCAAGTTATACCAAACATTATCTTCAATGTTTCAAAAAAAAAAAAAACAATAAAAGACATAAAGCAAACAAGACTCATAAAATAAGATAACCATGGAAAGTAAACACAATAAAAGAAAAGGTAAAAGAAAGCAAATCCGGTTATAAAAGTCGAAAATTTTTGTTGTCTTCGTCTTTGAACACATGGGTTACCTGCCAAGAAACGCTTGTTTTAATGTCTTCCAGCTAGACAATACCTGTAATCAAACTTCATCAAGGTCTGTAGCATGGAATGGTATATCCTCCGCAAAATGCTCCTTAAAATTTTCATGTATTTGATCTTTGAACAGAAGGTGATACTTCAAATGATTAGTTAATGATTTATGTTAAGACCTAGCTACGTCTTAAGAGATTGTATAGAGAGAAAGTAGAAACAGAATACCAAATATTATTTGATATTGTTTATCTTTTGTTACAAACTACTATATGTAGTAAGTTTCCAACTCTTTCCAGAAACCTATTTGAGGATGATAAGACAAAACTCAAAACCTTGCAATTGAAAAAACTCTTTCCAGAATTTACTCATGAACACCAGATCTCTGTCACTCATTATAGATTGTGGCGTACCATGTAGTTTGAATATGTTGTCAACAAAAAGTTGAGCAACTAAAGAAGCTGTATAGGGATGATTTAATGTAGTGAAATGTGCAGACTTAGAGAAACGTTGGTCGCCAGAAATTTTGAGCGACAAAGGTGATGTCGCGCAAAGCTGGTGGTGTCAGACATTGGGCGACGAAGAAAAGTCCTTCGTCGCGCGAAATGGTGACTGTGCGACGGAATTGATGCTTGTTGCTCGAAACATTCCGTGCGACGAAATTGATGCTTGTTGCACGAAATCTTCTGCGCGAAGAACTTGGTGTCCGACGTGGTAATTTTTGAGCGACAGAACCATTTTGTCGCATACATGATTGAGGGGCAAAGTTTATTTGTTAGTATTAATTTAGTGCGACGAAGGTCCTTTGTCTCGCAATAGTTTTTAAATTAACTTTTTAATTAAATTTTATTTATTTATTATTTATTTTTCCTTTTAAATGTTGATAAGATTGTTTTATGTAATTTAAATTAATTTAATGAAATTGAAAATAGAAAATGTAAAGAAGAATATTGAATTAAAAAATTATTTAAAGTGTACATACAACGGAAGAAACATTTTAAAATTCAAATATAATAAAAAAAATACTATAATATATAGTCGTCCACGTCACAATTGCCCGTTGGTGGTGTTGCTACTGCTTTGGGGGGCTGGGAGGTCGTTGCTGGAGTAGGTTCTGTGTCAGGGAACCGAATGTCAAAGAACTGAAGGGCGAGATGAATTTGGTTCATCACACTGCTCTGGACCGCAAGTTGAGACTATTGGGCGGCAATTTGCTCCTTTAGGTCCGCCACTTCAGATGTCAACGATTCGACCTCTTATGTTCTTTGCCTGGAGGAGGAGGCAGACAAGTCCCGAAGGCAGGCTTCCCAAGACCCCGGTGAACATTCTCCTGCCTACGATCGAGGGTTTGATCGAGTGTGTCCATCATGATCTGAAAACCCGCATCCTCGGCAGGAAACACCTCCACGATTAGGGTCTTTCGGAGAAGCTGGGAAGCCACCTCCTCGAGAACGGTCTTTCTCTTCTCGACCATGGTGGCCTAGAAAAATGAAAACAAATAAATTTATTTTAATATACATGTAATTAATATTAATACTAATTGAATATTAAAAAATTGAAATAACTTATGAAGCTGCTTCGCTAGCTCATTCTCGGGCCGAACGTATACCTCCTTCAACCCTCCCTAAATAAAAAAAATTAACACATAGATTACCAATTGTGTAATAGAGAGCAAAAACAATCAAAACTTAAAATAACTATACGGTTACCTCACGTCGCTCCTCTAACCTATACAAGAAGGGTCGCAAGCTAGAGCGGTGAAGAAGTTTCTTCTTCGACCGATTGATCGTGTTTGCCTTCACTTTTTTTTTGTTGAATAAAAAA
Organism: Cotoneaster glaucophyllus; assembly: GCA_036320875.1. Lineage (NCBI taxonomy): Eukaryota > Viridiplantae > Streptophyta > Magnoliopsida > Rosales > Rosaceae > Cotoneaster > Cotoneaster glaucophyllus. Next base: position 22,285,457 of record CM070066.1, on the reverse strand, counting down.
CATAAAATTAATGAAAAAATTAAAATATTGTTTAAAAATATAAAAATTTTGATTAATATATTAGTGAAATATATATTATACTTATGAGGTATTCTTGTCCTAAAAATAGCCGTAGAGCCACTCCTTTTCATCTCAGCGGTCCACCAACTCCTTAGGGCACCCAACTGCTAGAGCAACCTCTGAACCGTCATATTTCTCATAATGCTTGTGGAGGTCGCTCTTCCACTGAGTGAACTTGCCAGTGCAAATCTTATTGATGTACTGTATTTTATTGGCATCGAGGTTCGTGGGATCATAGTGGTGATGCAAAACTGAAAAAATAAAAGCAGTTAAAATTTATAATATTTGTATACTTTAATAAAAATTTAGTATTTGAGGCTCACAATACTTACCGATATTTCATGAAGAACGTCGCCCTTGACTTCAGCCGGAACAGCTCGCCAGGACTCCCACAGGAGCGGCAATGACTCCTAATAACCAAGCCAATGTCGGTAACGCACTGTGCTACTCCTTTGTTGCAGCCGCACGATGTCGAGGATCCCACGTAATGGTGATCTTCTCGGTCGTGGTGCGAATGGTCTTTGCCGTCTTCAAAAGTCTGCATGGACATCTTGTGTTTTTTTTAGCTACAAAATAAACAAAGTAAACATCAAACGAATTCTATTTTCAACCTAAAATTCGGTAGAACCTCCCCTAAAACTCGTAGACAATATAACAACAAAAACAACACATCCACCCAAATTCAAAAATTTATACCAATTGGGGACTTTAAAAAATTATAATATGAATTCCAAATTGTTAAATTGAAAAGACTGTGAGAAAGATGCATTACCTGTTTGGGACTCCTTTCCATGGACAAAGGAAGCCTCAGCAGACTACTCAGTCTCCTCTGAACTCCGAGGCCGTCGATGAGTCCGGCGGTCATTTAGTAGAGGATGCGTCACCGAAGAAGTTGATGACGCAGGAGCCGAAGACACCTTTGGACCGAAAGGCGGGAACAAAGATACACCCATCGTGCCCAAAATCCAGGTGAGGAGGTGAGAGCAGCACTACCTGCTAGAAAAGGTGTTTTCATGACCTTACTAACTACCCGGCAAATTGAAATTAAGTTTGACATCTACAAAAATAATAAATAAATAAAGTAACAATTGAATAATATAACATGTAAATAACAAATCATTTAAATCTTTAACTGAATACTATAGCAAATCATTTTAAGTAACATATAAATATAAATTTGCAAGTTAATACTATAACAAACTTGATCAATATGATTACCACACAGAATCGAAATTTCATCAAGTTCAAAATTACCGAAAACAAAGAACTTAACTTTTCATATTTCCGGTAATTCAAACGATAAAAACATTGTTCCTCGGATTGCTCAGCAACCAAATGAAGCATATAAAGATAAAAGCTTGATGGGAAATAGCATATAAATCAAACAGATTGTTCATCCCTTTAAAAGATTTTCTCCGAATCCGAAAAGAAGCTAGTTGTAAAATTAGTGTATAACAAAGGAAAGAAAACAAACAGATAGCACACAGAAACTAAGAGCCGTCTCCAAAGGCCCAAGTACTGAAAATGTTTAGGAATTCTAAAGTTCGATAGCGTCAGTGACGGATCCAAAATTTTAAATTCGGAAGTCTAAATAATAAAGGTCGAAAATTTATGGACAAAAATAACATTTAAAAGTTAAATTGTAATACATTTCATTCATAAATCAATATCACACTCATTTGCAAATATGTTTTTCAGACCTCATCTTGAATATTAGGATGACAGTTCTTCATTCGAATTCTTTTTTCCGAGTTTCTCTCAAGATTATTCAAATCAATGTCATACTTATTTTGTCTTGAATTTGAACTACCCGAACAAATAAATGATGCTATTGGCTTTGGCTTGAAAAAGTTGGTGTAGAGATTTGAAACAAATTGACTTGGAGGAAAATGAAAATATGGAATTGGGTGAAATTTAGAATTTTAGGATTTTGACAATTTGGGGAAAAGGAGATACGGTGAATAGATCCCTTTTACCTAATCCTCCTCATCAAATAATCTGGACCCTTGAAATTTAATCCAACGGTTAAAGTTATTATAACTTTTACAATGAACCTCTGTTTTTAGCCGTTGAATCAAATTTTAAGAGTCCGGTTTGTTTGATGAGGAGGATTAGGTGAAAGGAATCCAGAGGGGGATGGGGAAGAGTGGAACCTAGGGGGATGTGCATTGCTGGACCTGGGGAGTTAAAACAAAAAAGGGGAGACGCCAGCGTTTTGGCAATTGTTTTAGGTTTTTTTTCTTTAAAAAAATTTGGCCAAAACGAGCATTTTGGGCCAAGGCTGAAAAATAAACATTTCTTATTTGCGTGGTTTTTTTCTAGGTGAAGACGCCGCCGCTGCAGTCACCGTGCACAAGCCTTCTTCTTCGAGTACGAGGGGTCTCCTAAAAGTTTCAAGCAACGATTTAGGGCCGCCGACGGTTTCTGGGACCTCCCAGGTCCCTTTATAGATCAGCCACTGCATACAGTTCTTTTGTATCATATTAATTTAATGGTCAAGTTCAATCACAGGTTTCCGGTTCTATATATTATTTACATATAACTAAGAACAATTAGTGATCATGCAAGCATAGCTACACATCGGGCCAGGTTTAAATGTTCTTTCTTATATAAGTAATATTTATTTTAAACTAATCTAGAAAGAAAAAATAGACTCAAGTACATAGAAGAAGTAGATAAGCTCTCACTCAAGTACTTATCTTCATAGAAGTATATAAGTTCACGTTTTAAACTAATGAAGAGGTTCCTTTTCCCACTTCCTCGCCATCTTGCATGAATTTTACATCGTTTTTCATGTGCAAAGGTTCCTAATTCTCAGCCAAGAACAACTACCTGAATCAATATAGCTCTAAAATAGAACTAAATCAGCCTAAACCCATGTTTTTCCCTAAAACCTATTAAAGTAAATGGCTAGCCCACTAATAAAAATGCAAGTTTATTAAGCCTATGTTGCCTTTCCACATGGATAGAAGCCACAAAGGCCTCTATGAAAACTACAGTAAAGCAATATCTTAAGGAAGGAATGCCAATTCGAAAACCCTAACCTAGGATTTTTGAATTAATTCGAAAATTAATTGTGATAACTTGTAATGTTGTGTGATAATTAATAGTTCTAATTAATTCGAAAACCCTAACCCAGGGTTCCTAATTCAAACCTTAAATCTCTGATTGTTCTAATTAAAACAATTCAATAAAAAAACTGAAATGATAAATAATAGAATTAAGGGAGAGTGGGTGTTTACCTAGTAATGTTGTGGCGGCGAAGAGATGGTACGGCGTAGGATTGTGGCGGCGGATGTCTGGTGCAGAGAAGAGAGTGAGAGAGAGACAGATAAACAAAGAGAGATGGAGAGAGGGAGAGAGGGGGAAACTGAGATGGTGAGTGATGAGAGCAAGAGAGGGAGAGACTGAGAATCGAGAGAGAGAAGAGAGAGCTTCGCAGATAATCGAGAGAGATGGACTCTATAAGAATTATAAAGCAGGATCTTGCGCGACGAAATGTAATTATAATTCAAACCCGCCCCCAGTTTTCGCCAAAAATCAAATTTTTAAATGTTTGCACGACGAGGGTGTACAAATTTTGATCGCGCGGCTAGTTTTTAAAAAAAGTATTATTAAATATTTGCGCGACAAATATTTCCAAAATGTCTTCTCGTAAATTTATAAATTTAATTTATTGTTTAAATAAATAATTATTATTTTTTATATAATTTATTTTTCCTTTAATTTATTGCAAATTTAAAAGGAATTTTTTTTTTGTATAAAAAATAAATACCATTCAATAAATATCATTATATTTATATCATAAGTTTTCATTAATCCTCGTCTGAAGTAGAATAAGTATCAATATCATCAATTTCGTTAGATTTAGACTCCCATTTCTCATTGTCTGTAGGCACGTCAACATTGTCATTCGCGCGCTCTGGTGTATGTATCATGGCAGATTCCTGAGGTAAATCAAAATGGAGTTGATCAATATTTCGACTTCAGGGCCCCCAAATACCTAATACGGTTCTTGTACAATAGTCATATCCAGCAGTGTTTCAACACCAAGTTCCGTCGCAGTCTCCAACTGTTGGTCAACGACATCAATATAAATCGTCATCGTTAGCAGGATCTCGGTCCATAATATCATACACCCTTATGTGCTCAATCTTTTGAACTACTTTCCATCCCTCCTGCCTTAGGGTCATCTATATGGAAAATTTGTTTGGTCGTCGTTGCCAAAATGTAGGGGTCGTCGTTATACCAACAGCTCTTTGTACATAATCTGCTTACATGGGTTTGTATCAAACCAACAACACTTAAACAGGATAACTTGACAATGGTCTTTGTAAAGCAATTGCACAACACTTGTAAGTTTCCATAGAAATCAATATCTGCAATGTTACCCACACCCGGGACATGTACCCCACTATTTTGCGCACACAACTTGTCATCACAATCAGCTACCGAAAACTTGATGCCATTTACATGACCACCGGAGTATAATTATGCGCTTAGGGGCCCGATAGCCAAGTTGTATAATTCTTCAGTATAAGTGGGCAAATTCATGTCCTCCAATTTCTTCACCTAAATTAAGGATAAAAAGTTAACATGTTACTTTACCATTTACAATTATGAAAATCACCCAAAACATTAACAACTTACATAGTCGCGAATCCAACGAGGAAACAATTCACGGTGCTTCTTGGCATATAAATGTGAAGGATGTTCCCACTTCATCAACTCTTCATGCTCATCAAGATAAGTCATTGTCTCGTCGCAATTGTTAAGTACAAACCAATGTGTTGCATGTCTATTTGGTTAAATGACTCGCCTCTGATTGGTTCGCCAAAGGGTCAGCCAATTTGGGCAAAACCAGAAAGTGTTTCACTTCTCACACCATCGTCATTATTGCGTTGTTGTCGATTGAACGTCGTCTCAACATCGTGTAGGTACATTGCACAAAATATAAGCAACTCAAATGCGACCCGTGCCTCCACAATTGACCTTTGGCTTCGCCTTGTTCCATACACTTTTTTTTTTAATTCACCAAGTAGTCTGCAACAATTAAAAAAATTAACGTGTAAAATTAGTCAAATCGTACATACATCACGATGTAATAAATTTACGGTGATTAAATACCTTTTTATCCGATATATCCATCGATAGTTGACGGGTTAGGCTATAATTGCCTCATCCGACAAGTGAATCATCATGTAGATCATGCTTGTGAAGAAAGCTAGAGGGAATATTTGTTCAAACTTGCATAGCACTTCAATAATATCGTTGCACAACTATTTAACATCGAACTTGCACAAAGATCTTATAGATAATTGAGAAAAATATCTCGCCAACAACATAATCTGCTTCACCACATCTTCGGGCAAGACATATCGAATACCAGCTGGGAGAAGGTGTTGGATTATCACATGACAATCATGACTCTTGAGATCACAAAATTTGCCTCAATCCACGTTTGCGCAACAGCCGATGTTTGATGCATACCCATTTGGAAACTGTACAGAAGATAAAAACTACAAAAACTCATTTATCTTATCCGGTTTTACTGAAAAAGATGCAAGCTTCTTTCTGGCGATGTCATCATCCCTAGTTATCCACAAAATGGCCTAATACCTATCCTTTCCAAATTGATCTGAGCTTTTATTGTGTCCTTTGTTTTTCCCTCGATGGCTAGTATAGTTCTGACCAGTATATCAAACACATTATTCTCAATATGCATTACATCGAGGTTGTGTCTCAATTTTAATTTTGACCAGTACGGGAGTTCAAACAACCTCGTTTTGTGTGTCCAGTTCAGATGTGTGTCTGGTCTTGTCCTATTTATGGATTTGCTCAATGAAGCAAAATCCAAACGATTCACCTGAGCCAAAATATCATCTTCGGACCATTCTCTAGGTTTTGGGTGAATCTATGTGCTGTTGAAGAAGGTTGTCTCGTTCTAATGCCACTCATGGTCCCATGACAGCCATCTATGATGCCTTAGGTAATAAATTTTTCCCACGTGCCAACCAGACGTTATTTCTTGTTTGCAAACTGGGCATGCATAATAACCTTTAGTGTTCCACCCAGACATCATAGCATACACGGGAAAATTGTTTATAGTCTACATCACTGCTGCTCGCAAGGTGAACATCTTCCGGGTATGTGGGAACACTGTTTTTTCATAATTCTTTCAGTTAATCGACCAACGGTTGTAAATAAACATCAATAGATATGCCCGGATCTTCAGTTATCAACATTGACATCATCATGTATTCCTTTTTCATGCACTTCCATGGCGGTAAATTATACGAAATTGTGAAGATTGGCCAAGTTGTAGTTTTGGTATAGAACCCTGAACAGATTAAACCCGTCTGTCTCAAGTCCCAATTTGATGTTCCACAGCTATCGTGCAAAATCGGGGTACATCCAATCAAACTCTTTCCATGCTGCTCCATCTACATAATGTCTCATAATCACATGTCACTTGCAGTGTGCGCTAACATATACAATCGCTGCAACCTGGAATTTAATGGGAGATAATGCATAACTTTGTGTGGAATCTTTGTTGTTCTATTCTGCTAGGTCGTTTTAAACTGCGACTCATTGCATACAGGGCATTTATCCAATGCTTTATTCTATTTGTAGAACAAAATGCAATTGTCCTTCTTTGCACTTTTATGATCTTTAGGCAGACAATTGTCCTTTGGAAGCATCCTCTTGAAAACCCCCAAAAAGTAATTAAAACATTGGTTCGACATAGGAAACTTTATTTTTCCATGCATCAATTCAACAATGGCCGTGAGCACCAAAAAAACCTTCGCAACCGGGGTATAATTCTTGCTTGGCACTTTTGAATAATTTTTCTTATTTTTCAAATGCTTCACTATCCATGTGGGAGGGATGTCATCTTCTGCTTCCTGATTCATATTCGAAGTGGCGTTCGAAAAAGTATCATTGATAATATCCATAATTTGTTCATTTGGATCCATAATAAATTCAATTGTCTCCACTGATCATGTAATGTGTGAAGATGAAACATGTTGTATTTGTTCTCCACGATGATTCCATGTAGTATAGGTCTCCATCATCCCATATCTTACTAAACAGTATTGAACAGTTTCAAAATATTCAATCATTGAGTTGATACACTTCTTACAAGGACTGAATTTGAGTTGAACCTTGGTTGTTTGCAGTTGCAAAATCAAGGAACTGATTTATTCTATCCAAACATTCATTTGTACATTTGTTAGGAATATGTATCCACTGTTTGTCCATATTACCTGCAAACATAAAAAATTTACAAAGGTTACAACAACTTCAATTATGACATGCCTCCTTATGCCTCTGGTATGGGTCCGATCTCATTGGAGAATGCACACTTACGTGCTATAACTTACGACTCCAACACATTAGAGTTCGATTGTGAAAAAAATTTGGTAGCATTTCCCTGCAGTTCTTCAAGTGCATGACGTAGATACCAAAAACTACGATGCACCTAAAGAACGCAAAGAGATGCTACCAAATTTCCCACATTCAAACTCTAATGTGTGATCTGCAAAATACAACATCTAACTATGCATTCTCAAACTGTCCAAAATTATGGGACAATTCAAGAATTAATTTGGCCGCAGTCATGCTTTCGCATCCATGCGCGAAATCCAACTAATTCTCAAACGAGAAACTAAGAGAACACTTCAAAACATATTTTGTACATCCATACAAAAATATTTGCATACAAATAAAGAACTCACAACAATTCTAAACTACAAACAAAACAAGTAAATGAATTGAAATTAAATTAGTTATTTAAGAAAATATACCTCCGAGATGAATGGCAACAAAATAGTTGGCTGGAATTTTTCAAGAGGAAGGCAACTACTGCAATTGTTTTGCAGCTTTTGCCTCCCTTCGCGCAAAACATGTAAATTCCATATTTTGGCACCATCCACGTTGTACTTTGCCCTTTTTTTAGCCCACCTTGTGTGACGAACCACGTTCCATTGTGCAAAGGTATATCGTGCAACAAAGATTTGTCATCGCACAAAGCTATCTTATGCGACAAAGCTTTGTCGTGCATTGTGTGTGTGTATATTTTATTTTATTTTTTAAATTTCTTCTTTCCATTCATTCTTTAATTTATTTTAAACCACATACATACTTAATAAATTAAGAACTTATTTCATTAAACCACTCATGCATAATTAATTAATATAAACATTTATTAAAATACCATTAATTACATTCAAAATAAACAAAGTACATATTTAATTAAATCGTTCATACATAAAAAAACTTCAAATTTATATGTCATTATTTAATTAAATAAGCAATGAAATTAAAAAAAAAACACAATTCTACTATGCCGCTAGTTGGTCGGGTTCTTGTTGTAGTTCGGCCGCACGTTGAATATCAAACTTCTAATCCCGAAAAAGGGGACTTGAATATGTTGTTGATGCACTTCATCAGATTTGGGTTACTTTTGTCAATGTCCCAATTAGGTTGTTATGCGAAAATTAATAAATTAAAATCTTAGCAATATATTAAATTTAACAAACATAATTATTATTTAACTAATTACTTAACACATATAGCTAACTCATCAATCAAATGTGTCTTCATCTCTTCAGGGACGGTTCTCCAAGACTTCCAATCTACACCACATTTGTCATCCACCAATACTCCAATGTCGGACCAAACCTTGGTGCGCATATCCGACTTCACAACCCCTAATAATTCAGCAAAAGTGATTCTATAGCGGCTCCCACCATAAGTGTGTCGGACCCGTGGTGCAGCTCTCTTCTTCTTGTTCACCAACAAAATAAATATTTGGGTAAATTACTTAGTAGCCCCTCAGGTTTGAGGTCTATTACAACCCAATACAACATCTTTAAAACATTTCACTTTCATCCATTTACTTATCATTTTATTTCAATTTCATACAACCGTTACATTTTCCATCCATTGATCCGTTAAGTGCTGACGTGGCTGCCAAATGTATGCCACGTGGCAAAAAAAATAATTTTTTAATTTTTTTTCTTAAAAAACCTGAATTTTCTTATTTAAAAAAAAAACAAAAAAACCTAAACGCATGCGTCTCCCCGTACCCCCCCCACACAAAAACTCAGATGTTCTTCCCCTACCCCCTGCCCTCCCCCCCGCAACCTCGAAACCCGACCACACCCCCTGCGACCCCAAAACCTGACGGCACCCCCGCTACTGCGACCCCAACCCAGAACCCGATCCCTTCACCCACCATTTTCTCCCCTATGCAACTTGAATCCCTTCACCCACCATTTCCCCCAACCCAGAAACCCCCCCACCCACCCAGAACCCGATCCCTTCACCCACCATTTTCTCCTCTCTGCAACTCGAATCCTTCTCGTTGGTCGGCTCTGACAACGAGGTATGTATTTAATTTTGTCCTTTCAAAGTTTGAATTTTTTTCAATGCTTGGTTGGTGGTGGTCTGAAAATAGAATTATGTTTACTAAGGGTGGGTGGGGTTGCAGATGAGAGAAGGGAGAAATGGGGTGGGGTGAAAAGGAGAAAGGGATCGAGGAAGGAAGGGGTGGGGTGGGGGTTTGCTGGGTTTTTTGATGTGAGGAGAGGTGAAGAGAGTGGATGAGAGGGAGGTGCGCTCGGGTGGGACTTTTGGGGGTGGGTGATGATGGATGGGAGAAGGGTGATGGGTGGGGAAGAGGAAGAAGAAATCTGGGTTTCTGAACTTTTTTTTTTTTTTTTTTTTTTTTTTTTTTAAGAACAAATCTGGGTATCTAGGTGAGGTGGGGTGGGGGGGGGGGGGTTGCGGGGAAGGATAAAGGATCGGCTGAGGGAGGTGAAGATAGTGGAGGAGAGGGGTGGGTTGCGGGGAAGTTTTTTTTTTTTTTTTTTTTTTAAAATATAACTTTTTTTAGTTAATTTTTTTAATTTTTTTATTAATTGTTTAGCCACGTGGCACACATGTGGCAGCCGCGTCATCACAAATGGGGACCCCATATTTGCCACATCATCACTGAACGGTTAATTTAACAGATTTTTTAACGGTTGTATGAAATTTAAATAAAATGATAAGTAAATGTATGAAAGTGAAATGTTTTAAAGATGTTGTATGGGGTTGTAATAGACCTCAAACCTAAGGGGCTACTATGTAATTTACCCTAAATATTTATATACTCAAGCTATATATATACTTTATACAAAATTCAAAATTTACAACGCATACCTTTTCCGGAACCTTCGCCATCGATTGTCTTTGACGAACGAGCACCATAGTCGGCCATCGTACCAAAATTCAAATAACAACTAGATTATAATCTAGAAAAAAAACTAAAGTGTTTTCGAAACGAATTGTGAGGAATACAGAGAGGAACTGCAAATTTATAGGAAGCCAGGGAACCTTGCACGACAGAGGTTTTGTTGCGCATACTAATGCACTAAATATGGTATTGATTCCTCCGATTCACATGCATTGAATCCTCTGATTGAAAAAATTGAACATCGGTTTCCTGCCTTGTGCGACGAAGCCTTCGTTGCGCAAGTGTTTCGCAGGAAACATTTCGTCGGGCATTTGTTTTGCGCCAAAAAATAACTTACCCGCGTTTTTTGACTCACTTTGTGTAACGGGGTTTTTTGGTTCGTCGTGCAAACCATCTTTTGTGACGAATCTCTGCATCGCGATAAACAATACCGCTCTTGCGCTACGAAGGTGTATGTTTGTTGCGCAAAGCCCATATGCACAACGAATGGTGCTTTGTCGCCCAAACATCTATTGCGCAAATGGTTTTTCCTAGTAATGTTTGTGACTGAAGCAACATACAGACTCATGTTATGACCTAAGATAATTGCATATGATAAAAATCAAATTGTAGTGAAAATGTAAAGATCATTGCAAGAGTGAATCATTCTTTAGAAAAACCAGACAGGAATAAATTCATTATAAAGACTAGTAACCCACATTCGTTTCTACAAGCAAGTCCTCCTAATAAACAGACAAAATTCGTGAAAGCGATACCACCATACGAGACGTCATTCCGAAAAACAAAAAGACCGCATCGTGAAAACCTCTTAAACCTTGTTTCTGCAATCAAGCCTTGTTAGACGCGATGTTCATGGATGAATCATGGGTCCAAGTAGATTATTTCGCAATGCGCTGAGGCACACCTAAACCGGATCATGTTTTTCAACAGGTATGAAGAACAATCGTCAGAAGCAGGCTTAACCGCCATTTTCTCGAGCACAGGTGAACTTGAAAGCAGGAATTCAAAGAAATCTAGTTCAGCTTTGATACCAGAGATGTTGGTTATTTTAACAAGTCGCAGTTGGGTCAATAGGCAATCCTGATTGTCATCTAACCAAGAGTTCACTTCTTCCTCAACAGGCTGATCCTCATCGAATGCCTGCACAAGGTCTATAGCATCAGAATCATGAACTCTGACAAATCAGCTCTCTAAACTACATTACTGTAGAGCCACATTGGTTTGAATTTTTTTTATTTATTTTTATTTATTTTTATGTACCAGAAGAATAATGGACGCATCAGTAGAGTAATACTCACGGCAATTTCGAGTTTTTGTAGAGCAGGAGTGCTTCTCAGAAGGCATTGAGCTGCTGAAACTTCCTTCGAAATATGAAAGGAGAAGCTCATAGAAAGAAAATTCAGATACATGTATGGTTCTGGCAGCTTTACTGGCAAGTCACCATCCGCCAAGTACTGGAGCAGAATGGAAGCATCAGACTTAATGAATATGCTGAAACACCCATGGGCAGGAAAATGGTCTTCAAATTAAAGTAGGAAGCCAAATAAGCCATTACCGCTAAAAATTCAGACTGAATTGTGAGCCTTCGAATATGGAGCAGATAAGCAAGAAATTTGACCAAATGGCTAGAACTGAGAGGGCGAGTCCAGGTAAGGTCATCACCGACCAAATTAATGCAAACTTCAGCAAGATTTAACGTATTCGTAATACTAACATGCTCAAAAGAGCCGTCATACTCAAAGAATTTGAGATTTGGTGCATCAATCTTGAGAATATTAAAGCCATCACATTTTGTTAAAGTCAATCTCTCAAGCAGAGGGCAGCAAACAATCAGATTATCTTGGGGCTTTATTGTACTTGGCTCAGTGCACTAGACCCGACATCTCCTTCGCTGTGAATCTATTGGTTAGATACAGCAATGCGCCCACACGCAGGCACTGGAATGGTGTCAAAGACATTTTTCGCTACCTCAAGGGTACTACGGATTTGGGCTTGTTCTATACCCGCGAATCTCCGAATGTTGCCGCCCCCTATAGCCCTCGGATTGATTCTCGCCTTGTTGGTTATGCAGATGCTGGATATCTGTGTGACCCACATAGAGCACGTTCTCAAACGGGTTATGTCTTTATCGTTAGAGACACCGTTATATCTTGGAGGTCTACCAAGCAAACGCTAGTCGCGACTTCGTCTAACCATGCTGAGATTCTCACCCTGCATGAAGCATCGCATGAGTGCTTTTGGCTGAGAGAAGTTATGGAACATATTCGAAGCACTAGTGGTCTTACATCAGTCGTTGACCTTCCTACGACGATCTTTGAAGACAATGCAACATGTATCGAGCAGTTAAAGAAGGGATACATCAAGGGAGACAACATCAAGCACATAGCGCCGAAGTTCTTTTACTCACACCAGTAGCAGCAGCATCAGAACATTGAAGTCAAGCAAATCCGTTCCCAGGACAACATGGCCGACCTCTTCACCAAGTCGTTGCCCAAGTCTACAATTCAGAAGCTCGTCCAAGGAATCGGTATGCGCAAATTATCTGAATTGAATCGCTTGTAGTTCTCTTATTTAGAAATTATGTCTAACTCATGGGAGTATCCAGAAGCATACTCACATGATCTTAATGTACTCTTTTTCCTACGATTAGGAGCAATTTTCCCACTGGGTTTTTGCTACCTAACGAGGTTTTAATGAGGCACCCATCCTGGGATGATCATGCTCCATTGAGTTCACTACACTCGTCCAGTTTGACGTTTGTTTAAGACATTATGCATATTTTCTTACTTTTCCCTTAGTCTATGGGTTTTCCCCATATCTTGGGTTTTACCATAGCAAGGTTTTTGTGAGTTTTTACACATGCATACTTAAAAGTAAATTTGAGACTCGCGATCACCCGTTGTGCCGATGACTTCATCAACTATTCTACCTTATCTGCTGAAGATCTGATGCAATGGTTTTTGAGTATTTACACACTCAAGGGGGAGTGTTGCAGTCATATTTAGAATAGGAATGTGATTGTGTAAATCCTAGAGAATATGGGAAAGTATCTTATATTCCTATTAGGAGTAGATTACTTATTAAATGTTGTAATCCTAAAGGGAAAGGTATTTACCCTTTCTACTACTATAAATAAAGGCACAATGGGGTGAATCAAATACACCTCACAATTAACTCAATCTCTTTTCTCTCTAAAGTGGTCGGCCCCCTCTCTCTCACTCTCTCCCTAGATCGCTCAATCAAATAAGCCTACAACAGTTTAACCAAAAGCTCCTCAAATTTAACCACAAGTACAAAGACCATAAAATTATATACGGGCTGGATTAAAAAGCACAACATACTTAAATATGACTTTCCATAATTACTCCTAACGAAAAGAGAGGAAGAATAAAAGTTTCTCTCTTCATTCCTACCCCACGTGGCATCACCCTTTCATATTTAATGTTTTATTAATTTGTTGTCCAATGTAATTTGGACAGCTAGCATCCCAACATGTTTAAGAAGAGAGATTTTTCAGTGTGACCATCACACGAGGTGGTATACCACGTGTCACTATATAAATGGTGAGATATGTGTGCTACAAAATTAATAACTTTAAAAATAAAAATTTTCACCACTTACATAAAAACACGTGTTGTACCACCCGTGTTCCAGTCACAGCTAAAAGTTTTTCGTTTAAGAAATGGTGTGGTGCCCCCACCTCCCTTCTTTGAGTAGTCACATCCTAGTGCTCCCTCCCTTTTTTATTTAATTTTTTTTTAAATTGTTGTTCAAATGCCTTTTTTTTTTGTCAAGTTCAAATGCTTTTTTGTTTTTTGTTTTTTTTGGTTGTTGTCATGTTCAAATGCTTTTTACATCACATGTTTAACACTTTTATTTTATTTTAAATTTACAATAAATTTATATATTTCTAAAAATATTTTGTAAAGTCCTATGGAGTTGTAATTAATTAAATTTTCATCTCATTCTATAAAAAATCACCAAAGCATTAAAAATAGATAATAAAATTAACTTTACATCCGTCTAGTCCTCCTAAGCTCCAGTCCGCCATCCGAATAACACCTAGCATCTTTGATAACCATGAGAAAGTGTGTTTTCTTTAGTTTCATAAATAATGTACAATTTTGCAATAGTTCCAGCAATACCATGCGTTATTTTTGGTTCAAAACCAGAATTAGTGAGTTATTTTGTTCTAATTTCAGAAATGGTATTTATTTTGTTACCATTCATAAATAGTGTGAGTTATTTTGGATCAATTTTAGAAATAGTGTGGGTTATTATGTTGTAGTTCCAGAAATAGTATGAGTATTTTTTGTTCATTTTTGAAAATATTGTGGTTATTACGCTGTAGTTCCAGAAATAGTGTGGGTACATATGTTGTATTTCCTTAAAAGTGTGGGTTCATATGTTGTAGTTCCAGAAAAAGTGTGGCTTTTTATGACGTAGTTTCAAAAATAATGTTAGGTTATTTTGGTTCACTTTTAGAAATATTCTAGGTTATTATGTTGTAGTTCTAGAAAAAATGTGGGTTATTATGCGGTTGTTTCAGAAATAGTGTAGGTTATTTTGGTTGACTTTCAAAAATAGTGTGGGTTGTTAACCAAAAGCTCATTAAATATTGTGGGTTATTATGCTATAGTTTTAGAAATAATGTATGTTATTTTGGTTCACTTTCAAAAATAGTGTGGGTGATTATAATGTAGTTTCAGAAATAGTGTGCATTATTATGTTATAGTTCTAGCAATAGTGTAAGCTATTTTGTTACTTTTAGAAATAGTGCGGGTTAGCTCTATAAATAGTGTGGGTTATTATGCTGTATTTCAAGAAATAGTGTAGCTTATTTTGGTTCACTTTCAGAAATAGTGTAGCTTATTTTGGTTCACTTTCAAAAATAGTGTAGGTGATTATACTATAGTTTCAAAAATAATGAGAATTATTATTATGTTTTAGTTCCAGCAATAGTGTATGTTATTTTGGTTTACTTTCAGAAATAGTGTGGATTATTACATTGTAGTTCTAGAAATAATGTGAGTTATTTTGGTTCACTTTCATAAATAGTGTGGGTTATTTTGTTGTAGTTCAAGAAATAGTGGTTCACTTCAAATGGTATTGGTTATTTTGTTGTAGTTCAATAAATAATGTTTGTTTTGCTCTCTTCCATAAACATTGTGGGTTATTTTGGTTTGGTTTCATAAATAATTTTTATATTGATTACATAGTGTTCTACCATCATTGTTAATACACTCCATATTATAGTTAATCATAATTTCCTCACATAAATTGTTAAGGACTTGTAGCGTAGGTGTTTCGATTCTCAACATTCCCTCTATGTAAATCTCATGCCTTTGTTAGACAAAAGTAAAATATGGTTGCTTCTTTTGAAATTGAATGAATGATTTTAAACTAAAGGAAAAGAAGAAACAACAAAATGGACATTGCTGATGAAAAAAAAGTTATGGATCCATTGAAATTACAATTAGGACAACATAATGTTTGAAGAAAATAAAAGAAAAATAATAATTAAGCATCTTGATCTTAATCAACATGCATATTGTGATAATAATTGATCATATTGTAAGTAGGGTCAACATAATCAAGAAATGACTTCATAGGGACCCTCGTTCCATTCGGCTCTACCTTCATTGTCTTTCCAAGGTAACGTTTCGCACCGACCTGATTTCAATCCGGCTGAAAGTACTCCAGGTGATGTTGAATTCGCAACTGCATGATAGTGGGTTGTATCACCTCTAATCTACTGACACAGTTGATAAATTAGCTTTCATGGAGGCAATGTATTATTTTATGAGGATAAACAAAATGCATGAAAGTACCACATGATAAAAAGTGCCACTGGGAAACGATGGCCCTAAGTTTTTGTTGACAGAACTTAATAAAAAATGCATACATTTCTAACCTCGTTCAAAAGTCAAAACAAGACTTAATAACAAAATAATTAACAAACTATACATGATGTTATTCTTTATTATGAATTTATAAATGGAGAATGTAGTAGGAAATACTCAATGCATCAATATAATGGGAAGCCTAAGCCTAAGCCTTCGGTATCTACAAAAATATGCGGCAATGTCCAAATCTTGGTAGTCCGTGAAATTTCAAGATTGTGCTTTAGTCTCTTTCATCCTCCTTATATGCTTGTAAAATTTACGGTTGTGTTCAAGAGGTCTAAGATAATCAATTGAATGGTCAAGATGATATGATAGGAGTATAGACGAACCTAATTCGGAATGCGTGAGGCTACATCTTGGGTTGTTGAGCACTTTGACCATTAGCCCAATCAAATTCACCAATCTTTTGTGCCTAACCTTCGCAACCATAGCCGCCTCCGCCTACTTTCAGATACAATACAAACAACTCCATCAGCTCAGAAACTCACAATTTTTCCTAATTATAAAACCAAGAAACGAAAAGAAAGGAAAAAAAAGAAGCAGAACACTTAGTACCCGCAAATCACAATGTAATATAAAACCAAAATGCACATCAATATTCTAATTTTCTTAGCAAAGATTGTGACCTTGATCAAAATTTCCAAGTTAACCTTACAAATGAATCTCAGCAACATTAACAAAGTAATGAGGTTCTTCATCTTCTCCACTAATAACACCAAAATCAAGCCGTGATCTCTGCCCTGCAGAAGACAATAATATAACCGAAAGAGAAAAAAATATATAAAAATAAATAAATTATATCTATATGTGTCAATTGATTTCTCAGTAAGTGAATTTATATATATGTATCTGTATATATTTGAACAGAAACAAGCTGGTTTTCATCGTGTCAAAATATACACACCCACAATTAGAGCTATTAGTTTAGCTGGAGTTTTCCTTGGTCGGCTATTTTTACATGTGAAAAAGGGACATGATATTAGTTTGGCTACTAATCGATTAGTTTCAAATGGAAGAAAGGATTAAGGAACAAACTACTTCACTTTTGATCAACCTGTATCTTGCATATATGGGTAAACATCCAAATTTCTTTATTCTTCTAAGGGTTTATATCACAAATGGTCCCTGAAATTGACCCTATCAATCATGATGGTCCCTGAAATTGAAAATCGATCAATGTAGTCCCTGAATTTTAACTCGCGAATCAATGTGGTCCTTCTGTTAGTGTTCCGTCCAAATTAACACTAAAAAAAGGTTAGAGAACCAATTTTTCATGGTAAAATGACCAAAAAAAGGTTAGAGAACCACTTTTTTTTGTTTTTATTTTAGTTTTAGCACCAAATCCATGAAAAAATGGAGAGAAAAGTGAAGATGGAAAAAAGAAAAGAGAGGTAGTAAGTAAAATTATAAGTAACAGGGTTATTTTTGATCATTTTACCATGAAAAATTGGTTCTCTAACCTTTTTTTAAAGTTAATTTGGACGGAACACTAACAGAAGGACCACATTGATTCGCGAGTTAAAATTCAGGGACTACATTGATCGATTTTCAATTTCAGGGACCATCATGATTGATGGGGTCAATTTCAGGGACCATTTGTGATATAAACCCTTCTTCTAATGACTGATTATTATAGGTTTCTATTTATACAATTAATATGGTTTATGGTTAGAAAAGTAGGAAGCAGAAATTTTAAGCAGCATTGTAAGTACAGGTCAACATAATCTAGAAATGACTTTACAGGGACCCTCGTTCCATTCAAGATCAACCCAACATTCTTTAAGCCTCACCCAAACCTCTGCATTCATTAAAATGAATTCTCAAAATTCTGTTATGTTGGCTTTCAATGCCATTTCCATGTTCACCATCTTCTTCCTCCTGCTTTTTTACTATACGCATGTTGAGGCCTCAAGACCTCTTATAAGGCTATCTCCAACCGAATGAGGACATAGGGCTCTTTTTAGCCCTATAATCCTCAAAGAAATTAATATTTTAATGAACAGTGCCATGTCATATTTCTTAGGCCATCTCCACCCGAAGGCTGGCCAGAGGGCTCGTTTTAGCCCTTCGGCCCTCCAAAAAAGTAATATTTTAATAAACAGTGCAGGGCCATATTTCTTACAATCTCCAACTGAGGGCCAAAGGGTCATATGGCTTGTTTTAGCCCTGTCATAAAAAATCATCTTCAACCAAGGGCCAAAGGGCCAAACATAATTTATTATTTAAAAACTACAACTTAAATTCAAATCCAACAGTCCATTTTTATGTTGCTTAATAATGTTGTTTCATGTTACTTAATGTTATGTAATGTTTAATGGTTTAGGAAGTTATAGGGAAAAAACAAAGAATTTTTACAATTTTTAAAAGAAATTTTGTAAAAAAAAAACTGTAAAAACAAAAAAATTAAAAATAACGGCTAACTGACGTCAGCAGCTAGCCGTTGCAATTTGAATTTCAGCTAGGCCCGGGGCAAGCCGATTGGCCCTTCGGCCCATTTTTGTCCAATGGGGCCCATGAGCCCTTTGGCCTGGCCCTCGGTTCGAGACCGTTTCGGTCAATTTTTGGGCCTATGGCCCTTTGGACCCTTCGGTTGGAGATGACCTTACCATCTCCAACTGAGAGGGCCAAAGGGCCATAGGCCAAACATAGCCCTGTGACAAAAAACCATCTCCAACCAAGAAGGCCAAAGGGCCATAGGCCAAACATAATTTATTATTTCAATTGAATTAATATGGTTACTTAAATTAAACTACCTCAATAATTTTTCGAGATGTAATATCAATAATTTTAAGGAATGGATTTCGAGTGACACATGTCGCTAAAGTGACTAACTCTCTAGATTTCTTGTCGCTATGTATTCTCAATAATTTTTCGAATTGGATTTCGAGTGCCATGTGTTGATATGTGAAACTCTCTAGATTTCTTGTCGATATGTAATCTCAATAATTTTTCGGATAGGATTTCGAGTGCCACGTGTTGAGATGTAATTGGTTGTGCGAATTTTAGATAAGATTTTTATCTGCGTGGCACTTCTTATCTTCAGCTTCCAATGTCCATAAATAGGGTGGATATTGGGCTATAATTCACACACCTTTATCTTAGCCCTCTCCAATATCTCTTTCAATTTAAGTTTACAATTAATGAATTCCAACTTAGGATCCTCTTCAAATTCCAAATGGGAATCCTCATCCAATTCCGAATTGGAAGATAAATGGGCACGTATGAGACGAGAAGATGAAGAGTCCGATGAAGAAGATAAAGCATGGTGAAACACAACATATATGGCAGCAATGGTTGGGGTTATGGCGTGTGCGGCAACTAAAGAACAACCTCAATGGGGTGGCTCTACTGCTGGTCACTCTTACAAACCTCGAAATAGAGAGATGGCGAATGATACTTTGATGAACAACTACTTCAACCCCAACTCGGTGTACACCGAATAGGATTTCAGATGTCGCTTCTGGATGCAGCGTCATGTTTTTGAGCGTTTGCTTATGATGTCCAACATGTCAATCCATACTTTCGACAGAAGCTGGACAGAGCAGGCCACCCTGGTTTCTCACATCATAAAAAGGTTATTATTGTATTCCAAATGCTGGCTTATGCATCCCCAGCTGATGCGATGAATGATACATATGGTATGTATGAGTCTACATGCATTGATAATATTGCTAAATTTTGTCACACAGTTATTCAGATTTATAAAGAGGAGTACCCTTGTGAACCAAATCAAGCAGATTTGGATCACCTTCTTCGCAAAGCTGAAGACCGTGGCTTTCCCGACATGATAGGGTCATTAGATTACATGCATTAGCAATGGAAGACTTGTCCCACCGAATGATAATGAGAATTTAGTGGAAGATCGAGAAAGCCAATGATTGTATTAGAGGTTGTTACCTCATTTGACACATGGACGTTCACCCCTCTTCAATAACCTGACGGAGGGTAAATCACCTCAACTTGACTACTACATAACGGGCGTCAGTAAATTAGGGGGTATTACTTGGTAGATGGCATCTACCCAAAATGGGTGACACTTGTCCAAGCAATTGGAAACCATGTGGATGACGCCCAAAGGTTACACCAAGAGGTATACCAGAAAGATGTTGAGCATTGTTCTAAAAATCTCCGCCTAGCACCGCCTAGGCGCTAGGCGATTGGCCACCGCCCCGATTAATGTCTAGACGCTTGAAAATTAAGAAAATATGCCTAGACCTGCTGAGGCGCCTGCCTAGAGTTTTTTAGAACCTTGATGTTGAGAGAGTTTTCGGTATTCTACAAGCCCGGTGGAAGATCATTAAGGAACCGACAAAAGGATGGAGTTGAGATAAATTGTAACGACCCGTCCCCAATTATTACAAATTTTATAATTTTAAAATGTGAAATTTCGAAAATGCCCTCAGAGGCAAATGCATTGACTTTTGTTGACCGCCTTGTCATGTCATGTAAGGTCCATTTTCTTGTCATATCCTCGTAGTACTCGTCACTACAAGTATGTGGGCGTAAACGTAACGTAATTTGGAGCTATAACAAAGGAGTTATTAATGAACAAAGTTGAGGGCAAATGGTCATTTGACCAAAAATCTAGAAGGCTCCAAATTTTGTTGGAGCATTGATTTGGTGCCACGTGTGTGGCTAGGATGGAGAGATAAGGAGAGAGGAAGAAAATGAGAGACGTGGGTGAGAAAATAAGGGAGAGGGTGACCAATCAGAAAGTAGAGAAATGAGAGAAAGGAGAGAGTTAAGGGAGCAGCCAATCGGACCCTTTCCCCTTAACTCGTTACACAACGACCCGACCCGAGTTCCGGCTACTTTTCTCGATAGTTTTTCATCCATTTTTCCAGTGATTTACAGCTTTCCACCCTTACCAAACAACTCCCTGGCCTTCCCTCATCCATTTCCACCCAAAACCCAGTTCCTTTAACCTCTGATTTAAGGAGAACGAAACCCGTGGGTTCCAAAGGGGTCACGGTAAGAACCGCCAATTCTGCAGGTTTCGACCGCCACTACCACCACCAAACCACTCCTCTAGAGGCCAGGAACAAACCCTAAACAAGTTTGGGGGCGGTGGAGCATCAAAAGAGACAAATCGATAATCACCCATTTCTAGGGTTCCTGCAGGATCGAGGGCGAATCGGGGTGTTTCCAACCAAATTGGACTCCGTCTTAGGTATGAAAGTTGTTCCTTTCATTGAGATCTACTTGCCTATAAAATTTAGGAATTTTTAGAGTTAGTCGAAAAATTGAGTTTCCGTTCGCCGGAAACCACCACCTGCGGCGTGTGGCCTTTTGGGCAGCTGCCTCGTGGCGGTTTGTGCGCCAGCGTGTGGGGGGAACCCGAGGTTTTTCCTTAGGTTTTTCGACGTGTCAAATCCTAATCCACCGTCCGTTTTCCCAAATTCTATCGTTTAGGTATAATTTTACTAAAAGGTCTCTAATTGTGTTTAGGCACGTTGGCGGGAAGCGACGTCATCCTCGCTAGTTCGAGCAGTTCTTGGGAAATAAAATTTGTGAGTGGACCCCTTCTTAACTTTCTTGTTTTTATAAAATATTAGCCTAGCATGCATTCCATATTTCATGACTTGAATATGATTTATAATATGCTTTATGGACTTTTATAATTATGATTTACGAAATAGTTTGATTTATCGAAAATACGTTTTATTAAAGGTATTGAATTATTGGATTTGCTTATATGAATTTCTATGGATTTCGAATATGACTTATTATGGATTTACTAATATGATTTACCATGGATTTGATGAGATTTTGAGGTATGTTTTCGGCACTTATCTAGTGGGTTATCATACGGCACATCCGCACATCATGGGTATAGATGTCTATGGCCATAGGACACAGTTGATGAGGAGGAGTGAGATATGATGTATGATATACCCCCAGCTTCACTGCCGAAAGCAGTGTCGGACAACTTCACTAGCCACGGCTAGTGTTGGTGTGGATGTATGCTAATTTATACAGCTTCACCTTCGGGTGATGGACAGGTTATTCAGCTTCACTTTCTGGTGATGGATAGGTACTACCTTCGGGCGACTATGATACCCCTAGAGAGTACAGTATTGAGGAGATTTGCGAATTTGCCTTCCGGCGGTGTTTTCAGCATTACTGAGCATGGTTTTACATGTACATGTTTACGAAGGTTTTGGCATGGCATGCTAGGGTTTTCATAAAGTCTACTATATAGTATTATATATGTTTTCAAAAGAGGGGGTTACTATGTTCTAAAATAAATGGTTTTCCTACTATTAGTATTATTATTATTATAAACTTTGGTCCACTCACCTTTTCTGTTTTGCGCCCCCTCAGGCGTTAGAGTCGAGGCACACAATCCTTGCGTCAGGACACCTCCGCTTAAGCATATTCGAGTCTTCTCTAGGTAAGACCCATTCCTCAGTTTGTACCTTTCTATCATAATTCTTTCACTTTCTTCTTGGTTAGTTGTATGCTCTGAACATGATACTGCACTAGTGTATCTCTTTCTAATTACATATTTTATTGGTACGCATGTTTTAATGGCTTCGTCACCCTTGGGTGTCGGCCAACACATGCCTACCCTGATATTTTGGGATATTAAGGTTGAGGCGTGTCATAAATTGAACTCCATCATGATGTCGTGCATCATATTACACAACATGATTGTGGAGGATGAGCGAGATGGCTGTATTGATGGAGAGTTTGATGACGACCAAGATGATCCAAATAGGTCAAGGAGGGCTCGTGCAAAAATATATGATGGGCCTAATTTTCCTTAGATCCAAGAACTGATAATATCTCTTTAAATGAGTACATGAGGCATCATAGGATGATACGTTCATGTGCCACAAATAAGTACCTACAATAGGATCTTGTTACACATCTTTGGACCGAAATAAGAATGGAGTAGGCATTTAATTTTTATGTTGTTAAATGTTTTTTTAATGCTGTTTAAGTTTCATGTTGTTTATGTTTGAATAACTCCCCAAGGAGTACTTGGGTGGAGATTGTGTTGTTTAATGTTGTTTAAGTTTAATGTTATTTAATATTGAATAATGTTGTTTAGTGTTATTTAATGTTGTTCGATGGCTTAGGTAGTTATAGGAAAAAAATTAGAATTTTATTTTATATTATTTTTTAAAATTTTGTCCCAAAAAAAAAATTCAAATTCAACAGTCATCTGACATCAGCATGACGTCAGCTAGCCGTTGCTAGCTGGTGTCATACTAACGTCAGGTTACCGTTGCATTTAGACCCGGCAGTTTCTTACACGACACGAAAATAACGGGTTTCGGGTCAACACGATAACTAATCGAGCTATTATCAGGTGACCAGTTAAGAACCTGATAATAACGGGTTTTTAACGGGTATATACGCGGGTAGCACGTGGGTAACCAGTTTTGACCCATTAAGAAAAATAAATTATAATTTTAAAGTTTAATTACTAAAAAATTTATTATAAAATACAATAGCCATATTGTATATATTGGTATATTCTATATTAAATATATATTTTTGTATTATAAAAAAGCTAAGTTTTATTCATTTATTTATTTTTATTATGAGAGTTTCTTATTATCATTAATAGGATAAATTTTACTTAACATGTTGCTGTCCAAAATTAAAATCAACTAGTATAGTATTAGTATAGGCAATAAGACATCCCTACAAGTATGAAAAATGTGAAAGAATATATAAGCACTCGTGATTCATCATTCCTCCACGAGTAGACAATGGTTACACTTACATTATCGTTTAGATTTTTAAAACCCTCCAAACCGTCATGAATAGTGTTTTTTATTTGAGTGTAAAAGTAATAATAATTATTGTAGAAGTGTAAGAAATGTAAAAAAAAAAAAAAAAAAAAAAAAAAATATATATATATATATATATATATATATATACAATCACTCGTAGTGACAAGCTTTACAACTTTCGTAAAGGGGTCAACTTCGAAATCCGTCACTATAATCCATAAACTTTAAATTTGTATTTAACCGTCGATTGTCATTTATGCTTTATTCTTTATATTGAATTTCATTTAATTTTTTTTTTTTTTTTGAAAACATGATCTTTTGGGGTGATGTAGGAAGATGAACGGTTCGGATCTTTGATATCACATCCCGATATTTACGATTAATTGAAATATGAACACCAAGCAATATTTTCACTAACGGTAAAACTCTAAACATAATATCAATTATCCGAACAGTTCATCTTCATGTATCCTCTAATAGATCTTGTTTTCAAAAAACAAAATCTGAAAAAATAAAATTTGGTGAGAAAAATGAAGCATAAATGTAAACAACAATCGACGGTTAAATTTTGATCTATGATTTATATGATTATAGTGACACATTTCAAAGTTAAGCCCTTTACAAAAGTTGTAGAGCTTGTCATTACGAGCGTTTATAAATTTTTTCTATATTTTTTACACTTCTACATTAATTAAAAAACTATTAAAGACTTTACTTAAACAATAGTCATATGATAAATGAGAAGAGAGTGCTAATGTAGAAAGCATCACTGAAAATATCATCAATATAACTCTTGAAAACAATATATCAAGCCAAAGTTCCAATACCGTTTCCCATGGTGATTGATGAAAATTGAAGAGTTTGATTGTAAGAAAATGTGCAAGGTTCCAAACCTTAAAATCATAACTCCCTTAATTTTGCAAATCTTTTGAACATTTGATATTTTGTAACGTTCTAATGTTTTTTTATTTTTTTATTATGCTCTTATTTTGGGTATGTAAATATGTAATACATGAAAGACAAATGCGTTTTTATGTTTTGAATGTGATAATATGATATGTATATACTTATTTAGTATTATGTTTTTCATTTGATTAATTATTGGTTTAAAATATATTTTCCTTAACAGGTAACGGGTTGGGTCATATTACCTGTTAATATTATCGGGTCGATTTCGGGTCGGGTCATTTTACCCGTTTATTTTAACGGGTGTTATACGACACGACTCGTTAAAATATCAGGTATGACACGAAAACTACACGAACACGGAAAACACAACACGAATGCTAGGTCTAGTTGCATTCAAACAATTGGATCGGCCCATGATTGGCTGGGTGGCTGCTCTTGGCCAGCCGGTTGGCCTGTTTTCCCATTTTTTTCTCAGTGGGGCCCACGAGCCCTTTGGCCTAACCCTCAGTTGGCAACGGTTTTCGTGTCATTTTGGACTATTTTTAGCCCCATGGCCCTCTGGCCAGATCGGTTGGAGATGGCCTAAGGTGCACAAGATAAACATACTTCTTAAGTCCATAAAACGAACAATCATAAATTACTCAAATATTGAAACCCTAATTCTGCAATTCCCCAATAAATCACAGATTACAAAAATGAAATTACATTAAATTTCAAATGAACAATCACAAATAGAAGACAAAATCCTAATTCTGCAATTCCACCAAACATTGAAACCTAAAATACACAATTTTATACACACCAAACCCCAAAATAGAAGACCAAATCCTAATTCCTGAATTTCACAAAACAGTAAAATCCTAAAATACAAATTAAACATCACGTAAATCAGAGAACCCACAATTTTGTACCTGCTTATACTTTTTTCTGTCGCATTCCGTCTGCCGTCTCGATGATGAATTCGGTGAAGAAGATGTTCGTAAGCTTGGCGTCGTAGCCTTTGCGTCCATCGATGGTCTTCTTCACCGTATTATCATAGTTGCTACTCATCAGGAGGTGTCCGAAGATCAACTACGGGACATAGACATCTCCTCCTGGTGAATCTCGACAGGGCACTCCAGCGTTGTTGTTGTAGATGCTGATGCAGACATCAATGGACAGAGACAATGAGGAGATAAGTGAGAGTAGTACCTGATGATATTGAGAGCGGCTGAGATGACGGAGGCGGTCACTGTTGGGGCGACGGAGTAACTGAAGAGGAGACAGAGAGGAGAGACAGAGCATAGCCGAGAGATTAGGGATATTAGACAGACAAAAGACTTGCCGTTAGGGGTAGAATTAGAAACTCATTGTTGGTGCCATTTTAATTGGACTGGTTTAATGTTAGACTTTGTCCTAACCATTAAATAAAATTATTATATGATTTTTGGTTAAAATTCAAAGTATTGAAGTTTTTTTTTATTAATTTTCCTTTTAATATGGTTAAATTGGATATATAATGGCCCCACAATTAGTCCTATTTTTACCAGATTAGAGACTCATTTGAATAAAGGCTATATGTACATGTGCATATTCTGTGTGTATGCAGATTTTTTTATGAGAAAATAAAAGGCTTAAAGAGATTGACTGCGGTCACTTCCAGTCCCAATATAGTGAAAAAGATGGCCATTCTTGCCACAGATGACAAAGACCTATTCCAAACATCAAAATTATAAACTGAAATCAGTATTAGCAATTGTGTGCGCCAAAAGTTTCGCTTCCTTGTGGACATGGTTCCATGAATTGGAATCAAATATGGATGTCAGCCACTGATATCTTCAATGGTTCATTGCAATTTTATTATATTGTATGCTTTTGTCACACTGTTTTTTTTTTTATTTTGGTCCATTCTGTTATATTATACTATTTACACATTTGAACCTTTCACATGTCCCATTTGATTCAAGATGTAGGACGTGCGTCCCGCAAATCCCTTTTTTTTGTTTTGGTCAATTTTTTTTTTAAATTTTTGATAAATATTGTAATTAAATTCTAAAGAATAATTAATTAACCAACCAAAGTATTTAATTATAAAATATATGAAAATATACATACAAGATGTTCGAACAAAAAGGAAAAAACTACAAGTGAACTAGGTTTAATACATCAGGCTATTGGGTATCGGCAAGGCGAGGTGGCTCTGAGGTCGAAGGTGGAGCAAGATGAGGTGCTGGTAGCGAGATTTGGAAGCCGGACATCAGTATGGCTCACCCTGGGGCCTCAGCTGCGCCCTCATCTGTAAAACCCCAAAAATATATATTAGTTTTATGGAGCTTGTAAAGGTTGAGTTGGGTTAAATTAGGTTGTGTCAAGTGTTATTTGTTATTAGAAGAAAAAAAAAAAAAAAAGAGACAAAAGACAAAAGAATGGAGAGCACGTGTTGAACACGTGTATGTAAGATGGTCCTTCATCTTCCAGTCGGTGCACTGTTTCTAAAATGGGCAAATGGGAAGAAACAGCTTTGGGATTGTCTTTGGGTGTCGAAGAAAGGAAAAATGCATAAGTAAATTTCTAGACATCAGAACTGCAATCCGTTTTCACCTCTGTGATCACAACGTCGAGCTCTACGAACGAAGGTGAGAATTCCAAGCTTATTTGCAGATTCGAAATTATATTTTAGCTGGGGATTTCATGGTATTAACTTTGAAAATTCATGTTTGAAGTGCTATTTGGTTGAATTGAGAGTTTTGGAAGTTTCAAGGCTGGTTGAACAACATAATTGAAGAAGACTGAGGTAAAATTTTACTTGAACTGGAGTTTTGGAATTCAATTATGCATTGGCTGTTAGATGGCATTTGATTTATGGCTTCTAAATGGATTTCAGGGAGAAGATTAAATAAACTGGGAGTTATATGAATAAATATTGGATTGTTATTTTGGGGATATACATGCACTGTGCAGATGGAATTGAGATGTGTAGTTTATGTTGGTGCATGCGAACTGTGTATTGATAAGTTCTTTTTCAGATTAGGCACTTTCTTGGCAAGGCAAGATCAAGTGTTAAGAGTGAACAATTGTGGAAAGAATTAGTACCTGAAGCTTGGAAAATCAGGTAGGGGGACTCACACCCTGGTTAGTGGTTTTCAGTATGTATTATGCATGTAATTATGGATGCTTACAAGCTATGCATTGGATTTTGTTGTGATTAGAACTGCATGTTAGGGAACAGAGTTTGATTTTTCTAGCATGTGATTTATGTTATTTTAAATTGTAATGACGACCTGAGAGTGAAGGGGGCTGTGTGACTACCCTGGGCTTTGATCCTCTAAACCTCCGGAGGGTCCTATACAAACCACTTATACCATTAACCATGAGGGGAGGGTACTTGTGCCTATGTGGTATAGGTTGTAAGTGGACACTCTCACTACCTTACCTTGTGTTGATGTTACTTGAGAATTTAGTTAGGTATGGTAGTTGGCCGCGTGTTCGGTTGTCAGGACAAGAAGAATGCAGGGATCCCACTATAGTTAATATTGAGCATGAAATGAATTTAACTCATGCCAAAGCATTTTGTTGTGCAAATTAGTTTCCTTTATAAGTAGTACTAAGGTATATCTATTTTCAAACCTAGCTAGGGTGCCTTCTGAGTGGGGGCAAATGATTGTATGTGATGCTCACCCCTACATTTTCAGGTGCTGTGCGAGAAACAATGGAAGAGTTGGACTAAGGTGTGCGATTGTAGCTTGTCAACCTAAAAGCTTCGAATCAGAAAATCAGCTTTTGAAATGTAAATATAGACTTTCTGATTTCAATGAAAACTGTCTGTGTATATCCTCTTTTGCTTATGTCCATATTTGTCTAAACCTATCAGTTATTTGGCTTTGTAAACTGAATATATTTTTGGGTTTTCGGTTGTAAAAAGGTTGCTCATCAAATGGTTTGAATGTTTTGGTTTTACTTGAACTCTGATAAGTATTTTGTTATTAATTTCAAAGGCCTTGCGGATTTTAAAGATACGTGAGAATTGTCATGTTCTAATAGTGGAGCATACAACTCTCATGCATTTTTAAGATTCGCGGCGCTGTTGCGATACTTTTTGGGTCGTGACATCATCTGCTCGCCCTAGGCCCTCATCTGCTCTTCCTGGATCGCAAGCTGACCCTTTAGGGTTGTCACTTCCTCCTTCAATGCATAGACCTCTGCTATGTTCGATCTGGAAGAAGAGGCACCGGTCTCACGAACCCGCGCTTTCCCCATACACTGAACAACCTTGCCATGACGACGACCAAAGTTCTGATCCAGGACATCAGTCATGATCTGAAAACCTACATCCTCGGGTATCGTGACATCCTCGATCGGGGTCTCCGGGGGAAGTTACGATGTTGCTTCTTGGAGAACATAAGTGCTCTTTTCCACCATAGTAGCCTTCAATAATAAAGAAAAAACATATAATGTTTAATAACAAAATATAAATAATATTTGAACGATTCATACATATAAGAATAATAATAATTACATATACTTACATGAAGCTGCTCAGTGGTCTCATTACCAAGTCAAACGTAAACGTCCTTGAACATGTCGATCTCTGGGAACTTAGAACCCTCCAGAAGAAAAAAAAACATTAAGAAAATTTTATTAATCAATAATAATAAATAAATTGTAGAAAATTTCAAAGTTAATATACTTTTACCTGATGTCGTGCCTCAAGCCTAAAAGGGCTTCGAACCGGAATGGTGGAGAAGTGTCTTTGATTGCCGAGCTTTCTGGCTAGCAACAGATTTCTTCTGTTAATCACACAATTTACATGTTAATGCGACTATTTGAAATAAATTAATAAAAAAAAGCTTAAAAAAATAACTAAAACAATAATAAATTATTACTCAAATATTATGTACATACCACAAATTTTGGGTCCGTAAAATGTTTGCAGAGCCATTCCCAATCTTCTAGCAGGTCCTTCAACTTGATTGGAACATGTAGGTGAGCAATCTCCGGATCATCCCATCGCTTAAAATACGTGTGAAAATTGTTCTTCCAATGTTTGTACTGAGTTGCTAAGGTCTCCTCTAAGTAGGCCATGACCTCGGGGTATATGTCCTCAAGATCATAAATGACCTACGAATATGAAAAACAATAAAATAATAGTAAGAAATTTAATAATATTACGATAATATATTTTGGTTTTTAATATTTGTAAACAAAATTAAAAAAATGATAAAGGCTAAAAATTAATATACTAACCGACAACTTGTGTCGCACCAGTTTCTTCGTCTCCTCGGGAATTTCTACCCAAGACTCCCACTGAAAAGGACAATTTTCTCGAATAACAACACCACAACTACTAGCGACGCCGCTATGCTACTGTGAGGTAGCCGCTCCACGATGTCGCGAGTTATAAGCAGTCTTGGTCTTGGAGGTGGCCTGACGTACGCTTTATGCCTGCTTTAACATTCAACTAGGCCCCCTGGTGTTTTTTTTAGCTGGCCAAAAATACTTAAATGGTGAAAACCCTAAGCTTAAATTTGTACAAAAAATTCAACACAACCTCCCCTAATAGTATAGCATTTCCGAAAACCTTAAAACAATAAAATAACAATAATTCACAACCTGCAACACATTTTCACAATCCAGCAAATTTTCACCATCATAAAAATAATATTTTTAAATGAAAAAAAAATACAACGTAGTGAGAATTAGAAAAAACTACCTGGCTGGGAGGCCTCACCCTTGACTCTGGATGCCGAGGAAGTGTGATCAGAAGGCTCGGTCTAGCGGCGGCGCCGATGAGGCCACCGTGCATTGAGCAGCTGAACCGACACTGATGACGTCGATGAGATGGGCACCTGGGACGCCGTAGAAGTAGCCTCAACAAGGGGTGTAGGCTCCCCAATCAATGGAGCACTTACGGCTGGAGCAGTAGATGCTGATAATGCGGGAGGCGCATTGGTCACACTTCGACAACGAGTGATCAACTGCGACATTATACACTTTTTGAACCATAAAAATATAACATTAGAAACTAATCCTTTCTTGTATTTGAAACTAGAAGAAAAAAGCAAAGAAAACTGAACAAATAAACCATGTGTGAAAAAAGCAAAGAAAACTGAACAAACATTAACTGAAGTTTAAAAAGTGTAATGAATCTAAGGCAGCACGATTGATTAAAAAGATTCAAACCTAAACCAAGAGACTTATCCTAATCTGTCAAACTCCCAACTCAACTTTCTATAATTTGGGGTCTACGAGGAAAGAAGGAGGGAGGGTTCAAGATTTTGTCCAAACCTTGAAAATTGAAAAAAAGCGGCTACTTTTTCACTATTGCACCACCAAAATTATCACAACTCGGGCGACGTAGATATACAATTTGACGTTGCGCAAAGTATTTTTTTTTTAAATTATTATAAAAATTACTGAAAATGTGACTTTCCTTCTTTCAAAATCAAATTTTTTTTACATAAACCCCACAATAATAAATTTTTCTAACAAAAACCCACAATAATTTTTTTTACATATATATCATTCAATTTCTTAAGTGTTATAAGTACAAAATAAATAAATTAAAATCTACTTAGTAAATATATATACCATTGAACTTGGTGGGAAACGCATTGTACGAAACTAGTTTCAAAGATCCAACCGTCAAACTTGTTTGTATATGCTTCGAGATCGCATACGCCAAAAATCGCAAAAAAAAAATGCAGAGATCAAGTAACGGGACAAAACTTTTCAATGATTATAAACGAAAAAGCACGATTTAACCGTTATTTTAACTCCGATTTTGATTATTTTTTACAGCTACACTCATTGATCCTATATGAGTACAATAAACTAATTCGATCGTCAATTTAAAATATTTACACAAGTGGATACCACAAAATCTTATGTTATACTTAATGAAAGTATAAATAAACTCCAAGTGTTAGTGAATCTAATGTTTTGATGGGATACGCATTGTACGAAACTAGTTTCAACGATCCAACCGTCAAACTTGCTTGTATATGCTTCGAGATCGCATACGCCAAAAATCGCAAAAAACAAACATGCAGAGATTAAGTAACGAGACAAACTTTTTCGACGGCTATAAACAAAAAATCACGATTTAATGGTTATTTTAACTCTGATTTTGATGATTTTTTTACAGCTATACTCCTTGATCCTATATGAATACAATAAACTAATTCGATCGTCAATTTAAAATATTTATACAAGTGGATACCACAAAATCTTATGTTATACTTAAAGAAAGTATAAATAAACTCCAAGTGTTAGTGAATCTAATGTTTTGATGGGATACGCATTGTACGAAACTAGTTTCAAAGATCCAACCGTCAAACTTGTTTGTATATGCTTCGAGATCGTATGCGCCAAAAATCGCAAAAAAAAAAATGCAGAGATCAAGTAACGGGACAAACCTTTTCGACGGCTATAAACGAAAAATCACTATTTAACGGTTATTTTAACTCTGATTTTGATGATTTTTTACGGCTACACTCCTTGATCCTATATGAATACAATAAACTAATTCGATCGTCAATTTAAAATATTGACACAAGTGGATACCACAAAATCTTATGTTATACTTAATGAAAGTATAAATAAACTCCAAGTGTTAGTGAATCTAATGTTTTGATGGGATACGCATGTTAGACCTACAACTGATTAGTCTTTTCCAAGGATCACAAATAATATACACATATACATATACATTTGTAGAGTCAGAGTGTGATCATACCTGAGGATGCCATGGAACGAAAGAGCAGCAATGCAGTAACACAGAGAGTCTTCTACTCACTCAGGAACCTGATATCAAAACCCTAGCGATAGTTCTAGATCTTGTTTTGACATGTATTTTTCCTGTGAGCAGGGACACTCCTATATAGACTTATATACCAACTGCATCCCAACTATCGTGGGATCGTTAAAGCTTAAAAACACTCCCACGTTTGTCAGTTGTTAAACCTCAACTGCACCACGTTTTTAGTGTCCTATAAACAAGGGATTTTATCCTTTAAATGGCTTTGACTTTAATTGATTAATTCCACGTACGATTGCCTTTATCATGCTCAGTGACAATTCAATAGAGTCCTAACATTCTCCCACTTGAATTATCACTGATCATATCCTTAATCAACGTATTGAATCAAATTAATCCCTTAGTGATCACTTTTGTCAACTCAACCATTAATCCCTTTACATATCTGCCATAAATTATTTCAAAGAAATGAACCTTAGAAAATCTTGTACATCAACTCGTACAAGCACCCTAAGATCACATCACCCAAAATAACCTACGCATGATACTAGTACAGAAACAAATTAAAAACTTTGTTTCCAAGCTCCCACTGATCAGAGCAGTCCTCCATTGTCAAGCTTTTGTTTAGCTCCAATGGAATGCTTATGTTACCAAGCATATTTAGTCTGAATCTTTCATCAGTTCACAACATTTCAATATATTGCATACATATATTTGTACATATACACAATAGCTGAAATAAAACTTCAACCATTATCATGGTAAAATTCAAAGTACATGAGTTCATGCTTTATTTTTAACAAAAGATGAAATCAAATGAAAGATAACTCTTACTTCCACACAGCAGCTGAATTAAAGGATTCAACCACGCCCATGTTTGCCACATGATTCTTGAAAACTCCCACTGCCAGAGGTTTTGTAAGAGGGTCAGCCAACATTAGAGTGGTATCAATGTGTTCTATAGACACCATTCCTGCCTTCACCTTCTCCTTGACTGATTGATACTTGACATCCATTAACCGGGCTGCATAAGATTTCTTGTTGTTCTTAGAGAAGAACACAGCAGCTTTGTTATCGCAGTATATTACAAGCGGCTTCGCAATTGTGTCAACTATCCTTATTTCTGAAATAAGATTCTTCAACATCATGGCTTGTTGAGTTGCTTCAAAACATGAAATATATTCTGCCTGCATTGTTGAAGTAGCCAAAGTTTTCTGCTTTGCACTCCTCCAAGAAATAGCACCTCCAGCCATTAGAAAAACATATCCACTCGTTGATCTTCGATCATCCTCACATCTCGCAAAGTCTGAGTCACAGTGACCAATCACCTCCAACCTTTCAGTCCTACTATACACTAACATGTAGGATTTGGTCCTTTGCAGGTATCGAACAACCTTCTTGGCAGCAGTCCAATGATATTCCCCTGGGTTTGCTTGGAATCTTCCAAGCACACTAACTGCAAAAGCTAAATCCGGCCTCGTACAAACTTGGGCATACATTAAACTTCCAACAAGTGAAGCATAGGGTCTGTTGGACATGCTTTGCTTTTCAATATCATTCTGAGGACATTGAGACTTGTTAAACTTGTCTCCTTTGCTCATTGGGGCTTCACCTTTTGCACAACTCTCCATAATAAATCTTCTCAGGACTTTTTCTATATAAGATTGCTGCGAGAGCCCTAGTAAGCATCTTTTCCTGTCCCTTATTATTTCTATTCCAAGCACGAAAGTAGCATCACCCATGTCCTTCATTTCGAAAGTATTTGATAGCAGCCTTTTGGTTTCTATCAGCAAGTTTAGGTCATTACTTGCTAATAAAATATCATCAACATACAAGACAAGGAAAATAAACTTGGAACCACACACCTTGAGATACAAACAGTCATCGATTTTGTTCTCAACAAAACCAAAACCAGTGACTTTTTCATCAAACTTCATAAACCATTGTCTCGATGCTTGTTTCAACCCGTAGATCGATTTCCTTAGTTTGCATACCATGTGCTCTTTGCCCTTTTCAACGAAACCAGGTGGTTGTATCATGTGAATATTTTCATCAAGAACTCCATTAAGGAACGCCATTTTAACGTCCATTTGGTGAAGCTCAAGATCAAAATGTGCAACTAAGGCAAGAATGACTCGGAGTGAGTCTTTTGATGAAACTGGGGAGAATGTGTCCGAGTAATCCAAACCCTCCTTTTGTGTGTAACCCTTTGCGACGAGCCTCGCTTTATACCTTTCAACTGCCCCACTAGAGTCTTTTTTTGTCTTAAAAACCCATTTGCATCCTATGGGTTTTATAGATTCGTCTTTTTCCACTAATTCCCAAACTTCATTAAAGTACATCGAATCCATTTCGTCCTTCATTGCACCCTTCCAATCATTAGCTTTATCACAACTAATTGCTTGATTGTACGTGATTGGATCATTGTCAATTCCTTCTTCATATTCAACCTCTCCCACATACACTAAATAATCATTCGAGAATGGAGACCTCCTATTTCTTTGTGATTGCCTCCTTTGCACTGGAACTTGTTGCATGGTCATTTGTTGAGTATTATCTTGCATTTCTAATATTTGTGGCTGCACGTCTTCCAATTCATGCTGATCCATGCAATCAGTATGACTTAGAATTCCCACGTCCCCAAAATCAATTGTGTCAGCATGCATTGGAACTTCTTTGAAAGATGACGAACCAATCAAATCTTCCTCTTCAAAAACCACTTCCTTTAAACCTTCATTGTTAGATTGTTGATCTTCAATGAACCTAGCATTATTAGTTTCAAAAATCCTTGTGAATAAACTCGGTGAGAAAAATCAGTAGCCCTTTGATTTATCTGGAAAACCAATGAAATGGCAAGTCACTGTTCTTGGATCAAGCTTCCTTTCTGTTGGATTATACATCTTTGCCTCTGCCAAACAGCCCCACACGTGAAGATGGTTGAGACTTGGCTTTCTTGATGTCCATAACTCAAAAGGAGTTTTATTCACTGACTTGCTCGGTACACGGTTTGAAATATAGTTTGCCATCTTAAGTGCTTCTCCCCATAAGAACATTGGAAGATTGGTCCTGCTCATCATGCATCTCACCATTTCTTTCAAAGTTCTGTTTCTCCTCTCGGCCACACCGTTTTGTTGTGGTGTGCCGGGAGTAGTGTACTAAGCTTGAATGCCATTTTCCTCCAAGTATCTTGCCATTGGACCCTTTTGTTGCCCTTCCTCAGTGTACCTGCCATAATAATCTCCACCACGGTCCGACCTCAAGATTTTAATTGATGTTTCTAGTTGCTTTTCTACCTCATTTTGATAAGTTTTAAAACAACTAGCCACTTCATTTTTCTCGGATATTAAGTAAACATAAGCATACCGAGAAAAATCATCAATAAAAGTCACAAAATAGACATTTTTGCAAACAGTTTTAGTGGGGAAAGGACCACAAACATCCGAATGAATTATTTCCAAGAGTTTTTGACTCCTTGTTGATCCAATTTTCTTTGTGTTTGTTAATTTTCCCTTCCAACAATCAACACAGTTTTGCAGGTTATCAAAGTTTAACCCTGGCAATATGTTCTCTTTAACTAGAAGTTCCAATCTCTTTTGACTTATGTGTCCGAGCCTCCTATGCCAAAGCATAGAGGACTTTTCATTAACCAATGATCTTTTACTTTTAAGAACTGACGACACTTGCATGCAATTTGGAATTGTAACAACATCACAATGTAATCTCCATAAATCATTTTCCAATAAGCAAATACCAAGTAAAAGATTGAGATTACATTTCTTAAAAATCCTTATGCTTTCATCGTCGCCAATGAAAGCATAACCAGTCTTTACAAGCTTGGAAGCTGAAATTAAACTTCTAGTTAAACTAGGAACATAAAGAACATCTAACAATTCTAATTCGAAATTAGTTGTCAACTTGAGCTTTAGAGTGCCTATCGCCTCCACAGCCACCTTATTTCCATTTCCTACGTGAACTTCATAGACTTCATTTCTTGTAAATTCCCTTCTTGTGAATCCCTGCAATGAATTGGTAATATGCACTGAACAACCAGTGTCAAACCACCAAGAATTTGGAGGGACTTCAACAAGATTGATATTAACACAAACAAAAACATTTTCAGTTTTATTACCTGTTTTATTTCCCCACTTCTTACGTTTTGGACAATCCCTTTTGAAATGACCATATTCCTTGCAAAAATAACACTTAACCTTTTCCATATTCACCCTAAAACCTTGAGGTCCCTTGGAGGAGAGAGTATCATTTCTAGCAGAGTGAGAAAAGTTAAAGGGTTTGCTTGGCTTACCAGAAAACATATCATGCTTCTTTCCTTTGTCAGTGCTCACCACATTAACAGCCTCTTGTTTTCCTCGTTTCATCCTTGCCTCTTCTTGCACACAAATTGAAATCAGATCATTCAAACTCCATTTTTCTTTCTGAGCATTGTAGGATGTCTTCAACTGCTCATAACTCTCAGGAAGAGAGTTAAGAGCCATATGTACCACAAAAGAGTCATCAATAGGCACCTCAAGATCACTAAGCTTTGCTGCTGCCTCCACCATTTTCAGTATATGTTCCCTAACTGTGTGACTTTCATCAAATTTCAGAGTAGTCAGGGTTGTCATGAGATTACCTATCTCTCCTTTCTCAGAGACTTTGAACTTTGCCTCAATTCCTTCAAGGAAATTCTTTGCTTTGTCACTCGCAGGCAGGCCCCCTCTCACAGCTTCCCCAATTGATCTTTTTATCACAAGTAATGCCATGCGATTAGCCTTTTCCCATTTTTCATATTTCAACCTTTGAGCAGCAGTGCTAGTTGCATCCACTTGTGCAGGCTCATCTTCTCTGAGCGCCAAATCGTAGTCCATCAGTCCCAAAATAATCTCAACATCTTGTCTCCATTTTTTGTAATTTCCTCCATTAAGCGGTTCGATAGAGGAAAAATTCAGGGACATGGGATTCACTGAGGATGCCATGACAATTTGTTAGTGAAACAAACAATGAAAACAGCATGTAGCACAAGGTAACACCTTTGGGCGAGAAACACTTTGCTACAAGTTTCATTAACATAGCTACTTAATTTAATATTAAACAACTTCATAACTCAGGTCTTTGGACAAGAATTAGATGAATTTAATATCAAAATAACCACCATGCCCTAATTCATTAATCGAACCATTCATTTACTCCCTTTTTGAAGAGAGCAATATGTATGTTATGATAAATGAATTACAATATCATGCGACCTAATTCATGCAACAATGCTTGACAAAATCCCATTTTGATGTGATCTTCTAAGCAATTGCGCATCGGTGCAAAGTCGTGTTCCCTTAAAATTCTTCAAATTTGTTCTGCAAGTACTGAGGATTATATGTGATATGTTTAAACTAAAACAGTTTTGAATCCAAGTAGACTAACCTTGCTCTGATACCAAATGTTAGACCTACAACTGATTAGTCTTTTCCAAGGATCACAAATAACATACACATATACATATACATTTGCAGAGTCAGAGTGTGAACATACCTGAGGATGCCATGGAACGAAAGAGCAGCAATGCAGCAACACAGAGAGTCTTCTACTCACTCAGGAACCTGATATCAAAACCCTAGCGATAGTTCTAGATCTTGTTTTGACGTGTATTTTTCCTGTGAGCAGGGACACTCCTATATAGACTTATATACCAACTGCATCCCAACTATCGTGGGATCGTTAAAGCCTAAAAACACTCCCACGTTTGTCAGTTGTTAAACCTCAACTGCACCACGTTTTTAGTGTCCTATAAACAAGGGATTTTATCCTTTAAATGGCTTTGACTTTAATTGATTAATTCCACGTATGATTGCCCTTATCATGCTCAGTGACAATTCAATAGAGTCCTAACAACGCATTGTATGAAACTAGTTTCAACGATCAAACCGTCAAACTTGTTTGTATATGCTTCGAGATCGCATACGCCAAAAATCGCAAAAAATAAATATTCAGAGACCAAGTAACGGGACAAACCTTTTCGACAACTATAAACGAAAAATCACGATTTAACGGTTATTTTAACTCTGATTTTGATGATTTTTTACAGCTACACTCTTTAACCCTATATGAATACAATGAACTAATTCAATCGTCAATTTAAAACATTTCCACAAGTGGATACCACAAAAGAAAAAGGCAATGCAAGAACCCCAAAAGAAAAGCAAAAGGGGAAAAAAAAAAGACTTTGCGCAACGTAGGTACAACTGCACCTACGTCGTGCAAAGATGTTTTGGGCGACGTAGGTGCACATGCGTCGCGCAAAGTTGAGAAAAAAACAGTCAAGCTTTCTTGGTTTGGCGCCAAAATCTTGCGCGACGAAGACTAGCGTCGCGCAAAACAGTTTTGCGCGATGCCAGTCTTCATCGTGCAAAGTGCCGTTGCGCAAAGGCCGTTTGCTCGACGTTTTGTGTTCTACATCGCGCAAACATGCTTCGCGCGACGAAATTTGCTCCGTCGCGCATGTTGCCGTCGTGCAAACATGTTTTTCTACTAGTGGTCCCAATTAGACTACTTCTAAATGCCTACTTCTAAAAATCCAGACCAAACCCCAAATCCCCCAAAACTTTATAAACACACATCACTAACTCACCCTCATCATTCAGCTCAGCTCACTACAGTTCAAATATTTTCCAATCACTTCTCTTGTTTTCAACCCTTAACCATTTTACCAAAAAATGAGGAGCTCTACCAATGCAAATAAGAAAAGCATGCTGATGTACATTATTTGTGCACCCATAAGGACCTTGAGCAAGGCCAGGAATTTTTACATGAGGACTGTGGAGGATTGTGCCGGCAAGGTGGGTCATGGTGGTGGTTGTGTGAGCGGTTACACTGCCTCACAAGTTGCGCACGTTCCCTGAAGCTTCAGTATCAATCCTTCAAGTTCTAGCAATGATGAGGACGTGAGGCAGCTTCTTAGAACATCGATGTCAAATAGGAATAACAGTGTAGAGAAAGATAATAAGAACAAGTCAGCAAGTAATTCAGATATGCATAGAAGACCAATTGCTCAACCAATTGTTAGACAACCGAATAACACTATGAATGGAATGGGGGTGCGGAGTTACAGTGTTGGGTTGACGATGGGAAGGATTGATGAGGAGACTGCTTGTTCTTTTCGGGAAGATGAAGTGAATGTGAAGATGGATTTGTATCCAAGAAGGAGAAGTTATGCAGTCAAGAGAAGAACTGTTGGGCTTGCATTAATTGTGAAGGATTAAGTTCTTGATAGGCTAGCCCATTGTTTGTTTCTTCCATGACCAATCGGTATTCGGAAATTTAGATAAAAATGATCAAAACTTGTATCAAGAAAGAAAGATGATTGCAAGTACCGCTATTATTAAACATTGTTAAGAAAAACAAACAGAAAAACACCAAAAATACTTTTACCATACCCATATTTCTGCATTAAAGTCCTGTTAGCTGCAGGAACTGATGTTCTACTAACGGGTCCAAGTAGATTATCTCAGCATGTGCTGAGGCACGCCTAAAGTGGAGCAACTTTTTTAATAATTCCGAAGAACCATCTAGTGAAACAGGCTTAACAGTCACCCTTTCAAGCATAGATGAATTTAAGAGGATTGTGCCGGCAAGGTGGGTCATGGTGGTGGTTGTGTGAGCGGTTACACTGCCTCACAAGTTCCGCACGTTCCCCGAAGCTTCAGTATCAATCCTTCAAGTTCTAGCAATGATGAGGACGTGAGGCAGCTTCTTAGAACATCGATGTCAAATAGGAATAACAGTGTAGAGAAAGATAATAAGATCAAGTCAGCAAGTAATTTAGATATGCATAGAAGACCAATTGCTCAACCAATTGTTAGACAACCGAATAACACTATGAATGGAATGGGGGTGCGGAGTTACAGTGTTGGGTTGACGATGGGAAGGATTGATGAGGAGACCGCTTGTTCATTTCGGGAAGATGAAGTGAATGTGAAGATTGATTTGTATCCAAGAAGGAGAAGTTATGCAGTCAAGAGAAGAACTGTTGGGCTTGCATAAATTGTGAAGGATTAAGTTCTTGATAAGCTAGCCCATTGTTTGTTTCTTCCATGACCAATCGGTATTCAGAAATTTAGATAAAAATGATCAAAACTTGTATCAAGAAAGAAAGATGGTTGCAAGTACCGCTATTATTAAACATTGTTAAGAAAAACAAACAGAAAAACACCAAAAATACTTTTACCATACCCATATTTCTGCATTAAAGTCCTGTTAGCTGCAGGAACTGATGTTCTAATAACGGGTCCAAGTAGATTATCTCAGCATGCGCTGAGGCACGCCTAAAGTGGAGCAACTTTTTTAATAATTCCGAAGAACCATCTACTGAAACAGGCTTAACAGTCACCCTTTCAAGCATAGATGATTTTAAGAGAACCATCTGCATCATCCTTCTCGCGGGCCTAACTGGAGCTGTGAGTTGCGGAAAGGTTTCGCAGAAGCAAAACCGTGGCTGAGGTTGGAGATTTCTCAGTTTTGGGCTTGGATTTGAGGAGAAGAGGGCCCTCACGGCAGCTGGGTGGGGATTTACACGCGAAATTGTGCTGGAATGTGGCAAAGAGTTGCATGCCCATGTGTTGAAGTTTGGACTTGATTCTGATGTTTTTGTTCACCTAATTAACAAGGTGATTGAAAAGGTTCCAAAAATATTACTTATCCATTTCAAATATCCTACTATTAGGTGATTTGAAAAAGAAGGGGGTTCAATCGGTTCGTTTTGGGATTTTCTCAAATGGATTTTTGAGTTTTTCGGTTTAATTTTTTAATGTCCAAATTGGGTTTAATTATTTGTTAGCTTCATAATGTTTTTTTCAATTTTTTTCTTTTATTTTTCTTTAGCAAAAAAAAAATTTGATTTTTTTAATTGTTTTATATGTCGACATGGGTCGTGGGCCACAGTGCCACGTCACTACACAGCTGTCAGTCCACATTTATGCCAAATCATCAGTTAATTGAGCTTTTGACAGAAATGCTAACAGAAGTATGAAAGTGTTCGGCAATCCTCGCTAAGTATAAAACTAGAATAAAAAAAATATATAATGTATTAAAGTTTAAAAATCACGATGTGTCAAAATAGTAAAGAGAGAATTATTATTTATTCTTTTATTTTTTATTTTTATTTTTTATTTTTTATTTTTAGTGAAGTTATTCATTTTTCTTTTTAGCAAGAATCCAAATCATGTAGGGTGGTTAGAGTACAACATGTTACACGTGGGCTATTTTGGACTTTGCCATCAATAGCAGTGGAGATAATAATAATAACAGTGCGAGGTCAAATTCCAACCTTTAGTTCATTACTAGCAAAGCTTTGCAACAAGAGAAACAGAAGGAGGAAAAATGACGTTCAGTTCCAGCATCTGCACGTCTGCTAAATTCTGGGCCTGGCTAGCATCTTTTCTACTGCTGCTTACCAACAATGGTGCATCACAGTCGATCATCAAGAACTTGCCGGGCTTTTCCGGTGACCTCCCCTTCCAGCTTGAAACAGGGTACTTACAATTTTTTGATTAACATCTAAATTTTAACTCTTATAGGAGCCTATGTTTAATTATCTGTTTTATAGTACTGAATTATGGGTTTTAATTTGTGTCCACTTCCAAGGTATGTGAGCGTTGGCAAATTTGATGAACTGCAAATGTTCTACTACTTCATTGAGTCAGAGAGGAGTCCAGAAAATGATCCTCTGCTTCTTTGGATGACTGGAGGCCCTCGTTGTTCTTCTTTTTATGGCCTCGTTTATGAAATTGGTAACTTATCCTACTAATTTGTATCATTTCATTACTTTTACTGTCTAATTAGTATCATTAATTGTTTGGAGGCAATTATCAGTTTTGATTTCCACTGATTGCTATATCAATTAGTACTTTTTTCAAGAGATAAGCAAAACCCCCAGAAAATATATTGTTTTATGAAAAACCTTGACGGTACGTATTTTTTTCGTTGATCTAGAAAAATAAAAGTTACACCTAGTCCAC
Organism: Cotoneaster glaucophyllus; assembly: GCA_036320875.1. Lineage (NCBI taxonomy): Eukaryota > Viridiplantae > Streptophyta > Magnoliopsida > Rosales > Rosaceae > Cotoneaster > Cotoneaster glaucophyllus. The sequence continues at coordinate 22,242,852 of CM070066.1, read as the reverse complement.
CGCACATAAACCTTACTCCTTAGGAAAACCTTTGAAAATAATTTTGTTTATTAGGTCCGTAATACAAAGCACACTTAATAAGTTCTTTAATCGTGATTCATTCCAGGTCCAATATCTTTCCAATTTGGAGATTTGAACAAGGACCCATTAACACTTGTTACGAATCCATACGCATGGACCAAGGTGTGTGGAATTTTTTCTTCCCTGCTTTTAGTTTCCATTAATAATTATAGGATCACTAGCTAACTCTCGGTTTAGTGATACTTCTCTCTAATAGTTGAAAAAAATGTTATCAGAATTCCACAATAGTTAATAAAACAGATGAATGCGTTACCAATTGAGGGTGAGCGGTGAGAGTGGTTCTTTTATTTTTCAGCTAGCAAACATAATATTTTTAGATGCCCCTGCTGGTACTGGATTTTCATACTCAACAACTCTGGAAGGGTATATCAGTAGTGATACCCTGCATGCCACAAGAGCTTACGAGTTTCTCAAAAGGGTAAGTCAATATTTTGCATAAGTAATTCGTAATTAAGAAATTAGTTCGACAGCAAAAAAAAAGTGGTTGTTCATAATTGTTGATATATTGATTTAATTTTCATTATTGCTTAAAATCATGCACTTATGCAGTGGCTTGTGAGTCATCCCCAGTTTCTTGCAAATCCTCTCTACATTTCTGGAGATTCCTTCACAGGAAAAATTGTTCCCATCATTGTTCAGCATATAACTGATGGTAACTTTGTTCACATGACAAATGAGTCCTCGAATTCATATTCAATTAATTCTGCATAAATTTTAGAACTGCATAACAAAATGTGTTTGTATCTCGAAAGCATTAAGGATTAAGGACGCATGTGTTTGTATCTCTGTTGTTGAGTGCTGCAGATATTGAAGCAGGAACCGAGCCACCTTTGAATCTCAAAGTAGGAAATTAACATCCCGAAAAAATTCCTTCTTATACTGTCAAATTTCATGACATCATTGTGCTAGAAATTGATTTCATCTCAGGGATACATAATTGGCAATCCAGCTACAAATGTTAAAGGGGATGTTAACTCGAGAATCGAGTATGCTCATCGTATGGCGCTTATATCAGATAGAATATACGAGGTATGCATATCGCTGTTGGTTTTGTTTTAAGTGCTAAGTTTTAAGGTCCCTTTGTAACTTCTAAGAAGCATATAGCAATATCATATCTAAAGTTTGAATAAAAAATATGCTTATAAAAAGCAAAGGAATAAACCCTCATAGATAACAATTATACAAGTGTTGAGTGCAATGTGTCGCTACATTCTTATAAGATTCGGATGCAGTAGTGCACTCAAGTTGCAACCCACAAATTAACAAGTTCTAATTGCTTTATTTTTAGTCAACTACAAGGAATTGCAATGGCGAGTACGTAGATGTAGATCCAAACAATCAACTATGCCTCAACAGTCTTCAAGCTTTCCAGGAGGTACGTATCACCATGGTTGCATATCCAAAGAATTAAAGTATTTTGGGGGTCATCTCAAAGTGTGGTTCGATGATTCAAGCTTTCTAATACGTAGATACTCATTTCAGAATATCTGTGTGAAATTTTTTATGAAATCAGAAATCGTTGATCATTTGATTATGCTTATCAAGATTTCATTGTTTGTCAATAAAGGATGATTGTTTTATTTATTCTCTCTTAGGTATATGACTAAATAATTTCATATTTAGTTCATGTTTTTATAACGATAATCTTCAAAGGAAAATCTAGAAAGTGGACCGGAACTTGACACCCTATGTACATTCTTGATTTTCAGTCTGATCATGTAAAGTGTCAAATGTACACACACACACACACACACACATACACAATCCTAACACCCTACATGTTTTTGATCTTCTGCTATATAAAGTCACTTGATCATTGAGTATGCAGTGCACTGGAAGACTTGATTCCGAACACATATTAGCACCTTTCTGTCCCAAGGCAAACAACTATAACGAATTAACAGTGTTAGAAATGAACTGGAATTGGAAGGCGGGTATCTCACTCCCTGTTGAGGATACTTTGAAAGATTTCCCCTCTTCTCTGCAGCTGTGTCGGGTATCTCTCTCTCTCTCTCTCTGATATTCATTGTGGATGCAAATTTCCGCCTCCTTCTTCTTGGACAAAATTGCACCTACAAAACAATTAACACCTTAGGGTCAAGGCCAAAAGCCTCACGCGGTCATGATGAATAGGGGGGGACTTTGGCCGAAGAACCTCCGATGCCAAAGTTAGAATTTAGAGAGAAAGAGTGCTTGGAGAGTTTTGAGATTTTTGCAAGAGAATTGGCATTAGGTTTTGGTGAGAATGAGAGCCAATATATAGGGCATGGCCGGTCCTCTTTGGAGAAAGAGTGGCCGGCCCTTTATGTGTATTTTGGGTGTTATTTGGTGATTTAATTAGCAATTTAATATATTGATTAGGAATAAATATATTAAATTGGCTAATTAACATAATTGAAATGAATGTTTTTGGGAGGTTATGTAATTTATGTGGAAGGTTTTGAAGATTACGGAATAAAGATGGATGAGATAAATTTGAACTTGTTACCTATTTTGGGCACTCTTGACTCGGTTGATGGATGATTCTCCACTGCTCGCGTGTAGGAAACCCGGCGTGTCTCGAGGGTAATTTTGTCCTCTTTTACCCAAAAATCTACGTGTCGCCTTGTGATTATTTTTGGCTCCACATTCATCATATGGTAATTTGCTCTTAGTTTAGCATTACTTCGTTTCAATGCTAGAAAGAGGTCACAAATACGAATCCACCCTCACTGTTAACTGAAAAGGGACTCTATTAACTGCGGAATGACTCATTTTATTGGGTGGTAACAAACTGACAGATGTGTTGCAGGAAGATAGGATCCGCTACGCTGTTCTTTGGGCAAATGATATAAATGTCCGTAAAGCTCTCAACATTCGAGAGGTATATATATCCTAATGCTATCTCTAATCAATTAAATAGAAGATACGAACTTACAGCCATTTAATTTCAAACAAAAATATTTACAATTAATGACAAACAGGGAACAAAAGGTGAATGGGCTAAATGCAATAAAACCACACCTTATACATTTGATGTCCCAAGTAGTTTTGAATATCATCGAAACCTCAGCAAAAAGTCCCTTCGTGCTTTAGTCTACAGGTAAATTGTTAAATATGATACGTTCTTCATGTTTTACGAATTAGAAAAAGAAAAAAAAAATTGGAGAGGCAGCTTAGTTACATGTATTTATCTACAGTGGTGATCATGATATGAGCATACCATATATAAGTACACTGGCGTGGATAGAATCCTTGAACTTGACACTTGAAGATGATTGGAAACCATGGTTTTCTGATGATCAAGTTGCAGGGTTAGTATATTATACCTATAAAGCTCAGTTTTTATTGTTTTCGTGATTTTTTCAGGTTGAAAAGTTTCAGTATTTAATACTAACTCTTGATCCTTTGTTCTCATTTTTTTTGTCACTGATTCATTTTGCAGATACACAATTTACTATTCAAATAAAGAGTATAATTTGACATATGCGACCATAAAGGCATGTCCGAAAACATCCCTATATTAATGTACTAATTAAAATCAATAACCATTTCTGATCTTAGAAATGATTCCAAGTTGCAATTGTGCAGGGAGGAGGGCATACAGCTCCAGAGTACAATCCTCAGGAGTGTTTTGATATGTTCAATAGGTGGCTAGGGCATTCTCCTATTTAATCTGTTCTACCACACCAAGGCCTCGTTGAGTTAAGTATGACTATTCACTATGGCCTCGTTTGGTAGCTCGGACTGTATTGACTATTTCTGTCGGATAGGATAAATAGCCACCGGATAGTACTGACTAAATTAGTCAGGCGTTTGGTGCAGTATCAGACTAATGACCGTATTATTTATAATGTGTTTGGTACTGAACCGGATAGGACAAGGGAAAAAAAAAATTGACAAATCTTTGTTTGTTTGTTGAACTTTTCTCATATTTATACTTGTTGAAAACCACACAAATTTTCAAATAACAAAGAAAAATAATAAATTTCATACATCAAATTCAAAATATTTTCCAATAACATAAAAGAAGGTTCACAAAATATTTTCCAACCACATATCTAAGTTCATAAAATATACAAATACAAGTTGGTTTCAGTAAGAAATAGTTTGTCCAGATAGCCAAAATATATGCATGCTGCTACTTTGCCTTCAATAAGACCTTTCTCACACTATCTACTCTGGCAACTCTTTTCCCTTCCTCTTGCTCGAAAGGTTTATGACACTGATCATTGAATTGTCGGTATGCGCAAAGTGGAGGGTCTACATCTCCAGGTGCAGTCAAACCAACAGTCCTATCAATACCATTACCCTGCATCTGCAAGTCATTAACCAGTTTATTTGATTGACTACTACACAAAGCCTCACCTTCTACCTCCAAAGACCCAATTCTACAAACTTGATTTCGTTGAGGCGTTCTATCAAACAACTTGGGCGCACCAAAACTCTGCCCACCAATCCCCTCCAAAGTCTTTAACTGTCCTGATATGATCTGTCTATATTTGAAGGTAATGGATTTGTGCTGGTTCACATTTGTTTGTGCTGAATTCTACAGTTGATGGTTCATAAATTCTTAAAACAGAATTTTGCACTTTTGAATTATACTTCTGTCTAATGTTTAATAATAGCACAACGGTTATATGAACTGCCAACCATTTAGCCCAAATCAAATTAAACTGAGATCCCATATGATACCAAGAGATGCTACCAATGAAATTTTCAGATAACAGAAAATCTAGGAAATTGGGTCAGCCAAAAAACCAAAATGCTATGTTTGGTTGCTCAGAAAATAAGCAAAAGAAAATACAACACAGTCATAAGAAACGAAAACCCATTTATCTCTATCTAATATCTGTGCATGCCCAACCAACCCAGGAACAATCATTTTCCTTTTATTTGAGTATTCCCTTTCAACATTCCCTTTCAGTATTCTCATTTATCTCTATCTAGATTGACGGTAAATATGGAAAGATAAACTACAACATTCATATGCAAAGAAAAATGGAAGGAGGGGGAAGACAATAACTAGATTCATCAGACCCTAAAATTCGACCCCAACAACAAACCCTAAAATTTGAAATTTGTAATTAAAACACAAAATTACATAATCAATTGCATAATTACAGAGAAAACAATAATTAGATTGATCAATTGAAAGAAAAATGGAAGGAGGGGGAAGAACAGAGAGAGGGGCACAACCTGGGAAGAAGAAGAAGAAAACTGGTGGGATTCAAACGAAAAAGAAGACGAAAACGAACCTGGACTTCAGCTGAGAGAGCAAGCACGAGAGGAGAGCGTCTGGAGAGGACCATGACCGAGCGCGAGAGGACACTGCATCTGGCAAGGGAGACAGCGAGAGGGTTCGCTCCGACTAAATTGTACAAAGGTTTTGGACGGTATAAGGCAGTCGGGTAACAAGCATATTAAGTAGGTGGGCCCAGATTGTTTAATCCGGTGGCTATCTAATACGAACGGACACCAACGCCGTACTCCGTATTATTAATCCTATCCGGTGTCTTATCCGGTGTACCAAACACGGCTTATAAGTCATTTTAAGGGAAGAAATTGATGGTAAATTCTTTATTTTGTCCAAGTTGAAGGTTACTCATAAAAAAAAAAATATCATTACTAATCCCCACAATGTTGGTAGGATTTAAAGGGACAACTATTCTTATGAGTAACCTTCAACTTGGATAAGATAAGGAATTTGTCATTCATTTTTTCCTTTAAAATACCTCCAGTATAGTGAATAGTCTTATCCAAGCCAATCATTGTTGGAGAACAATTCCGAAATAAATAAAAATAACAATAACAGAAATAAAGAACTTGAAATTCTAATACTTTATTAACCAAAAATACTTGCTATACAAAATAAAATTACAGAAACAAATACAAAAAATTAAAATGGTACTAACTTGATTACAACAGGTAGAGGCTAGCGCAAAAAATATGTCCTTCGAACAATATTTTCGTCCCACTCTTGTGCTTGTGGTTCTATCTGATCGACCAGGATACAACTACCTAATTCTACAACCCGCACTTGATTATAGAATTCTAGCGAATTGCTTTATGTGTTTACTCTCTTGAATGAAGAAAAGGAGGAAGAAAAGATGATATTTGATGGAACTGAGGACTTTAGTTATATAGGCTATTTCATACCTCTTCAAATACCTTCTGGATGTATCTGAAGCTATACAACTCTTTCCAAAGCGTTGTGTCTATTAATCAAAACGTTTTTAATTAATTTTAATTAAAAACTTAATTTGAAATTAAAACTAATTGATCAGATTAATTTTAATTCTTAGGCCCCAAGGCCCTTGTCTTGATTAATTAATATTAATTAATATTAATATTATGGTATAAGCCTAATCCACACAATTAGTGGCCCAAGCCTCAATCCCCATTCCAAATGGTCCAACACCTAATCACTAATAAAGGAGACTAACATAATATAAGAACCTCAAGTTCCCTTGAGTTCCCCGATGTGGGACTTAAAGGAGCTCAAGACTCCTACAATACCCCACATTTTGAGCTGACTATTAGGTCCTAGGGTAAGGTGAAAATGAAAGTAAACAATAGATGTAACACACATCAGGAGAAGTGTCTTTTAGACTTGAACCTACCTTAGTATATACTTATCGGATTTACTAAATGACGCAGTGAATATAAAATCTTGATTTGTTCATCTCTGCAGTAAACCAAGACAATAAGCAAAACATATGTCACACCAACACATCAAATTCATACGTTTGTGTTCATTTTGGTCCTGAACAATTCCTGGATTCATGAGAGCTTTAGAGAATGTAGCCATGTAATTCTCATAAATGCGACCCCACATTTACTCTTATATAGGTGATATTGATTAAGAATAGGCTGCTACTATTCCACTTGATTTACAAGTATCAATCAATCTCATTAAGCTAATGTATCCTACACCCATCAGCAGTCACCACACTTCTTCCATCATAGGAATGGGTATGTACGTGTGTTTCTTCTTTGAAACTAGCCCAAACCAGTTTGCCTATTGAACCTAGACCATGGGATCTCCAATCAGTTAGGTTAGGTTTCCGTTTGGCAGTTTCATTTCACTTTATTGGCTTTAAACCCATTCCCCTCGATGTATGCTTAACTTTCTCTTTAGATAAACCTTTAGTAAGCGGATCCGCAATATTATCTTTTGACTTGACATAGTCAATAGAAATTATACCAGTAGAAAGCCATTGCTTTATTGTATTATGCATTCGTCTAATTTGTCTAGACTTCCCATTGTATACACTATTTTTAGCTCGATATTGTGAGTTTAAACTATCACAGTGTATACATAGTGCCATTACAGGTTTAGGCCATATTGAACATCTTCCAAAAAAAACTCTTAGCCACTCAGCTTCCTCTCCAGCCTTATCGAGAGCTATAAATTCTAATTCCATCGTTGATCGGGCTATGCACATTTGTTTGGAAGATTTCCAAGATATTGCTGCTCCTCCCGAAGTAAATACATAACCATTTGTAGATTTTGTAACAGTACTATTGGATATCCAATTCGCATCAGTAAATCCTTCAAGCACAAGAGGATACCTCGTATAATGCAATCCATAATTCATTCTATGTTTTAAGTATCTCAATACTCGTATTAAAGCTTCCCAATGATCATGCCCAGGATTGCATGTATATCTACTCAGTCTACTCACTGAGTATGCTATATCAGGCCTTGTACAATTCATAATGTACATAAGGCTTCCAATAATTGTGAATATTCACATTGAGATATAGCATCACCACTATTTTTCTTTAGTTTGCTATTGGCATCAAAAGGAGTAATTACATCTTTACTTTCCAGATGACCATACTTTCTAAGTGTAGCTTCTATATAATGGGATTATGTGAGATTATAACCTTCTTGGTTTCTTTTAATTTTTATACCAAGAATCACATCAGCTAGACCAAGATCTTTCTAATCCAAACTTGATTTCAATATCTTCTTGGTCCAATTTATTATCTCTTTGTTAGTTCCCATTATAAGCATATCATCTACATATAAACACAACATAACACAAGCATTATTTTGAGTCTTTGTGTAGACACACTTATCACACTCATTTATCTTAAACCCAGGTCTGATCATAATATGGTCAAATTTTTCATGCCATTGCTTTGGAGATTGTTTAAGCCCATATAGCAATTTCACAAGTTTACAAACTTTGTGTTCTTGACCTTTAACCACAAACCCCTCGGGTTGTTCCATATATATTTCCTCATCTAAGTCTCCATTTAAGAACGTAGTATTTACATCCATTTGATGTATTTCCATGTTATGGAGTGTAGCTATAGCAATCAACAGTCTTATTGAAGTAATTCTCGTTACATGCGAGTATGTATCAAAGAAATCCAAACCATGTTTTTGACGGTATCATTTTGCTACCAAACGAGCCTTGTATTTGTCAATTGTATCATCTGGTTTTAATTTCTTCTCAAAGATCCATTTGTACCCAATTGGCTTATTGCCAAGGGGCAAATCGACTAATTCCCATGTATGATTTTGCATAATGGAATCTATCTCATTGTTAACTGCATCCTTCCAAAATGGAGCTTCAGGAGAGGACATGGCCTCCTTGAATGATTGAGATTCGATTTCTGTTAATAAGGTCACAAAATCAGGCCCAAAGTCCTTTCAAATTTTTGTCCTTTTACTTCTTCTGGGTTCAAGTTCTTCTTCTTCTTGAACTCTAGACGAGGATGAACCATCATCATGTTCTCTAGGTTCGTCATTATCCTCAGATACATCATCATGTATTCTCTTTTTTAATAAATTAGACTTGCCTATTTTATATGGAAATATATCCTCAAAAAAGATTGCATTTATAGATTCTAGGGTAAACTGCCAATTTAGTCTCTGAATTATCACCTTAGTGAAAATTAGGTCCCTAAACTATTTTTTCAGAAAAATTAGTCCCTGAATTATAAAAATCTGCCAATTACATCCCTAATGTTATATTCGAAGCTACTATATTCAATTTTCCGTCAATTTAAGTCACGTTACTTGCATGTGATACACATTGGAGGGTAGATTGGTAGTTTTTCATAAAGAAATAGTGTATGGAGTTAACTTTTGAGGAGAAATTGGTAGTTTTTCATAAAAAAAATAGTGTAAGTTAACTTTTGAGGGTAAATTAGACATTAAATTTGCAACCTATATGAAATGTTAAGCACTTATAGATGAGAAAATGATGGTATTACACTCTAAAGTGTGTCAAGTGACTTAAGTTGACGAAAAATTGGATAAAATAGCTTTGAATATAATAGTAGGGATGAAATTAGCAATTTCTAATGAATTTAGGGACTTATTTTACCGAAAAAATAATTCAGGGACCTAATTTTCACTAAGGTGATAGTTCAGGGACTAAATCGGCACTTCACCCTAGATTCTATAATAGTATTGACATGTATATCGCTTACTTCGGAATGAAAAACTAAGAATCTATAAGTTGAACTATTAGATGCAAAACCAATAAAAACACAATCTATAGTTTTAGGTCCTAATTTTGTTCTTTTTGGCAATGGGACTTGTACTTTTGCCAGGCAACCCCACACTTTAAGCAATTTAAACGTAGGGGTTCTTCCTTTTCATAATTCATATGGTGACTCCTTTCTCGTTTTAGGTGGAATTCGATTCAAAATTTTATTTGCAGTAAGTAAAGCTTCACCCCACAAATTGTGTGGAAGCCCAGAGCTATTCAACATAGAATTGATCATGTCTTTAAAAGTCCTATTTTTCCGTTCGGCAACACCATTTTGTTGTGGTGTATAAGGGGCTGTTGTTTGATGAATTATGCCATGTGTGGCACAAAATTCAGCAAAGGCATGAGACTCATATTCTCATCCCCTATCGAACCTTAAGACTTTAATCTTCTTGTTACGTTGATTTTCAACTTCTGCCTTATATGTCTTAAACATATCCAAGGTCTCATCTTTACTATGAAGTAAATAAACATAACAATACTTACTGAAATCATCTATAAATGTCACATAATAGTTCTTTCCACCACGAGTTGGATATGATCTAAAATTACACAAGCCACTATGAATTAAATCTAACAAATCATTGGATTTTTCATGCATTGATTTAAAGCTTTGACTTGCAAATTTCGATTATGTACAAGTCTTACATTTAACATTATCTAGATAATCAATTTTGGGCAGCAAACCTAAATTATGCATTCTAAAAAGAGAACGAAAATTTACATGTCCTAATCTAGAGTGCCATAAATTAGACGAATCAACAATATAAGCAGAAGCATTATTTATTTCATTCATAGCATTAACAAGTACATTTAGTTTGCATAATCCATCAGCAAGGTAACCTTTCCCTACAAACATTCCCCCTTTAGTTAATACAAGTTTATTGGACTCAAAAACTAGTTTGAATCCCTTATTACTAAGGATAGGACCAGAAACAAGATTCTTCTTTATATCGGGGACATGCAGCACATCAAGGAGGGTTAATTCCTTTCCAGAAGTGAATTTCAGAACACATTTCCGTATTCCAACCATAACAGATGCATATGCATTTCCCATAACAGTTGCTTGTTTCCCTTAATTCTCTGGTACGAAGTGAACATATTTATATCACCACATACATGGCGAGTTGCACCGGTATCTATCCACCAATCAGCATGGTCAGATACAAGGTTGATTTCAGAAATTATTGCAGCCAGGGCATCCACATTGTTTTCAATCAGATTTGCGCGGTTGTTGTTGCCTTGATTTCCAGGACCTTAATCCCTTCGATGGCTACATTCTTGAGCCCTATGGCCTTGCTTTCCACAAACCTAGCAACTTCCCTTGATTTTCTTGAAGTCTTTGCCTTTCACATCAGGGACAAAGTGATTTTCCTTCTTCTTAGTTTTCTGGAATTTCGGTCTTTGCTTTGATGAACTTCCTTCAACAACATTCGCCTTGGCTTCCATACTCGAAACCAGACCATTCTCATTCTTTCTATTATCTTCCTCAATTCTCAACCTTACAATGAGATCCTCAAGGGTCATCTCCTTACGATTGTGCTTGACATAATTCTTGAACTCTTTCCAAGAAAGTGGCTGTTTTTCTATAAAGGATGCCACTTGGAAAGACTCATTGATCACCATCCCTTCAACATGAATGTCATGGATGATTTTTTGGAGATCTTCAGGTTGAGAGACAACAGACTTGGAATCCACCATTTTGTAGTCCAGAAATTTGCTCGTCAAATTTCTTTGAACCAGCATCCTCTGTTTTATATTTTTTCTCAAGTGATTCCCAAAGTTCCTTGGCTGTTTTGCACACCACATAGACATCATACAACGAATCATCTAATGCATTAAGAATATAGTTTCCGCAGAGGAAATCATTGTGTTTCCAGGCATTTATAGCCGTCAAAGTTTCTGCAGAAAAAAAAAAATTTCTCCATCTGCAGTAGGTATAGTCTCGCGCAGAACATTAGCCAAATTCAGGGTTGTCAAATAAAACAGCATTTTCTGCAGCCATCTTCTGAAGTCTCCGCCCTTAAATTTCTCAGGCTTTTCAGAATGAGGTTTAGTTTCTGATTGTTCCATACTGTTCAAAGATTGTTGGAGAACAATTCAGAAATAAATAAAAATAACAATAACAGAAATAAAGAACTTGAAATTCTAATACTTTATTAACCAAAAATACTTGCTATATAGAATGAAATTACAAAAACAAATACAAAAAATTAAAATGGTCTAGCTTGATTACAGCAGGTAAAGGCTAGCGCAAAAGCTATGTCCTTCGAACAGTATTTCCGTCCCACTCTTGTGCTTGTGGTTCTACAACGTCTGCTCGACCAGGATACAACTACCTAATTTTACAACCCGCACTGGATTATAGAATTCTAACGAATTGCTTTGTGTGTTTACTCTCTTGAATGTTTGTAAAAAAAAGAAAAGGAGGAAGAAAAGATGATATTTGATGGAACTGAGGACTTCAGTTATATAGGCTATTTCATACCTCTTCAACTTTTGGATGTATATGAAGCTATACAGTCTATTAATCAAAACGTTTTTAATTAATTTTAATTAAAAACTTAATTTGAAATTAAAACTAATTGATCAGATTAATTTTAATTCTTAGGCCCTAAAGCCCTTGTCTTGATTAATTAATATTAATTAATATTAATATTATGGTATAATCATCAAGCCTAATCCACACAATTAGTGGCCCAAGCCTCAATCCTCATTCCAAATGGTCCAACACCTAATCACTAATAAAGGAGACTAAAGTAATATAAGGACCTCAATTCCCTTGAGTTCCCCGATGTGGGACTTAAAGGAGCTCAAAACTCCTACAATCATCTCTATCAAACGAGGCCTAAAAGAATTACTGTGTAACTACAAGTACATTTACTTAATAGTAACGTCTTTCATAATTTTGGTACATTATGTTTTCCCATATCATAGTTTTTCGTGATTGATTAAATACTATGATAACTTGTAGATGTGAGTGTTTTTTAATTTTATTATTATTATTATTATTTTTAACAAGCGATATTATTTACGCTGGGGGTGGGGGAGTGGGCTAAACCTCGTAATGGGCTAGACTAGGGGTGGGTTCAAAAAACCGAAAACCGAAAAAAAAGGAACCGAAAACCGAACCGAACCAAGGAAACCGAACCGAACCGAAATTGGTTGGTTCGGTTTTGGTTTTGTTGGTTCAAAAACCAAACTGGCCCGAACCGAACTGATATATGAAAATTATATATAAATGCTGAAAACCTGATGGGATAAGGTTTCGAACCCTTTCCCTCTAGGTTGCAAATATTTGCTTCAGCCAACTTGACCATAGGCTTTGTGTTGCTTTTATTGTACAAGTAAATCATTTATAAGTATTCTAATCTTTAATGCTTTATAAAATTTCTAAACTTTACAAACCCTAGGTCCCTAGCCATCACTCCCATTTCCCAATCTCTCTCTCTTCCCTCCTCTGCTTTCTCAATCTCTTTCTCAGTCTCTCACCCACTGTGACCGCGTTCCGCAACTTCCTCTCGCCGTTTCGAGTCTTGATGACAACCCACGACTTCCTTTGCAAGGTTAGTCTCATGGTAATTTCTCTCATGTTCTATTTCTTTTCAACTTCATGGGTTTTGCAGATTTTATTTCAATTTCATGGGTTTTGCAACTTTTCAATTTCATGGGGTTTGCGATTTTCTTTTCCTTCTTTTGGCTGGGAACTGAAGCAACAATCATGTATTGATTGCGATTTTATTTTCAATTTCATTGCTATAGATAATCTCCTTCCTTTGCTTTTATAGCCTTCATTTGGGTTTTGATTCATTTGATTGCTTCTTAATGAGAATTGTGAAATTGGAGAGCGTTTCGATTTGGGTTTTCGTTGATGAAATTTTTCGACGTTAGAGCTTCGAAATGCAGGAAAATAGTAAGAAAGGTTATGAGTTTCTGGTTGGTGGTCACTGATTCAGTTCATTTGGATTTTGTAGGTAGAGATGGTTTGACCCACAACATGTTGGATAACATACATGCTCATTGGAAGCGTCGGAGCGTGCAAGATTAAATGCAAAGGTGTTTGTAGAAGAAGAAGAAAGAAAGAAAGAAAAAAATAATAATAAAATAAAAAACCGAAACCGGGCCAAAATTGAACCAAAAAAAAACTGAACCGAAAAAAATCGAAAAACCGAACCGTTTCAAACCGAACCCAGCCCTAGGCTAGACATAATAATGTAGTTTAAATTTGCCTTTGGTGAGAATCGAACCTATAACTTCCCACTTACAAGTGAAGAGGAATACTACTAAACCGTAGTACTAAGTAGCTGTAGATGTGAGTTAAGCCAATGAAATAATGTGTTTACTTTCTTGCACTCGAGCTCGAATTCTCCTGAATTAAAATTGTTTAGAATATTCCATTCTAAATAAATAAAGGCCAAGGCTTTCTCCAATCGAATATACAATTACTTTAGTCTAAAGAAGGGGGAGGTCTTCCACAAAACAAAAGTTGGAGACAAGCTAAACCTACCCAGTTTGCGGCCAATTCTCTCCTCTATGGGAGTCCCTCCTCTGTGTGGGTTGCCAATATTCCAAAAGAGAGTTCCTCGATTACCTTTCTACAACTCAGTTTTTTTAAAGCACCCAAGTACTCTCTCTCATCAAAACCTAGTCAATCACCATCCATTCGCATAAATTAATTTCTTTAAACCTACCCAGATCAGTCATAAATCATATCTCATTTTCCTTCTCTCCTCTTTAACCCCAGCACCGCTAAGTGTACTTTTTTCCTTTCACCTGTCAGTTTATTCCTATTACGGGACAGTTCTGAGGGTTGTGGGGTCGTTTGTAGGGATGGCAGGAAGAAGAAGAATGGGGAGTCCACCCACCCGTCATAAAAGCAAGAAGGTGGCTCATGAGGGTGATAGATCTGAAGTGTAGAGTAGTGGTCTCAATCATAAATTCAATCAACCAAACCAGGTGTGAAATTGAAACCCCATTACATCAACCAGCATGTTTGTTCAGCAGAAAATGCCAACGACTCAATAAAATTGAATTCGGGCATTAATGAAAAGGTACGCTTCAATAGTGGGTTACAAAATCTGGTATGTTTGCTTGTGGTCTTATGGTACCTTTAATTGGAACTAAAAAGCTTTGAGAATAAGGAGATATCTGAGAAACTTCAATTGGGGAAGCTAGATAGTGCAACAATAGTCTATTTGGTGTATACATTGATCCAAATAGTTTGTGGATCCACTCTGTCTATGAGAGAAATGGCAGAAACGGCAGTTGAGGATCTTATGGTCTACCTGGAACGAAATATGGATCTATCCACTATGGAACAAGGAATCAAGTTAGTGGGCACGGTGTTGGCTCAAAAAAACCTTAACAAATGGGGTGTTCGTAACATACTCAGACCATCATGGAAAGAGCTGGGGGAGATAGAAATCAAATGGGTTAAAGACAACACGTTCATTATAAATGTTCAAGACGAAAGTACAGCGGAGAAGATCATGGACCAGGTGCCGTGGGGAGTTATGAAACAAAATTTCTCTATAAAAAGATGGTCACAATAGTTAGCCTTAGAGGAAGTAAATATGGAAGTTGTCTCGTTTTGGATACAAATAAGGGGGCTCCTGGCTTATCTTAGTTCAGAAGCAAATTTGAGGAGACTGGCAGCTAAGATTTGAGAGTTTGAGGTGCTTGAAGATCCCGTAAGGGCCAGGGGACTTTTGAGAGTGAAAGTAGCGGTTGATACCTCCAAACCCCTAACAACAGGATATTGGCTACCAAGGGATAACAATAATGAAACTTGGATTGAGTTTCGATACGAAAGGCTGTAGGACTTCTGTTACCGCTGTGGAAGGATCAGCCACGCGAATATTGAGTGTTATTTTCCTGAGGTGAAAGGAGGAATGGCTGGATATGGAGATTGGACAAGATCATCACCGGTGAGGGACATCATTGAATCCCCAAGATTTCTGGCCATTACTACAAGAAGCTGAACTCAGCATTGAAGGAAGGATTATACTGGGGAAGTTAATGAAAGCAGTATAAATGAGACTATGGACCCTAAGTAAGCTGCACACCAATAGGAAAAGGGCAAAGGAACAAAAAGATGGCATATAATACAACGAAGGAGTGAGAGGCAGAGTCCAAACCCGGCCCAATGGATAATGGAAGGATGTGGGCCATTAGGGAACCATAGATTGGTTATGGGCTTTGAGCCAATGTAGATACCACGTGAATATGGCAACATCCCATCGGTGTTGATAAAGGAAATTCCAGAAGTGAATTATACACAAAGTGAAGGGGAACAATGGTGTCGTTCCAGAATCTACAGATTGCACAAAATTCACAGAGGATTGATTCAAGGATAGATCGGCCGGAGAGTGAGAGGCAACAGGTGGAGGGAGTCCCAAACAAAAATAAGCGGGAGATGGAATGACAGAGCAAAGAGAGGGGAAACTCATCTCAGAAAAAAAAAAAAAAAAAAAACAAATGAGGAGATCAGGATGGTAAAAGAAAGGAAGGAAAATGCAGTAGAGAGATGAAGGACAATGACCATCCCGAGGCGATGGAAAAGGAGAAGCTACAAGATGTCCCGATTGAGTACCAGGACATGTGGGACCACATGGAAGAGATCTCAGTAGGTGAGAAGAATGCTTTGATGGCAAGGAAAACGAGATGATCATCCCGAGGCGATGGCGGCTGGCTTTCAACAGCCGTAAAATCGCCATGATACACCTCTTTTGGAACTGCCGTGGTCTAGGGTTGGACATGGTAGATCGTGCTCTTCATGGGCAAATACGGAAACATAGACCCTCTACGATATTTCTATCGGAAACAAAAATGAAAGATCATAGAATAGAAGGGGTAAGAAGGAGGTCGGGGTATTCTAATGGGTTCAATGTGGCATCGGAAGGTAGAGCGGGAGGTCTTAGACTTTGGTGGGATGATTCGGTCATGGTGGAAGTAATGGAATCCTCAAAGAATTTTATTGATGCTAGATGTGGGTTGATTAATTCTTAAGTGGTGTTCCGTTTTACTGGAGTTTATGGCACTTCTTACAGGGCAGAGAAGGAGGATTTCTGGACGAACATGATTGGCAGATTTGGTCCGAATAGTATCCCTTGGATATGCTGCGGCTATTTCAATGAATTTATGTGGGATCACGAGAAATTAGGAGGTGCAAAAGTAAGATACAACATACCGAGATTCTTGGAGGATTTCATATGCAAGGTGGAGGTAATGGACTTGGGCTTCAATGGCCCCAAGTTTACTTGGAGAGGAACAAGAAACAGGAAGCTTGTGGAGGCACGTTTAGACAGGGGAATGGCAAATGCTGGTTGGTTGGCTCTTTGGCCAAACACTACGGTCACACATGAGACGACTTTGGGCTAAGGAGGGGGAGTGCAAAGAAATTGTTAGAAGAGCCTAGGAAAATCGTAAAACTTCAAGATTAATGCCTGTTGAAATCATTTAACCAGATGGAGCAGGGAGAAGTTTAAACAGCGTGGGAAGCAAATATAGGAGATGATGAGTCAATTAGATAATCTGTAAAGGGATTGTAGCGGGAATCTGTAGGAAATTCAAGCTCTATCTAAACAAGTGGATAACTTGTGGAGTCAGGAGGAGAAATATTGGCAGCAAAGATCGAGAGTTCAATGGCTAAACGAAGGGGATGCCAATACGAAATTCGTTCACCAAACAACCTTGCAAAGAAGAAAGAGAAACAATGTGATCTCGTTGAAAAATGGAAATGGGGAATGGGTGGAGAACTCGAGTTAGGTTCGACGTTTGTTTGATGAGTATTTCATGGACATATTCACTTCACCAGGGCAACGAAAGTGGGGGCATATGTTGGATTGTATCACCCCAAAAGTCACAGAAGCAATGAATGCTTCTCTTTCAGGTTTGGTCTTGGTCAAGGAGGTCAAGAGTGCTGCTATGCAGATAGGAGGGCTTAAAGCTCCCGGACCTAACGGTTTCTCAAAACTTTTCTACCAGGCACATTGGGATATTATAGCAGCAGATGTGAATGAAATAATTGGAGAAATGATGAACGGGTCCCAGAATCCTATGCGGATTAATGCTACCCCCTTGGTATTGATTCCTAAAGTTCAAAAACCTGAGTCCGTTTCTCAATTTCGTCCAATCAGTTTATGCAACTACTCTTACAAGGTGCTTTCAAAGGTCATCGCGAATCGTCTCAAGTTAATTCTTCCGGAGTTGATTTCTACAACCCATAATGCACTTGTGGTGGGTAGGCAAATTCAAGATAATATTGGTATAGCTCATGAGCTTTTCCACTTCCTCAAAACGAGAAGTACGAAACGCAAATTTAAGTTGGGAATCAAATTGGACATGCATAAAGCCTACGATATAGTGGAGTGGGACTTTTTATTGGCGGTAATGGAAAAGATGGGCTTCGACAGTAGATGGAGAAATATAATATTGGGCTGCATTTCCTCGGTCAATTTCGTCATCCTCCTGAATGGATAGCCAATACCCAAATTTGTGCCATCGCGAGGGTTCCACCAAGGTGACCCCTTATCCCCTTACCTTTTCCTTTTGGTCAATGAAGTTCTCTCACTTCGAATCCAGCAGGCTAGTGACCATGAATGGATAAAGGGAGTATAGATGAACCCAACAGGTCCATCTATTTCTCACATATTATTTGTAGATGATGCACTCATTTTTCTCAAGGCGGAGGAGGAGAATTGCCGACATTTAACTAATTTGATCGATGATTATTGCTCGGCTTCTGGGGAACAAGTCAATAAATCAAAATCGAGTGTTTTTTTCAGATCTAATGTGCCTGATACATTATCAAATCAGCTAGCAAGCACCCTCGGTATGGTGAGGGTCGGAGACCTGGGTGTTTATTTAGGGGTACCAGACATTTGGGCACGCTCGAAGAAAATTGGGCTTGCATATGTCAAAGGAAGGTTATTTGGTAAGCTTCAAGTGTGGAAGAAATCTACTCTTTCATAGGCGGAGCGAGAGGTCCTCTTTAAAGCGGTGGCGTAAGTAATTCCGGCATACCCAATGAACGTTTTCAAGTTTCCCACGATGTTCTGTAATGAATTGGACGCCTTGATTTCTAAATTTTGGTGGGGGCAAAAAGATGGGGAGAACCGGATCTATTGAGTGTTTAGAGAGAAGTTGGGCCGATCGAAAGAGGAGGGAGGGCTAGGTCTGAGGAGCATCGAAAAGTTCAACCATACCCTATTGGCAAAACAGTGTTGGAGATTGATTATGGAGCCCAACTCATTGTGGGAGAAGGTGTTTAAAGCTTATTTTTTCCCTAATGGCTATTTCCTCGATGCGAATCGGGGAGGAAGAGCCTCATGGGTATGGTTAAGCCTATTAGTCGGAAGAGATTTGCTGCGGGAGGGAGCACACTGGCAGATAATGGGCGGTACTGATGTTAGAGTTTTGGTTGACAGATGGATCCTCTCCATTCCTTTGGGTTTTCGTTCGCCGGTAGGCACAGTGCATGTCTCAAAAAATTTAAAAGTTAATTCGCTCATTTGTCCAATTAACGGGGCTTGGGATATTGAATTTCTGAAACCTTTTGTGGCGGAGGCAGAATTTGATGCTATCCTGGAGACTCCCATCGGTGATCCGAAGTTGAGGGATTAGTTGGTGTGGCTATTTGTGAAGAAGGGAAACTATTCGATCAAATCCGGATATTACTGGGCACTGGCTCAAAACCAGCCAACTTGAAGCATCTTCAATCACATGGCGGCCTCTATTCCCAAAAACTTATAGAAGTGAGTGTGGAGTTTGAAGGTTCCGCCCAAGATTGGGTGTTTTATGTGGAAGTCCCTTCACGGGGCAATCGCAACAATGGCCAACTTATATAGAAGGCGATCGTCTCCTTCACCCACCTGCCCCTTTTGTAATTTGCATGAGGAAACAATCACACACCTCTTCCTACAATGCCCGTGGGTGGAAGTGGCTTGGCTGGAGGGGACTCTGATCATAAGAATAAACAGGATGGACACTACCACATGGGCAAACAGGTTGAATGAAATATTTACTTCAGTCAATGGTTCGAAGGAAGAAAAATGTGCGTGCTTATCATATATTTCTTTTTCCTGCTGGCAGATATGGTTAGCCCGGTGCGATTTCCTGTTCAACCAGAAACCCATATACCCAAGGCAGGTATTGGCAACCACTCCCTCTCGATTAATGCTTACAAGGAGGCTACTTCTCCCCCAAGTGTGTGGACATCTCAGATCTAAGAGAATATCATCCATTGGATTCCTCCGTGTCAGGGCCTTGTGAAAATTAATGTGGATGCAAGTTGGATCGCAAGGGGGAGTATGAGGTTTGTGGGAGTGGTGGCGAAGGAAGGTTCTTGGTGGCTTGCAAATACGGTGTCAAGACGACAAGTGTAGCAATGGCAGAGGCTATGACTATCCTGCATGGTTGTAAGTTAGGGATTAATAAGGGTTGGAATTCTGTAATCATTGAATATGGCTCATCCGAATCCATTTCTTACCTTCGGGATAGGGTAAAGTTGGGCAGTTGGGAAGTTTTTCCCTTGTGAAATGCTACAGGATGGGGGAGGTCTTTTCAAAATTACCTTTGGTCTTGGTTTCCAAGACTGGCCAACTTGGCTGCAAACCTTTTGGCGTCACGGCGTTGTAGGGAGGTATGTGATTTTATTTGGGTCAATAGACCGCCATCTTCCCTGGTTCATGTTTTGTGTAATGACGGCCTTCCCTGTCCCCTAGATGATTAGGTAGTGTGAGGAGAGACGCTTTTAGCATTAGATGCGGCATCGTCGTTCCCTAACCTCCTTACACTACTCTTTTCCAGAGTTTATGTTGGCTGCTTGCCTCGGGGTAGGCTTTCTGTAATACTTTGGCATCTTTGCCCAATTTATGTTATATCCCGTTCACAAAAAAAAAGGGAGAAATTGCACTGTGCAATTGAACATTATTTGGGTATAAATTTCACTTTATTTACTAGGCTGCCACTGATTCTCTGCGCTGATCTTCATGCCGCGTGTTGATAATCATGGAAAGGCAGGGGTGTGATGGTCATTTTAGTCTGTAGGGTTTCGAACGGATTGGGGGTTTAGAGACTTTCATTTCCTTTCTTTCTGAGCTGCAGTGGGACTCGGTGACACCATGCTGTCAGGAGAGAGAGAGAGAGAGAGAGAGAGAGGGAGCGAGCAGAAAGAGAAGAGAGGGAGGGAGGGAGGGGAGAGAGAGATATGGATTTGGAGAGAGGAAGTCATGCGGCTTGCAGGCAGACAGAGTCACAGGGGGTGTACGATTTGGGAAGAGAGAGAAAGAGAGAGAGGGAGAGGGCGATTTTGGGGTTGGGCGACTGCAGGAGAGAGGGCGAGGGTTGTTGCATCCGTGTCACTCAGAGTGGGTTGAGAGAGAGAGAGTGAAAGTGTTGCGTTCTATGGTTTGAGAGTTGGTTTCGAGAAAGTGAGGGGGCCAGAGTAGGGGTAAGGCTTGGGATGGGTTTGTGGAATGGGGATGGATTAGTTACAAATAGAGAAGGGGATGAGGGTGTGGAATGTCAGGTTGAGGAAGGGAGAGGGAGGTCTACCAAACAACGTGGGTTGCAGAGCTACAATGAGGGAGATGGGCGTAGATTAGCAGGGATGAGAAGTGAGAGGGAGGAGTGAAGCTTGCGAAAGGGGGGTTGGATTGATTTTTCCTCCTCAAATCAAGGGTTGGTGTCGGGATTGAGGGGTGGGTCGAAAGTGGGTATAGTTATGAGGGAGAGAGGGATGGCAGAGACAGAGGTCATGGAGTTGGGCGTGGGAACTCCACAAATCAAGGGTTGCTGTCAGTGGGTGTTATTATCAGCAATGAGCATTACTGGGATTTGAGTTCTCTTAACCTTTTGATTAATTTTTTATATTTTGGCTTTTTATATAAGCTATGTAAATGTTTAATTTCCATTTGAAAACTTGGGGAATTCTAGGTATATTGTTTGTGGAAGAAGCTCAGTCTCAAACCCCTCAAACGATCTTGTGCTCACTCTTTGTTTTTTCTTTGCAGTAAAAGACTTCGCATGAGCCATAAGGTTACTGAAATTATAGAGTTGAAATTGTTAGTGTTTTTCTTTTGTGAATTATAAGCTTTGTGAAGTTATTGATTTGAAGAATGTTGTGCTGGAATGAAAATTTTGATTTTAATTATTAGATAAGCATGGAGTATGTAGGAATTCAACCCACGGCTAGCCAAAAGCCGCCTCGCTGGGCTGAGTCTGGTTCACAGGGAAGTGGTTCTGAATGACCTTTCGATGCCCTTGCCCTTATAGGTATTATTTGTTCAAATTGAAATTTCTAATAAGCAGTTAGAAGTAGGGAAGTTATAGCTTATTGTTTTGTGGAAGTTCAAGTCTATCTGGGTATTCTATATTGCCATTGTAACATGCTTAAGCTATTTTGTTGGTTGTAATATCATGTGTGTCATGAAGATTGTAAGGAAACACAGATGGGAGGAGCTCAAAACGCTTTGGTTGTTGGTCCATCTGCACTAAGGGCACCGTGTGTAATTTCTTGCTTGCAGGTGTATTAATCTTTGTTTTCGCGTTTATTTAATATATATTTATGTTGCACATGTTTCAACTTATGCCTCTTCGCATATTTATTTGCGCCTATTGATTCGGTGACTCGAGCTTTGTAATTCGCAACGGTGTTGAGTCTACACGCAGGCACGAAGGCCGAGTCGACTCACCAATGACTCTACGAGTTCGCAAATCTGTGAAGGTACATATAGCGTGATGTTAAATTTACCCAATTTTTTATTTTGATATAGTTAAGAGTTTTTGGGTTTTTTACTGTTCAATAAAGCGGTAGTTAAAGCGGACATCTTTGTGTCCGTACAGTTGGTTGGAAATGAAAATTGCCCTGCATTATTTGTTAATTAAGCAAACTGTATGCAGGCTTTTAATTATATTGGTTGTTTTGGAATTTCATAAAATATTTTCTGTATTTTTATAGGTTGGAGCACCAGGAACGTGATACTCAGTCTAAAATCTGAACACAGTGAAGAGCTAAAGCATATCCAACTGCAAGCTGAAAACGAACTGAGAGAGGTTGAAATAAATAGCTTTGAATTAAGTTGGAACTGCTAATTTAAGTAGAGTGTTATATGCTTATGTTACAAAAAAGTTTATCATTTTCATAGAAAATAACTTCAATGAGGAGTGAACATGATGCTGAGCTGACAGGTTTGCTGCTTCAGCATGAAGATGCGTGTGAGAAGATGCTGGATGAATTGGATCTTCAAAAGTCTAAAGTACAGATTGACCATCAAATTATTGATATTTTTGTACCTTTTACTTACGTAATGATAATTATCTCAGGAGGAGAAGCAGAGGGCATTACTGCAAATGCAGTGGAGAGCCCTCTGAAGGAGGCGCACGATATCCAGTCCCAGATTAAGAGTGTTATGCGCTCACACGTCCCTTATTTCAAATAACTGTCTGAGTAATCTCTCTCTCTCTCTTCTCACTGAATTTGTGTGCCTTTGATGAATTTAAAATATTAGCTGTGATTTTGCTTTTCTTTTATTCCAGAATGTGTGGTATAAATTCATGCTGGATTGATTTGTACTTAAAGTTAGTAACTTTGATATTTTTTTTAAGGGTTTACTCATGCATATTATAACTTAATTAAGGACCACTGTGTAAACACAATTGTGTTTCATGTGTGTGGTAAACTGTTTTTATATGGTTTGTGTTCTTAGGATTGGCATGTTTAGTTGTTTTGTTTGGGGTTCCTTTTTTTGGGTCGATATATTCTGAAGTTGCAGAGAACCAGTAGTAAATAACTCACGGTATAATGATTTAATAGTATTTGAATTATATGTCATTCTGCTTCGTAAATCAAATTGCTAATGCAATGTGTTTGATTTGTTTCCTCTTGAGGTACTTCTGAGGCCGGCTGCCAGCCTAATGCAACTAATCGCATCATGCAAGATTAATTTATCCACGTTCGAGAATTTCTCATTGTACAATTCTACTGCATTTTGCTTTAAATTGAAATTGAAATTATAAAATTATGGTTTTGGTTATGCAGTTTGTGGATATATGCTTTTGTTGATTTTTGCTACGATAATGATGGAATCTAGAGGATCGCGGCCAGTCGATCTGAGGTTTGTACTACTTTTTATTCCTTTCTTTCTTTCAGTGAATTTCTTGAAATTGACGACGCACGTTCTGATTCTTGCTGTGTTTGGGAGTGGAGAAAGCTCTGGATTAGCTTTGATCGCTTGAATTTTGTCTTATTTGGACACAAAATCCTACTATTGGGCAAATTTGTGAAATTATAATGGAATCGCAAATTTGTTAGCTATACCTTAGATTCTTGGTTGCATATTCACCTTCCCACAACTAATTTCTAGGATCTACGGTTGCAATGCTTTTGATGCATGAAGGAAGGAAGAAGCTACTACTCTTATGGAGCTTCTTTGGCAGGGTAAGTTGAAGTTACATATAATTTTTTTCGCTCACAGAATTCATTATCTTTCTATATTGGCAATTAGCAGGGTCTGACAATTGGTAAAGTGTGAATAAATGTGTAGAAGTTTGAATTGTACAGATGAAAGTGAATTTTAACGACTCAAACTTAGATTTCTTGATAATTTGATCCGTCTTTCTTTCATTTGTGTTCGACTATTTTACTTTTTTTCTTTATGTAAGTACAAATATTGATCGAAAGCCATTGAAACTACTTAATGACTGCGAAACTGTTTGTGTTAAAAGAACATAATATCATGTAAAGCTTAAATTTTGGGCACTTAAATATATGTTTATTTTTTCACTCGCATGAAAATTCAATTGGGTTTTTTCCTGTCTCCAAGAATTTTTCTTTCTTTGGTTACTGATTAATTCATGTGGTGGGAGTTTAGTTTTTGCTTTGCTGCCTATGTATGTATGATTTGAAATGGACAGTTCAATTTGTTGTATATTAATTTGTAATATAAAAGCTCGAAGGAGAGGTGAATTAGAAACAATGGTGAGAGAGGGATGGAGTTGAGTTGAGAGTTTACGGGGTTCACTTTAATTTCTGTATGATGCCCCTGGTATTACTAGATCATTGAGACTTATGTTTGGTTGATTAATCAATAATTTGAAATATTTGAAGTGTAACTTTTCTTTAAGGGAATTGTTATTAGCACTCCAAAAATCTGATTTGATACTCTAAACTTTCTATTATTAGTAAGTAAAATACACTTGTGAGGAGTGGAGAATGAGATTTTTGGAGTGCTAATAACAATTCCCTTCTTTAATTTCTTTTCCTTTTGTATTGTCATTGGATTCATTTCGTTTTTCTGCTTAATTTGTCTTGAGAATGTTTGCATCTTAATACTTATCTCGAATATGTTAATTTGTCCCATTTTCTATATAATGTGCAATGTGAATGTAGGTTATTCTTGATCTTCAAATAGTGATTATTTGACGACTTCTCCAAATTTGGCTACTCAGCCTTTCAAATACAGAGTTGCGGATGAGAGAGGAGTCAGATGAGCTAGAATTGGGTTTGTACTATACTAAATTATTTGTTTAGATACCAATAAAAGATATAATTGCCCAATTCAGTTTTGCATTTTCAATGTCTTAATCATTTTCCTTTGATAGCACTTAGTTTTGATTTGTAAATGAACTATATACTAATTAAAGATATGGTTGCTCAATTCAGTTTTGCATTTTCAATGTCTTAATCATTTTTCTTTGATAGCACTTGGTTTTGATTTGTAAATGAACTATATACTTTATATTGGGTCACAGTATAATGTTTAACATTGAATTTGTAAGACAGTTTAGCAATTTTTTCAAAAACTAACTATTCCTGCCAGATGCTCAAGTATTATGCCTTCTACTTTTCTACTTTCTCTTCATGTAGTAAGCTGATTACTTGACACGATGAGTAATACAGATGACGCAATATGATCCACAAATGAATGGTTTCTTATAGCATGCATACATAGCAAGCAAAGTATCACTTCATTGGTTCTTAATTAGGTACTACGCCGTCTTTTTAGTTAATTTATGTGGAAATTATTCATTTATATCGTGGATAATACATTCAATGCCCGCAGCAAAGCGCGAGCACATTTTCTAGTTTGAGTTTAAAAGTGGTGGTGAAAGTTATAATATTTGCAATCCGCACAACATCATATTTAACTTTTAATGTTTAACTCATATATACCATCTCTGCAAACATCTTATCGTGTTCAACTCTCTTTTCTACAACAAAGCTATCGTTTCGCCTAAAAAAAAACATCTTGTTGCAGTCATATTTAGAATAGGAATGTGATTGTGTAAATCCTGAAGAATATGGGATAGTATCTTATATTCCTATTAGGACTAGATTACCTATTAAATGTTGTAATCATAAAGGGAAAGGTATTTACCCTTTCTACTACTATAAATAAAGGCACAATGGGGTGAATCAAACACACCTCACAATTAACTCAATCTCTCTTCTCTCCAAAGTGGCCGGCCCCCTCTCTCTCACTCTTTCCCTAGATCGCTCAATCAAATAGGCCTACAACACGTTATCAGCATGCTCTTGCCAGAAGCTAAGGAATTGACGAGCTAAGGAATTGACGCATCGTAGGAGGAGGCTATCATCCACTACATTCAAAGGCTTATTTGTTTTCTGCTACTCAGGTACGCTTAAAATAAAGTAAGATATTTGAAACGACCCATGAAGCATGAAAACATTCCCCATGATGCATGAACCCCCTATGTTTATATTTTCCTTCCGATATATATATATTCATATATTCATATATATATATCTTTGTTTCATGCATCGCACAATTAAATTGTTATGTGGAATTTGTGAGTCAAAGTATAAAAACAAATTAGAAGTAAGTTAGGGTTTCCTAAACCCTAAGGGATTTGAAAAAAAAAAAAGAAAAAAAAGGGGAACTTGGGATTTGGTGCGCCATGCACCATCCCCGTGCGCCAACAACACCAGGCTTCGGCCTGGGAGGGTTTGTTTGCTGGGCCTGCAGCCCACGACCTTCATGGCCCGCACCCATATTAGCCAGCCCATGTGGCTGGGCGACCCATGCACACACGGCACAAAGCTAGCCCTCGGGCTGGGCTTCCCACAAGGCCCACGACCTGGTTTTCCCGTGTGCTACCCAAACAGGCCAGTTTTTCACTGGGCCCTTTCCCCCGTGCCCCCCTCGGTCCCACCCAGCTGCGGCTGGGAGGTTCTCACTCACCCGTGGCCTGCAGTCCACCCCAAGGTTCTACTTAAGGCACCCATACCGTGCCTTAAACCGCGGCACAAAGCCCAAATTATTTGGGGCTCTAATTTCGATCCAATAATATTATGTTAATATTATTTTGCTTCCACAATCGACCCTGTATGGCCCAATTTATTGAATTAATTAAAAGTGACCTGCAGTCCGTTAATCTGATAATGAATCCAAAATTCTTGACCTGAAGATCACTTTTGGACATTAACGATTCAATAATTTCTCTTTATACTTTGAACCGTCATATACTTTCGTAGTAACGAAACTCTCACACTTGAGTTCCCGAAGAAACTCAAATCCACTACACTTAGTTAGTATATTGCATTCTGTGTTTCTTGCAGGAACCTCTCATTATGAACTAATTGTTCATAAAATACTAAATTGAACCTGTAGTTTCAAATTTAGTGCCTTTGAAACCTGAAGTTTTCATTCAAAACATACCACATGAAACCTGTAGTTTTCATGAATAAATTAAACCAATACATGTCTAAAGAACCTGTATGTTCTACGATAGATGTGTATGGCTTACCATATGACTAATCACGTTTTTTCCCTCCGTTTTAGGGACATGTCGAACTTGAACAAGCTCGATTTCACCGCTCTAGAAGTCTCTGGAAGAAACTATCTGAAGTGGGTTCAAGACGTGAAGCTCCATTTAACTGGAAAGGGCATTAGAGCTGCCATCGAGATTCCTATCGCCGACAAACCCATTGACGGAGTTCAGAAGGCTACTGTAATGATCTTCATTCGAAGACACATCCATGATGCACTGCAGACCGAGTATCTCGCTGAAGAGGACCCACGCACCCTCTGGCTTGCTCTGGCTGACCGTTTCGATCACCAGAAAAACATATACTTGCCTGAAGCAAGACACGACTGGCAGCATCTTCGCTTCCAAGACTTTAAGTCTGTGAATGAATACAACTCTGAAGTTTGTAGAATCCGTTCTTTGTTGAAATTTTGCACAGTGGAACTCACCAAATCAGATCTCTTGGAGAAGACCTATTCGACCTTCCGTGCCACCAATATTGTCCTACAGCAACAATATAGGGCACAAAAATTCACCAAGTCCTCGGATTTGATCTATGTTTTACTTCTCGCTGAAAAGCAGAACCAGCTTTTGATGAGAAACCATCAAGCTCGACCCACTAGCTCGCACGCCGCGCCTGAAGCACATGCGACTAATTATCGCAGCCAGAAACGACGACAGACTCGTCATGGCCGTGGAAATGGGAGACAAACCCAACCACGGGCCCAAGGTCAACAGAGTGCTGCACCTAAGGACAGAATTGCGACCCAGCAGCGTCCACCACTCGCCCCTAAGGTCCCAAACTTCAAGAACAAGGGCAAAGCTCCCATTCAGGCTGCTTCTACTGAATTGGACATGTGTTATCATTGTGGATCAAAAGATCATTGGTCACGCGTATGCCGAGCTTCCCCTGAGGCTATTGCCAAGTATCATTCCCGTCGTGAGTCTAACTTTGCACATGTGGATCATCTGGAAGATGCAACTACATCAATGGAGATATCAGATTTCCAGGAGGCGTCAGCATCTATGGACGAATAAATTAGACATGATTTTAGGGCGTTTTACCCCTAGTGGCCAAACCCACTAGGAGTGGCCGGCCCCTACCCTATTTTATTAGGCTTATGGTTTAATTTCTGAACAATTTTCCTAAGTACTTGGAATAATTTGTTTGGTTTTGGTTTGTTTTGAATTATGGATTGTTATTTGATTGGATATTATTTTCTCGAATCGTTTAATTGAATGAATGGAATTATATTTATACATGTGACCAATTCAATCAATTTCTTTCTAGGTATGTCTAGTGGGGAAGTTAGTTGTCTGGCAGATAGTGCAACCACACACACCATCTTGCGTGAACGACACTATTTTACTAACTTGATACCTAAGAAAGCTCATTTGACAACTCTCTCAGGCCCATCCAACCTGATTGAAGAATACGCAAAGGCACGTATCATGTTGTCCAATGGTACAATCTTGACCATTAAGGAGGCCCTCTATTCTCCACGTTCCGGAAGAACGTTGCTGAGTTTTAGAGATATTCGAGATAATAAATATCATCTTGAAACCACTGATGACCATGGTTCTGAATATCTTTGTATCACTTCGTACGAATATGGCCATAAGCATATTCATGAGAAGTTGGAACGTCTGCCGAGTGGGTTTTACATCATAACCATTCGGGGCATAGAAGCCCACACAGTGGCCGGCCCTATGCTTGAGTTCCAGGACACTTTGTTTCTTTGGCACGATCGTTTGGGACACTCTGGACGTGACATGATGCGCCGTATCCTCAAATCTTCTCACGGGCATAAGTTACATCCCTATGCTAGGGACATGCCAAGCGTGTTCTATAGGGAAGTTGAATATTCAACCCTCCCACACAAAGATTATTCACGACCCCCCTAAATTTCTTCAGAGGATTCAAGGGGACATTTGTGGACCTATCCAACCAACCTACAGACCATTTAAATATTTTATGGTGTTGGTTGATGCATCGACAAGATGGTCACATGTTTGCTTGTTGTCCACACGCAACGCCGCGTTTGCTAAACTCCTAGCTCAAATCATTAAGCTAAGGGCTCACCACCCTGATTATCCGATCAAGTTGATTCGATTGGATAACGCTGGAGAGTTTACGTCACAGACTTTTGACGAGTATTGCATGTCAGTAGGGATTGATGTGGAACATCCTGTGCCCCATGTTCATACCCAAAACGGCCTGGCAGAAGTTTTCATAAAGCGCCTTCAAATGATAGCTCGGACTTTGGTTATGAGAACCAAACTGCCGGTATCTGCCTGGGGCTAGGCAATACTGCACGCAACTATGTTGGTCCGCCTGAAGCCCATCTCTACCCAACCACATTCACCGTTACAGTTGGTCACTGGATACCAGCCTGATGTCTCGCATTTACGGGTGTTTGGGTGTGCCATTGATGTGCCAATAGCACCGCCACTACGTACCAAAATGGGTCCTCAGAGAAAAATGGGAATCTATGTCGGTTATGATTCACCATCAATTGTTCGATACTTAGAACCCTTGACAGGAGATCTCTTTACTGCACGTTTTGCGGATTGTCACTTTGATGAGACAGTCTTCCCGTCGTTAGGGGGAGATAAGCATGCTAACGTTCCCGTAGAACACAGCGAATTATCGTGGTATGCTCCCACTATGTCTCATTTAGATCCCGCACTGCCCAGTCTGAAAATGAGGTGCGACGAATTATAGATCTTCAGAGCATTGCTCAAAGCATGCTAGATGCTTTTAATGATCTAGCAAAGGTGACAAGATCACATATACCCGCTGCAAACACACCTGCAAGGATAGATGTACCCCGTGTACGTCAACAACCCGCCTGGGAAGGCCGGGCCGTCCCCGAAGGTGGGGAGGCCGTACCCTCCACGCGGGAAGGTACATTGGTGACTTGCCAATCATCTGCTCCGACCCTGAAGCGTGGCAGACCCCCTGGTTCAAAGGATTCACAACCCCGGAAGAGGAAAACTTCACCAACTAGTGACCCTAGTTTGAATCTGACCATCGCTCACTCATCCGTTCCAATGCATGAGGTTATTCTAGATTACGGTGATGCTTCAGATGAAACATTGCTACAATTTACTCTTATAATTAAATTGTAGATTCATACCACACATGTGTTACCTAATACCCCATATATTATAACTATTGTATACAGAATTGACTAAGGAATTATATTTCTACATGGTATCCGCCTAACTAGGTCCTAGGGTTCCCTGTTTTCTCTCCCGAAACGTTACCTTCTCCGATTGCTTTTCCTCTTCCTCCACCATCTAGGTTTACGGTTTCTCCCCTTGTCCCGCCATGTCTACCTCCTCCTTTTCCCTTCCTTGTTGGTTATAACCTTTGGCTCCCATCCTATCCCCTCCTACGATCCATGATCATACACACAAAGCCACGGATGCCTAACCTTGAAACATTAACTCATTTCATTTTGCAAATCCTTTGATCATTGTGATATTTTGTAACGAACTAATGTTTTTTTTATTACGCTCTTATTTTAGGTATGTAATATGATAATTTAGTATTATGTTTTTCATTTGATTATTTATTAATTTAAAATATATTTTCTTTAATAGATAATAGGTTGGGTCATATTAATCATTAATATTAATGGGTCGATTTCGAGTCAGGTTATATTACCCGTTTATTTTAACAGGATTTACACAGATACAGCATATTAAGATTTCTGATATGATACGAAAACGACATGAACACAAAAAACAAGACACGAATGCTAGATTTACCCAAACCATTTTTAACAATTTGAAACCCAAATTTGATGACCCAAATCCGTTGGTAGGGAAATCCCCACCGGCGGATGGAAAATCTCATAAAGCAACTCCGAGCTCATCGATTCAAGCAAGAAGTTCTCTACCAAGCTTAAAACCCCGATTATGAGATTTATTAAACATGTAGATTTTCTAGCTTTGAGTTTCAATATATTTTTCATATATTCAAATGTACAAGTGACAAGGTATATATAAGAGAGGAGAGGGAGGAGATGGAGGAGATGTCCGGGTAGTTAGCTGCAGCAAGCAGCTAACCAGGAAAGGAGGAAGAAGGCTGTCTATCACAGCCAACATCTCACCAAATCAGTCATCTTCCTTAGATTAAGGAAAAGCTTTATCTACTTTAAACTAATTAGTCACTTCCCTTAAAACAAAGAAAAACTGATTTACACAATATGGCCTTAAGCTTAGCTAACCAGGAAAGCTAACCCTAAACCCATCGAGACACACTTCATTCCTTCAACACTCCCTCTCAAGCTGGATCAATGAGGTTAATTGAGCCAAGCTTGCCCAAAAAACGATGAAACGAAGACGATGCCAGAGCCTTGGTCAAGAGATTTGCCAGTTGATCATGGCCTCTAGTGAAGACGGTCCGTATGACTTGAGTTTGAACTTGAGCTCGAATAAAATGACAATCCACTTCTATATGTTTGGTTCGTTCATGAAACACTAGGTTAGCAGCAATGTCCATTGCTGCTTGATTATCGCACATAATGGACATTGGAGAAGAAGTGGAGAACCCTAAGTCAGAAATGAGCCCTTTCAGCCAAATAAGTTCACATGCAGTGACTGCCATGGCTAGATATTCAGCCTCAGTGTTGGAGCGAGCTATGACCGGTTGCTTCTTGCTCTTCCAAGTGACAAGGTTGCCACCCGCAAATGTACAATATCCTGTGGTAGATTTTCTATGAAGAGCGTTCCCTGCCCAATCTGTATCCGTGTAGCCACTAATGTCAATCGACTTATGGTTGTGCATGATGATGCCTTGCCCTATTGAACCTTTAAGATAGCGTAGAATTCTCTTGACAATGTGAAGGTGATCAGCAGTGGGAGAATGCATAAATTTACTTGCCAAACTCACTGTATAGGTGATATCTGGGCATGTAATGGTGAGGTAAGTTTTCCTACCAACCGCTGATAATAACTCACATCATGCATGGCTTCACCTTTAGTGTTGAGTTTCAGTTTACAGTCCACGGGAATGATGGCAGGTTTGCAGTCAAGCATGTTGGCTTCCTGAAGAAGATCTAGGACATATTTGCGTTGATGTAGGAACAGCCCCTTTGAAGAAGTTGCCATTTCAATGCCCAAAAAATACTTGAGTCGCCCCAGATCTTTGATAGCAAATGTTTGATGTAGAGAACGTTTTAGTGCCTCAATTTCAACAGAACTATCCCTTGTGATGATGAGATCATCCACATAGATGAGAACCACCAACTTCCCACTGGTACCAGTTCTTACAAACAGTGAGGAATTAGCATTACTTCGCACAAATCTAACCTTCTCAAGTACTGAACTGAGCTTGGCATACCAAGCTCTTGGAGAATGTTTCAATCCATATATTGCCTTGTACAATTTACACACCACATTGCCTTTAAGATCACCTAGCCTTGAGGAGGCTGCATGTAAACTTCTTTTTGTAATTCTCCATGAAGAAAGGCATTCTTCACATCCATTTGATAGAGAGACCATCCACAATTAACAGCTACTGGGAGTAAGACTCTCACGGAATTCATCTTGGCCACATGAGCAAATGTTTCTTTATAATCTACCCCAAAGGTTTGGGTGAACCCTCGAGCAACAAGTCTAGCCTTGTGTCTCTCAACAGAACCATCTGACTTGAATTTTGTTTTGTAAATCAACGACTTCCAACAGCTCTATTTCCTGGTGGTAGTTGAACTAAGCTCTAAGTTTTGTTTTCTTCCAGAGCATGAAGCTCATCTGCCATGGCTTGATTCCATTATGATAGAAGATATGCTTCTTGGAAACTCCTAGGTTCATAGTGTTTATCAATTTCACTGAGAAATGCATCATGAGATTTAGAGAACTCTCGAAAACTGATGCACTCTGTGATAGGATGTCGTGAGGCATAAGTAACATAGTCCTACAACCTAGTTGGAGGTTTCCTAGTTCGAGGAGGGTTCCTTTTGATCACTTGAGACTCAATAGGAGTTTGAGAGTGATCAGAATGGGACTCATCGTCCCTATCACTAGCAGTAATCGGACTAGCAGTGATTAATTCAGTCTGCACTTCTTCTCTAGTTGAACCCACAGAGATTGGGTTTTCTTCCAACACTGAATGATCAAAGTTTGAGGGAGTGGAAATAAGCCAAGCAATTCCTCCCCCTGACTTGTAACCTTTGGAAGTGAAGTAAGGATAGTCCTCTTCGAACTTCACATCTATTGACACAATGCACTTCTTACTGACAGGATTGACACACTTATAACCCTTTTGAGTGGTGGAGTACCCCATAAACACACACTTTGTAGCCTTGGCATCCAATTTGTCACGATTCACGGCTTGAATGTGAACAAAGCAAACACATCCAAACACCTTGAGATATGTCAAACTGATTTTTCTACCTTTGAGTATTTCATAGGGAGATTTGTACTCTAGCACACGACTAGGGAGTCGATTGATGAGATAAGTGGCAGTGAGGATAGCAAATGACCAAAACTTCTTGGGAACATGCATGTGAAGCATGAGAGCACGAGTTTTCTCCAAGAGATCCCTATTCTTTCTTTCGGCTACTCCATTTTGTTGGGGGGTTTCCACGCAGCTGGTTTGATGGATGATACCCTGAGAATTTATGTATTGAAGCATGTTGTTGGATAGGCATTCAGTGCCATTGTCTGATCTTAAAACTTTGATGTTTGATTGGAATTGAGTTTTAACATGCATATGAAACTCTTTAAAAATGTTTGAGACTTCATTCTTTGATTTCATGAGGTATAAAAAACTCATTCGTGTGAAGTCATCAACAAATAGAACAAAATACTTAAATCCTTCCATTGATTCAGTGGCTGGTCCCCATACATCAGTGTGAACCATTTCAAAAGGTTCACTTGTCCTAGACATTGAATTACCAAAAGGTAGTCTAGTGAACTTAGAATATTGGCAGGTATCACAAGTAAGAGGAAATTTACAAAAGAAAGGAAACAATTTTGACAAAACAGCGTCTGAGGGGTGAGCTAATCTTTTATGCCAAAGTTGGTTTTCATCTATGGACTTCGATTGAGCTTGAAAAACCTGAGGAAAACAGGCATCTTTGCACAGGTAGTAAAGTCCATTTATGAAGACCTTTTCACCAATCATCTTCATGGTGAGAACATCCTGAAAAATCACCTTTTCTGGTGAGAAAATAGCACGGCAGTTTAGGGTATTTGTTAGTTTGCCAATTGACAGGAGTTAAAAAGGAAAGGTTGGTACATATAAGGCAGTGGAAGGTGTTTTGTGTGAGAGTAAATTTATTTTTCCTTTGCCCAAGACTAAGACATTTTTTCCATTTGCAACTGAAACATGTGAAGGACTTGGAAAACGTTTAAAATGATGCAAGTTAGTGACTTTGTTTGTCATGTGATCTGTGGCGCCTGAATCTATTATCCAACAATCATTTTCAGTACTAGGTAACAGAGCAGTAGTGAAGGCTTTGAGTATACCTAGTGCATCCTCATGTGATACTTTCTCATTTCCTGCAACAAAGCCAACAAACTGTCCTAACATAGCTGTATGACTACCTTCATCCTTGCCTTGAGCTTGTGAACCTCCTCCGTGTCCTTTACTTTGAAGGTAGGCTGCAAATTCATTGATGAGTGACAATGGATTGGCAGTGAACTCCATGGACCCTTGTGCATTAGCAAGTTGAGCCTTGGGGTGAGAGTGAAATTGCTGAGAGGACCTTGGTATTATCTTCCTATCTTTGGTGAACTTAGGCTTGAGTTCAGGATGAAGTTCCCAACATTTTTCTTCCACATGACTGACACCATTGCAGTATTTGCATTTTAGGTGTGTATTTCTACCCTTGTACCCTTTTGTTTCTGAGTTCTTGTAGTTTGAGGCATACACACGAGTCTCATTTAATCTCGAGTTGTGCTCAACATTCATCACTTTCTTCCTTGCTTCTTCTCGTTGAATGGTTGCACAAACATTGTTGAAGGTGGGCAGTTCTTGACTCATCGAGATGTAGCTCCTTAGATCCTCATATTCAGAGTTCAAACTCCCTAGCAGCTGATAGATTCTGTCTTCCTCAGCTCGTTTTAGGAGAATGGTAGGATCTATGGTATGAGGAAGATATACATCCAACTCATTCCACATGGCCTTGAGGCTCCCAAGGTGTTGAACAAAAGCTTTCCCTTCTTGTTGGGCAATGGCAATGTCCTTCTTTAGTTGAAATACTCATGCATAATTGTTTTGATTTCCATACATATCTTGCAAGGCTTTCCAAATATCAAGTGACGAATTGTAATAGCTGAATATCTCAGCAACATGTTTCTCCATGGTGTTGAGGAGTAAAGACATGACCAGCTGATCCTTGCATAGCCATGCACTCTACTCAGACGAGGAGCTGTTTGGAGCTTCATTGCTTCAGTTGACAAACCCTAATTTCCCTCTGCCTCCGAGAGCAAGTGAGACAGCTCGGGACCAAGGGAGATAATTGAACTCGTTCAAGAGAACTGAACACAGACGTTGATTGGTGTTAACCTCAACTTCTGCAAGATTTGAAGAGAGGCTATGCTGAGTTTCCTCATTGCGACGCTGGGCTTTCTTATTGCGGTTTACCGAACTTTCTTCAGCCATGGCTCAACAATAACAAACGATAACGAAGCAGAAAAAAATTGGAAGAGACAGGTTACAAAAGAACCTGCTCTGATACCATGTAGATTTTCTAGCTTTGAGTTTCAATATATTTTTCATATATTCAAATGTACAAGTGACAAGGTATATATAAGAGAGGAGAGGGAGGAGATGAAGGAGATGTCCGGGTAGTTAGCTGTAGCAAGCAGCTAAGCAGAAAAGGAGGAAGAAGGTTGTCTATCACAGCCAACATCACACCCAATCAGTCATCTTCCTTATATTAAGGAAAACCTTTATCTACTTTAAACTAATCAGTCACTTCCCTTAAAACAAGGAAAGACTGATTTACACAATATAGCCTTAAGCTTAGCTAACCAGGAAAGCTAACCCTAAACCCATCGAAACACACTTCATTCCTTCAACAAAACATTACCACGACCAAATCGATTTTACTTTTTGTTTTCTTGTTAAACATGAAGCACTACTTAAACTTATCTTCCTCGGGCCTTTTTGCAATTTTGATTTTAATTTCTGATCAAATATTGAGTTTGTCTTAGTTGTGGAGCAAAAAATAATTCCAAAATTTTTAGATGCGACACGTGAATTTCTGCTCAAAAAATATAAAATTGCCCCCATTAAATGGGCAGACTCCTTAGATGTGACAACCAGTCCCTAATTTTATATTTTTATTAATTTTAAAAGCATGAATTTACGAAAATGCCCTAGAGGCAAGAACTTTGACTTCCATTGACCATCGGTTAGAAAGACGTAGGACTCATTCTTTTAGCGTATCCTCGTAGTACTCGTCACTATGAATGCATAGGCGAAAACCGTTTGCGAGTCCGGATTATACCGGTATAGTTACAGACGTTTGAAATTGACTAGTTAAAGTTTAGTTTTAAATTATTTAAGCTCCCACCTTGTGGGAATGGTCACCAATCAAATTATTTCCTTTCAAATGGCATCCAATCAGACTTCACCAAGCCCATTTGCATCAACCAATCAGAAAAAAAAAAAAAAAACAGAAAAAAGGGAAAGCTCCCCGTGCACTCGTGCCCAAGCTAGTGTGACCACCCATTTTCCAAGGCCAATTCCGGCCAACTCTGGTGGAGTTTTTCGACGAAACCACCACCATCATGAAGCTATCATTCCCCTCTATAAAACCCACCTAAGAACCACCTTGATAACCACGGTATGTGGCGGTTTGAGGCCACGAAAGTCGACGAAAATCAACGGTGCTCCGGCCACCATTTTCCATTTTCCGGCGAATCAGCAAAGCGATGGCCGATGCCACCACTTGGGCTTTGTAGCTCATCATCCCAGGAGCAAATCCCAACAACCCTTGACCCCGTTGGACCACCGTAGACGACGGATCGACGCTGGGAAGTTTTAGGCACCCGCCGGCTTTGTGGGCAAAATTGACCATCTTCCGTCCACTTTTGGACTTCGTGGCAGGTATGAAAGTTGTTCCTCTCATTGAGATCTTCACTTTTGTGAAATTTAAGAATTTTTAGAAATAGTGAAATGTTCCGGCGAACCATGGCAAGTGGGCTGAGATCCCACCTGACCTTTCTAGGCTAATTTGGATGCTCTGATTCCATGTTTGACATCCGTTTAGTGAAATTACAATGTTTTAATGTGGTTTTGTAGTTGACCACCTAGTTGGCAGTCACGGGGTCCCTGCATGAATTGATGATCCGACCGTTGGATCGTCACCAAACCTTAGTACCTTATTGTACGTAATATTTGAGGATCATAGAAACTTACGGATCGGGAATCTGATTTACGGATCTTTCCAAATTAGATTTGTAAGTTCATAAATTAAAATGTCGGCTGCAACTTTATTTTAGCAATTGGCGGAGATTTGACCATTGTATCGTTCTGAAACTTTAGGATGCTGTTCTAGAAGCTTAATGTGTATTTATGGAAGTTACAGATCAGAAATCCGACATACGGATCTTCCGTATCGAATTACGTAGTATTGTGTACCCTACCGTCGACCTTTGACGATGGTTGACTTTTGGTCAATAGGTTTCAAATCATTCTAGAACGTGCTTGGGAATGTGTTTTATGTCAGTGGCGTGTTCTATCGATAAGAATCCTGAGTTGTGATTTGATAATTATTTTAGGCGACGATCGTTCATGACGCCTTGATATTCGTGCTAAGGAATTGTAGCGCGGACTCCAGGTGAGTGGGCAGTTTGTTTTTATACCTTTACATAGTTATAGTTTCAAAAAATGCGTATTTATTTCACTTTTACGCTTATACTGCCAAGTATCGTTATTGTGATACTAATTGTGATAAATGCTGCTATATGGTTGAGATATTATTGTCATGACATTCATGCATATTTGTACATGCTCATCTTGGTGCACCCGGGTGTTAGTACTCCGCCCAGGGCTAGGCCAGTCCTTCACGTATATGTTCACATCCGCACCATTCGCTCACCTTGGATCCAAGTTAGGTGCCAGTCCTGTCGTACATATTGCATTCGCCAATTTCGACTCGTATGTGACCACGCCTTGGGGCCAGTCTTCACATGATCGTAGTACTAGAGCGTATTGATTACACCCAGTCATGTCGTACATGTTGCATTATGCAACTCCGACTCGTGTGCTAGCATAGATTGATGAGCAATTGATTATACTTGTTTATCACATGATTTTATTACTGTGGCATTGATATATCATGACTTGACATATTTTTTGGTTATAATGTTGTTGTAATATTGTTTATATACCTACGTAGTATGTTTTCAGGAAACTATACTTGTTTTATGGCGAGGGGTTAGTATATTCGAAAATAAAGGTTTTCTTACAAGCGTTCTTTTGCTGACCTACTCAAGTTTGTTTTTCGCTCCTCCAGGTTTAATAGATGTGCTTACGTGTAAACGAGGGTTCTGGAAAATCTCAGGAGATGGTTATCTTCAGTGGTATAACCCTCACCCTAATTACTGTACTGTTCTTATGCTCTACCAGCACGTGTGAAATGGGTGCAATCCTGCTCACCCGCGCACTCTTTTTTTTAGGCACTTTTAGGTTTAAATTTATTCACATTCTTTTTCCACTACACTACACTTTTTGGTTTTGTCACCCTCCAGGTGTCGGCCAGCACAACTCGATTCGGAGTCCAATTGGACTTTCCGGGTCGGGGTGTGTCAGTTTGGTATCAGAGGATAAGTTTGGGCAGTATTGCATTCATCACACGCGTGATGGAAGCATTCTTGGTTTTTGAACCTAATTCTCGAATCTTGCTACCTGGTTGAGCACGAAAAGCGTGTTAACTTTCCCTTAAGTTCGGGTACTTTAGACGACTTATCGTCATTCAGAAAATTGTTTTGGAAATCGCCCCTAGACTTTTAAACGACGAATCTCTCTTCCAAGGAATTTATGTTTTGGAAAACGAGTTGCTGGCCCTGCAGCCAGGCTAATGCATCAAGAGTTGGGTATCACCAAAGATTTACCGATAAATCCTATCGCTTTTCTTCCACCATTTTTACCAACCATTGAGTTAGGAAACTAGAAATGGTTTTGTTTCTTTGGTAGCACCTATTAGTTTACCCTCTCTTGGAATCCCTGCGAAGGTTACTTCGTCAAGATTCTAGAAATGTCTGAAGCGACAACCTAGTACTAAAGTGGTAACAATTAACGGAAGATCATCTGGAGGACAATTACTTTTGGTCCCTATTAGCACTAATATCTTCAAACGTACTAGTGTTCATGCTGGATCTTCAGGAGGAAGATCGACTCCCGATAAAGTCCTTTTCGAAGTAGATCTTTAGCAAGGTCTTTTCCAGCCCTGGAACTTTTTATATTCCTCATATTTTCCTTTCGATATTGTACTCATCATTTGGGTGAGTATAAGCTTGCAAGTATGAGTTGTCATGTCCTGGGAGTAACAAAACTTCCTAAAGCAGTAATCAAAACCTCTTCGACTAGCCACCTCTCGATCACTTCCACAAGTAGACAGTAGAATCGAGGTACGAGATAATATCTCGCTATTAGAGTGATTTAAGTTTCGAGAAAACTGTGAAGACCTTTCGTTCGTGTCGTAGAGTTGGTTAGTAGTATAGTAAGTTTCAAGGACATATACACCTTTAGCATCATATTCCAAAATTTTACCTAGGATATCACCAAATTGTGAAGTGAAGTACATCATCGAACCACTTCTTAGTATTACACCAATTTTCCTTGCTTCATATTGAACGTTTCTGACATCATTAAGAAACTCGGTTACAAAGTTTGCCAATTAGGAATTTACCAAACCAGGGACTAAACACTTTATCTTGGGAATCTCGAACCTATTCACGAAGATGAAAGGCTGAACCTTAGAGTCGTACCTAGACTTCAACAACTTAGTCGGTTGACGACTAAAACCATTAGTCATACTTCGAATTGTTGGTCTTTCTGATCAACTTTTGGAAACCGAGAGTTCTTTTGTAGCCTGATGAAATTCAGAGTAATCTTACCAGTGACTCTCTCCTCAATTTCAGTGGAGTGTTTAGTAACGCCGACACTTAGCCTTATGCCATTTCCTCGAGTAATCATTGTTAAGCTGGTACTTTCTTGGGAGACGTGATCTCGGTAAACGACATTCTTTCCTTTTTCCAAAAAGGGTTTAGCGGAAGAATGTCGAAATTCTCGCAAAGTATTGCGAATCTAAGATATCCTTGATCTTATCAATTTATCGACAAATTGTTGGCGAACCTTTCAGCTACAATGTTTCTTCACTTACGACTGAGGAAAGTTAAATTAGTTTGAGTTGTTGGAAATGATTAAAGTTTCTGACAACTGAAATGTTGTCTCACCTTACTCTTGTTTTACACCTTTTGATGACCCTGATCATTTTGAAATCCAGGATGACGAATTCTTCGGATGTTTCAGCTGTGCAGAGACAGCATGATAAAGTATCGCTTTTATTTTCCAACTGTTAGAACCGTTCAAATCGAACCATCTTATCATCTTTATTCGAAAACAAGATGACACTTCTTTGTGGAGAAACGAGTTCAAAATCTTCAGCAACCTCAAAATTTCTCGAATACATCTTTGCTGGGAAAGAGCTAAATTTCTGACATCGACAATGGAAGACTAGATCAACGTTTACGATTGCACTATTATGTATTACCCTGGTTGTGCAAACGTATTTACTGCTACAGCAACAAAAGACGTGTTTACCCTTTTGCACTTCATATTGAATTGAAGTGATGCACTGTCTAGAAAAACCGTTGACATTGGAGGTGCAGTCGTGACCATTAATTAGTCAATCACCCAACAAATACTTGGTGGAATGAATCTTTACCGTGGTGATTGAATATCCCAGAAGCTACTGTTGTAGTTTAATGTTATGCATTTAATCTAGTTATCTTGTACTCTAGATTGATCGACTTGCTTTGATCATCAAATTCTCGAGTATTTTTCTAGCCTTTTCGATGTAGTTACTTTTCACTAAGTTCGAGAGAACTTCACTATGAATTTGCTTTCTAAGGTGTTGCGGACTACGTTGGCTCGACTACATGCAGATATGTCACTATAGTATCTTATCGTGATGCGAGTTTACTACTAAGATTTGGGGAAGTCTTCTTGAAGGTCACGTGTAGTAAATTTTGTCGTCTACTACATTTCACCCTCATACTAATGGGTAGTCTGAATGATTTACCTAGACCTTTGTGGCATGTTGTGGTTATATGCTCTTTTGTGGTAGCACAATCGTATTAGACACTTATTTATGTTAGAATTGCTTGTAACTACGGTTACAATTTTTGGCCTTGGTTGTGACACGTTTGAAACGTGGTATGGAGGTTCTTTGCTTAGCACTTGTTTGATAGAGGAGTTTTGCAAACAAGCGTTCAATTGTGAGAGTTCACAATATAAAATTGTTTTATTGCTATTGTTGCCCAAGGGGGGGTAGTGCGTGAGCATGATAGAAGCTTGACTAGACGTTGTTTGTGTATTTCCCAATGGGAGGCATGAGGGTAATATTGCACCCTCACGAATTTGTTACTTGCTTATCATGACAACAGTGAGTTGTCGATATCGTGGGCTGCAGACCGTAATATCAAGGACTATTTTGTTGGATTGGTTAAGCAAGTAAATAGGTAGACTCTTTTACGTTAGTGTACTTACTTGCACATTTGTTGTTTTTACCTATTTATTACTTCGGCTTGACCCAAGGATATTATGTAGTTGCTTTTGGAGTACGCGACACAACGGCGCGTAGTAGAAATATATTCAAGTTTACTATCATTACAACTACTTTAACCTTATGTTGTTGTATATATGTATTTTTGACGGGACGTTGGTACATATAAAAATTTTAGACGTTTTGTTTTTGCGAAAACTATTATATTATAGTATTGTACAGAGGAACAAGGAAAGTATGAGTTGGAGGCATGAGAAAGGAATCATTGCACTCCGATCGCGACAGAATGACATTTTCCCTATTTTGCAACCCCCCTG
Organism: Cotoneaster glaucophyllus; assembly: GCA_036320875.1. NCBI lineage: Eukaryota > Viridiplantae > Streptophyta > Magnoliopsida > Rosales > Rosaceae > Cotoneaster > Cotoneaster glaucophyllus. The sequence continues at coordinate 22,200,435 of CM070066.1, read as the reverse complement.
ACTTGATTTCTTCGTTACGTACACATATTTTATTCTTCCTATCTTTCAATTTTGTGTAATAAATGATTTTAAATTTCAGGGAGGAATTTTTCTTAAAGGGGGTAGATTGTGACAACCCGTCCCTAATTTTATGATTTTATTAATTTTAAAAGCGTGAATTTACGAAAATGCCCTAGAGGCAAGAACTTTGACTTCCGTTGACCATCGGTTAGAAAGACGTAGGACTCATTCTTTTAGCGTATCCTTGTAGTACTCGTCACTACGAACGCATAGGTAAAAACCGTTTGTGAGTTTGGATTATAACGGTATAGTTACAGACGTTTGGAATTGATTAGTTAAAGTTTAGTTTTAAATTATTTGAGCTCCCACCTTGTGGGAATGGTCACCAATAAAATTGTTTCCTTTCAAATGGCACCCAATCAGACTTCACCAAGCCCATTTGCATCAGCCAATCAAAAAAAAAAAGGAAAAAAAAAGGGAAAGCTCCCCGTGCACCCGTGCCCAACCCAGTGTGACCACCATTTTCCAAGGTCGATTCCGGCCAACTCCGGGGGAGATTTTTAACGCCACCACCACCATCTTGAAGCTCTCATTCCCGTCTACAAAACCCACCCAAGAACCACCTTGGCTAACCACGGTATGTGGCGGTTTGAGGCCACGAAAGTTGACGAAAATCAACGGTGCTCCGGCAACCCTTTTCAATTTTTCGACGAATCGGCAAAGCGATGGCCGATGCCACCCCTTGGGCTTTGTAGCCCATCATCCCAAGAGAAAATCTCAACCAACCTTGACCCCGTTGGACCACCGTAGACGACGGATCAACGCTGGGAAGTTTTAGGCACCTTTCGACTTTGTGGGCAAAATTGACCATCTTCCGTCCACTTTTGGACTTCGTGGCAGGTATGAATGTTGTTCCTCTCATTGAGATCTTCATTTCTATGAAATTTGAGAATTTTTAGAAATAGTAAAATTTTCCGGCGAACCGTGGCAATCAGCCACCACACGCGACGGCGCGTGGGCTGAGATCCCACCTGACCTTCTCAGGCTAATTTGGATGCTCTAATTCCATATTTGACATCTGTTTAGTGAAATTACGATGTTTTAATGTAGTGTTGTAGTTGACCACCTAGTTGGGTGTCACAGGGTCCCTGTTTGAATTGATGATTCGACCGTTGGATCGTCACCAAACCTTAGTACCTTATAGTACGTAATATTTAAGGATGATAGGAACTTATGGATTGCGAATCCGATTTACGGATCTTTACAAATTAGATTTGTAAGTTCATAAATTAAAATGTCGGCTGCAACTTAATTTTAGCAATTGGCAGAGATCCAACCGTTGGATCGTTATGAAACTTTAGGATGTTGTTCTAGAAGCTGAATGTGCATTTATGGAAGTTACAGATCAAAAATCCTAGGTACGGATCTTCCGGATCAAATTACATAGTATTGTGGACCCTACCGTCGACCTTTGACCGACGGTTGACTTTTGGTTAATAGGATTCAAATCATTCTAGAACGTCATTGGGAATGTGTTTTATGTCTGTGGCATGTTCTATCGATAAGAATCCTGAGTTGTGATTTGATAATTGTTTTAGGCGACAATCGTTCGTGACGCCTTGATATTAGTGCTAGGGAATTGTAGTGCAGACTCCAGGTGAGTGGGCAGTTTGTTTTCTATACCTATACATACTTGTAGTCTCCAAAAATGCGTATTTACTTCACTTTTACGCTTATACTGCCAAGTATAGTTATTGTGATACTAATTATGATAAATGCTGCTATAAGGTTGGGATATTATTGTCATGACATTCATGCATATTTGTACATGCTCATCTTGCTACACCCTGGTGTTAGTACTCCGCCCAAGGCCAGGGCCAGTCCTTCACGTGTATGTTCACATCTGCACCATTCGCTCGCCTTGGATCCAAGTTAGGTGCCAGTCCTCTCGTACAGATTGCATTAGGCAATTCTGACTCGTATGTGACCTCGCCTTGGCGCTAGTCTTCACGTGATCGTAGTACTAGAGCGTATTGATTACACCCAGTCCTGTCATACAGGTTGCATGATGCAATTCCGACTCGTGTGCTAGCATAGATTGATGAGCAATTGATTATACTTGTTTATCACATGATTTTATTACTGTGGCTTTGATATATCATAACTTGACATATTTTTTGGTTATAATGTTGTTGTAATATTGTTTACATACCTATGTAGTATGTTTTCAGGAAACTATACTTGTTTTACGACAAGGGGTTAGTATATTCGAAAATAAAGGTTTTCTTACAAGCTGTGCTTACGTGAAAACGAGGGTTCTGGAAAATCTCAGGAGATGGTTATCTTCCGTGGTATAACCCTTACGTGTGAAATAGGTGCAATCCCGTTCACCCGCGCGCTCTTTGTTTAGGCACTTTTAGGTTTAAATTTATTCACATTCTTTTTCGACTACACTACACTTTTTGGCTTCGTCACCCTCTAGGTATCGGCCAGCACAACTCGATTTGGAGTCCAAGTGGACTTTCCAGGTTGGGGTGTGTCATTAGATACTCCAACGTGCAGTTCACATTCCTGAAGGTCCTACAGTTGAATACGACTGCCCACAGCTCACTGCCCTTGGCAAGGAAAGTTCAAAGCATTAAAGATAATGATTAATTACCCAAATCATATCTTTAATACAATCCCAATTGAAGATTGACTCCATTCAAGTAAGTAATCCATATTTAAATCAATTAAGGATAAATACACGATTATCTCAAGATATTATTTCCTAATTAATATCTTGAGAACATTTCTGCATAAACCTTGGGGAATAAGATGTCACACCCAAGCAAGTAGCAATTATTGAGGCATAGATCGACTAGCTATTGGAGACCCTATGCATTGAGGAAGTGGCGCACTCAGCATGGCTGGCCAACGTCATGCTAGTGATGAAAAAAAATAAGGGCAAATGGAGAGTATGCATAGATTACACAGACCTCAATAAGGCATGCCTTAAAGACGATTATCCGGTTTCCCGAATTGACTTGCTCGTTGACTCAACATCCGGGAACCAATTGCTGAGCTTCTTGGACGCGTACTCAGGCTACAATCAGATTGTTATACATGAGTCTGACACGGAGAAAACAACATTCGTGATCGAGCGAGGCATATATTGCTACGAGGTCATTCCCTTTGGCCTCAAGAACGCAGGAGCAACCTACCAATGACTCGTCAACACGATGTTCAAGAAGCAGATTAGAGTAACCATGGAGGTCTACGTCGACGATATCATGGTGAATGGCAAGCAGCAATTAGACCACATTGGAAACCTGGCAGAGATATTTGGCATCCTCCGAGAATACAAAATGAAGCTCAACCCAGCCAAAGGCATATTCGAAATCTCCTCAGGTCGGTCCTTAGGGTACCTTGTAACCCAGCGAGGAATCGAAGCTCATCCAAGGTAAATCAGAGCAATCCTAGACATGAAGTCTCCCACGACTCTGAAGGAGATCCAAAGTCTGATCGGACAAGCAACTACACTTAATCGTTTCCTTTTATGATCTATCAACTGATGCAAGCCCTTCTTCAAGGCGATCAAGAAGGCATATAGAGATAAATGGAACGACGAGTACGAGAAAGCATTTGAGGACTTGAAGCAGTACCTGACATCACCTCCACTACTATCCAAGCCGGAAGCAGCAGAGAACATATACATCTATCTGGCAGTATCAGAGGTAGCAATGAGCTCTGCCCTCATATAAGAAGAGCTAGGGGCCCAATTGCCTGTATTTTACACATCCAAAGCTATCATCGATGTGGAAACCAGATGCTCGAAGATTGAAAAGATAATTTTGGCGCTAGTTTTTACGTCTCGGAAGCTCATACCTTACTTTCAAGGACATTCGGTCATTTCCATGACCCAGTACCCATTACGGTAAGTTTTACATAGTCCAGACGTTTCTCAACGAGTGATGAAGTAGGCGTTGGAACTTGGGTAATACGGTTTAACATACCAACCCCGCACAACAATAAAGGCCCAGGCATTGGCGGACTTCGTAGTAGAATTCACCCCAACCCTGAATGACACTGAAACTCAGACCAGAAATGCCCAAGAGGCAGCCAAGCACACCGTAGCCGCACTAGCCCCATCTGCAGGAGATTTCTGATGCTTACACGTCGACGGATCATCCAACTACCAGGGATAGGGAGCATGCCTAGTTCTCACTACTCTAGATGGTTCGATGCTGTATCAGGCGATCACTCTAAACTTCAAAGCGTCAAACAATAAAGCAGAGTATGAAGCCTTACTAACAGGTCTCTGATTGGCGAAAGACCAAACAGTGAAGACGCTCGTGATCTATTCTGATTCCTAGCTGATCACCAACCAAACCTTAGGGGAGTACGCTCAAAGCATCCAAGGATGGCCCTGGTACCTCGAGAAGGTACGAGAGCAGTTAGCGAAGTTCTAGGCATACACTCACTCAGGTTTCACGAGCAGAAAATGCCTACGCCTAGACCATCAGGTCAAAAGCTTCATCCCAATCGAGTACTTGGAGAAGTCGAGCATAGATGCAGAACCAGCAATCAAGATGGCGTAGATCAACACAACTTCGAGTTAGCATGATCTTATCATCGAGTACATATTCAATGGAATGCTCCCTGCAGATCGACTGGAGTCCAGGAAGCTTCAGACGAAAGCAGCACGCTATTACATATGGAATGGCATGCTCGTTCGCAGATTCTTTTCAAGACCACATCTCTGCTGCCTATCGCCTCCCAAAGACCTAAAGATTCTTAGCTCAATCCACGAAGCCGTCTATGGAAACCACTCTGGAGGCCGCTCATTGGCCCAAAAAGCTCTTAACGCAGGCTACTACTAGCCAACCATGCATCAAGATGCCAAGAAGTATGCATAAAGGAGCGACAGCTGCCAGTGCTTCAAGCCCATGCCTGCACTACCCGCCAGCAAACGACCCATTGGCCATTTATGCAGTGGGTGATTGAATTGGTGGGACATATACCGTCTGCCACTCGGGGTAGAGGAATGATGATTGTAGCGACCGACTACTTCATAAAATAGGTTGAAGCTGAACCCATGACCACAATTACCCTGATGGACATAGAGCACTTCACATGGAAGAACATCATATGCCGATTTGGCATCCCTGATTCCATCGTCACAGACAATGGCTTACAGTTCGTGGGCAATGACTTCGCGAAGTTCTTCAAGAAATATGGCATCAAGCAACACATGTCCACGCCTCGATATCCGCAGGGCAATGGGCAGGCCGAGGTGTTCAATAAGACCATTCTCGACTGCTTCAAGAAGTTATTTACAGACAAAAATGGCAAGTAGCCAGATGCACTCCCCGATGTTCTGTCGGTGTATCGCACCACCAAGAGACGATTAACCGGCGAAACTCTATTCTTCCTGGCGTTTAGTTTTGAGGCGATCATTCCTTCTAACGTCGTGGTGCCCAGCATGCACTGTACTGCCAATTTTTTAGCAAAACGAGAAGGAGATGGCCACCAACTTAGAATTGGCAAAGGAAGAGTGCAAAAAGATTATCACCCGCATTGCGGCCTATCAATAACAGGTTAACTCCAACTATAACAAGAGGGTAAAGATTCAGCAGATCCAGCCATGAGACTTAACCCATAGAAAAACATTCATAACCGCCCACTGAGAAGGCTCCAAAAAAATGGCTCCCATCTGGGAAGGTCCATACAAAATCAGCCGAGTAGGTGGGAAGGGCAACTACACCCTCACCACTATGAGCGACAAAGAGATCAAAAAGCAGTGGAATGCCTATAACCTAAGAAAGTACTACGTGTGACCTACCACCATTCCTTGGACCCTGTTCAAGACAAATAAAGTTCGAAGATTCAAGCAGCTGACAAATAAGACCTCGCATGCCGAGGATTATCAGTTGTTATGCTATTTTTGCGTACAAGCAAAGTTTATACATTTCTCTATTTTCAATAAAGATGGAAAGACTTATTCACAAGCCTGGGCCGAATGCATAAACATCCCAAGTGACCATCCATGCCAAAGCAGAAGACACCCTTACCCTAGCAGACATGATGTGTGCTCTTCCATCAGGAGAGGGTAAACTGATCTGGGATATCCAGATTTGGATGGGTTATTCTACTACTCAGTTCTCCTGAATGCTTCAAGTACCTTGCGCCGAGATGCTACCAGAATTGGCCATAATAGACTTTTTCCTAAAAAGACTTAGCCGACTAAAAGATTCAATTTGAGGGAGCTTAGGTCTCTAACTAGAAGAGACGCTAAGTGCAGGATCCCTACCCATGAAAGATTCACTTAATTAGGTGGTTTGCCCATAACGTGCAATATTCATGAACGTAACTCGGCTCTAAAGTTTTGCAATACTACTTAAGGGACCTGTAGAATCTGTTACAATTGCTGCCTTAGATATCCATATCGAGCTGCGTGCAGCTTAAAAGATCAAGGGGCCAACAGGTCGGAAGGATATGGTTATTTAGTCGCCATTTTGCATACAACTTATGCCTAAATGCCTCAAAGACACTTGACTGACGACCCAACGGCGAGAAGCCCTAAGAAATCTGTAAGCTGAGACTTACACCTACTACGACTACGCAGACCCATTTGCTTGTTCAAAAGCAATGCTTCCGGCTGACGGTTTACAGTTTAAGTTTAGTAAGAGCTAAAGCCAAAATGTACAACTATAATGGCTACACGAACTCCTCTTCTTTATACGAGAAACATGTGTCCGGCCGCTAGCTCTGTGAGTTAAAAACTTCGCAACATATGCCCTGGGAGAGCAAGTGGTCATGTAGCCGTCAAAGCCGAAGTTCACAATTATAGCAGCTACACGGACTTCTCTGTTTTCTACGAGAAACACATGTCCAGCCGTTGGCTCTGTATGTTAGAAATTTCGCAACATGCCCCTGGAGGGCCACGGCTCATGAAGTCGCTAAAGTAGAGATTCATAACTATAGGAGCTACCCTGACTCGCTTACTTCCTACGGAAGCCACGAGTTCGGCTGTTGGCTATATAAGTTAGAAATTTCACATTTTCCTCTTGCAGATAAAGATCTTTGAGCATCAAAGGCTAGGCTAAAGCCTAAAGTGATGATGTGGGATCGACTGCTTGATTGAAGTAACCAAACCAGCCACCCATCCTATGGCAAAGTTTTACAAGTTGCCTTGAGCGGGCAAGGCTCCCAAAGCTAAAACTAAGAACTAAGTGACAACATGGGATCGACTGCTTCATTGAAACAACTCACCCAGCCGCTCATCCTACGGTAAAGTTTTGCAAAAGACATGGGCGAAATAACAAGGATGAAGCAAAGCAAGGAAAGGTCTTTGTTAAATTTCTAGCAATTTGATAAACTGGCTCGAAGGTTAACAAAGTTCAAATAAAGCAGGACGAAAAGGAAAAGAAGAAAATTCCTAAGTTTAAGCAAAAAGACTACTCTTACATAGCTTGCGCAACCACTGGTTTCTCGACAGCCACGCATTCAACAGCCACACCGCTCTCAGTAGCCAAAGCTTCTATCAGCTCATCCTTAACCATCCCTGCCTGGACAGACTGACCCTCAGCTACTTCACCAAAGGTTTACCCTAGAGATGGTCTACATAGCCAAGCTTGTAGAAATTGGCCTAACAAGAAGCAAGTGCCACTTCGTGATCGACCTTCTCATTCTTCCAATGTACATTCTCCTCAACAAGCCCAGTATGACAAGATACTTCACCCTGCATGAAGACAAGCTCCTCATTCTTGGCAAAACAAGCAGATCGTAGCTCCAAACTGACATGTTCAAGGTCCTTGACTATCGATGCAACGAGCCTGACTTCCTTCTCTGCAGTTTCCAACATTGCTTGAGTCGTTCCAAGTTTAGCTTTCAAATTGACGACCTCCTAATGAACGGCCTTTAGCTACACAGAAGTAGGGGCAGAGACATCAGTCATTTTCAAAAATGGCGAGTTCATATTCAAGCTTCTCGATCTTTTTAGCAGCCAAGCAAAGCTGAGCCGTTTACGCCACTTCGACCTTCTTAGCACACTTGACAGCATACTGATCAACGCGTATAGACTCAACTATCAGGATCAAAGTCTTATGCATTATAGCAAGCAAGGAGAACCTCCTCGAGTAGCCAAGACGTTTCGCAAAAAAGTCTGAGCGGACGATAACTTTCCTAACACTATCAACAAACTTGGCATATGCATCGACGTCCTCAAGCAGGTCAGCCTTCAATAGCGTATAAACCTCAGGAAACTCCCCAGAACCAGACTCGATGGATCTCTCATAACTTCACCTTGCAAGCAGACTTCCCTTTCTCAACAGATGAATCAGTCGTAGCAGAATAAGGAACAGGCCCAAACGCCACCTTAGCAGCAAAATCCATCTTCCTGCTTTTTATAGCGGCGAGCCTCTCAGAAGTCGAACCAGACTTAGTTCCCGACGCACACTTTGATACAAACCCAGACACTAAGGGCACCACCGAACCCTTCCGAGCAACAGATTTCACAGGCTCAGACTCAACAGTCTTTTTCTTCCCCTTGGGAAAAGGCAGATCAATGACAAGTTTCTTAACATAGGACGAGCCTTCTCAGCAGCAGAAGAAGTCCTTGGCTTCTTCTCGTTCGAAGGCTTACAGGTAGGTAAGGAATATCTCTTTTTTCCACCCTCATTGGCATCAGACTCTACACCAGCGATCGGACGAGTAAACGCCTCATCCTTTATCCGTTTAATCTCTTCCTTTGGAGGCAACCAGCCTTTCTCCTGATGAAAATGACTGAGCAACCAGCACCACTCACGGTAATCAGCAGAAATGCCCAAGGTGATGTGCACCTTCTTCATATCCGCCGAAGTTCTTGGAGATGAGCCAAAATTCAAATCTACACAAAGTGAGAAGGACAATCAATAAATTGAAGTCATGGAGCAGCTCAACAAAAATTAAAGCAGGCCAGGAATGAAGCCGTTCACTTACCGTTGATAAACACAATCGGAACACGCAACTCAGGAGAAGAGTCAGACTCCAACTCTCCACTTACCTCTAAGGGATCTCTTGCCCACTCATGATCACCTTTGTATGAGGCATTAAGCAACCTAGGGCAAAACCTTAGCTTTCTTGTGGCTAATTTCCAAGAATTACCGAAACTCATTGATGGTCAAGCCAAGATCAAAGAACTTGCTCAAGTTCAAAAAACCCCACCATCGCATGAACTGGATTCGGGGAGCACTGAGCAAGCGCGCATTTCATGGAGCAAATCATCTCCTGGAAAAGATGCAGCTTGGGAAAAGTAAATCCCAACACGAAGTAATATGGATGGAATTTGATAGCTCTCTTCTTAGTAGTGGCACCTTTGCCGCACGGTTCATGGCCGTTATCATGCTTCACTAGCTTAACGTGAACCCTTGACGGAATCGCATGCTTGTACGTCTCGATAAAATCCTGAAACAACTCATTGGAATTGATCTTAACGTTTGCAGCCTTGAAGTAGCCCATCTTGCCGGAAGAACCACCTTGACGGTACAACGGTGGATGATACTCGTTACTTTTGCAATTGGAGGAAGAAATCTTAAAATTCCTGCAAAAAGCATGAAGAAAAATATTTAGAAGGTAGCTTGCGAGAAGAAAAACAATATATATATATATATAAATTAAAAGAGGATTGCAGAGCCCAACTCCCTAGCGCCAGGCCCAACTCCATGAAAGATAGGACTTTGTGTTTGGCAACTGCATTTATGGATAAGCCAGGTATGGGCATGAGATATTCATCTTTAGGCGTAGCTCTATTAATGTTTCTATAGTCAACACAACATTGAACTGCATTAGTTATAGCCTTTAATACAGGTACAATGTTGGCCAACCACTCGGCATATTTGGTGGGCCTAATAAATCCAGCCTTTACCAGCCTCTCAATCTCTACATTGACTTTTTCTTCAATCTATTTTGACATCCTTTTTTATGCTTACTTCGTAGGTTTATATCTCTTTTTAATAGGCATTATGTGTTCGACTAAGGTTCAATCTAAACCTAGCATCTCAGTGTAATGCCAAGCAAAACAACCTTTAAACTCATGCAGACGACTGACTATCTTTGCCCGAATTTCAACTTCAAATAGGCCATTGATCTGTATAGGCCTTGGATCTTCCTTAGTCCCTAAATCAATGGTTTCTAAGGGGTCTTATATCTCTTGTGGTGGCTTGTCAGGTTCTGCACACAAAAATTCGACTAACTTTGGACTCTCAGGCAAGTCCTCTGGCCCATCCAGGTCATATATACATTCAGCCATTCATATGGCCTCTTCCAACTCTTTCCTAAAAAACTTTTCTTCACCTCTGTCCTTGTTGCTTGAAGCTTCTTCCTCTTGTTCGTCGACCAAGCTCTCCCTTTCTTGCTTCATTTCTCTTCCATACACTAACAATCTTTTGATTAAGGACCTGACTGCAACTACTTGGTCCTTTCTTCTTTGTTCTGACATCATTGGTGTTGGGGAGTTAGATCAATATGGGGCCTATCCTATTCTTCCTTGGTGAGGAATAATTCTTGTTCCAGAAGCTTTTGGGCCGTCACTTTAGTTGGGCGGCCGTTCTTATCAGCTCATAAGCATTGGAGAGTCCCAATATTATAATTATAAAAGCTGGCTTCTGCCACATTGGCAGTGGGGAGAAATGATCGTGACTCAGCTTCTACCATCTCCCAAAATCCTGGTCTCATGGCTCCTTCTTCGTGGTAAACTGCTACATGTTGGTGTAGGGTGGAAAGCACAAAGAGACTCTGATGAATCCAATCTCAACCTAGTAAAGCTTCATAACTGGAAGTGTTGTCCACCACGAAGAAGGTTAACATGATTTGCTTGGAACCCAAGTCAACCTCCAAGGGCAATATCCCATGAGTTCTAGTGATGGCTCTAGAGAAACTAGAAACTGTTAGATCTGTGGAGATGAGATCTTCCTCACTTCTACACACCTTTTTTATCTGGTTGTATGGTAACACATTGACCTCAGCTCTTCCATCAATCAAAGACCTCTTGAAGGACACTCTATCCAGATGAGCAGTTACTTAAATAGGCTTGAGATGGTTTACTAAGGTCAAACTCAAGCGATTGATGACCATGTTGTCTGAGTACATTCTCTCGGGCTCTTTTTTTGTGAGTTTGGTTAAACCTATTCTGCCTGATCCCTCTTTTCCCGCTTCTTTAACACTAATATGTGTCGTCATAGGTTCTGTTGCCAAGTAATCACCCTCCATTATGGCAGGTTGATCATGCTTGGGACAAAACATGGCAGATAGAACAAATGTCATGTTTACATGAAAGTTGCTAGGTTCAGGTAAGTCCTCCTTCTTGCCCCTAATGTGGTCCATGAATTCATCTAACCAGGCCTATGCTTCTTTTGGCAAAATCAGCTTGGGCAACCTTTCCTCCCGAGTTATACCAAAGTTGTGCCTACACTAGGTTCTCACAGAGAGTATTAACCAACAACGGTGGGGGCATTCCTTTCTCAGGCGAGATAGTTCCAAAACATATTGGCTTCGGGCTCCATCTTGGTGTTGGTATCATTACCATGTCCTCTTGAGCTCTCCTTAAGATTCTGTACTTCCAAGGATGAAGGCTCTGTGGCATATGGTCTCCTTCCCCCTCGATCTTGCTATTTGCCTTTTTCTACTTCCTTTTTGCTTCTCCAGTGAAGTTGATTTCTTCCCCAATAAGGTACTTTCTCACACTTCACATTTTCAGATGTTTCCGAGGCAGTGATGACTTTTAATAAGTTCATGTGGGCTTTGTGCTGCCTCAGAACTCTCCTGATCATAGAGGCTCCAATTTCTTTCACATGCCTCCCATCTTTTCCTACTACGCACCATTTCCGCTTGAGTCGGGCAAGATTATTTTTCGTGACTGTATTCATCATCCTCTCTTTTATTCTGACATCTCCACCTACATTGCTCGGCTAGGGAGGTCTCACGTCCACCAATTTTGGCACTTTGGCTTCTCTGTCTTCCACTTCTTTGGAGGCTTCGTTGTTTCTTAATACCTCAAACAAGTTTTTTGGTTGAGAATCTCCTCCTAACCTTTGGAAAACATTTCTATAGGTCTCTTTCTCTGCTGTCCACAAGATGCTTCTGCGGGCTTCTTGTTCTTATTTTTCTCTTCTTTTAATCAACTCATGATCAATAATAGCTCCTGATGCTGGTACTTTTAACTCACATTCGCTTTGGCACTTGCTACATAGAACCAACTCTTTAACTATGGCTGCTTTGGGTTTCTCGGGAAGCTTGATAATTCATTCTGCTGGTCTGTCAACTTGCCTCCTTTTTGCTTTCACATCCCATGTGGCTTTTCCTTTCTTTTTTCTCAACCCACGTCAAGTTGATCATGTTTATTGGGCTTCTGGGAAATGATCTATGTCAATAATCATATTGGTCTGTGGTTTCTCAAACAACAACTTTCCTTTCACTATGAGGTCTTCTATCCAATCCCTGAACTAGACACAGTTGGTTAGGGAGTGATTGAAGGTATAGTGCAGCTTGCAATACTTCTTTCCTCTTAGCTCTTCTGGCTTAGGCATCTTTTTGGTGCTGTCGGGCACAATCACTCTTGCCTGCACTAACTTTTCATACATCTCTGAGGCCTTGGTTAAATCAAAAGAATAAATATGGTATTTAGGGGGCTTCATAGGGACAAATCCACCATCATTCATAACCACTTTCTGATCCTTGACTGGTTGGACTAACCCCTTCATTATTAAAGGTTTGAAGGGGGTAGTCATCTCTGTCCTACACATGTCTATCCCTTCTCTTCCGTGGCCATCATTTTGTTCTGGCTCAACTCCTTCAAACTCCACTTGATGAATTGAAGCTTTACTTTTGTAGAAAGGAGGCACCTTAGATGAGTGTTTCATTTGTTGTTTTTCAAGCAACAACTTCTCGTACTTTATAGCAGCAATTACCAACTTTTGCAACTCATTGAACTGTACATCATAAAACTTCTTCCTCAAAGACAGCCTCAAGGCCTTTTGAGCAGTGGATATGAGTTGGGCATGATTGATAGGGAATTGGCGCGTCATTCTTATCTTTCTGAACCTTGTCATGAAGTCGTCTGTAGACTCATATTCATACTACTTCACCTCCACTAAATCATTAATAGACATCTCAGGCTCCATCCTATAGAATTGCTCATGGAAAGCCATCTCCATTTGGCCTCAGTTAGCAATAGAATTGGGAGGCAATAACGAATACCATTAAGATGCTAGGCCAACCAATGAGTTCCCAAACAATCTTAACTTATAATTAGGATTGTCTTCAAATGCCACGCTATGGTTGGAGAACTTGAAGACATTGCCATCTTCCCCACTAAAAGTGAGAAACGCGAGCATCTTGAAGTTGAGTGGAAAAGGATTCTGCTCATCAATATATTCCGGGTATGGCTTCTGGTAGGTGATCCTAAGCAGCAAGCAAGCTTGGGGTTGAGCATTATGTGCCACCATCCTTCTTAACTCAGCTAACTTATCTATGAGCTGCTGGTTAGCTGTATTGTTGTACAGGGTATGTGGAGCTCCCCATTTCGGGCTGCGATCATTGCCCAAGAAGGTTTCTTTCTTTGGGTCGGTTGTCTCTACTTGGTATCCCCTCTCTTATTGGCCAATGGTTGGGGCCTATAAGAAAGAGGCTTGTCTGCTTTGTAGGCTCACCTTTTCCATTGGATTCTTCGATTAACTGAGGCATCCCATACTTCTTTCTTTCCTGCCCGCTCTGCCCCCTACTATTTAGTGAAAATAATAAGTGGTCGGGCAACTTCGCTTCTAGGATCTCCTCCAACACTGGCTGACTACCTCCAGATCCTTCCTTGTTTTTTCCTTTATCCCTCTTTTCGTCAAGTAAAGGAAATAAGGGGATAATTGGTTCTTTCTCAGGACTAGCCTCTCTGATCACTTCACTGGCATAACCATTTTTGGAGTAGAGTACTACCGATATAATCTTCTTTGCAAACTCCCTGTTAAAGAACAGAGTTTGCTTACTTCTCCTCTAGTTTCCAGAGTGATTTTCGCCATACTTTTCAGCACTTGTACCATGGTGGCTTGCAAATCTTCATTGGTTACCTTCCTTCCTGACTTCTCGGATGAAGTCGAGCTTTTTAGAATAGATGGTCCTTATAGGGAAAGAAAATCCTTTGGATGATTTGTCATGCTTGATCTTGGTAGACTCCTTCCGTCTCCTTCTTAGCATACAAGACTAAATGGGGTCCCACTGGGCGTGCCAAAACTATGTTCGGGTGAAGATTTCTATAGAGACAGATCCTCGGACCTCAGCACAGCTCCTCAAGGGATTGGCACTTTGGATGTGTAGTCGGGCTCTTACTTGTTGATGTGCTACAAGAAAAGGACAAAGTTAGTTCTGAAAGGTGCCTTTGTGGGGCCTTAGGTGTAGGCCTTGAGGCTCACAATCAAAACTAACTAAGTGATAGGCGTGTCACTGCTATCTCAATATAGCAGATGTAGAACAAATGTGTTTTTAGTCAATTATTTGCGCCCCAAGTTACTCAGACTTCTTGTTATCAAAGAATTATCGTGGATGGGTTAAGTCCACATTAAGTTCTTTTTCTTGCCTTGTAAACAATGACTTTTAGTTCATAGTCTTGTATGTTCGAATGCAGGGAGTCCAGATCCCCTTAAGTCATTTGTTTGCTTCTTGATTGATTTTAATGATAACATATCCATTAAACTAACTAGATCCAGATACAAATGAGACTAAAGTAGGAAAACTGATGGAAATAACTTGAACACATACTGGAGAATGCATTAAGTAATAGACCTACAAATTTAGAAAACAAACAAAGAGCTTCAGGCAACATTTCACCTTGTCTGTCAAGGTTAAACTTCTTGCAATCACTTCTCTTTATGATTACAGGGGTTTATATGCTAAAAAGGATGGATGGTAAACAAGTTTACACGAGGGAATCGATATTACGATGCTAGAAGGTAGCAGAGCTTTACAGTAGGTTAGTCCTATCACTTATTGCTTCTCCAACGGACACATGGCTTGTTCTTTGACTGAGAAGGCTTGAAATTATATTTGGGCTCGATTCTGGGCTTCGGGCAAGTCCCCTTTAATCTGGCATCCTTGGGCTTTCTTTCATCTATGTCTAATGTTCAAATATTAACCCAAACAGACTCCATCCAAAGATTTTTTGTTTTCTAATTAGATGAAGCCTCGTTACATTGCAATATATATTTTGTGAGAGTTGTATTCAAACCACCAGTAGAAAAGGTTCAATTTCTGCAGAAGTTGGTCCTCCAATGGCAAGCAATGGTAATCCAATCCCTTACCAAGCGTTTTTCTTTTCAAGGGAAAAGGTGAAGGAGCAAGGCCCATGAAATTAAGATTGATGTCTAAATAAAATCTTAAGTTTTGGCACAAAAATTCAAAAATTAAAAAATTCGCAGCCTTGTCGGATACAAAACGACTGGAAATTTGGGGATAAAGACGAAAGTAAACAAACTTGTAGTTCATTGGGAAGGAGAAAGGCGAGGAAGAGAGAAATAAAAGCAGCATCCATTGTCTAGTAAGATGTACACGTGTCCACAAGTCGGTAAGGACTCGCTTTTAGCGCGCGCAAGTTATTTGATAAAGGTCAAATATGTGAAAAAGATTACATCTTTAAAGCCAAACAATACTGTTTATTATGTCCTGGATTTTTTAAAACAGAGCACACCGTTATGCAACGCTGCAGCAAGAATGTTTCACCTTGCAGGTTTTCTAACGACACCATAAAGGCTGACTGTCACTCTTGGGCTTGATTTCTGTTGGCCATCTGTAGCTTTGCCACTGGTAGAGTTGATATGGGTTACTATCATTTAAGGTAGTCCAGATTGGGAACAACATAGGTTGTTACTGTAGTAGAACAACTATCAGATTCAGAGGAAACATGAACAATTGGGATGTGTTGACCCTAAAAACTACCAAGCCTACGTGGCGCGCAGGGTGAGTAACTAATAAGTTAACTACGTCATTCGGTTGAATGCGGGGTGTGCCAACTCGACGGCCAAGCTCGGCCGGTGAGTAAAATGTGTTGGTACTGCGTTGTATGCGCTGCTGACTTCTCGATCTTGCGACTGCGGCCGAGGAAGGAACACGTCTCGGCCTTCAAGTTCTGGAGCCTGAAGACAAGGCTGCCAATCTTTGCGAAGTTCAGGAATCGTAGGCGCCGGATTCGATCACGGTGATTATATTCGTAAAGGTATAACCAGGCCGAATCGACACTAGAGTATAGGGACACAGGTACTCGAAATAGACATACGTCTTAACGGTGAAAGTGGTTCGCCCGTTAGAATGCCGAACTCTGAAACTAATATGTGAATATCCAATCATAAAACAACTCGGCGTTCAATGTGCCGAGCCCAATAATTCGTAACACCTCACTTCGCCAAAAAGGCTAATGAGATGACCTCTGCCAACAAGGATTCGAAAACCCTTCTCAACCGAGACTTGGATTGATAACAAGTCGGCCTCGACGTAGTGCTGTTTATCCAAACTGAAGATACTTCGCGGTCGGTTGATTCTACGGCAACAGTGTTGTTTATCCAAACTGAAGATGTCACCGGTTGCCTTCACAGTGTTGTTTATCCAAACTGAAGATGTGTCGGCAAAAAGGAAAATAAAAATCTCAAAGTGTTTGAGAGGTTTCGCGTAGAGCGAGGATTTGCGCATGGCAGCTTGTGTGTTGACTTGGAAAGAGCTTGAATGTTGCGCTCCCTCTCCTATTTATAGTAGTGCAAATACTCCTGACCGAATCAAAATTGTTCTTGGATAGGAATTCCTTCACTAATCCAACTTTATCTCGGCTGATCCCTAGTTCAACCAGGACTTCGAACCTGCCCCAACTGTGGGCTAAATTCATTTCTGCACCATGGTTCGCCTAGGACTCCTTATCCCAACAGGTTTCGGCCACTTAACCTTTATCACATTCTCATGTTTATCCGTATCCTTTCTGCTCCTAATATAACTCGGTCAACCCGACCCCACGGCCCACGGCACCAGCCCACAGTGCCTCAGAGAAGGCACTGGCCGAGGATGATCCGAGCTCGGCCCAATATTATTTTGGGCCCAAACATTGCCCCCTCGCTTCTGAGGTCGCCGACCTACAACTCTTGGTCGAATCTCGGCCTCAAGGAAGCGAATCGACGTTTCTTCTTTCTGCAACAATCAATGGTCTGTCTTGGAAAACAACACTACGCCCCGTTTATGAGAAATGATTTTTTCTCGAATCTTTCCAAACACTGCCACGTGTCAACCCTTGATCATCTCAACAGTCTGCCATCATACCTCTGTACGCATGTAATTGTCGAACCGTCTCTTCGCATTAAATCTGTAGTCACACGCAATCGTGCTCCCTCAAACTGCGGGATCTTCGGCCCTTTCGCCTGGATTCTCTGAATTTTCATAATGGCGCGCAGTCATCCTGATTGGTTTGTTTCAAAATTTGAAAACCAAATGATTGGTCTTCTTACAAGACGCCTATAAATACCTATTCTTCTCCCATTCCACCTTTACGCTTCAGATTTCCAAAATCCTTTGCCTTCTCAATTTTCCAGAGAGAAACCCAGAATCCCTTTTTAGGCGAAGAACTCTCAACCCAGAAACTTTCATCTTGAAACTTCTCTTTTCAGCAATAGCCTCATTCATCTCCTAACTCTCTGACGAATGCAACAAATGCAAGGATATCATCGACCATAGTGCCGTCAAGACTCTGCGCTTTGAAAGCGATCTGGACACCACTCATCAAATCCTTGGGCCTCTATTCAAGAAACCGGTGTCATCGCCCATCACCAGTATCATGAAGAATCATTGTCTGGCGCCCTTGCGACAAGGGTTTGAATGGTCAAAATGGTATATGTCAAAGCCCCAGGGAGCCTGGCCCTCGACTACTACAACCTGGGCAGCTTGGGTTGATCGGATGGAGAAGTTCTTCGGCCAAGATTGGAAAACCCTCGGTATTCATGATGCCATAGGGCTCTCGATCGTAGAGATCGCCATGGACAAAGAACTCCTGATGGCGGCCCTTAGTTTCTGGTGCTCGGCAACCAATACCATGGTTCTTCCTCTTGGTCCTCTCGGCCCCACCGTTCTTGACATCTCTGCCATCCTCGGGACTTCCCCTTCTGGTCTTCCCATCGACGCTGCTCTCTTTGGATGCTCGTCGAACCTCGACCTTAAGGCTTTGTTTGAAGCTCGAGCCGTCGAAACATTGAGCCCAGACGGTCAAGAACCCTCGAGGGACGAAGTTCAGAAGCTACATAAGAACTTCTTTAACTACAATACCCTTATCGTCCACTTTGTTGGTCGAGGGGAGGCGAGTCTTCGTAAAGGAGAACATGAGGCCTTCTTATTCTACTGGTACAACAAGTTCATTTGTTGTACCAAATCAAACAAATGCTTGGTCGAAAACATGCCTGTGGCTGAAGCCCTGGCCAGTGGTCACACATTGGCACTCAGCCCAGCCATTCTTGCTCACCTGCTGCGCTGCCCAGCCGAGGCAACTATTGAAAAGATCGACCCACAACAGAACGAGCCTCTCTGGTCCTTCAACTATGGTTGCAGAATAATTAATTAACCAACCAAAACTATTTTTTTTTTATAAATATTGTAATTAAATTCTAAAGAATAATTAATTAACCAACCAAAGTATTTAATTATAAAATATATGAAAATATACATACAAGATGTCCGAACAAAAAAGCAAAAACTACAAGTGAACTAGGTTTAATACATCAGGCTATTGGGTATCGGCAGGGCGAGGTGGCTCTGAGGTCGAAGGTGGAGCAAGATGAGGTGCTGGTAGCGAGATTTGGAAGCCAGACATCTTAATGGCTCGTACAAGGTCTCTAACCGTCCCGGCATAGGTCTTCATCTGCTTGTCCTGGGCCCTCATCTGCTCTTCTTGGTTGGCAAGTTGACCCTTTAGGGTTGTCACTTCCTCCTCCAATGCATCGACCTCTGCTATGTTCGATCTGGAAGAAGAGGCGCCCGTCTCACGAACCCGCGCTTTCCCCATACTAACCGACAACTTGTGTCGCACCAGTTTCTTCGTCTCCTCGGGAATTTCTGCCCAAGACTCCCATTGAAAAGGACAATTTTCTCGAATAACAACACCACAGCTACTAGTGACGCCGCTATGCTGCTGTGAGGTAGCCGCACCACGATGTCGCGGGTCATACGTAATCTTGGTCTTGGAGGCGGCCTAACGTACGCTCTATGACTGCTTTAGCATTCAACTAGGCCCCCTGCTGTTTTTTAGCTGGCCAAAAATACTTAAATGCTTAAAACCCTAAGCTTAAATTTGTACAAAAAATTCAACACAACCTCCCCTAATAGTATAGCATTTCCGAAAACCTTAAAACAATAAAATAACAGTAATTCACAACCTGCAACACATTTTCACAATCCAGCAAATTTTCACCATCACAAAAAAAAATAGTTTTAAAATGAAAAAAAATACAACGTAGTGAGAATTACAAAAAACTACCTGGCTGGGAGGCCTCACCCTTGACACTGGATGCCGAGGAAGTGTAATCAGAAGGCTCGGTCTCGCGGCAGTGCCGATGAGGTCGCCGTGCACTGAGCGGCTGAACCGACACTGATGACGTTGATGAGACAGGCACCTGGGATGCCGTAGAAGTAGTCTCAGCAAGGGGTGTAGGCTCCCCAATCAATGGAGCACTCACGGCTGGAGCAGTAGATGCTGATAATGCGGGAGGCGCATTGGTCATACTTCGACAACGAGTGATCAACTGTAACATTATACACTTTTTGAACCATAAAAATATAACATTAGAAACTAATCCTTCTTGCATTTGAAACTAGAAGAAAAAAGCAAAGAAAATTGAACGAATAAACCATATGTGAAAAAAGCAAAGAAAATTGAACAAACATTAACTGAAGATTAAAAGGTGTAATGAATCCAAGGCAGCACGATTGATTAAAAAGATTCAAACCTAAACCATGAGACCTATCCTAATCTGTCAAACTCCCAACCAAACTTTCTATAATTTGGGGTCTACGAGGAAAGAAGGAGGGAGGGTTCAAGATTTTGTCCAAACCTTGAAAATTGAAAAAAAAAACTGCCTATTTTTCACTATTGCACCGCCAAAATTATCACAACTCACGCGACGTAGATATACAATTTGACGTTGGGCAAAGAATTTTTTTTAAAAAAAAATTATTATAAAAATTACTGAAAATGTGACTTTCCTCCTTTCAAATTCAAATTTTTTTAATAAACCCCACAATAATATATTTTTCTAACAAAAACCCACAATAATATTTTTTACATATATATCATTCAATTTCTTATGTGTTATAAGTACAAAATAAATAAATTAAAATCTACTTAGTAAATATATATACCATTGAACTTGGTGGGAAACGCATTGTACGAAACTAGTTTCAAAGATCCAACCGTCAAATTTGTTTGTATATGCTTCGAGATCGCATACGCAAAAAATCTCAAAAAACAAACATGCAGAGATCAAGTAACAGGACAAAACGTTTTGATGGTTATAAACGAAAAAGCATAATTTAACGGTTATTTTAACTCCGATTTTGATTATTTTTTACAGCTACACTCGTTGATCCTATATGAGTACAATAAACTAATTGGATCGTCAATTTAAAATATTGACACAAGTGGATACCACAAATCCTATGTTATACTTAATGAAAGTATAAATAAACTCCAAGTGTTAGTGAACCTAATGTTTTGATTGGATACGCATTGTACGAAACTAGTTTCAACGATCCAACCGTCAAACTTGCTTGTATATGCTTCGAGATCGCATATGCCAAAAATTGCAAAAAACAAACATGCAAAGATTAAGTAACGGGACAAACCTTTTAGACGGCTATAAACGAAAAATCACGATTTAACGGTTATTTTAACTCTGATTTTGATGATTTTTTACGCTACACTCCTTGATCCTTTATGAATACAATAAACTAATTCGGTCGTCAATTTAAAATATTGACACAAGTGGATACCACAAAATCTTATGTGTATACTAAATGAAAGTATAAATAAACTCCAAGTGTTAGTGAATCTAATGTTTTGATGGGATATGCATTGTATGAAACTAGTTTCAACGATCCAACCGTCAAACTTGTTTGTATATGCTTCGAGATCGCATACACCAAAAATCGCAAAAAACAAATATTTAGAGATCAAGTAACGGGACAAACCTTTTGGACGACTATAAACGAAAAATCACGATTTAACGGTTATTTTAACTCTGATTTTGATGATTTTTTTTACAGCTACACTCCTTGATCCTATATGAATACAATAAACTAATTCGATCGTCAATTTAAAACATTTGCACAAGTGGATACCACAAAAGAAAAAGGCAATGCAAGAACCCCAAAAGAAAAGCAAAAGGAAAAAAAAAAAAACTTTGCGCAACGTAGGTACAACTGCACCTACATCGTGCAAAGATGTTTTGGGCGACGTAGGTGCACATGCGTGGCACAAAGTTGGGGAAAAAGTGTGAAGCTTTCTTGGTTTGGCGCCAAAATCTTGCTCGACGAAGACTAGCGTCGCACAAAACTGTTTTGCGCGACGCCAGTCTTTGTCGCGCAAAGTGCCGTTGCGCAAAGGCCGTTTGCTCGACGTTTTGTGTTCTACATCGCACAAACATGCTTCGCGCGACGAAATTTGCTCCGTCGTGCAAACATGTTTTTCTACTAGTGGTTCCAATTAGACTACTTCTAAATGCCTACTTCTAAAAATCCAGACCAAACCCCAAATCCCCCAAAACTTTATAAACACACATCACTAACTCACCCTTATCATTCAGCTCAGCTCACTACAGTTCAAATATTTTCCAATCACTTCTCTTGTTTTCAACCCTTAAACCATTTTACCAAAAAATGAGGAGCTCTACCAAAGCAAATAAGAAAATCATGCTGATGTAGATTATTTGTGCACCCATAAGGACCTTGAGCATGGCCAGGAATTTTTACATGAGGATTGTGGAGGATTGTGCCGGCAAGGTGGGTCATGGTGGTGGTTGTGTGAGCGGTTACACTGCCTCACAAATTCCGCACGTTCCCCGAAGCTTCAGTATCAATCCTTCGAGTTCTAGCAATGATGAGGACGTGAGGCAGCTTCTTAGAATATCGACGTCAAATAGGAATAACAGTGTAGAGAAAGATAATAAGATCAAGTCAGCAAGTAATTTAGATATGCATAGAAGACCAATTGCTCAACCAATTGTTAGACAACCCAATAACACTATGAATGGAATGGGGGTGCGGAGTTACAGTGTTGGGTTGACGATGGGAAGGATTGATGAGGAGACCGCTTGTTCATTTCGGGAAGATGAAGTGAATGTGAAGATTGATTTGTATCCAAGAAGGAGAAGTTATGCAGTCAAGAGAAGAACTGTTGGGCTTGCATAAATTGTGAAGGATTAAGTTCTTGATAAGCTAGCCCATTGTTTGTTTCTTCCATGACCAATCGGTATTCAGAAATTTAGATAAAAATGATCAAAACTTGTATCAAGAAAGAAAGATGGTTGCAAGTACCGCTATTATTATTAAACATTGTTAAGAAAAACAAACAGAAAAACACCAAAAATACTTTTACCATACCCATATTTCTGCATTAAAGTCCTGTTAGCTGCAGGAACTGATGTTCTAATAACGGGTCCAAGTAGATTATCTCAGCATGCGCTGAGGCACGCCTAAAGTGGAGCAACTTTTTTAATAATTCCGAAGAACCATCTACTGAAACAGGCTTAACAGTCACCCTTTCAAGCATAGATGAATTTAAGAGAACCATCTGCATCATCCTTCTCGCGGGCCTAAACAAGGTCTACAGCATCAGAATGTTGAATTTCTAACAAAACAGATTTCAGAACTACAACTTTCTAGAGTGCAGCTGGTTTGAAAGTTTTAATTCAACATAAGAATACTGCATGAATCAATAGGATAAAACTGAACAAAATTTCCAGTAATCACAGAGCAGGGGAAATAAAAGAAAAAAAAAAAAAAAAAAAATCTAACAAAAGCGTGTCCCGCGCGCCCACAAAAAATTTAGTTATTGCACACATATTACTCCTTATGTGCAGACTGGGTCCTACACATGCATTCATATACAATATATGATATATTGTATATTATACAATTGTGGTTTCATATTTAATTTTATATTTGATCTTATTATTAGACAAAATTTCTCCACAAAAATCTTTATAAATGCACGTGACACAGAGGCCAGCGGCGCAGGTCTGTATAACTGGAGTTGTGAGTTGCGGAAAGGTTTCGCAGAAGCAAAACCGTGGCTGAGGTTGGAGATTTCTCAGTTTTGGGCTTGGATTTGAGGAGAAGAGGGCCCTCACGGCAGCTGGTTGGGGATTTACACGCGAAATTGTGCTGGAATGTGGCAAAGAGTTGCATGCCCATGTGTTGAAGGAAAATCACTATGTGGTGATATAAATATGTTCTCTTCGTACCAGAGAATTAAGGGAAACAAGCAACTGTTATGGGAAATGCATATGCATCTGTTATGGTTGGAATACGGAAATGTGTTCTGAAATTCACTTCTGGAAAGGAATTAACCCTCCTTGATGTGCTGCATGTCCCCGATATAAGGAAGAATCTTGTTTCTGGTCCTATCCTTAGTAATAAGGGATTCAAACTAGTTTTTGAGTCCAATAAACTTGTATTAACTAAAGGGGGAATGTTTGTAGGGAAAGGTTACCTTGCTGATGGATTATGCAAACTAAATGTACTTGTTAATGCTATGAATGAAATAAATAATGCTTCTGCTTATATTGTTGATTCGTCTAATTTATGGCACTCTAGATTAGGACATGTAAATTTTCGTTCTCTTTTTAGAATGCATAATTTAGGTTTGCTGCCCAAAATTGATTATGTAGATAATGTTAAATGTAAGACTTGTACATAATCGAAATTTGCAAGTCAAAGCTTTAAATCAATGCATGAAAAATCCAATGATTTGTTAGATTTAATTCATAGTGACTTGTGTGATTTTAGATCATATCCAACTCGTGGTGGAAAGAACTATTATGTGACATTTATAGATGATTTCAGTAAGTATTGTTATGTTTATTTACTTCATAGTAAAAATGAGACCTTGGATATGTTTAAGACATATAAGGCAGAAGTTGAAAATCAACGTAACAAGAAGATTAAAGTCTTAAGGTTCGATAGGGGATGAGAATATGAGTCTCATGCCTTTGCTGAATTTTGTGCCACACATGGCATAATTCATCAAACAACAGCCCCTTATACACCGCAACAAAATGGTGTTGCCGAACGGAAAAATAGGACTTTTAAAGACATGATCAATTCTATGTTGAATAGCTCTGGGCTTCCACACAATTTGTAGGGTGAAGCTTTACTTACTGCAAATAAAATTTTGAATCGAATTCCACCTAAAACGAGAAAGGAGTCACCATATGAATTATGGAAAGGAAGAACCCCTACGTTTAAATTGCTTGAAGTGTGGGGTTGCCTGGCAAAAGTACAAGTCCCATTGCCAAAGAGAACAAAATTAGGACCTAAAACTATAGATTGTGTTTTTATTGGTTTTGCATCTAATAGTTCAACTTATAGATTCTTAGTTTTTCATTCCGAAGTAAGCGATATACATGTCAATACTATTATAGAATCTATAAATGCAATATTGTTTGAGGATATATTTCCATATAAAATAGGCAAGTCTAATTTGTTAAAAAAGAGAATACATGATGATGTATCTGAGGATAATGACAAACCTAGAGAACATGATGATGGTTCATCCTCGTCTAGAGTTCAAGAAGAAGAAGAACTTGAACCCAGAAGAAGTAAAAGGACAAAAATTCGAAAGGACTTTGGGCCTGATTTTGTGACCTTATTAACAGAAATCGAATCTCAATCATTCAAGGAGGCCATGTTCTCTCCTGAAGCTCCATTTTGGAAGGATGCAGTTAACAATGAGATAGATTCCATTATGCAAAATCATACATGGGAATTAGTCGATTTGCCCCCTGGCAATAAGCCAATTGGGTACAAATGGATCTTTGAGAAGAAATTAAAACCAGATGATACAATTGACAAATACATGGCTCGTTTGGTAGCAAAATGATACTGTCAAAAACATGGTTTGGATTTCTTTGATACATACTCGCCTGTAACGAGAATTACTTCAATAAGACTGTTGATTGCTATAGCTACACTCCATAACATGGAAATACATCAAATGGATGTATAGACTACGTTCTTAAATGGAGACTTAGATGAGGAAATATATATGGAACAACCCGAGGGGTTTGTGGTTAAAGATCAAGAACACAAAGTTTGTAAACTTGTGAAATTGCTATATGGGCTTAAACAATCTCCAAAGCAATGGCATGAAAAATTTGACCCTATTATGATCAGACATGGGTTTAAGATAAATGAGTGTGATAAGTGTGTCTACACAAAGAATCAAAATAATGCTTGCGTTATGTTGTGTTTATATGTAGTTGACATGCTTATAATGGGAATACTCAAATAAAAGGGAATTTTGAAGTCTTTGCTTTTCACATCAGGGACAAAGTGATTTTCCTTCTTCTTAGTTTTCTGGAATTTCGGTCTTTGCTTTGATGAACTTCCTTCAACAACATTCGCTTTGGCTTCCATACTCGAAACTAGACCATTCTCATTCTTTCTATTATCTTCCTCAATTCTCAACCTTACAATGAGATCCTCAAGGGTCATCTCCTTACGATTGTGCTTGAGATAATTCTTGAACTCTTTCCAAGAAGGTGGCTGTTTTTCTATAAAGGACGCCACTTGGAAAGACTCATTGATCACCATCCCTTCAACATGAATGTCATGGATGATTTTGTGGAGATCTTCAGCTTGAGAGACAACAGACTTGGAATCCACAATTTTGTAGTCCAAAAATTTGCCCACGACAAATTTCTTTGAACCAGCATCCTCTGTTTTATATTTTTTCTCAAGTGATTCCCAAAGTTCCTTGGTTGTTTTGCACACCACATAGACATCATACAACGAATCATCTAATGCATTAAGAATATAGTTTCTGCAGAGGAAATCATTGTGTTTCCAGGCATCTATAGCAGTCAAAGTTTCTGCAGAAAAAAAAAATTTCTCCATCTGCAGTAGGTACAGTCTCGCGCAGAACATTAGCCAAATTCAGGGTTGTCAAATAAAACAGCATTTTCTGCAGCCATCTTTTGAAGTCTCCGCCCTTAAATTTCTCAGGCTTTTCAGAATGAGGTTTAGTTCCTGATTGTTCCATACTGTTCGAAGATTGTTGGAGAACAATTCAGAAATAAATAAAAATAACAATAACAGAAATAAAGAACTTGAAATTCTAATACTTTATTAACCAAAAATACTTGCTATATAGAATGAAATTACAGAAACAAATACAAAAAATTAAAATGGTCTAGCTTGATTACAACAGGTAGAGGCTAGCGCAAAAGCTATGTCATTTGAACAGTATTTCCGTCCCACTCTTGTGCTTGTGGTTCTACAACGTCTGCTCGACCAGGATACAACTACCTAATTTTACAACCCGCACTGGATTATAGAATTCTAACGAATTGCTTTGTGTGTTTACTCTCTTGAATGTTTGTAAAAAAAGAAAAGGAGGAAGAAAAGATGATATTTGATGGAACTGAGGACTTCAGTTATGTAGGCTATTTCATACCTCTTCAAATACCTTTTGGATGTATCTGAAGCTATACAGTCTATTAATCAAAACGTTTTTAATTAATTTTAATTAAAAACTTAATTTGAAATTAAAACTAATTGATTAGATTAATTTTAATTCTTAGGCCCCAAAGCCCTTGTCTTCATTAATTAATATTAATTAATATTAATATTATGGTATAATCATCAAGCCTAATCCACACAATTAGTGGCCCAAGCCTCAATCCTCATTCCAAATGGTCCAATACCTAATCACTAATAAAGGAGACTAAAGTAATATAAGGACCTCAATTCCCTTGAGTTCCCCAATGTGGGACTTAAAGAAGCTCAAAACTCCTACAATCATCTCTATCAAACGAGGCCTAAAAGAATTACTGTGTAACTACAAGTACATTTACTTAATAGTAACGTCTTTCATAATTTTGGTACATTATGTTTTCCCATATCATAGTTTTTCGTGATTGATTAAAGACTATGATAACTTGTAGATGTGAGTGTTTTTTAATTTGATTATTATTATTATTATTTTTAACAAGCGATATTATTTACGTTGGGGGTGGGGGAGTGGGCTAAACCTCGTAATGGGCTAGACTAGGGGTGGGTTCAAAAAACCGAAAACCGAAAAAAAAGGAACCGAAAACCGAACCGAACCAAGGAAACCGAACCGAACCGAAATTGGTTGGTTCGGTTTTGGTTTTGTTGGTTCAAAAACCAAACTGGCCCGAACCGAACTGATATATGAAAATTGTAAGGAAAATAGTAAGAAAGGTTATGAGTTTCTGGTTAGTGGTCACTGATTCAGTTCATTTGGATTTTGTAGGTAGAGATGGTTTGACCCACAACATGTTGGATAACATACATGTTCACTGGAAGCGCCGGAGGGTGCAAGATTAAATGCAAAGGTGTTTGTAGAAGAAGAAGAAAGAAAGAAAAAAAAATAATAATAAAATAAAAAACCGAACCGAAAAAAAACCGAACAGAAAAAAATCGAAAAAAATTTGAACCGAACCGTTTCAAACCGAACCCAGCCCTAGGCTAGACATTATAATGTAGTTTAAATTTTCCTTTGGTGAGAATCGAACCTATAACTTCTCACTTACAAGTGAAGAGGAATACTACTAAACCATAGTACTAAGTAGCTGTAGATGTGAGTTAATCCAATGAAATAATGTGTTTACTTTCTTGCACTCGAGCTCGAATTCTCCTGAATTAAAATTGTTTAGAATATTCCCTTCTAAATAAATAAAGGCCAAGGCTTTCTCCAATCGAATATACAATTACTTTAGTCTAAAGAAGGGGAAGGTCTTCCACAAAACAAAAGTTGGAGACAAGCTAAACCTACCCAGTTTGCGGCCAATTTTCTCCCCTGTGAGAGTCCTTCCTCTATGTGGGTTGCCAATATTCCAAAAGAGAGTTCCCCGATTACCATTCTACAGCTGAGTTTTTTTTTAAAGCACCCAAGTACTCTCTCTCATCAAAACCTAGTCAATCACCATCCATTCGCAGAAATTAATTTCTTTAAACCTACCCAGATCAGTCATAAATCATATCTCATTTTCCTTCTCTCCTCTTTAACCCCAGCACCGCTAAGTGTACTTTTTTCCTTTCGCCTGCCAGTTTATTCCTATTACGGGACAGTTCTGGGGGTTGTGGGGTCGTTTGCAGGGATGGCAGGAAGAAGAAGAACGGGGAGTCCACCCACCCGTCATAAAAGCAAGAAGGTAGCTCAGGAGGGTGATAGATCTGAAGTGTAGAGCAGTGGTCTCAGTCATAATTTCAATCAACCAAACCAGGTGTGAAATTGAAACCCCATTACATCAACCAGCATGTTTATTCAGCAGAAAAGGCCAACGACTCAATAAAATTGAATTCGGGCATTAATGAAAAGGTAGGCTTCAATAGTGGGTCACAAAATCTGGTATGTTTTCTTGTGGTCCTGTGGTACCTTTAATTGGAACTAAAAAGCTTTGAGAATAAGGAAAGATCTGAGAAACTTCAATTGGGGAAGCTAGATAGTGCAACAATAGTCTATTTGGTGTATAGATTGATCCAAACAGTTTGTGGATCCACTCTACCTCTGAGAGAAATGGCAGAAACGGCAGTTGAGGATATTATGGTCTACCTGGAACGAAATATGGATCTATCCACTATGGAACAAGGAATCAAGTTAGTGGGCACGGTGTTGGCTCAAAAAAAACCTTAACAAATGGGGTGTTCGTAACATACTCAGATCATCATGGAAAGAGCTGGGGGAGATAGAAATCAAATGGGTTAAAGACAACACGTTCATTATAAATGTTCAAGACGAAACTACAGCGGAGAAGATCATGGACCAGGTGCCGTGGGGAGTTATGAAACAAAATTTCTCTATAAAAAGATGGTCACAATAGTTAGCCTTAGAGGAAGTAAATATGGAAGTTGTCTCATTTTGGATACAAATAAGGGGGCTCCCGGCTTATCTTAGTTCAGAAGCAAATGTGAGGAGACTGGCAGCTAAGATTTGATAGTTTGAGGTGCTTGAAGATCCCGCAAGGGCCAGGGGACTTTTGAGAGTGAAAGTAGCGGTTGATACCTCCAAACCTCTAACAATAGGATATTGGCTACCAAGGGATAACAATAATGAAACTTGGATTGAGTTTCGATACGAAAGGCTGCAAGACTTCTGTTACCGTTGTGGAAGGATCAGCCACGCGAATATTGAGTGTTATTTTCCTGAGGTGAAAGGAGGAATGGCTGGATGTGGAGATTGGACAAGAGCATCACCGGTGAGGGACATCATTGAATCCCCAAGATTTCTGGCCATTACTGCAAGAAGATCAACTCAGCATTGAAGGAAGGATTATACTGGGGAAGTTAATGAAAGCGGTATAAATGAGACTATGGACCCTAAGTAAGCTGCACACCAATAGGAAAAGGGAAAAGGAACAAAAAGATGGCATAGAATACAACGGAGGAGTGAGAGGCAGAGTCCAAACCCAGCCCAATGGATAATCGAAGGATGTGGGCCATTAGGGAACCATAGATTAGTTATAGGCTTTGAGCCAATGGAGATACCACGTGAATATGGCAGCATCCCATCGGTGTTGATAAAGGAAATTCCAGAAGTGAACTATACACAAAGTGAAGGGGAACAATGGTGTCATTCCAGAATCTACAGATTGCACAAAATTCACAGAGGATTGATTCAAGGATAGATCGGCCGGAGAGTGAGAGGCATCAGGTGGAGGGAGTCCCAAACAAAAATAAGCGAGAGATGGAATGACAGAGCGAAGAGAGGGGAAACTCATTTCAGAAAAAAATAAAAATAAAAAAAATGAGGAGATCAGGATGGTAAAAGAAAGGAAGGAAAATGCAGTAGAGAGATGAAGGACAATGACCATCAGAGAAAGATGTGAAATGATGGAAAGGGCAATAATCGCGGAGGAGAAGCTACAAGATGTCCCGATTGAGTACCCGGACATGTGGGACCACATGGAAGAGATCACAGTAGGTGAGAAGAATGCTTTGATGGCAAGGAAAACGAGATCATCATCTCGAGGCGATGGTGGCTGGCTTTCAACAGCCGCAAAATCGCCATGATACACCTCTTTTGGAACTGCCGTGGTCTAGGGTTGGACACGGTAGATCATGCTCTTCATGGGCAAATAAGGAAACATAGACCCTCTACGATCTTTCTATCGGAAACAAAAATGAAAGATCATAGAATAGAAGGGGTAAGATGGAGGTCGGGGTATTCTAATGGGTTCAATGTGGCACCGGAAGGTAGAGCGGGAGGTCTTAGACTTTGGTGGGATGATTCGGTCATGGTGGAAGTAATGGAATCCTCAAAGAATTTTATTGATGCTAGATGTGGGTTGATTAATTCTCAAGTGGTGTTCCGTTTTACTGGAGTTTATGGCACTTCTTACAGGGCAGAGAAGGAGGATTTCTGGACGAACATGATTGGCAGATTTGGTCCGAATAGTATCCCTTAGATATGCTGCGGCTATTTCAATGAATTTCTGTGGGATCACGAGAAATTAGGGGGTGCAGAAGTAAGATACAACATACCGAGATTCTTGGAGGATTTCATATGCAAGGTGGAGGTAATGGACTTTGGCTTAAATGGCCCCAAGTTTACTTGGAGAGGAACAAGAAACGGGAAGCTTGTGGAGGCACGTTTAGACAAAGGAATGGCAAATACTGGTTGGTTGGGTCTTTGGCCAAACACTACGGTCACACATGAGACGACTTTGGGTTTGGACCATAATCCAGTTGTGGTGCAATGTAAACCGAAGGTGACTAAAAGGAATAAGATGTTTCGTTTTGAAGCCTTTTGGGCTAAGGAGGGGGAATGCAAAGAAATTGTTAGAAGAGCCTAGGAAAATCGTAAAGATGGAGACCTGTTGGAGCGGTGGAACTTCAAGATTAATGCCTGTTGAAATCATTTAACCAGATGGAGCAGGGAGAAGTTTAAACAGCGTGGGAAGCAAATATAGGAGATGATGAGTCAATTAGATAATCTGTAAAGGGATTGTAGCGGGAATCTGCAGGAAATTCAAGCTCTATCTAAACAAGTGGATCACTTGTGGAGTCAGGAGGAGAAATATTGGTAGCAAAGATCGAGAGTTCAATGGCTAAACGAAGGGGATACCAATACGAAATTCGTCCACCAAACAACCTTGCAAAGAAGAAAGAGAAACAATGTGATCTCGTTGAAAAATGGAAATGGGGAATGGGTGGAGAACTCGAGTTAGGTTTGACGTTTGTTTGATGAGTATTTCATGGACTTATTCACTTCACCAGGGCAACGGAAGTGGGGGGATATGTTGGATTGTATCACCCCAAAAGTCACAGAAGCAATGAATGCTTCTATTTCAGGTTTGGTCTTGGTCAAAGAGGTCAAGAGTGCTGCTATGCAGATTGGAGGGCTTAAAGCTCCCGGACCTGACGGTTTCTCGAAACTTTTCTACCAGGCACATTGGGATATTATAACGGCGGATGTGAAAGAAATAATTGGAGAAATGATGAACGGGTCCCAGAATCCTATGCGGATTAATGCTACCCACTTGGTATTGATTCCTAAAGTTCAAAAACCTGAGTCTGTTTCTCAATTTCGTCCAATCAGTTTATGCAACTACTCTTACAAGGTGCTTTCAAAGGTCCTGGCGAATCGTCTCAAGTTGATTCTTCCGAAGTTGATTTCTACAACCCATAATGCACTTGTGGCGGGTAGGCAAATTCAAGATAATATTGGTATAGCTCATGAGCTTTTCCACTTCCTCAAAACGAGAAGTACGAAACGCAAATTTAAGTTGTGAATCAAATTGGACATGCATAAAGCCTACGATATAGTGGAATGGGACTTTTTATTGGCGGTAATGGAAAAGATGGGCTTCGACAGTAGATGGAGAAATATAATATTGGGCTGCATTTCCTCGGTCAATTTCGCCATCCTCCTGAATGGACAGCCAAGAACCAAATTTGTGCCATCGCGAGGGTTCCACCAAGGTGACCCCTTATCCCCTTACCTTTTCCTTTTGGTCAATGAAGTTCTCTCACTTCGACTCCAACAGGCTAGTGACCATGAATGGATAAAGGGAGTACAGATGAACCCAATGGGTCCATCTATTTCTCACATATTATTTGTAGATGATGCACTCATTTTTCTCAAGGCGGAGGAGGAGAATTGCCGACATTTAACAAATTTGATCGATGATTATTGCTCGGCTTCTGGGGAACAAGTCAATAAATCAAAATCGAGTGTGTTTTTCAAATCTAATGTGCCTGATACATTATCAAATCAGCTAGCAAGCACCCTCGGTATGGTGAGGATCGGAGACCCGGGTGTTTATTTAGGGGTACCAGACATTTGGGGATGCTCGAAGAAAATTGGGCTTGCATATGTCAAAGGAGGGTTATTTGGTAAGCTTCAAGTGTGGAAGAAATTTTCTCTTTCATAGGCGGGGCGAGAGGTCCTCATTAAGGCGGTGGCATAAGTAATTCTGGCATACCCAATGAACCTTTTCAAGTGGGGAGAACCGGATCTATTGGGTGTTTAGAGAGAAGTTGGGCCGATCGAAAGAGGAGGGAGGGCTAGGTCTGAGGAGCATCGAAAAGTTCAACCATGCCCTATTGGCGAAACAGTGTTGGAGACTGATTATGGAGCCTAACTCATTGTGGGCGAAGGTGCTTAAAGCTCGTTTTTTCCCTAATGGCTATTTCCTCGATGCGAATCGGGGAGGAAGAGCCTCATGGGTATGGTTAAGCCTATTAGTCGGAAGAGATTTGCTGCGGGAGGGAGCACACTGGCAAATAATGGGCGGTACTGATGTTAGAGTTTTGGTTGACAGATGGATCCTCTCCATTCCTTTGGGTTTTCCTTCGCCGGTAGGCACAATGAATGTCTCAAAAAATTTAAAAGTTAATTCGCTCATTTGTCCAATTAACGGGGCTTGGGATAATGAATTTCTGAAACCTTTTGTGGCGGAGTCAGAATTTGATGCTATCCTGGAGACTCCCATCGGTGATCCAGAGTTGAGGGATTAGTTGGTGTGGCCATTTGTGAAGAAGGGAAACTATTCGATCAAATCCGGATAGTCCTGGGCACTGGCTCAAAACCAGCCAACTCGAAGCATCTTCAATCACATGGCGGCCTCTATTCCCAGAAACTTATAGAAGTGAGTGTGGAGTTTGAAGGTTCCGCCCAAGATTCGGTGTTTTATGTGGAAGTCCCTTCACGGGGCAATCGCAACAATGGCCAACTTATATGGAAGACGATCGTCTCCTTCACCCACCTGCCCCCTTTGTAATTTGCATGAGGAAACAATCATACACCTCTTCCTACAATGCCCGTGGGTGGAAGTGGCTTGGTTTGAGGGGAATCTGAACATAAGAATAAACAGGATGGACACTACCACATGGGCAAACTGGTTGAAGGAAATATTTACTTCAGTCAATGGTTCGAAGGAAAAAAAGTGTACGTGCTTATCATATATTTCTTTTTCCTGCTGGCAGATATGGTTAGCCCGGTGCAATTTCCTGTTCAACCAGAAACCCATATACCCAAGGCAGGTATTGGCAACCACTCCCTCTCGGTTAATGCTTACAAGGAAGCTACTTCTCCCCCAGGTGTACGGACATCTCATATCTAAGAGAATATCATCCATTGGATTCCTCCGTGTCAGGGCCTTGTGAAAATTAATGTGGATGCAAGTTGGATCGCAAGGGGGAGTATGGGGTTTGCGGGAGTGGTGGCGAATGATGGTTCTTGGTGGCCTGCAAATACGGTGTCAAGGCGACAAGTGTAGCAATGGCAGAGGCTATGACTATTCTGCATGGTTGTAAGTTAGGGATTAATAAGGGTTGGAAATCTGTAATCATTGAATCCGGCTCCTCCGAATCCATTTTTTACCTACGGGATAGGGTAAAGTTGGGCAGTTGGGAAGATTTTCCCTTGTGAAATGCTACAGGATGAGGAGGTCTTTTCAAAATTACTGTTGGTCTTGGGTTCCAAGACTGGCCAACTCGGCTGCAGACCTTTTGGCGTCACGGCGTTGTAGGGAGGTATGTGATGTTATTTGGGTCAATAGACCGCCATCTTCCCTGATTCATGTTTTGTGTAATGACGGCCTTCCCTGTCCCCCCTAGATGATTAGGTAGTGTGAGGAGAGACGATTTTAGCATTAGATGCGGCATCGTTGTTCCCTGTACCTCCTTACACTACTCTTTCCCAGAGTTTATGTTGGCTGCTTGCCTCGGGGTAGGCTTTCTGTAATACTTTGGCATCTTTGCCCAATTTATGTTATATCCCGTTCACAAAAAAAAAAAAACAAAAGGGGAGAAATTGCACTGTGCAATTAAACATTGTTTGGGTATGAATTTCACTTTATTTACTAGGCTGCCACTAACTCTCTGCGCTGATCTTCATGCCGCGTGTTGATAATCGTGGAAAGGCAGGGGTGTGATGGTCATTTTAGTCTGTAGGGTTTCGAACAGATTGGGGGTTTAGAGACTTTCATTTCTTTTCTTTCTGAGCTGCAGTGGGACTCGGTGACACCATGCTGTCGGGAGAGAGAGAGAGAGCGAGCAGAAAGAGAATAGAGGGAGGGAGGGAGGGAGGGGAGAGAGAGATATGGATTTGGTGAGAGGAAGTCATGTGGCTTGCAGGTAGAGAGAGTCACAGGGGGTGTACGATTTGGGACAGAGAGAGAGAGAGAGAGAGGGAGAGGGAGAGCGCGATTTTGGGGTTGGGCGACAGCAGGAGAGAGGGCGAGGGTTGTTGCATCCATGTCACTCAGAGTGGGTTGCGACATAATGAAAGTGGTGCGTTCTATGGTTTGAGAGTTGGTTTCGAGAAAGTAAGGGGGCCAGAGTGGGGGTAAGGCTTGGGATGGGTTTGTGGAATGGGGATGGATTAGTTACAAATAGAGAAGGGGAGGAGGGTGTGGAATGTCAGGTTGAGGAAGGGAGAGGGAGGTCTACCAAACAACGTGGGTTGTAGAGCTACAATGAGGGAGATGGGCGTGGATTAGCAGGGATGAGAAGTGAGAGGGAGGAGTGAGGCTTGCGAAAGGGGGGGTTGGATTGATTTTTCCTCCTCAAATCAAGGGTTGGTGTCGGGATTGAGGGGTGGGTCGAAAATGGGTATAGTTATGAGGGAGAGAGGGATGGCAGAGACATAGGTCATGGAGTTGGGCGTGGGAACTCCACAAATCAAGGGCTGCTGTCAGTGGGTGTTAATATCAGGAATGAGCATTATTGGGATGTGAGTTCTCTCAACCTTTTGATTAATTTTTTATATTTTGGCTTTTTATATAAGCTATGTAAATGTTTAATTTCCATTTGAAAACTTGGGGAATTCTAGGTATATTGTTTGTGGAAGAAGCTCAGTCTCAAACCCCTCAAACGATCTTGTGCTCACTCTTTATTTTTTCTTTGCAGTAAAAGACTTCTCGCATAAGCCACAAGGTTACTGAAATTATAGAGTTGAAATTGTTAGTGTTTTTCTTTTGTGAATTATAAGCTTTGTGAAGTTATTGATTTGAAGAATGTTGTGTTGGAATGAAAATTTTGATTTGAATTATTAGATAAGCATGGAGTATGTAGGAATTCAACCTATGGCTAGCCAAAACCCGCCTCGCTGGGTTGAGTCTAGTGCACAGGGAAGTGGTTCTGAATGACCTTTCGATGCCCTTGCCCTCATAGGTATTATTTGTTCAAATTGAAATTTCTAATAAGCAGTTAGAAGTAGGGAAGTTATAGCTTATTGTTTTGTGGAAGTTCAAGTCTATCTGGGTATTCTATATTGCCATTGTAACATGCTTAAGCTATTTTGTTGGTTGTAATATCATGTGTGTCATGAAGATTGTAAGGAAACGCAGATGGGAGGAGCTCAAAACGCTTTGGTTGTTGGTCTATCTGCACTAAGGGTACCGTGTAGTTTCTTGCTTGCAGGTGTATTAATGTTTGTTTTCGCGTTTATTTAATATATATATATATATATGTTGCACATGTTTCAACTTATGCCTCTTCTCATATTTATTTGCGCCTATTGATTCGGTGACTCGAGCTTTGCAATTCGGAACGGTGACGAGTCGACTCACCAATGACTCTACGAGTTCGCAAATCTGTGAAGGTACATATAGCGTGATGTTAAATTTACCCAATTTTTTATTTTGATATAGTTAAGAGTTTTTGGGTTTTTTACTGTTCAATAAAGCGGTAGTTAAAGCAGACATCTTTGTGTCTGTACAGTTGGTTGGAAATGAAAATTGCCCTGCATTATTTGTTAATTAAGCAAACTGTATGCAGGATTTTAATTATATTGGTTGTTTTGGAATTTCGTAAAATATTTTCTGTATTTTTATAGGTTGGAGCACCAGGAACGTGATACTCAGTCTAAAATCTGAACACAATGAAGAGCTAAAGCATATCCAACTGCAAGCTGAAAGCGAACTGAGAGAGGTTCAAATAAATAGCTTTGAATTAAGTTGGAACTGCTAATTTAAGTAGAGTGTTATATGCTTACGTTACAAACCAGTTTATCATTTTCATATAAAATAACTTCAATGAGGAGTGAACATGATGCTGAGCTGACAGGTTTGCTGCTTCAGCATGAAGATGAGTGTGAGAAGATGCAGGATGAATTGGATCTTCAAAAGTCTAAAGTACAGATTTACCATCAAATAATTGATATTTTTGTACCTTTTACTTACGGAATGATAATTATCGCAGGAGGAGAAGCAGAGGGCGTTACTGCAAATGCAGTGGAGAGTTTTGATAAAAGCCACAAGAGGACCAAGAAGTGAATTTAAAGAAGGTTGGCCTTATAATAGATAACTCACTTTCTCTCTCCCTCTCTCTCTTTCTCTCTCTCATATCCACAAACACAGATTAAATTACTATAAGTTGTTTAGTTGCAGTTGATTGGATGTATTGGTTAATCTTAATTTTAGTCCACATAAATTACTATGGTTGTGGAAATTGAACTAAAAAGTACATTTCTTTTTTAAAATTGAATTTTTTATTTTTCCTACCAGGAAATAGGTGGTTACAAATTATTTACTCCACTAATAAAGAATTTGTTAAATTACTATAAGCTACTTAAATGTTTAATTTCCATTTGAAAACTTGGGGAGTTCTAGGTATGTTGTTTATGGAAGAAGCTCAGTCTCAAATCCCTCAAACGATCTCTCAATTGCCACTTTGTTTTCATAGGTTGTGGAACTTGATTTTCTCTATCCGTTTGAATTTGTGCCTTGGGTTATGTTTATCTGCTAAGTGTGTATTTTGGAAATGCTTATTTGATGAATGCACTGGTATAATTGATCAGTAAATTACTCTGATAGGTGTGTTTATGTGGAAGTGATTCATGAAGGTTCTGGATAACAATTTTCGGGGTTAGATTTCTGAATCTATGGGATTTGCTGACAAAGAGTCTCCGATTTTAGGGAGGGGGAGAGAGAGAGAGAGAGAGAGAGGGAGGGAGGGAGAGGGAGTTCATGGTAATGGTGGAGGATGCGCAAGATAGCGAGAGCCCTCTGAAGGAGGCGCACGATATCCAGTCCCAGATTAAGAGTGTTATGCGCTCACACGTCCCTTATTTCAAAGAACTATCTGAGTAATCTCTCTCTCTCTCTTCTCACTGAATTTGTGTGCCTTTGATGAATTTAAAATATTAGCTGTGATTTTGCTTTTCTTTTATGCCAGAATGTGTGGTATAAATTCATGCTGGATTGATTTGTACTCAAAGTTTGTAACTTTGATATTTTTTTAAGGGTTTACTCATGCATATTATAACTTAATTAAGGACCACTGTGTAGACACAATTGTGTGTTATGTGTGTGGTAAACTGTTTTTTATATGGTTTGTGTTCTTAGGATTGGCATGTTTAGTTGTTTTGTTTCGGGTTCCTTTTTTTGGGTCGATATATTCTTATGTTGCAGAGAACCAGTAGTAAATAACTCACGGTATAATGATTTAATAGTATATGAATTATATGTCATTCTGCTTCGTAAATCAAATTGCTAATGCAATGTGTTTGATTTGTTTCCTCTTGAGGTACTTCTGAGGCCGGCTGCCAGCCTAATGCAACTAATTGCATCCTGCAAGATTAATTTATCCATGTTCGAGAATTTCTCATTGTACAATTCTACTGCATTTTGCTTTAAATTGAAATTGAAATTTTAAAATTATGGTTTTGGTTATGCAGTTTGTGGATATATGCTTTTGTTGATTTTTGCTACGATAATGATGGAATCTAGAGGATCGCGGCCAGTCGATATGAGGTTTGTACTACTTTTTATTCCTTTCTTTCTTTCAGTGAATTTCTTGAAATTGACGACGCACGTTCTGATTCTTGCTGTGTTTGGGAGTGGAGAAAGCTCTGGATTAGCTTTGATCGCTTGAATTTTGTCTTATTTAGTTCAGCACAGTTGGACACATAATCCTACTATTGGGCTATCTCTAGGAAGGCTGTATGCTTACTTTTGTTAGTGTGTTGACAGTTTGTATGTCTATCATGTTTATGGAACTAAATTGTGAGTTAATTATGGTTTAGATTGTTGAATTTTGAATTAGGAATTCCCTTCGGAAACTGTCACAAGTGATGTGTCTGCTATGGCTACAAGAATCAAAAGCGAGTGAAAGGTAAAGCTTTTCTCTCCAAACATTCATCGCCAACAATTCCAGCCAGAGCCAGTACATCTCTCCTCTTGATTTCCTTCTACGATGTTCTTTCCCAATTTCTCTCAAAAAGTAAGTGTTTTGGTTTGTATTCTTGCATTAGATTTGTATATATTCCATTGCATCTCAGTTTTTTCTGATTTAATAGCATAATCTGGCTCTTGGTATTCTAACTTTGCTTTCTTTGCATCAAAATTGTATCTGGCTCTTGGTTTTCTTGATTTAATTTTTTTTCAATTCTATAATTAGAAAAATTAAGGATAAAATTTTCTATTAGTATATGAGTAACCAATTCTGATATATCATTTTCCTCCATTTGACGTGATTTTGGATATTAGGGACTCAGGCTTGCCTTCCGTATTTTCGTTGAAAAAAGGCTTTTAGGTGAGTAATTTACTAATTTGGATTTTATTATCAGAATAGGGGGTGTAATTTGTAATTATCTTGATGTGACAAAATTGTTTAGATTTTACAGATTTTTCCAGTTCAGGATGATAAAAATTTAGGGCTTTGATTTGTTCATGTGATTTCCACGTACTCTGAATTCAAATAGAAATGCAAGGATATATGAGATGTGTGAGTAAATTTTCAGTAAAAAATTTTTAGATTTTATAGATTTTTCCAGTTCAGGATGATAAAAATTTAGGGCTTTG
This sequence comes from Cotoneaster glaucophyllus, assembly GCA_036320875.1. Taxonomy (NCBI): domain Eukaryota; kingdom Viridiplantae; phylum Streptophyta; class Magnoliopsida; order Rosales; family Rosaceae; genus Cotoneaster; species Cotoneaster glaucophyllus. The sequence continues at coordinate 22,160,923 of CM070066.1, read as the reverse complement.
ATTTGTTGATGTGATTTCCACGTACTCTGGATTCAAATAGAAATGCAAGGATGTATTAGATGTGCGAGTAAATTTTTAGTCTTCATCTATTTGTTTAACCCTTAACGGTATGTGAATTATTGATTGATAATTTGATAATATGTATGCTTTATTGATTAAGAAAAATGAGTCCGTTAATTTGTTAGGCTTGGTTATTTTGGCATGTTGATGTTATAAGACTCCTCTTTATGGTTACGTTGAAGATCATGTTAATATTTTGGTTGGTTCGATCTGTAACAGATGAGATTGTTTTGTTTGAATCAAAATTTGGTCTATTTTTTTGTGTGAAATTATAATGGAATCGCAAATTTGTTAGGTATACCTTAGATTCTTGGTTGCATATTCACCTTCCCACAACTAATTTCTAGGATCTACGGTTGCAATGCTTTTGATGCATGAAGGAAGGAAGAAGCTACTACTCTTATGGAGCTTCTTTGGCAGGGTAAGTTGAAGTTACATATAATTTTTTTGCTCACAGAATTCATTATCTTTCTATATTGGCAATTAGCAGGGTCTGACAATTGGTAAAGTGTGAATAAATGTGTAGAAGTTTGAATTGTACAGATGAAAGTGAATTTTAACGACTCAAACTTAGATTTCTTGATAATTTGATCCGTCTTTCTTTCATTTGTGTTCGACTATTTTACTTTTTTTCTTTATGTAAGTACAAATATTGATCGAAGGCCATTGAAACTACTTAATGACTGCGAAACTGTTTGTGTTAAAAGAACATAATAACATGTAAAGCTTAAATTTTGGGCACTTAAATATATGTTTATTTTTTCACTCACATGAAAATTCAATTGGGTTTGTTCCTGTCTCCAAGAATTTTTCTTTCTTTGGTTACTGATTAATTCATGTGGTGGAAGTTTAGTTTTTGCTTTGCTACCTATGTATGTATGATTTGAAATGGACAGTTCAATTTGTTGTATATTAATTTGTAATATAAAAGCTCGAAGGAGAGGTGAATTAGAAACAATGGTGCGAGAGGGATGGAGTTGAGTTGAGAGTTTACGGGGTTCACTTTAATTTCTGTATGATGTCCCTGGTATTACTAGATCATTGAGACTTACTGTTTGGTTGATTAATCAATAATTTGAAATATTTTAAGTGTAACTTTTCTTTAAGGGAATTGTTATTAGCACTCCAAAAATCTGATTTGATACTCTAAACTTTCTATTATTAGTAAGTAAAATACACTTGTGAGGAGTGGAGAATGAGATTTTTAGAGTGCTAATAACAATTCCCTTCTTTAATTTCTTTTCCTTTTGTATTGTCATTGGATTCGTTTCGTTTTTCTGCTTAATTTATCTTGAGAATGTTTGCATCTTAATACTTATCTCAAATATGTTAATTTGTCCCATTTTCTATATAATGTGCAATGTGAATGTAGGTTATTCTCGATCTTCAAATAGTGATTATTTGACGACTTCTCCAAATTTGGCTACTCAGCCTTTCAAATACAGAGTTGCGGATGAGAGAGGAGTCAGATGAGCTAGAATTGGGTTTGTACTGTTCTAAATTATTCGTTTAGATACCAATAAAAGATATAATTGCCCAATTCAGTTTTTCCTTTTCAATGTCTTAATCATTTTCCTTTGATAGCACTTAGTTTTGATTTGTAAATGAACTATATACTAACAAAAGATATGGTTGCTCAATTCAGTTTTGCATTTTCAATGTCTTAATCATTTTTCTTTGATAGCACTTAGTTTTGATTTGTAAATGAACTATATACTTTATATTGGGTCACAGTATAATGTTGAACATTGAATTTGTAAGACAGTTTAGCAATTTTTTCAAAAACTAACTATTCCTGCCAGATGCTCAAGTATTATGCCTTCTACTTTTCTACTTTCTCTTTTGTGTTTTCCCCCCATGTAGTAGGCTGATTAGTTGAAACGATGAGTAATATGGTTGACGCAATATGATCCACAAATGAATGGTTTCTTATAGCATCCATACATAGCAAGCAAAGTATCACTTCATTGGTTCTTAGGTACTACGCCGTCTTTTTAGTTAATTTGTGTGGAAATTATTCATTTATATCGTGGATAATACATTCAATGCCCACAGCAAAGCGCGAGCACATTTTCTAGTTTGAGTTTAAAAGTGGTGGTGAAAGTTATAATATTTGCAATCCGCACAACATCATATTTAACTTTTAATGTTTAACTCATATATACCATCTCTGCAAACATCTTATCGTGTTCAACTCTCTTTTCTACAACAAAGTTATCGTTTCGCCTAAAAAAAACATCTTAGAATTTTATGTTTGACAAAACAAGAAACAATACAAACAGAAACGACTACGACAACTTACAAAACTATCTGAACCACAAATTAAAAATAACCTAAACAACGATAGACTGTTTTAAGCAAAAGTAAGAGTTGCAAGCTTTCTATTAAAGAAGAATCATCATCTCCGGCTTCTTTTCTTTAATATACGTTTCCTAATATTCTAGGTCAACTCAATTATAATTAGAGTAAATTGTAGTAATAGTCTTTTAACTTTAATTTAATTGGAGTAATGGTTCCTCAACTAAAAATTCATTATCATTGGTCCCTCAACTCATCAAAACGTGCAACTATGGTCTCTCAACTAAAAATCTATTACCATTAGTCCCTCAACTTTAATCCAACTGAAGAAATGGTCTCTTAACTTTAACCCAATCGGAGCAATGATCCCTTAATTTTAACCTAATTGTAGCAATGGTCCTTCCAACATAACTCATTTTGACAAAATTGTGACGAAGTTGACGAAAAGAACCATAGCTACACATTTTGATGAGTTGAGGGACCCTAATTGTAGTAATGGTCCTTCCAACATAACTTATTTTGACAAAATGCTGACGAAGTTGACGAAAAAAACCATAGCTACACATTTTGATGAGTTGAGAGACCAATGGTAAATTGGTAATAGATTTTTAGTTGATGGACCATTGCTCCAATTTGATTAAAGTTGAGGGACCATTGCTACAATTTACTCTTATAATTAAATTGTAGATTCATACCACACATGTGTTACCTAATACCCCATATATTATAACTAGGGTTTATATCACAAATGGTCCCTAAAATTGACCCCATCAATCATGATGGTCCCTGAAATTGAAAATCGATCAATGTAGTCCCTGAATTTTAACTCGCGAATCAATGTGGTCCTTCTGTTAGTGTTCCGTCCAAATTAACACTAAAAAAAGGTTAGAAAACCAATTTTTCATGGTAAAATGATCAAAAAAAGGTTAGAGAACCACTTTTTTTTGTTTTTATTTTAGTTTTAGCACCAAATCCATGAAAAAATGGAGAGAAAAGTGAAGATGGAAAAAAAAAAAAAGAGGTAGTAAGTAAAATTATAAGTAACAGGGTTATTTTTTATCATTTTACCATGAAAAATTGGTTCTCTAACCTTTTTTTAAAGTTAATTTGGACGGAACACTAACAGAAGGACCACATTGATTCGCGAGTTAAAATTCAGGGACTACATTGATCGATTTTCAATTTCAGGGACCATCATGATTGATGGGGTCAATTTCAGGGATCATTTGTGATATAAACCCTTATAACTATTGTATACAGAATTGATTAAGCAATTATATTTCTACATGGTATCCGCCTAACTAGGTCCTAGGGTTCCTTGTTTTCTCTCCCGAAACATTACCTTCTCCGGTTGCTTTTCCTCTTCCTCCACCATCTAGGTTTACGGTTTCTCCCCTTGTCCCGCCATGTCTACCTCCTCCTTTTCCCTTCCCGGTCCCAACACCACTCACTTTGTCACACTCACCGAAACCAATTACCTTGTCTGGCTTCGCCAGATGACACCGTTCCTTGTTGGTTATAACCTTTGGCTCCCATCCTATCCCCCTCCTACGATCCATGATCATACACACAAAGCCACGGATGCCTAACCTTAAAACATTAACTCATTTAATTTTGCAAATCCTTTGAACATTGTGATATTTTGTAATGAACTAATTTTTTTTTTATTACGCTCTTATATTAGGTATGTAATATGATAATTTAGTATTATGTTTTTCATTTGATTATTTATTAATTTAAAATATATTTTCTTTAATAGATAACAGGTTGGGTCATATTACTCATTAATATTAATGGTCTGATTTCGAGTCAGGTCATATTAGCCGTTTATTTTAACAGGATTTACACAGACACGGCCTGTTAAGATATCTGGTATGATACGAAAAAGACATGAACGCAAAAAACACGACACGAATGCTAGATTTACCCAATCCATTTTTAACAATTTGAAACTCAAATTTGATGGCCCAAATCCGTTGGTAGGGAAATCCCCATCGGCGGATGGAAAATCTCATAAAGCAACTCCGAGCTCATCGATTCAAGCAAGAAGTTCTCCACCAAGCTTAAAACCCCGATTCTGAGATTTATTAAACATGTAGATTTTCTAGCTTTGAGTTTCAATATATTTTTCATATATTCAAATGTACAAGTGACAAGGTATTTATAAGATAGGAGAGGGATGAGATGGAGGAGATGTCCGGGTAGTTAGCTGCAGCAAGCAGCTAACCAGGAAATGAGGAAGAAGGCTGTTTATCACAGCCAACATCACACCCAATCAGTCATCTTCCTTAGATTAAGGAAAAGCTTTATCTACTTTACACTAATCAGTCACTTCCCTTAAAACAAGGAAAGACTGATTTACACAATATGGCCTTAAGCTTAGCTAACCAGGAAAGCTAACCCTAAACCGATCGGGACACACTTCATTCCTTCAACACTCCCCCTCAAGCTGGATCAAGGAGGTTAATTGAGCCAAGCTTGCCCAAAAAACGATGAAACGGAGACGATGCCAGAGCCTTGGTGAAGAGATCTGCCAGTTGATCATGGCTTCTAGTGAAGACAGTCCGTATGACTTGAGTTTGAACTTGAGCTCGAATAAAATGACAGCCGACTTCTATATGTTTGGTTCGTTCATGAAACACTAGGTTAGCAGCAATGTGCATTGCTACTTGATTATCGCACATAACGGACATTGGAGAAGAAGTGGAAAACCCTAAGTCAGAAATGAGCCATTTCAGCCAAATAAGTTCACAAGCAGTGGCTGCCATGGTTCGATATTTAGCCTCAGCGCTGGAGCGAGCTATGACCTGTTGCTTCTTGCTCTTCCAAGTGACAAGGTTGCCACCCGCAAATGTACAATATCCTGTGGTAGATTTTCTATCAAGAGTGTTCCCTGCCTAATCTGCATCTGTGTAGCCACTAATGTCAGTCGACTTATGGTTGTGCATGATGATGCCTTGCCCTATTGAACCTTTAAGATAGCGTAGAATTCTCTTGACAATGTGAAGGTGATTAGCAGTGGGAGAATGCATAAATTGACTTGCCAAGCTCACTGCATAGGTGATATATGGGCGTGTAATGGTGAGGTAAATAAGTTTTCCTACCAACCGCTGATAATAACTCACATCATGCATGGCTTCACCTTTAGTGTTGAGTTTCAGTTTAAAGTCCACGGGAGTGATGGCAGGATTGCAGTCAAGCATGTTGGCTTCCTGAAGAAGATCTAGGACATATTTGCGTTGATGTAGGAACAGCCCCTTTGAAGAAGTTGCCATTTCAATGCCCAAAAAATACTTGAGTCGCCCCAGATCTTTGATAGCAAATGTTTGATGTACATAACGTTTTAGTGCCTCAATTTCAACAGAACTATCCCCTGTGATGATGAGATCATCCACATAGGTGTGAACCACCAACTTCCCACTAGTACCAGTTCTTACAAACAGTGAGGAATCGACATTACTTTGAACAAATCCAGCCTTCTCAAGTACTGAACTGAGCTTGGCATACCAAGCTCTTGGAGATTGTTTCAATCCATATATTGCCTTGCCTTTAAGATCACCGTAGCCTTGAGAAGGCTGCATGTAAACTTCTTCTTGTAATTCTCCATGAAGAAAGGCATTCTTCACATCCATTTGATAGAGATACCATCCACAATTAACAGCTACTGAGAGTAAGACTCTCACGGAATTCATCTTGGCCATAGGAGCAAATGTTTCTTTATAATCTACCCCAAAGGTTTGGGTGAACCCTCGAGCAACAAGTCTAGCCTTGTGTCTCTCAACAGAATTATCTCACTTGAATTTTGTTTTGTAAATCCAATGACTTCCAACAGCCCTCTTTCCCGGTGGTAGTTGAACTAAGCTCCAAGTTTTGTTTTCTTCCAGAGCATGAAGCTCATCTGCCATGGCTTGATTCCATTGTGGAAGAATAGATGCTTCTAGGAAAATCCTAGGTTCATAGTGTTTATCAATTTCACTGAGAAATGCAGCATGAGATTTAGAGAACTCTCGAAAACTGATGCATTATGTGATAGGATGCCGTGAAACATAAGTAACATAGTCCTGCAACCTAGTTAGAGGTTTCCTGGTTCGAGGAGGGTTCCTTTTGATCACTTGAGACTCAGTAGGAGTTTGAGAGTGATCAGAATGGGACTCATAGTGATTAATTCAGTCTGCACTTCTTCTCTATTTGAACCCATAGAGATTGGGTTTTCTTCCAACACTGAATGATCAAAGTTCTGAGGGAGTGGATATAAGTCAAGCAATTCCTCCCCCTGACTTGTAGTAGTACCTTTGGAAGTGAAGTAAGGACAGTCCTCCTCAAGCTTCACGTCTCTTGACAGAATGCACTTCTTACTGACAGGATTGAAACACTTATAACCCTTTTGAGTGGTGGAGTACCCCATAAACACACACTTTGTAGCCCTGGCATCCAATTTGTCACGATTCATGGCTTGAATGTGAACAAAGTAAACACATCCAAACACCTTGAGATGTGTCAAACTGATTTTTCTACCTTTGAGTATTTCATAGGGAGATTTGTACTCTAGCACACGACTGGGGAGTCGATTGATGAGATAAGTGGTAGTGAGGATAGCAAATGACCAAAACTTCTTGGGAACATGCATGTGAAGCATGAGAGCATGAGTTTTCTCCAAGAGATCCCTATTCTTTCTTTCGGCTACTCCATTTTGTTGGGGGGTTCCCACGCAGCTGGTTTGATGGATGATACCCTGAGAACTTATGTATTGAAGCATGTTGTTGGATAGGAATTCAGTGCCATTGTCTGATCTTAAAACTTTGATGTTTGATTGGAATTGAGTTTTAACATGCATATGAAACTCTTTAAAAATGTTTAAGACTTCATTCTTTGATTTCATGAGGTATAAAAAACTCATTCGTGTGAAGTCATCAACAATAGAACAAAATACTTAAATCCTTCCATTGATTCAGTGGCTGGTCCCCATACATCAGTGTGAACCATTTCAAAAGGTTCACTTGTCCTGGACATTGAATTACCAAAAGGTAGTATAGTGAACTTAGAATATTGGCAGATATCACAAGTAAGAGGAAATTTACAAAAAGAAGTAAACAATTTTGACAAAACAACGTCTGAGGGGTGAGCTAATCTTTTATGTCAAAGTTGGTTTTCATCTATGGACTTTGATTGAGCTTGAAAAACCTGAGGAAAACATGCATCTTTGCATAGGTAGTAAAGTCCATTTATGAAGACCCCTTCACCAATCATCTTCATGGTGAGAATATCCTGAAAAATCACTTTTTTTGGTGAGAAAATAGCACGGCAGTTTAGGGTATTTGTGAGTTTGCCAATTGACAAGAGTTGAAAAGGAAAGGTTGGTACATATAAGGCAGTGGAAGGTGTTTTGTGTGGGAGTAAATTTATTTTTCCTTTGCCCAAGACTAAGACATTTTTTCCATTTGCAACTGAAACATGTGAAGGACTTGGAAAACGTTTAAAATGATGCAAGTTGGTGACTTTGTTTGTCATGTGATCTATGGCGCCTGAATCTATTATCCAACAATCATTTTCAGTACTAGGTAACAGAGCAGTAGTGAAGGCTTTGAGTATACCTGGTGCATCCTCATGTGATACTTTCTCATTTCCTGTAAGAAAGCCAGCAAACTGTCCTAACATAGCTGTATGACTACCTTCATTCTTACCTTGAGCTTGTGAACCTCCTTCGTGTCCTTTACTTTGAAGGTAGGCTGAAAATTCTTTGATAAGTGACAATGGATTGTAAGTGAACTCTATGGGCCCTTGTGCATTAGCAAGTTGAGCCTTGGGGTGAGAGTGAAATTGCTGAGAGGACCTTGGTATTATCTTCCCATCTTTGGTGAGCTTAGGCTTGAGTTCAGGATGAAGTTCCCAACATTTTTCTTCCACATGATTGACACCATTGCAGTATTTGCATTTTAGGTGTGTATTTCTACCCTTGTATCCTTTTGTTTCTGAGTTCTTGTAGTTTGAGGAATACGCATGAGTCTCATTTATTCTCGAGCTGTGCTCAACATTCATCACTTTCTTCCTTGCTTCTTCTCGCTGAATGGATGCACAAACATTGTTGAAAGTGGGCAGTTCTTGACTCGGCAAGATGTGGCTCCTTAGATCCCCATATTCAGAGTTCAAACTCCCTAGCAGCTGATAGATTCTGTCTTCCTCAGCTCGTTTGAGGAGAATGGAAGGATCTATGGTATGAGGAAGATATACATCCAACTCATTCCACATGGCCTTGAGGCTCCCAAGGTGTTGAACAAAAGCTTTCCCTTCTTGTTGGGCAATGGCAATGTCATTCTTTAGTTGAAATACTCGTGCATAATTGTTTTGATTTCCATACATATCTTGCAAGGCTTTCCAAAGATCAAGTGACAAATTGTAATAGCTGAATATCTCAGCAACATGTTTCTCCATGGTGTTGAGGAGTAAGGACATGACTAGCTGATCCTTGCATAGCCATGCACTGTACTCAAACGAGGAGCTGTTTGGAGCTTCAATGCTTCCGTTGACAAACCCTAATTTCCCTCTGCCTTCGAGAGCAAGTGAGACAGCTCAGGACCAAGGGAGATAATTGAACTCGTTCAAGAGAACTGAACACATACGTTGATTGGTGTTAACCTCAACTTTTGCAAGATATGAAGAGAGGCTATGCCGAGTTTCCTCATTGCGACGCTGGGCTTTCTCATTGCGGTTTACCGAGCTTTCTTCAGCCATGGCTCAACAATAACAAACGATAACGCAGCAGAAAAAAATTGCTAGAGACAAGTTACAGAAGAACCTGCTCTGATACCATGTAGATTTTCTAGCTTTGAGTTTCAATATATTTTTCATATATTCAAATGTACAAGTGACAAGGTATATATAAGAAAGGAGAAGGAGGAGATGGAGGAGATGTCCGGGTAGTTAGCTGCAGCAAGGAGCTAACCAGGAAAGGAGGAAGAAGGCTGTCTATCACAGCCAACATCACACCCAATCAGTCATCTTCCTTAGATTAAGGAAAAGCTTTATCTACTTTACAGTAATCAGTCACTTCCCTTAAAACAAGGAAAGACTGATTTACACAATATAGCCTTAAGCTTAGCTAACCAGGAAAGCTAACCCTAAACCCATCGGGACACACTTCATTCCTTCAACAAAACATTACCACGACCAAATCGATTCTACTTTTTGTTTTCTAGTTAGACATGAAGCACTACTTAAACTTATCTTTCTCGGGCCTTTTTGCAATTTTGATTTTAATTTCTGATCAAATATTGAGGGCGTTTGAAAATTCTTGTTTCTGGGCTCCAACTTCAAAGAGTCTTGTTGAGTTTGAGTTTGTATTAGTTGTGGAGCAAAAAATAATTCCAAAATTTTTAGACGCGACACGTGAATTTTTGCTCAAAAAATATAAAATTGCCCTCATTAAATGGGCAGACTCCTTAGATGTGACAACCCGTCCCTAATTTTACGTTTTTATTAATTTTAAAAGCGTGAATTTACGAAAATGCCCTAGATGCAAGAACTTTGACTTCTGTTGACCATCGGTTAGAAAGACGTAGGACTCATTCTTTTAGCATATCCTTGTAGTACTCGTCACTATAAATGCATAGGCGAAAACCGTTTGCGAGTCCGGATTATACCGGTATAGTTACAGACGTTTGAAATTGACTAGTTAAAGTTTAGTTTTAAATTATTTGAGCTCCCACCTTGTGGGAATGGTCACCAATCAAATTGTTTCCTTTCAAATGGCACCCAATCAGACTTCACCAAGCCCATTTGCATCAACCAATCAGAAAAAAAAAGGGAAAGCTCCCTGTGCACTCGTGCCCAACCCAGTGTGACCACCCATTTTCCAAGGCCGATTTCGGCCAACTCCGGTGGAGTTTTTCGACGACACCACCACCATCATGAAGCTCTCATTCCCCTTTACAAAAGCCACCTAAGAACCACCTTGATTAACCACGGTATGTGGCGGTTTGAGGCCACGAAAGTCAACGAAAATCAACGGTGCTCCGGCCACAATTTTCAATTTTTCAGCGAATCGGCAAAGCGATGGCCGATGCCACCACTTGGGCTTTGTAGCCCATTATCCCAGGAGTAAATCCCAACAACCCTTGACCCCGTGGGACCACCGTAGACGCCGGATCGACGCTGGGAAGTTTTAGGCACCCTCCGGCTTTGTGGGCAAAATTGACCATCTTCCGTCCACTTTTGGACTTCGTGGCAGGTATGAAAGTTGTTCCTCTCGTTGAGATATTCACTTCTGTAAAATTTGAGAATTTTTAGAAATAGTGAAATGTTCCGGCGAACTGTGGCGGTTAACCACCACGCGCGGCGGCGTGTGGGCTGAGATCCCACCTGACCTTCCTAGGCTAATTTGGATGCTCTGATTCCATATTTGACATCCGTTTAGTGAAATTACGATGTTTTAATGTGGTTTTGTAGTTGACCACCTAGTTGGCCATCATGGGGTCCTTGCATGAATTGATGATCCGACTGTTGGATCGTCACCAAACCTTAGTACCTTATAGTACGTAATATTTGAGGATCATAGAAACTTACAGATCGGGAATCTGATTTACGGATCTTTCCAAATTAGATTTGTAAGTTCATAAATTAAAATGTCGGCTGCAACTTAATTTTAGCTATTGGCGGAGATTCGGCCGTTGGATCGTTCTGAAACTTTAGGATGTTGTTCTAGAAGCTTAATTTGTATTTATGGAAGTTACAAATCAGAAATCTGAGGTACGAATCTTCTAGATCGAATTACGTAGTATTGTGGACCCTATTGAACTTACAAATATAATCAATTCATTCTAGAACGTCATTGGGAATGTGTTTTATGTCAGTGGCGTGTTCTATCGATAAGAATCCTGAGTTGTGATTTGATAATTGTTTTAGGCGACGATCGTTCATGACGCCTTGATATTCGTGCTAGGGAATTATAGCGCGGACTCCAGGTGAGTGGGCAGTTAGTTTTTATACCTATACATAGTTATAGTTTCAAAAAATGCATATTTACTTCACTTTTACGCTTATACTGCCAAGTATCGTTATTGTGATACTAATTGTGATAAATGTTGCTATATGGTTGAGATATTATTGTCATGACATTCATGCATATTTGTACATGCTCATCTTGCTGCACCCAGGTGTTAGTACTCCGCCCAGTGCCAGGCCAGTCCTTCACGTGTATGTTCACATCCGCACCATTCGCTCGCCTTGGATCCAAGTTAGGTGCCAGTCTTGTCGTACATATTGCATTAGCCAATTCCGACTCGTATGTGACCGCGCCTTGGAGCCAGTTTTCACATGATCGTAGTACTAGAGCGTATTGATTACACCCAGTCCTGTCGTACAGGTTGCATTATGCAACTCGGACTCGTGTGCTAGCATAGATTGATGAGAAATTGATTATACTTGTTTATCACATGATTTTATTAATGTGGCATTGATATATCATGACTTGACATATTTTTTTGTTATAATGTTGTTGTAATATTGTTTATATACCTACGTAGTAAGTTTTCAGGAAACTATACTTGTTTTATGGTGGGGGGTTAGTATAGTCGAAAATAAAGGTTTTCTTACAAGCGTTGTTTTGCTGACCCACTCAAGTTTGTTTTTCGCCCTTTAGGTTTAATATCTGTGCTTACGTGTAACCGAGGGTTCTGGAAAATCTCAGGAGATGGTTATCTTCAGTGGTATAACCCTCACCCTAATTACTGTACTGTTCTTATGCTCTACCAGCACGTGTGAAATGGGTGCAATCCCGCTCATCCGCGCACTCTTTTGTTTAGGCACTTTTAGGTTTAAATTTATTCACATTCTTTTTCCACTACACTACACTTTTTGGCTTCGTCACCCTCCAGGTGTCGGCCAGTACAACTCGATTCGAAGTCCAAGTGGACTTTCCAGGTCGGGGTGTGTCAGTTTGGTATCAGAGCATAAGTTTGGGCAGTATTGCATTCATCACACCCGTGATGTAAGCATTCTTGGTTTTTGAACCTGATTCTCAAATCTTGCCACCTCGTTGAGCATGAAAAGCGTGTTAACTTTCCCTTAAGTTTGGGTACTTTAGACGACTTATTGTCATTTAAGAAAATTGTTTTGGAAATTGCCCCTAGACTTTTAAACGACGAATCTCTCTTCCAAGGAATTTCTATTTTGGAGAACGAGTTGCTGGCCCTCTAGCCGGGCTAATGCATCAAGAGTTGGGTATCACCAAAGATTTACCGATAAATCCTATCGCTTTTCTTCCACCTTTTTTACCAACCGTTGAGTTAGGAAACTAGAAATGGTTTTGTTTCTTTGGTAGCACCTATTAGTTTACCCTCTCTTGGAATCCCTGCGAAGGTTACTTCGTCAAGATTCTAGAAATGTCTGAAGCGACAACCTAGTACTAAAGTGGTAACAATTAACGGAAGATCATCAGAAGGACAATTACTTTTGGTCCCTATTAGCACTAATATCTTCAAACGTACTAGTGTTCATGCTGGATCTTCAGGAGGAAGATCGACCCTCGATAAAGTCTTTTTCGAAGTAGATCTTTAGCAAGGTCTTTTCCAGCCCTGGAACTTTTTATATTCCTCAAATTTTCCTTTCGATATTGTACTCATCATTTGGGTGAGTATAAGCTTGCAAGTATGAGTTGTCATATCATGGGAGTAACAGAACGTCCTAAAGCAGTAATCAAAACCTCTTCAACTAGCCACCTCTCGATCACTTCCACAGGTAGACAGTAGAATCGAGGTACGAGATAATATCTCGCTATTAGAGTGATTTGAGTTTCGAGAAAACTGTGAAGACCTTTCGTTCGTGTCGTAGAGTTGGTTAATAGTATAGTAAGTTTCAAGGACGTATACCTTTAGCATCATATTCCCAAATTTTACCTGGGATATCACCAAATTGTGAAGTGAAGTACATCATCGAACCACTTCTTAGTATTACACCAATTTTCCTTGCTTCATATTGAACGTTTCTGACGTTATTAAGAAACTCGGTTACAAAGTTTGCCAATTAGGAATTTACCCAACCAGGGACTAAACACTTTATCTTGGGAATCTCGAACCTATTCGCGAAGATGAAAGGCTGAACCTTAGAGTCGTACCTAGACTTCAACAACTCAGTCGACGACTAAAACCGTTAGTCCTACTTCGAATTGTTGGTCTCTCTGATAAACTTTTGGAAACCGAGAGTTCTTTTGTAGCCTGATGAAATTCAGAGTAATCTTCCCAGTGACTCTCTCCTCAATTTCAGTGGAGTGTTTAGTAACGCCGACACTTAGCCTTATGCCATTTCCTCGAGTAATCATTGTTAAGCTGGTACTTTCTTGGGAGACGTGATCTCGGTAAACGACATTATTTCCTTTTTCCAAAAAGGGTTTAGTTGAAGAATGTCGAAATTCTCGCAAAGTATTGTTAATCTAAGATATCCTTGATCTTGTCAATTTATCGACAAATTGTTGGTGAACCTTTCAGCTACAGTGTTTTCTTCACTTACGACTGAGGAAAGTTAAATTAGTTTGAGTTGTTGGAAATGATTAAAGTTTCTGACAATTGAAATGTTGTCTCACCTTACTCTTGTTTTACACCTTTTGATGATCCTGGTCATTTCAAAATCCAAGATGACGTATTCTTCGGATGTTTCAGCTGTGCAGAGACAACATGATAGAGTATCGCTTTTATTTTCCAACGGTTAGAACCGTTCAAACAGAACCATCTTATCATCTTTATTCGAAAACAAGATGACACTTCTTTGTGGAGAAACGAGTTCAAAATCTTCAGCAACCTCAAAATTTCTCGAATACATCTTCACTGGAAAAGAGCATAATTTCTGACATCGACAATGGAAGGACTAGATCAACGTTTACGATTGCACTATTGTGTATTACCCTGGTTATGCAAACGTATTTACTGCTACAGCAACAAAAGACGTGTCTACGTTTTTGCACTTCGTATTGCATTGAAGCGGATGCACTGTCTAGAAAAACCGTTGACATTGGAGGTGCAGTCGTGACCATTAATTGTTTTATTGCTATTGTTGCCCAAGGGGGGGTAGTGCGTGAGCATGGTAGAAGCTTGACTAGACGTTGTTTGTGTATTTCCCAATGGGAAGCATGAGGGTAATATTGCACCCTCAGGAATTTGTTACTTGCTTATCATGACAACAGTGAGTTGTCGATATCGTGGGCTACAGACCGTAATATCAAGGACTATTTTGTTGGATTCGTTAAGAAGTAAATAGGTAGACTCTTTTACGTTAGTGTACTTACTTGCACATTTGTTGTTTTTACCTATTTATTACTTCGGCTTGACCCAAGGATATTATGTACTTACTTTCGGAGTACGCGACACAGCGGCGCGTAGAAGAAATATATTCAATTTTACTATCAGTGCAACTACTTTAACCTTATGTTGTTGTATATATGTATTTTTTACGGGACGTTAGTACATATAAAAATTTTAGACGTTTTTTTTTTGCGAAAACTATTATATTATAGTATTGTACTGAGGAAGAAGGAAAGTATGAGTTGGAGGCAAGAGAAAGGAATCATTGCACTCCGATCGCAACGGAATGGCATTTTCCCTATTTTGCAACCGCCCTGACTTGATTTCTTCGTTACATACACATATTTTATTCTTCCTATCTTTCAGTTTTGTGTAATAAATGATTTTAAATTTCAGGGATGAATTTTTCTTAACGGGGTAGATTGTGACAACCCGTCCCTAATTTTACGTTTTTATTAATTTTAAAAGCGTGAATTTACGAAAATGTCCTAGAGGCAAGAACTTTGCCTTCCGTTGACCATCGGTTAGAAAGACGTAGGACTCATTCTTTTAGCGTATCCTCGTAGTACTCGTCACTATGAACGCATAGGTAAAAACCGTTTGCTAGTCTGGATTATAACGGTATAGTTAACGTTTGAAATTGATTAGTTAAAGTTTGGTTTTAAATTATTTGACCTCCCACCTTGTGGGAATGGTCACCAATCAAATTGTTTCCTTTCAAATGGCACCCAATCAGACTTCACCAAGCCCATTTGCATCAGCCAATCAGAAGAAAAAAAAAGGAAAAAAAAAAGGAAAGCTCCCCGTGCACCCGTGCCCAACCCAGTGTGACCACCCATTTTCCAAGGCCGATTCTGGCCAACTTCGGGGGAGTTTTTTGACGCCACCACCACCATCTGGAAGCTCTCATTCCCCTTTACAAAACCCACCCAAGAACCACCTTGATCAACCACGGTATGTGGCGGTTTGAGGCCACGAAAGTGGACGAAAATCAACAGTGCTCCGGCAACCCTATTCAATTTTTTGACTAATTGGCAAAGTGATGGCCGATGCCACCACTTGGGCTTTCTAGCCCATCATCCCAGGAGCAAATCCCAACCAACCTTGACCCCGTTAGACCATCGTAGACGACGGATCTACGCCAGGAAGTTTTAGGCACCCTCCGGCTTTGTGGGCAAAATTGACCATCTTCCGTCCACTTTTGGACTTCGTGGAAGGTATGAATGTTGTTCCTCTCATTGAGATCTTCATTTCTGTGAAATTTGAGAATTTGTAGAAATAGTGAAATTTTCTGGCGAACCGTGGCGATCAGCCACCACGCGTTGCGGCGCGTGGGTTGAGATCCCGCCTGACCTTCCTAGGCTAATCTGGATGCTCTAATTCCATATTTGACATCTTTTTAGTGAAATTACGATGTTTTAATGTAGTTTTGTAGTTGACCACCTAGTTGGCAATCACGGGGTCCGTGTATGAATTGATGATCCGACCGTTGGATCGTCACCAAACCTTAGTACCTTATAGTACGTAACATTTAAGGATCATAGGAACTTACGGATCGGGAATCCGGTTTACGGATCTTTTCAAATTAGATTTGTAAGTTCATAAATTAAAATGTCGGCTGCAACTTAATTTTAACAATTGGCGGAGATCCGACCGTTGGATCGTTCTGAAACTTTCGGATGTTGTTCTTGAAGCTGAATGTGTATTTTCAGAAGTTACAGATCAGAATTCAAAGTTACGGATCTTTCGGATCGAATTACGTAGTATTGTGGACCCTACCGTCGACCTTTGACTGACGATTGACTTTTGGTCAATAGGATTCAAATCATTCTAGAACGTCCTTGGGAATGTGTGTTTATGGCGTGTTCTATCGATAAGTATCCTGAGTAATGATTTGATAATTGTTTTAGGCGACGATCGTTCGTGACGCCTTGATATTCGTGCTAGGGAATTGTAGCGCGGACTTCAGGTGAGTGGGCAGTTTGTTTTTATACCTATACATACTTGTAGTTTCTAGAAATGCGTATTTACTTCACTTTTATGCTTATACTGCCAAGTATAGTTATTGTGATACTAATTATGATAAATGATGCTATATGGTTGGGATATTGTTGTCATGACATTCATGCATATTTGTACATGCTCATCTTGCTGCACCCCGGTGTTAGTACTCCGCCCAAGGCCAGAGCCAGTCCTTCACAGGTATGTCACATCTACACCATTCGCTCATCTTGGATCCAAGTTAGGTGCCAGTCTTGTCGTACAGATTGCATTATGCAATTTCGACTCGTATGTAACCGCGCCTTGGCACCAGTCTTCACATGATTGTAGTACTAGAGCCTATTGATTACACCCAGTCCTGTCGTACAGGTTGTATTATGCAACTCCAACTCGTGTGCTAGCATAGATTGATGAGCAATTGATTATACTTGTTTATAACATGATTTTATTACTGTGGCTTTGATATATCATGACTTGACATATTTTCTGGTTATAATGTTGTTGTAATATTGTTTACATACCTACGTAGTATATTTTCAGGAAACTATACTTGTTTTACGGCGAGGGGTTAGTATATTCGAAAATAAAGGTTTTCTTACAAGCGTTGTTTTGCTGACCCACTCAACTTTATTTTTCGCCCCTCCAGGTTTAATAGCTATGCTTACGTGTAAACGAGGGTTCTGGCAAATCTCAGGAGATGGTTATCTTCAGTGGTATAACCCTCACCCTAATTACTGTATTGTTCTTATGCTCTACCATCACGTGTGAAATAGCTGCAATCCCTCTCACCCGCGCACTCTTTTGTTTAGGCACTTTTAGGTTTAAATTTATTCACATTATTTTTCCACTATACTACACTTTTTGGCTTCGTCACCCTCCAGGTGTCGGCCAACACAACTCGATTTGGAGTCCAAGTGGACTTTCTGGGTCGGGGTGTGTCATTTGATACTCTAACGTGCAGTTCACATTCCTGAAGGTCCTGCGGTTGAATACGATTGCCCACAGCTCACCTGCCCTTGGCAAGGAAAGTTCAAAGCATTAAAGATAATGATTAATTACCCAAATCATATCTTTAATACAATCCCAATTGAAGATTGACTCCATTCAAGTAAGTAATCCATATTTAAATCAATTAAGGATAATTACTCCATTATCTCAAGATATTATTTCCTAATTAATATCTTGAGAACATTTCTGCATAAACCTTGGCCAATAGGATGTCGCACCTAAGCAAGTAGCAATTATTGAGGCAGAGATCGACTAGCTACTGGAGACCCCATTCATTGAGGAAGTCGCGCACTCAGCATGGCTGGCCAACGTCAAGCTAGTGATGAAAAAAAAAAAGGGCAAATGGAGAGTATGCATAGATTGCACAAACCTCAACAAGGCATGCCCTAAAGACAATTATCCGGTTTCCTGAATTAACCTGCTCGTTGACTCAACATCCGGGAACCAGTTGCTTAGCTTCTTGGACGCGTACTCAGGCTAGAATCAGATTGTTATGCATGAGTTCGACAAGGAGAAAACAGCATTCGTGATCGAGCGAGGCATATATTGCTACAAGGTCATGCCTTTGGCCTCAAGAACGCAAGAGCTACCTACCAACGACTCGTCAACACGATGTTCAAGAAGCAGATTAGAGTAACCATGGAGGTCTACGTTGACAATATCATGGTGAATGGCAAGCAGCAGTTAGACCACATTGGAAACCTGGCAGAGATGTTTGGCATCCTCCGAGAATACAAAATGAAGCTCAACCTAGCCAAGGGCATATTCGAAATCTCCTCATATCGGTCCTTAGGGTACCTTGTAACCGAGCGAGGAATCGAAGTTCATCTAAGGTAAATCCGAGCAATCCTGGACATGAAGTCTCCCACGACTCTGAAGGAGATCCGAAGTCTGATCGGACAAGCAACTACACTCAATCGTTTCCTTTCGCGATCTACCAACTGATGCAAGCCCTTCTTCAAGGAAATCAAGAGGGCACCTAGAGATAAATGGAACGACGAGTACAAGAAAGCATTTGAGGACCTGAAGCAGTACCTGACATCACCTCTACTACTATCCAAGCTGGAAGCAGCGGAGAACCTGTACATCTATCTGGCAGTATCAGAGGTAGCGATGAGCTCTGCCCTCATATAAGAAGAGCTAGGGGCCCAATTGCTTGTATTATACACATCCAAAGCTATCATCGATGTGGAAACCATATGCTCGAAGATTGAAAAGATAATTTTGGCGCTAGTTTTTACGTCTCGGAAGCTCAGACCTTACTTTCAAGGACATCCGGTCATTGTCGTGACCCAGTACCCACTACGGTAAGTTTTACATAGTCCATAGCTTCTCAACGAGTGATGAAGTAGGCGTTGGAACTTGGGTAATACGGTTTAACATACCAACCACGCACAACAATAAAGGCCCAGGCATTGGCGGACTTCGTAGCAGAATTCACCCCAAGCCTAAATGATGCTGCAACTCAAGCCAGAAATGCCCAAGAGGCAGCCAAGCACACCGTAGCTGCACTAGCCCAATCTGCAGGAGATTTCTGATGCTTACACGTCGACGAATCATTTAATTACCAGGGATGGGGAGCATGCCTAGTTCTCACTACTCCAGACGGTTCGATGTTGGATCAGGCGATCATTCTAAGCTTCAAAGCGTCAAACAATGAAGCAGAGTATGAAGCAGAGTATGAAGCTTTACTAATAGGTCTCTGATTGGCGAAAGACCAAACAGTGAAGACGCTAGTGATCTATTATGATTCCTAGCAGATCACCAACCAAACCTCAGGGGAGTACGCTCAAAGCATCCAAGGATGGTCTCATACCTCGAGAAGGTACGAGAGCAGTTAGCGAGTTCCAGGCATACACACTCACTCAAGTTCCACGAGCAGAAAATACCTACGTAGATGCACTAGCAGGCTTAGGCTCTGCCCTAGACCATCAGCTCAAAAGCTCCATCCCAATCGAGTACTTTGATAAGTCGAGCATAGATGCAGAAGCAGCAGTCAAGGTGGCGCATATCAACATAACTTTGAGTTGGCATGATTTCATCATCGAGTAAATATTCAATGGAACGCTCCCTGCAGATAGACTAGAGTCCAAGAAGCTTCAGACGAAAACAGCACGCTATTACACATAGAATGGCATGCTCGTTCGTAGATTCTTTTCAAGACCACATCTCCGCTGCCTATCGCCTCTCAAAGACCTAAAGATTCTTATCTCAATCCACGAAGGCGTCTGTGGAAACCACTCTAGAGGCCACTCCTTGGCCCAAAAAGCTCTTAAAATAGGCTATTACTAGCCAACCATGCATCAAGATGCCAAGAAGTATGTACAAATGAGCGATAGCTGCCAGCACTTCAAGCCCGTGCCTGCACTACCTGCCAGCAAATGACCCATTGGCCATTCATGCAGTGTGTGATTGAATTGGTGGGACATATGCCGTATGCCACTCGGGGTAGAAGAATGATGATTATAGCCACCGACTACTTCATAAAATGGGTTGAAGCTGAACCCATGACCACAATTACCCTGATGGACATAGAGCACTTCATATGGAAGAACATCATATGCCGCTTCGGCATCCCTCATTCCATCGTCACAAACAATGGCTCGCAGTTCGTGGGCAATGACTTCGCGAAGTTCTTTAAGAAATATGGAATCAAGCAACACATGACCACGCTCGATATCTGCAGGGCAATGGGCAGGCCGAGGTGTTCAATAACACCATTCTCGACTGGCTCAAGAAGTTATTTACAGACAAAAAGGGCAAGTAGCCAGACGCACTCCCCGATGTTCTGTCGGTGTATCGCACCACCAAGAGACGATTAACCGGCGAAACTCTATTCTCCCTGGCGTTTGGTTTTGAGGCGATCATTCCTTCTAATGTCGTGGTGCCTAGCATGCACTGTACTGCCAATTTTTTAGCAAAACGAGAAGGAGATGGCCACCAACTTAGACTTGGCAAAGGAATAGCGCAAAAAGGTTATCACTCGCATTGCGGCCTATCAGCAACAGGTTAACTCCAACTATAATAAGAGGGTGAAGATTCAGCAGTTCCAGCTAGGAGACTTAGCCCTTAGAAAAACATTCATAACCGCCCATCGGGAAGGCTCCAAAAAAATGGCTCCTATCTGGGAAGGTCCATACAAAATCAGCCGAGTAGGTAGGAAGGGCAGCTACACCCTCACCACTATGAGCGACAAAGAGATCAAAAAGCAGTGGAATGCCTATAACCTAAGAAAGTACTACGTGTGACCTACCACCATTCCTTGGACCCTGTTCAAGATAATTAAAGTTCGAAGATTCAAGCAGCTGACAAATAAGACCTCGCATGCCGAGGATTATCAGTTGTTATGCTATTTTTGCTTACAAGCAAAGTTTATACATTTCTCTATTTTCAATGAAGATGGAAGGACTTATTCACAAGCCTGGGCCGAATGCAGAAACATCCCAACTGACCACCCATGCCAAAGCAGAAGATGCCCTTACCCTGGCAGACATGGTGTGTGCTCTTCCATCAGGATAGGGTAAACTGATATGGGATATCCAGATGTGGACGGGTTATTCTACTGCTCAGTTCTCCTGAATACTTCAACTACCTGCGCTGGGATGCTACTAGAATTGGCCATAATAGACTTTTTCCTAAAAAGACTTAGCCGACTAAGGGATTCAATTTGAGGGAGCCTAAGTCTCTAACTAGAAGAGACGCTAAGTGTAGGATCCCTACCCATGAAAGATTCGCTTAATTAGATGGTTCACCCATGACGTGCAATATTCATGAACGTAACTCGGCTCTAAAGTGTTGCAATACTAGTTAAGGGACCTGCAGAATCTGTTACAATTGCTGCCTTAGATATCCATATCGAGTTGTGTGCAGCTTAGAAGATCAAGGGGCCAACAGCTCAGAAGGATATGGCTATTTAGTTGACATTTTGCATACAACTTATGCCTAAAATGCCTTAAAGACGCCCGACTGACGACCCAATGGTGAGCAGCCCTAGGAAATCTGTAAGCTGGGACTTACACCTACTATGACTACGCAGACCCGTTTGCTTGTTCAAAAGCAACGCTTCCGGCTGACGGTTTATAGTTTAAGTTTTGTAAGAGCTAAAGCCAAAATGTACAACTATAGTGGCTACACAGACTCCTCTTCTTTATACGAGAAACATGTGTCCGGCCGCCAGCTCTGTGAGTTAAAAAGTTCGCAACATATGCCCTGGGAGAGCAAGGGCTCGTGTAGCCGTCAAAGCCGAAGTTCACAACTATAGCAGCTACGTGGACTTCTCTGTTTTCTACGAGAAGCACATGTCCAGCTGTTGGCTCTATATGTTAGAAATTTTGCAACATGCCCCTGGAGGGCCAAGGCTCATGAAGTCGCTAAAGTAGAGATTCACGACTATAGGAGCTACCCGGACTCGCTTACTTCCTATGGAAGCCACGAATTCGGCTGTTGGCTCTATAAGTTAGAAATTTCACATTTTTCCTTTTGCAGATGAAGATCTTTGAGCATCAAAGGCTAGGCTAAAGCCTAAAGTGACGACATAGGATTGATGCTTCATTGAAGTAACCAAACCAGCCACCCATCCTATGGCAAAGTGTTGCAAGTCGCCTTGAGTGGGTAAGGCTCCCAAAGCTAAAACTAAGACCTAAGTGACAACATGGGATCGACTGCTTCATCGAAACAACTCACCCAGTCGCTCGTCCTACGGTAAAGTTTTGCAAAAGACATGGGCGAAATAACAAGGATGAAGCAAAGCAAGGAAAGGTCTTTGTTAAATTTCTAGCAATTTGATAAACCGGCTCGAAGGTTAACAAAGTTCAAATAAAGCAGGACAAAAGGAAAAGAAGAAAATTCCTAAGTCTAAGCAAAATGACTACTCATAGATAGCTTGCGCAACCACTGGTTTCTCGACAGCCACGCATTCAACAACCACACCGCTCTCAGCAGCCAAAGCTTCTATCAGCTCATCCTCAACCGTCCTTGCCTGGACATACTGACCCTCAGCTACTTCACCGAAGGTACAAGTTAAGCAGATAAATTGGAGAAATGGAGTAAGTCTAGAAGTCCTTCTCGGAAAACTCATAACCCAACGGCCTACCCTAGAGATGGTCTACATAGCCAAGCTTGTAGAAATCGGCCTAACAAGAAGCAAACGCCATTTCGTGATCGACCTTCTCATTCTTCCAATGTACATTCTCCTCAACAAGCCCAGTATGACAAGATACTTCACCTTGCATGAAGACAAGCTCCTCATCCTTGGCAAAACAAGCAGATCGTAGCTCCAAATTGACATGCTCAAGGTCCTTGACTACCGATGCAACTAGACTGACTTCCTTCTCTGCAGTTTCCAACATTGCTTGAGTCGCTCCAAGTTTAGCTTTCAAATTGACGACCTCCTAATGAACGGCCTTTAGCTGCACAAAAGTAGGGGCAGAGACATCAGTCATTTTCAAAAACGAGGAGTTCATATTCAAGCTTCTCGATCTTTTTAGCAGCTAAGCGAAGCTGAGCCTTCAACGCCACTTCGATCTTCTTAGCACACTTGACAACATACTGATCAACCCGCATAGACTCAACTACCAGGATCAAATTCTTATGCATTGTAGTAAACAAGGAGAACCTCCTCGAGTAGCCAAGACGTTTCGCAAAAGAGTCTGAGCGGACGACAACTTTCCCAACACTATCAACAAACTTGGCGAATGCATCGACGTCCTCAAGCAGGCCAGCCTTCAATAACGTATAAACCTCAGGAAACTCCCCAGAACCAGACTCGGTGGATCTCTCATAACTTCATCGTGCAAGCAGACTTCCCTTTCTCAACAAATGAATCAGTCGTAGCCAGTGTTCTTAAAAACGGCCTAGGCGTTGAGTGTAGTGGTGCCGATGCGATTAGGTCCGAATCGGTAAGAAAAATCAGGGAGCTGTTAGGCGCTCTTAGGAAGCTGTCTAGGCGGCAGTCTAGGCGGCAGTGCAGGCGGAGTGAAGGTTTCCTGAGAAGAAATTTCACCGCTTCGACTCCCTCTCTCTGTGAACCACCACCTTCTTAGCTGTTGCAACTCCCTCTCTCTAAAATCCATTGAAGAAGAGGAACTTACAGTGCAAAACCAAAGAAGAGGAAACAAGAAAGAAAGGAGAATGAACAGAAGGAAAATAGAAAGAAAAAGAAAGAAGAAGTGGAAAGGAAAGAAGACGAAGCCGATGAGAAAAATGAAAGAAATAAAATGGGGTATAAAATGAATAAAGGTTTTCGGTTTTCACACAAAAAGGAGTTCTTGACTGATGTGTGAGGGATGGGGCTAGGGATAGAGGGTGCATGACCACACACTGTAACAAAATGAATAAAATAGATAAAAGTTTTCGGTTTTCACACATGACCACACACGTGGTGCCTTTTTAAATTTGGGAGGATGTATGCATCTCTTCACACCACACGCTGACAGAAGTGGGATTTTTAATTTTATTTTTATGAAAATTAGATATAATTCTTCAAAATATCTTAACTAGTATGGCATATATATGTGTTTTTAAAGGGAAGTGTTGTTGTATTCATGAATTTTATACAAATATAATTTTTTGTAAGTGTCAATATGCACTTATTTACAAGATATACAAGAAATTTATCTAAATCCACCTAGGCGCCCGCCTAGACTCCTCCTAGGCGCCTAGGCGCTAGGCGCTAGCCCGTTGCCCGACTAGCGCCTAACATTTTTTAGAACCTTGGTCGTAGCAGAATGAGGAACAGGCCCAGACCCCACCTTAGCAGCAGAATCCATCTTCCTGCTTTTTATAGTAGCAAGCCTCTCAGAAGTCAAACCAGACTTAGTTCCTGACGCGCACTATGATACAAACCCAAACACTAAGGGCACCATCGAACCCTTCCGAGCAACAGATTTCACAGGCTCAGACTCAACAGTTTTTTTCTTCCCCTTGGGAAAAGACAGATCAATGACAAGCTTCTTAACAAAGGACGAGCCCCCTCGAGCAGCAGAAGAAATCCTTGGCTTCTTCTCGTTCGAAGGCTTACAGGTAGGTAAGGAATATCTCTTCTTTCCACCCTCATTGGCATCAGACTCTACACCAGCGATCGGACAAGTAAACGCCTCATCCTTTATTCGCTTAATCTCGTCCTTTGGAGGCAACCTTCCTTTATCACGATGAAAATGACTGAGCAACCAGCGCCACTCACGGTAGTCAGCAAAAATGCCCAAGGTGATGTGCACCTTCTTCATATCTGTCGAAGTTCTTGGAGATGAGCCAAAATCTGAATCTACACAAAGTAAGAAGGACAATCAATAAATTGAAGTCATGGAGCAGCTCAACAAAAATTAAAGCAGGCCAGGAATGAAGCAATTCACTTACCGTTGATAAACACAATCGAAACACGCAACTCAGGAGAAGAGTCAGACTCCAACTCTCCACTTACCTCTAAGGTATCTCTTGCCCACTCATGATCACCTTTGTATGAGGCATTAAGCAACCTAGGGCAAAACCTTAGCTTTCTTGAGGCTAATTTCGAAGAATTACCAAAACTCATTGATGGTCAAGCCAATATCAAAGAACCTACTCAAGTTCAAAAAACCCCATCATCGCATGAACTGGATTCGGGGAGCACTGAGCAAGCGCGCATTTCATGGAGCAAATCATCTCCTGGAAAAGATGCATCATGGGAAAAGTAAATCCCAACACGAAGTAATACAGATGGAATTTGATAGCTCTCTTCTTAGTAGTGGCATCTTTGCCGCATGGTTCATGGCCGTTATCATCCTTCACTAGCTTAACGTGAACCCTTGACGGAATTGCATGCTTGTACGTCTCGAGAAAATCCTGAAATAACTCATCGGAATTGATCTTGACGTGTGCAGCCTTGAAGTAGCCCACCTTGCCGGAAGAACCACCTTGACGGTACAACGGTGGAGGATACTCGTTACTTTTGCGATTGGATGAAGAAATCTCAAAATTCCTGCAAAAAGCACAAAGAAAAATATTTAGAAGGTAGCTTGCGAGAAGAAAAAAAAATATATATATATATATAAATTAAAAGAGGACCGCAGAGCCCAACTCCCTAGCGCCAGGCCCCACGACCGAGCTCACCCACACGGCCAGACCACAAGAGGGCCCAACCTTTGCCCTCTATCTCCTTCAGCGCATGCCTAAGCCATAGGAGCCCAGTAGCCATGCCAGGCCCCACGACCTGGACCCTCATCTCTCTTTTGCGCAACATGGCCTAAATACTCGTGGTCCCTCCAGCATGTGGCCCACGCTGGTCTCTCCCTCTCCCTCCTCTTGCCTGCAAGGGCCCGTGCCTAGCAGCCATAGAGGCCCAGCCCGAGCTAGCCTCCCTGCGCCCCACGCACCTGCCTGAGCCGAGCTAAGCACCTGGCCCATTCCAGCCGAGCTACGCCGCTGCACCACCTGTGCACAGCAGCACCCTGGCACCCATGCCACGATTTCCACACTTCGTTGGCCCCTCGCTAAGCCAATTTTTCAAGCCCTGAAGTTCTAAAAATTAAGAAGAAGGAAAAATTCAATTTTTTTCTTACCTTGGTGCGGCACGGAGAAGAAGAACAACAACAAAAGATGACTCTTTGCAAGGGCAAGAGAAGAAGAAAGCTAGGGCAGGGGGAACAAATTTCCTCTGGCTTTTCTCTTCCTTGTTGGAATGATGATTGTTCTCCAGATTTATTTAATCTTTTACTTAAGGCAGAATTAAATAGGTATTGGGGGTAATTGGTTTCCTTTTTCTAGAAGAAGTCTATCTCCAAATCAAGGAAGGAGATCTAGTTCAAATTGGGAAAAAACTCTACAAGCCCATGCCGCTTGGGTTTTCTACACCTATTGCCTTTTTCGTACGTGCAACACAGTAGGTGTAGAGGCATTTGTGGAGCCAAAAATAATCCCCAAAATTCTAGAGGCGACACACGGACTTTTGCTCAAGAAATACAAGATTGCTCTCATTAAATGGGCAGACTGCTCAGATACTCACACGCAAATCTCACACCCCTGAACATCCCTTGGAGTTGAATGCTACTGCCCACAGCTCACCTGCCATTGGCAAGGAAAACTCAAAGCATTAAAGATTAGGATTAATTACCCAAATCCTATCTTTAATACATTCCCAATTGAAGATTGACTCCATTCAAGTAAGTAATCCCTATATAAATCAATTAGGGATAATTATTCCATTATCTAAAGATATTATTTCCTATTTAATATCTTGAGAATATTTTCCATTAACCTTGGGCAATAGGATACCGCCATATGTAGGGAAAAACCCTAACACACCATGGCCGGCCCTCTCCTCTATATATCCCTAATTCTACCAAATTTTGGTAAGCTTTTGCTACCTCTAAAAGCCCTAAACACTTACTCTTTTTTAGAGAAATTAACTTAGGCATCGGAGATCCGTTGGCCTAACTCCCCTCCCACCTCCTGGGCGCGTGAGGCTTAGGTCTTTGATCAAAGGTGTTGATTGTTTTGTAGGTGCATTTTCGTTAAAGCTAGAAACGACGAAAATTTGCATCGACCCCAATGTTCTAAAAGTTCCACCTAGGTTCTAGGCATCTGGTCGCTAACACGATTAATCTGTAGACATTTAAAAAATAAGAAAGAGGGCCTAGACGGGTCGCAACTCTCACTTAGACAGAAAATAGATAATTGCTATTTTGCATTTTATATTTTCAATAAATTGTAAGAGATGAACACGTTATATGTTTGTTCCCCATGTTTTCAATATGTACTAGTACTTTATAATTTATACGTGTAAGTATTTTGCAATTTAGATATTCCACTACAATTACATTTTTTTTTTAAGTATTAGTAGACAGTTATTTATATGTTATATAATAAGTTTAATTAAAATTAGAAAAAACCGGCTATGCCCCCCGCCCAGACTCCTAAGCATTGAGCCCCTGCTCGTGGCCCGGCTAGCGCCTAGCGCCTTTTAAACCTTGATTTGTACAGACAAAATGGTCCACAGCGAGAGAAGGAAGACGAATGAATAGGACAATTGAGGGGTAAGGTACAATGATTTGAGTAAAAAAATGAAATAAAAAATAAAAATTGATAATTAGTTGTCCAAGACATGTAGCATAGTTTTATTGGGTGGTGAGCCTACAGATATTGACATTTACATAGCTTTAAAGACACATAAGCAAATTTAACAAATGTGTAACCAATTTAATAGAAACAATGCAATATGGAGCGAATTTTAAGTTTCAATAAATAAAGTGGTAGCTTTTGATTTTCAGGAGACAAATTGAGATTAAAATGAGATTTCAAACAGCTTAACTAAAAAAAGCTTTTCAAACCTTAATTTCTGAGGGGTGGTTACACGTGTTCACAAAGGCTGTGGCTTGGGCTAACTGGCTGTTGATGACCATTGGTTGGATCCGATAACAGTTCAATTTTGTGACGTTTTGATGGCCACACATACGCACGGTCCTTGTAAAACTTTTTTTGTTTTGAAAGACATTCCTTGTTAAACTTTGATGGGTTTATATCACAAATGGTCCCTGAAATTGACCCCATCAGTCATAATGGTCCCTGAAATTGAAAATCGATCAATGTAGTCCCTGAATTTTAACTCGCGAATCAATGTGGTCCTTCTGTTAGTGTTCCGTCCAAATTAACACTAAAAAAAGGTTAGAGAACCAATTTTTCATGGTAAAATGACCAAAAAAAGGTTAGAGAACCACTTTTTTTTGTGTTTATTTTAGTTTTAGCACCAAATCCATGAAAAAATGGAGAGAAAAGTGAAGATGGAAAAAAGAAAAGAGAGGTAGTAAGTAAAATTATAAGTAACAGGGTTATTTTTTATCATTTTACCATGAAAAATTGGTTCTCTAACCTTTTTTTAATTGGACGGAACACTAACAGAAGAACCACATTGATTCGCGAGTTAAAATTCAGGGACTACATTGATCGATTTTCAATTTTAGGGACCATCATAATTGATGGGGTCAATTTCAGGGACCATTTGTGATATAAACCCAACTTTGATTACATGTCTTACGTTATACTGATCAGGACAACTGAACCTATTGAGGGTCACCTTGTCTGATGGTCACGAGGTTCCAACTAATGTTCTATGTCACGAGGTTCCAACTAATGTTCTATGTCACGAGGTTCCAACTAATGTTCTATGTCAATCTGACCACGTCTCTACAGACTAGTTATTTCATAACTCAAGATTTTGTTCGATATTTTTCAACAATAAAACAGGGGCGACCGGCCGGTAAACTTCGATAACCAAATCAAAAGTTGCATGGTTTTGAATGTTTTTAAACTAAATCATAAAGGGACACTTGAACCACTATATTTAGTGAACAAACTGTGGAAGGAAAGAGGACTAACTACCCCTTCAAAATCCTATAAAGGTACCTGAAGAAACATCCTTCTACAGTATCAACATTTTCATTGAGAGTAGCAGCAAATAAAGCGTCGTCACCATGTTGCCACAAGCACTTCTTCTTGTGGCTCTTTTGAACACCAATGTTGCATCAACGTCAAATATCATCCCCGCCCTACCCGGCTTTCCCGGAAACCTCCCCTTCAAACTTGAAACTGGGTAGGTACTTCGTGTTTCTTTCCCAAACTATTATCTTCTCTACTCTGTAAAAATAAACTTGAGCACTGTCAATTTTCTTACTTTAATACAGAAGATGACTACGAAATTATATGAATTTAAACTTATCATACAAAAGGTACGTGGGAGTAGGCGACATGGATGATGTGCAGCTATTTTATTACTTCATTGAGTCTGAAGGGAGTCCAGAATATGATCCTCTTGTGCTTTGGCTCACCGGAGGACCTGGTTGTTCTGCGTTTTCTGGCCTCGTATATGAAAATATAGGTACTTGCTTATTTATTCACCGTCTGCATCATTTCAGAGGATATAATTCACTATTATTTTATAGTTTAAGATAAGGTTGTGTGTGACGTAGGTGAGAAGTCTGCGAAAAATTGTGATGTTAACTTTATTCTCCTTAAAAAGTTAGTAGAAGAATAAAAACAAAAAATTGTATGTTAATAGGATATTTATGTGCTTTTAGAATTTAAAACAAAAAATTATTTGAATAAGACAAATTCATTTTGAACGAATTATGATAAGATATGATATGATGTTTGTGGGGATTTTAGAATATTTGTGATATTATTTTATGAACTAGTTGGTTAATTCAATATAATAAAAATCATAATTTTTAATTAAAAATTAGTAGAAGAATGTTTGATTAAAAGTTTAAAAGTTAGAGATATTTGATTAAAAAAATTCAAATTTGAGGCATCTAAATCAAAATGCCTCTTCATTAATCCCACGATCACAAACAAGACAAGAACATGCCTGTTAATTTTAATCCATATTAGTCCCGTCCAAATAGTCAATGACAGTTTCAGGAGGGGTGGAGGGGGCATTAAAGACAAGAACATGAGACCTCAAGTGTAAGGTCAAATAAAGACCACAGAGCTTGGAAAAATTTGCATGAGTGAGAATTTACAAATTTCAGTTGTCATATTTATAACAATCAAATAAAGACGTCTTGTTGATCAAATATTGATGAAATTATTGAGCAAATATCGACAACATACAAATGAAAATTCTGAAAACAAACCGGCCGTTTCAGCAATTGAAATGTGCATGTAATTTCATTATTTAATCCAATTTCTCTATAGCTTGATGAATGAAAATTATTTTCTTGTAGTGTGTGTAGTACAAATCTATAAGTAGGAGTTTGTAATCCCAAAGTTTTTTTCCAGCTGTTCAGTGAACACATATTTCTCCCAAATTTCCAATTGCAACAATGTTGAACAACTTATGACATAGTAGTCTGGTGGAAGTAATTTTATTCAAAACCTAATTATTGTAAACAGCTATATTATGTAATCCTTACTTTGTTTTAGGTCCACTATCCTTTGACTACCCAGATTCCATTGGCAACAAGCCAAAGTTAAAGTTGAATCCATACTCATGGACAAAGGTGTGAGACTAATTCAATTGCCTTCGAAGTGTTTGTGTTTTTGCATGTGAGATCAATTGCTGCAGCTTTGAGTTATTCTGGATTTTATAAAAATATTTAAAATAACCCAAGAATTTCAGGTTGCCAACATAATTTTTTTAGATGCACCTGTCGGCACCGGATTCTCATATGCAAAAACTTGGAGAGGATACACTAATATGAATGACACTTTATCAGCAGCACAAACATATGAATTTCTAAGAAAGGTGAGGATATATTTAGCTACCAACATGGTAAATGTCTTCATTAATCTGTCTGAGAACATACAAGGTTTTTAGCTACATTCGTGTATTGGTGCAGTGGGTTATGGACCACCCTAAGTTCTCCAACAATCCACTCTATATTGCTGGCGATTCTTATTCGGGGATAGTTGTTCCTATTATCGTTCAAGAAATATCCGATGGTAAGCTATTTTCATCACCCCATCGGGCATAGTTCTTCCTCTTACATTCGAACTTTAATTCAGTCTCACATGCATATATTAACATTTCATTCATCAAGTCTTGATGCTCAAGATGTGGCAGATGAACACTTGAGGTATTGATCCGCAGTCGTTTTGTTTGTTTCTATACGTAGGTAATCATGATGACAATGTGCCGCCGATGAATCTCAAAGTACATCTTCTGCAATTAGACTATGAATAATTTCTGTTATGTTTTAGTTAATTAATTCTTGATCATATGCCTCTGAGCCCTAATGGTATGATGAACAATATATTGACCTATATGTTGGATGCAGGGATATGTGCTTGGCAATCCAGCGACAGATTTGAAAAAAGATGAGAATTCCAGAATTTTATTTGCTTACCTAAAAGCACTTATATCAGATGAACTATACCAGGTGAAATAGCCTCTTGTTGGTTTCAAGTAGAGATTGGTTGTGGCTATTCAGATTAGTCTGACTATATTTGATGATGTTGGATGTTAGCTTTCAAAAATATCTATAGTTGTCTTACAAACATCTTCTCTCAAGTTACAACTTTTATATTTTTGCCAGTCACTTAAAACAAATTGCAATGGGGAGTATATCAATGTGGATCCATACAACGCATTATGTGTGGATGATCTTGAAATTTACAACGAGGTGAGTGGAAACACCATAAGGTCCTTGGTTTCTGCAAGTACTTGTCATTTTTTAAGTAATAGATCATTATACTGACTTTACATTTGAATTCGCAGTGCACGGAAGACATACGCGATGTACAGATATTGGAACCTTCATGTAGTACTGTAACTTTGCCAAAATCAATAGGATCAATATGGAATCCTAACCATCTCAGTGATAAGGACTCACTAAATATCCTCCTTACTTCTGAACTTCCTAGGCCATGGTGTCGGGTATATATCTCCCAGCATGCACGCACAAGCAAACACACGTGCACTCTAATCATATCTGCCTTGCTTTAATGTAGGAATACAATTATATCTTCTCTGAAATTTGGGCAAATGACAAAACTGTTCAAGATGCTCTTCATGTTCGGGAGGTAATCAATTAGTTCTAAAAAATCCCCTTCAGGTTCTCGCGACATTTTTGAGGACTTTATTTTTCTGATTTTAAATGACAATTAGGGAATCATTGAAGAATGGGTGAGATGCAATAACAGCTTAAAAGCTTCATATATAAATGATGTTTCCTCTAGTCTTGTATATCATCAGAACCTCATAAAACAAGGCTATAGAGTTCTTATTTACAGGTAATATCTGTCCAATTTTCTTTTGTTAGAAAAGTTTTCTAACATAACCTGACACAATCTGTTCCATATATATCACATGATCACTGCTTCGGCACTCAAAAATTTTATCTGTTAACAGTGGTGATCATGACATGGATATTCCATATGTGGGTACTCTTGCTTGGATAGAGTCGCTTAACTTGACTGTTGACAGTCGTTGGAGGCCATGGTTCGTCAATGGGCAGATTGCAGGGTTGGTGTAACATTTTTGCTTAGGACATAATCTTTGTTCCCCCGTTCATGCTGAGTTTAGTTATAAAATTGGATAACCATTATCTCATACTTTACCACATATAATGTTTTTTCCTTTAGATACAGAGTGCAGTACTCACACATAACTAATTACAAGTTGACATTTACGACTGTAAAGGCAAGAAGCCAAGAACCTTTCTAACCTTAATTTTTCATAGATACTAGAGTCTGCTTCAGCTAAAGCTGACTAAATTTTTCTCTTCATGCAGGGAGCCGGTCACACAGCTCCAGAGTACAAACCTGAAGAGTGTCTTGCTATGATTAGTAGGTGGTTTGCATATTACCCTTTGTAGTCAGTAATTCTGATTCACGTACACATCGATTTATAGACCTTCTTGTATATGGAGTAGATTTATAACAATGTGTTGTAAACATGCAAACTTAAGCCAAGAGACTTCAAGAACTAAAGAAAACATTATATGATATGAGAACAAAATTTCAAGAATAAAGATCGGATATATATATATATATATATATATATATATATATATATATATATATATATAAGTAGGATTTGATATGAGAACAAAATTTCAACATAGTGCTTGAGGAGACGAAAACGACTATGGATAGAGTTGCGATGAAAATTTCATGGTGTTCGGGCAGGAATTTCGCTGGGTAGGGTCCCTAGCCTGAGCACACAGCTCCCCGAGGAGTTGGCACTTTGGTTTGTTGTTGGGCTCCTACTTGTTGAGAGGCTGCAAGAGGAGGACATAGTTAGTTCTGAAAGGTGTCTTTGTAGGGCCTTCGGTGTAGGCTTGAGGCTCGCAATCAAAACTAACTAAGTGCTTAGGCGTGCCATTGCCATCTCAGTATGGCAGATGTAGAACAAGTGTGTTTAAGTCGATTACTTGCACCCCAAGTTATTCTGACTTCTTGTTATCAAAGGATTGTCGTAGATGGGTTAAGTCTACATTAAGTTCTTTTCTGTGCCTTAAGATTAAGGACTTTTAGTTCGTTATCTTGTATGCTTTTAAGGGTTGAAAGTCTAGATCTGACTAAACCATCCGGCAAGTCCTCATTTAGCCTTTTATGACAATCAAACCACTAAGTGAACCAGATCTGAGAGCCAATGGACTTTCGATCATCAACTAACTGGAAATTACATGAATATATACCGAAGAATACATCATAATACCAGATCTACTAATTGCAAGACAAGACAAAGAGAGTCGGGCAAGATTTCATTTTGTCGGGTAAGGTTGAACGTCTTACAGTCTCTTCTCTTTGTGGTTACAGAGGGTTGTGAGCTAGAAAAAGAATGAATGGTAAACAAGTTTACATGAGGGGATCGATACTATGGCATCTAGAGAAGGTAGCATAGCTTTTACACCAGACAAAAGATTCCTTTGAAGGGAACTATTGCCCAAAAAGTGGTTTAGAAGGTACGAATTGGCTTCGAGAGCAGAGTTTGTATGCTTGTTTGTTTGATTGGTTGAGTGTCCTTGTCTCTGGTCCCTGTCTTCCCTTTTATATGCAAATTAACCCGATTGTGCTATCTCTACTTTTGCCTAAAAGCAACTGGAGGGTAGTGAGTCATCAGCATTTTACTTGCATTGCCACTGAAAAATACTTTTTGGCTGATTATGAGTTAGTCTCCATTACTTGTCTTTTAAATCAGAAGCACATAGCCTATGCATTAATGAGGAGCCATAATATTATCTTGAGATGGATGGCCTGGGCTCGGCACTGGGCCTCGAGCAAGTCTCTTCACTTTAACTCTTTTGAGCTTTCCTTCCTTTAGGCCCAAAGTTCAAATATTAACCCAAACAGTGCCCCTTTAATCATTGTTGAGTCTGTAGCCCAAGACGTTAATAATGATTAAATAGCCGCCCACGCCTTTACTCGGGACATGCGCCATTTAATGCAACAGTTTAACTGAGACCTTTGCACCAACCCAAGAATTTCAACCGTCACTTGATCCCTCACTATAAAATTCCCTTCACTAGCTAAATACTTTAACCAGTTCCAGCCCTTTTGAATTCTCATAACTTCCCCGAATCCTTTAGAGCCCTCGGAAGTTCTCAGATCCTTATCTTGATCTTCAATTCCTCCTAATTCCAACTTTTTCTTCCCATCTTCTTTTCGAAATGTCCAAGGGTACCTAAAGCTGCATGAATCCAATTTTACTTCGAGACTGGTGAAGGGGTTTCCACCATGCATCGCCTTCTCAATGGCCTTTATTGCCCTCGGATTGGTCTGCAGACTTCGCAGGTCTCCGTTGTTGTTGACAGCAACATCCCCAAGGAGAAATCAACTTCTTTAGTATTCTTAGAAGGGCGCGCTGCATTCAGCTTTTGTTTCAGGGCTTCTATGGTATGGAGGAGTAGCCGTGCAACTTTAATCACACCAGTACATTCCACTCGTGCTAATATCCGCAAGCCCAGACTTCTCCATAGCATATGCTTTCTTGATCACTTTATGCTCCGGGGTCAGCTACCACGACTTTATTGGCCAAACCCCTTGGTCGGGCTTATGGGCGAAGGCTGAGAAGATTCGAAGGATTCGAGACAGTAAATGGAAGTTGGATATGCTGAAACATATTTAGCAAATAGTAACAATGTTTAGAAGGAGTTTGGCAAAATGTAGACGCACCATTCTAGGATAGCTGCCCTAGTCAGGGATGTAAAACTATTGAGCTAAATCTAATGTAACTTTCAACATTTACTGAAATGAACATGATTTCTTTAAATCGCTTTGTCTTGCATTCTTTTCTTGAGATCCATACATGGTGAGCGCAAAACTGACTTTAGATTTGGTGCTTATACTTCCTCTATGTAGCAATCTCTAACATCCCACAAGGTTGGGTGATATTTCTTAAAAACTTAACATTGATTAGATGCTTTTGTAAGCCTCCCTCGACATCTGCTAAGTAATATCCACCCTTGCCCAATACTTGGTTAACAATGAAAGGACCTTCCCAAGTTGGGCTCCACTTCCCAAAACCTCTGATTTGAGCTCCCAAAGGTAAAATTTCTTTCCAAACTAACTCTCCTTCCTTGAAGGTTTTTAATTTCACCTTCTAGTTGTATGCTCGGGCAACAACTCTCTTCCCCTCTTAAATTTTATTTAAAGCTTCGATTCAGGCTACATCAAGATCTTCAATCCCTTGACACATAGCCTGAATGTATTCTTCACTATGTAGCCCGAATTGGTTCTGAATCCTGACAGAGTTCACATTAATCTCCACAGAGAGGATATCATCTTGCCTGAAGGTTAGGGCATAAAGAGTAGTTCATGTTGCTACCCTCTTGGAAGTCCTATAAGCCCATAAAGTATCTTCCAACCTCTCATGCCATCTTTCTGGACTTTTGGCCACCATTTTTTTATAATGTTCACCAGGACTAGACTGAACCATCTTTATTTTGAACTTTCTTGCAAACTCCTCAACTTCTTTCGAAATAAAAGATGTCCCACGATCTGTGACAATTAACTTAGGTACCCTAAATCTGTGTAAGATCTTGGTTTCCATGAACTTCTTGACTGCAGTTGAAGTAATAGTCTTCACAACTGAGGCTTCTACCCATTTGGTGAAGTAATATGTTGCCACGATTATGAACGTGTGTCCTTTGCTAGAGCTTGGGTAAATTTGCCTGATGAAATCCATTGCCTCATCCCCTAAAGGGCCACGGCTTGACTACGGGGTTCAAGGGTATTGAGGGCACATGTTGGAGTGGTCCATGTCTATAGCATTCTTTACACCCTCGGGCATAAGCTTTGAAGTCTTTCTCCATCTCGGACAAGAAATAGCCATATCTTCTAAGTAGCCATCTTATTTTATTTCCAGCCTGATGTGCCCCGCAGATCTCTTCATGTAGTTCATCCATTACCCTCATTGATTCTTCTTGGCCTAAGCATTTTAGTAACAGCCCGTCTGGAGTCTTCCTTAGCATAGATTTATCCCACATGACATATTTAGTCGCTTGTCGTCTATTTTTCTTGCTTGTGGGGAAGGATGGGTCTTTTAAATACTGAATAATAGGCGCCCTCCAATCCTCCATCTTCGTTTCTTCAGCCATTACATCTAGGCTAAATCCCCTTTCAAAGATAGAAAGGAAATTTCTTTTCTGAACTTCTATATCCCCTTCAAACTTCCTTTCTTGGATTCATGCTCTAGAAGCTAATTGTGCCATTTCATTGGCAATTGCATTTTATTCTCTAGGGATGTAGCTAACTGATATTTCAGTGCCCCAATAGCTTAACAATTGAGTGGCCGCTAAGTAATAACCGGCCATGGTGATATGTCTGCACTTGTATTCTCCATTCAACTGATTGATCACCAACTTCGAATCACTGAATACCTTAACTTTAGTTGCCCCCAACTCTATCAAGATCTCTAGGCCAATTATCAATGCCTCATATTCTGCCCGATTGTTGGTAGTCTATTGATAATCTAGTAGAAATGAATAACAATGGTGAGTACCTCTAGGATCAATGATGGCAATCCCCGCTCCTGCAGTATTTTGAGTGCAATAACTATCAAAATACAATTTCCAGGAGTAATCCAAAGGCTGGATATCCTTTTTACCTATTATTGAATCCATTCTTCCTTTCCCGAGAGGGCTTTGCTTGGTGGGATCCAAAGGTTAGCCATCTTCAGAGTTCCAAGGATGTTAATAAGCTCATCTCATGTTTCTTGGTGTTTGGCTAAGAAATCCGTTATTACCTACCCCTTTATTGCCCTTTGTGGTACATACTGGAAACTGAACTCTAACAGTGCGAGAATCCACTTTCCAATTCTCCCAGTCAACATTGGTTTTGACAGCACATATTTGATCATGTCGGTCTTGGCAATGATGTGGATGTGGCAAGGCAACATGTAATTCGTTAGCTTGCAAGTAGTAAAGTACAAAGCCAAAAATAATTTCTCTACTGGAGTATATCTTGTCTCTACCTCAGTAAGGATTCTACTAAGGTAATATATGGCTTGTTCCTTCCCACTTTCATTGTTTTGGGCCAGCAAGCTTCCAATTGACCTCTATGAGGCAGAAATATAAAGCTTTAACGGCTTCCCCTCTGAGGTGGCATGAGCATTGGTGGAGAGGCTAAGTAAGCCTTTATGTTGTCGAAAGCATCTTGGTGTGGTGGGTCCATTCAAACTCTTCTTTGTTTTTCCTTCTATCTCCTTTGACATCCTCCGTGGTGCTTGCTTGACAGGTTTAAACCCCACCTTAATAGGCATATTGTGTTCAACTAAGGTTGGATCAAAACCTGACATTTCGGTGTAATGCCAAGCAAAACAATCTTTGAATTCATGCAAAAGGCTGATAATTCTTGCCCGATCCTCGGTTTCCAACAAACCACTGATCTGTATAGGTCTCGGATCCTCCTCAATTCTCAAATCAATGGTCTCCAAGGGGTCATGTACTTCTGGGGCTAGTCTGTCAGGCTCTGCACACAAAAATTCAACCAGCTCTGGATTCTCAGGCAAATCCTCTGGCCCATCCAGATCATATATGCATTCAGCCATTTGGATGGCTGCTTCTAATTCCTTCCCAATAAACTCTACCTCTTCTTTACTCTGGCTGTTTGAAGCCTCTTTGCTTCGATCTTTTTCTTCCTCAGCTGAGTTCTCCCTCTCTTGTTTTTTTTTTCTCTCTCTCTCTCATACACCAACAGACTTTTTATTAAGGACCTAACTACAACCACTTGGTTCTTCCTTTTCTGCTCTGACATTAATGGTGTTGAGGAGTTGGGATGATATAGGGTCGATCCCATTCTTCTCTCGTAAGAGATAACCCTTGCTCTAGAAGTTTTTGGGCTGTCACCTTAGTTGGGCGGCCGTTCTTATCAGCTCCTGAGCATTGAAGAATCCCAACAATGGGATTGTAGAAGTTGGCTTCTGCAACGTTGGCTGTAGGGATGAATGGCCGTGATTCGGCCTCTACCATTTCCCAGAACCCAGGTCCTGTTTCCCATTCTTTATGGTAAACGGCCACTTGTTGGTGTAAGGTAGATGGCACAGAGAGACTCTGATGAATCCAATTTCTGCCCAGTAAAGCCTCATAAGTGGAAGTACTGTCTACAACAAAAAAGGCCAGCATGATTTGTTTCGAACCCAAGTCAACCTCTAATGGTAGTATCCCATGAGTCTTGTGATAACTCCCAAGAAACTAGAAATTGTAAGATCTGTAGGGATAAGATCCTCCTCAGTCCTGCACATTCTCTTCATCTGTTTGTATGGTAGCACATTAACCGCGGCCCTTCCATCAATCAAGACCTTCTTGAAGGGTACTCCCTCCAGGTAAGCAGTTACATATATGGGCTTGAGATGGTTGGCTAGGGTCAAACTCGGGCGAACAAAGACCATTTTGTCCGAGTATATCCTCTCAGGTTTCTTCCTTGATTGCTCGGGGCGGGCCTGGCTGGCTGGTTTTTCTTGTCCTACTCCCTCGACACTAACATGTGCCATCATCGGTTCTGTCGCCAAGTAATCACTTTCCATCGTCGGAGGTTGATTATGCTCGATGAAACATGGCTAATAAAACATATGTCATGTTTACGTGGAAGTTGCTGGGTCCGAGTAAATCTTTCTCCTTGCCCCCAATGTGGTTCATAAACTCATCCAATCAAGCATGTGCTTCTTTTGGCAGCATTAGTTCAGGCAACCCCGCTTCCTGGGTCAGGCCAAAGTTTCGCATCTGTTCTGGAACCTCACAGATAGTATTCACCAACAATGGCACAGGCAACCCCTTCTCGGGCGAGATAGTTCCAAAAAAGATTGGTTCTGGGCTTCATCTTGGGGTAAGTATTATCACCATATCTTTTTGAGATCTTCTCAAGATTCTATATTTCCCGGGATGGGTGTTCTGCGACACATGGTCTCCTTCCCCTTCAGTTTTGTTGTTTGCCTTCTTCACCTCTTACTTACTTCTCCAATGAGGTTGATTTCTCCTTTCATGAGGTACATTAACAAACTTTAGATTTTCTGAGGTTTTTGAAGTAGTGGGAACTTTCAACCAGTTCATGTGAGCCTTATGCTGCCTTTGGACTCTCTGATCATGGAGGCTCCCATTTCTTTGATAGGTTTCCCATCCTTTCCGACTATATACCATCTCCAACCAAGTCGGGCAAGATTCTTCTTAGTGACTGGGTTCACTGTCATTCCTTTCATTATAACATCTCCACCGTCATAACTTGGTTGGGGTGGCCTCACATCCACCCACCTTGGTGTCTTGGCTTCTTTATCCTCCACTTCTTATGAAGCTTCATAGTTTCTGAATACTTCTGACAAGTTTTTAAGCTGAGAGTCTCCTCCCAACCTCTTAAAGACGTTCCAAGAGGTTTCCTTCTCAGCTGCCTGCATGATGCTCATGCAGTTTTCATGCTCTTTTTTCTCTCTTCTCTTGATCAGCTCCTTATCAAGGATAACTCCTGTTGCTGGTACCTCTAGCTCGCACTCACATTGACATCTACTGTATAACACTACTCCACTGATTATAGCAGCATTGGGCTTTTCGGACAGCTTGATAGCTCCCTCAGTCGGCCTATCAACTGGCCTCCTTTTTGCCTTTACTTCCCACGTGGCATTTCCTTTTCCCTTTTCTACCCATGTTAGGCTGATCATGTTTACTGGGGCTCATATAAAATGACCAGTATCAATCATTATATCAGTTTATGGTCATTCCAGTAATCGCTTTATATCTGGCCCGCACTACCCCTTCTATCCAATGAAAATAACAAGGGGTTGGGCAACTCTGGTTCCCTAATTTCCTTCAACGCTGGCTGATCCACTCCAGATGTTTCTTTGTTCTTTTCCTTATTCCTCATTTCCTTAAGCACATGAAATAGAAGAATAGCTGGCTGCGTCATAGGGCTGGCTTCTCTCATCACCTCTCTAGTACGATTATTTTCTGGGGTAAAGTACTCCAGATCTAGCCTTCTTTGCAGATTCCCTATTAGGGAATATAGTCTACATACTTCCCCCTGGTATCTAGAGAGATTTTCTCCATGCTCATTAACGGAGCTATCATGGTAGCCAACATGTCTTCATTTGTGACCATTCCCCCAAATTTCTCAGAAGGAGTCGGGTTTTCCGTCAAGACAGGTCATTGCAGATCTTCGGGGAGATTCGCCATGTTTGATCTTAGTGTACATTGGGGTGGCTTTTGTTTTGCTCCCCACCTGAAGGTTTGCTCTTTCCGTCGTCTTCTTAGCCTACAGGACTTGTAGTCCCACTAGGCATGCCAAAACTAATGTTCGGGCATGAATTTTGTTAGGGAGAGTCCTTGGCCCGAGCACACAGCTCCCCGAGGAGTTAGCACTTTGGTTTGTTGTCGGGCGCTTGCTTGTTGAGAGGCTGCGGATATAGTTAGTTCTGAAAGGTGCGACTGTAGGGCCTTAGGTGTAGGCCTTAAGGCTCGCAATCAAAACTAACTAAATGCTTAAGCGTGCCACTGCCATCTCAGTATGGCAAATGTAGAACAAGTGTGTTTAAGTCGATAACTTGCGCCCCAAGTTATTCTGACTTCTTGTTATCAAAGGATTGTCGTAGATAGGTTAAGTCTACATTAAGTTCTTTTCTGTACCTTGAGATCAAGGACTTTTAGTTCGTTATCTTGTATGATTTTAAGGGGTGAAAGTCCAGATCTGACTAAACCATCGAGCAAGTTCTCATTTAGCCTTTTATGACAATAAAACCACTAAGTGAACCAGATCTGAGAGCCAATGGAACTTTCGATCATCAAATGACTGGAAATGGCCTAATATATATCAGAGAATACATCATAATACCAGATCTGCTAATTGAAAGACAAGACAAAGAGAGTCGGGCAAGATTTCACCTTGTCGGGGAAGGTTGAACGTCTTGCAGTCTTTTCTCTTTGTGGTTACAGAGGCTTGTGAGCTAGAAAAAGAATGAATGGTAAACAAGTTTACACGAGGGGATCGATACTGCGACATCTAAAGAAGGTAGCAAAGCTTTTCCACCAGACAAAAGATGTCTTTCTAAGGGAACTATTGCCCAAAAAGTGGTTTGGAAGGTACAAACTGGCTTCGAGAACAGAGTTTGTATGCTTTTTGTTTGATTGGTTGAGTGTCCTTGTCTCTGGTCCCTGTCTTCCCTTTTATAGGCAAATTAACCCGGCTGTATTGTCTCTGCTCTTGCCCGAAAGCAACCGGATGGTAGTGAGTCATCAGTATTTTACTTGCATTGCCACTGAAAAGTACTTTTTGGCTGATTATGAGTTAGTCTCCATCACTTGTCTTTTAAATTATAGGCACATAGCCTATACATTAATGAGGAGCCATCATATTGTCTTGAGATGGGTAGCCTGGGCTCGGCGCTGGGCCTCGGGCAAGTCTCTTCACTTTAACTCTTTTGGGCTTTCCTTCCTTTA
This sequence comes from Cotoneaster glaucophyllus, assembly GCA_036320875.1. Taxonomy (NCBI): domain Eukaryota; kingdom Viridiplantae; phylum Streptophyta; class Magnoliopsida; order Rosales; family Rosaceae; genus Cotoneaster; species Cotoneaster glaucophyllus. Next base: position 22,118,940 of record CM070066.1, on the reverse strand, counting down.
GGCCCAAAGTTCAAATATTAACCCAAACACATGGTCCATTCCCCTGAGAATTTAGAGTTGCAATCAGAACTCCAGTGTCTTCCTTTGTCGTCGCCACGATTATTTCCATGGCGATTGGAATTGCGATTGTGTTGCCAGGGGCCAAGGTGGGAAGATTGAGACGGCTGATTGTTTCGATTTTGAGACGTCAGCTATTGAGTGGTGATATGAGCCATCTGAGTAAGTATCTGAAGCATAGGTGTAGGTTTTGAAGACCGAAGGTGTTTATCTTCGACTGCAACTCCGTAAAGGACAACAACGATGATGAATTAATCATGGCAGTGAGGAGCATGTTATATTTTGGACGAAGTCCACAAAGGACTGTCATCATTAAAATGTCCTCATTATCAACCTTATGGCCAATATAGGAGAGTTCATCTGAAATCCCTTTAACGTGCCAAAAATACTCTGCCACTTACAGTAGTAGAACCCTTGCCAAGGTCAAGCAATTGAAATCAAAGATTAGCATAATATGTAATAGATTTCTGAGAGTAGTGTTGTCGCAAGCACTCCCAAACCTCATAGGCTGATTCATGGCCAACGGCAATGGCAAGTACAGGCTCCTTCAAGGTGGAGAGTGGCAAGGCAAAAAATTATCAGAGGAGAGGCGGGATTTTAGAGGGTAAAAGGCCCCAAAAAAATTAGACGATCAAATCCTTTTAAATTGTAGATAATATTAATGTATATTATAACTCGTGCCTAAAATAAATGGTTTTATTATGAAAGGACCAAAATGCTCTTTTTTTGTGTTTGATTTTTTGGAAGGGCAAAATGATAATTCCCATAAGGAAAAATTTAAGGATGGGTAATTTCCCATTAGAACTTTTGGTTAGCAATTCAGTCAACTTGTTTATTTACTATAAGAGACATGCTAAGTGGAATTGCCCCAAAACAAGTTTGCATAGACTTGTTACACACGTGTCTATTTACATCAACAATTAATGAGAAATGCTAAGGAGACTCTCTAAAAATGGAGACTCTTCATGGACTCTCTGCCACCTCATGTTTTTGGCACAATATCTTATAGTGTTAACGCAAAAATCAATATAAAACTGTGAAGCGATAGAAAGTCTATGAAAAAATCTCACTTTAAGGAATCTGTTTAGCATTTCTCACAATTAATATTACTGTTTTGGGCCACTAAAACAAAAAAAAAAAAAGTTAAGGGTCTGTTTGGTACTCTACTTGAATCCAACTTTTTAAACTCAAAACAATTTTCAAGTTTTAAGCCTTAAAAACTTGTTTGGTAGGACTATTTTCAAAAATTAAACTCAAGACTAACACAAAAATATAGTCAATTCTTAAAAAAATAAAATAAAAAAGTTTTTTAGAGTTTTTAAACTTAAACTCACTCATTTCTTTTCTCTCCCTCCTCCCGTCTCACTCCAAATCTATCTCTCTCTATTTTCTTCTTTCTCTCTCCTCTTTTTTTTTGTTTTTTACCTTTTTCGTCTCTACTCTAATCTGCTCTCTTCATTCTATCGGTTCTTTCTCTCACTCCTTTTTCTCTATATCTCGTCTGTCCCTCTCTCTTATTTCTCTTTCTTTCAATCATCTCTTACTTTCTTTCCTCATCTCTCCTCTTTCTCCCTCTCCTGTGACCCCCTGTTTTTAGATCTCTTTGTTTAGTTTAAGTCGTAAGATTTAAAAATTTTAAATCGCAAACCAATGAAGTTTTTGAGTCTTAAAGAAAATTGTTTTCAAAAAATGTTCTTAAGAAATTTTTGAGAAAAGATAAAAAATTTCAAATAGGATACCAAACAAGTCCTAATTTTGTTTTGTTTTTCTCTCTCACTCAGCCTCTCGTTTCCCCTACCCGATGAATGAACCCAAGCAAAGCTCTCTCTCTCTTGCGTCTCTCCCATCTCTCTCACCTTTCCAGCACACTTTTTATACAAACCTGACTCCATCCAAAGATTTTTGCTTTCTAATTAGATGAAGCCTCGTTAGATTACAATATATATTTTGTGAGAGTTGCATTCAAACCACCAGTAGAACAGGTTCAATTTCTGCAAAAGTTCGTTCTCCAATGGCAAGCAATGGCCATCCAATCCCTTACCAAGCATTTTTCTTTTCAAGGGAAAAGGTGAAGGAGCAAGACCCATGAAATTAAGATTGATGTCTAAATAAAATCTTAAATTTTGGCACAAAAGTTCAAAAATTCGCAGCCTTGTCTTGATACAAAACGACTGGAAATTTGGGGATAAAGACGAAAGTAAAAAAGCTTCTGGTTCATTGGGAAGGAGAAAAGGCGAGGAAGAGAGAAATAAAACCAGTATTCATTGTCTAGTAAAATGTAGACGTGTCCGCAAGTCGGTAGGGACTCGCTTTTAGCGCGAGCAAGAAATTTGATAAAGGTCAAATATGTAAAAAAGATTACATCTTTAAAGCTAAACGATATTATCTCTTCGTCCTGGATTTTTTAGAACAGAGCACAGCCACTGCGCAACGCTGCAGCAAGAATGTTTCACCTTGCAGGTTTTCCGACGACACCAGAGGGGCGGACTGTCGCTCTTGGGCTTGATTTCCGGTGACCATCTGTAGCTTTGCCACTGGGTAGAGTTGACATAGTTTATTACCATTTGAGGTAGTCCAGATTGGGAACAACATCGGTTGTGACTGCAGTAGAACTATCAGATTCAGAGGAAACATGAACAATTGGGATGGTAGTAATGGTAGCAAGCGGCCGGGGAGAAGAGCCGTCAACAAGCTTCCATAAGTCATGGCCAATAAGAAAAAGCTACATCTAACGAAGACAATTGAGGTAATTTGAGTCAGTGAGTTTCAAGAACTGAGTAATATTTGGTCGAGGAAGAGGAGAAGAAGAAGCAATCGTTGACATAGCGGAAACAGGGAGAAGATTGTGGAGAAAGCGATTAAGTAGAGAGATCGGGTATGATAAAATGGTTGCGTAAGTAATGATTATGTCCATTTAACTTGTCGTATAAATATAAATCGTTACAACAGTCCAATGAAAAGTTAACCACATTTTATCTCAACATCACAATTGACTAACATCATTTACGTTTGAATTTAAACATTAGGATAGGAAACAAAAGTTTCACGTTGGCTAGGACTCTTGTTTAACACGTGTCCAGAGGCGGAGCCACAGTGGGGTCAATGGGGTCGCACGACCTCTTGGAAGCCATGGAAATAGCCTTAGAGGTCCCTTGGAGCTGCTGGTGCGACCTTTTGGAGCTGCACACCACGTGGTCGACGAAATGTCTGAAAGAAGAAGAAAGAGGAGTTTGGCAGGTTGAAGAAGAAGGAGGCGCGCGCGCGAGGTTTTCAGTGACCAACAACGACAAGACGACATCCGTAGGCGAAAACAATGGCGGTGGAGGGAAGGTCTGACCGGTAGGAAGCGGCACAGACGGTGATGGCAGGTTTGACCGATCCGACCAGTACCGGACAATTGTCCCCGACGGGGCTTCCCAATTGTCCTCATTGGGGACAACAAGAGAAGCAGATTCAGTTTCGGAGCAAGAGAGCAGGGAGGAGGAGCTGGCTCTGTGGAATTCAGTTGTGGAAGAAGCTCATCAAATACGGGGCGTAGAAGAATCTTTGGATCACGAAACGAAGCAGAGATTTGTTTCGCCGGTGACGGCCAATATCGAGGCGGACGACTAAGCCGAGTACTTCAGAACTGAGCTTCTTTACCAAACGGAACTGTCCAAGGAACCTAGCAATGCTCTGCTTCTTGCTAATTACTCGCAGTTCCTCTACCAAGTTGCTCATGATCATGACAGGTACTGTTCCATTTCATCAAAACTCTCATAGTTTTAGCGCTTGATTCTGATTTTCATGTCCAACAAATTAACTTCTCTTCTCTTAGTTTAGTTAATTTTAATGTTCATGTCCATGTATTTGTTGGGTAATTAATATTAATATATCATGGGACGAATTAAAATTTATGTGTAGTTAACGTTAATTTTCGTGCAAATATTATAAAACATATAGCGAGTTGTACTTTTGAAAGAATCTTCGTACCATTTCTCTTGTTACGATAGTGTTGAGTTCAAATTTGACGGATGGTCATTTATTATTTTCTTTCTTTTCAAGGTGTTGAAATTTGGTGATAGGATGATAGTGATAAACCAAAGTTACTTCGTCTTGCTCAATTTTATCCTCAAGACTTTTCGGATGAGGATCGTTTGGCACTTGAAGATCAACTTGAGATTTATATTCATTATGTGCGTTCCAGTAGTGATTTCTCTCAATTGGAAGGGATTGGTGATCTTGCAAAAAAAAATGGTGGAGACAAGGATGCATCAAGTATTCAATTATGTATATTTGCTCATTACATTGTCTTTAGTTTTACCAGTTGCAACTGCTTCAATGGAGAGAGCATTTTCTGTCATGAATATTGTTAAGGGTCCACTTAGGAACAAAATGGGAGATCAATGGTTGAGTGATAGCGTGCTTGTTTATATTGAGAGAGATATTTTTGCTTGTATTTAAAATGAAGCTATAATGCTTCGTTTTCAAAATATGAAACCTCGTCGTGGACAATTATAGTTTGTAATATTGTTTCCGTTATGAATTATGAATGAAAGTACTATGATTTCATTTTCAATATGTTTTTCCATCCTAAATTTTTATTTGGACTTTTACACTAAGACCCCTTGTGGTAAGATTCCTGGCTCCGCCACTGCACGTGTCCTTAATGTGAGATTCATAATCTCAACACGCTTGCTCACGTGTTGTGACTTTCTAAGCCAAATACGTGAATAGCAAAAAATAGGTCATGTGGAGAACTTGTGGCTGTTAGGCTTCACACGAGGGACAACCTACTATCGCCTAGGGGGTAACTTTTTGGTCAAGGTGGACTTAGGCTTAAAGAATGTCCTCATATAACGTTTCTTGGTTCAGTTTCATACCAAGTCCTGGAATATCTCGAAAGAATTAGCTTGTGTTATGAAATATCACTGTTAGATAAATGACTCCAAGATTAACATAATTAAGCAAATAATGACTTACTCAAGTGAGGTATGGTGTAGAAGCTAAATGTTAATCAGTTTAGCATGAGAGAGAAACGGGTCGAGGGGATCCGGCTTTGTTGCTGGGTTCCTCTTTTCTCTTCTTTTGATTGGGCAGCTGCCCACTCTCTCGATTCCTAATTGGTCCCCTCCCCCACTTTAATGGAAACTTCTAGGCTTATTATATTAACACCCCACAAATTGTTGAATAAACCCCACATACTTAATACACCCCACATTTGCTTTTTTAATTAAAAATTATCTTAATACACCCCACTTCCTTTCCCATAATACCCTCACACCCCCACATTCTTAATATACACCTTACATTTTCTACATGCACCCCATATTTTCAATTCCATCATTTCACAAATCTTATAAAGCTTTTAATTTGGACAAAAAATGCCAACTGGAATTTTGAAAAAAGATACTGCTGGGATTTAAAGCATATGTGGGTTGTTTTCAATTCCACCATTAAACTTATCTCGTCAATTTTTAATATTTGGTGGTAATTTTAGGTGTTTAATTCTTCATGTAATCCCTATGATCCCTAGAAGCTGAATACGAACAAAGAAGCTTGAATAACGCATCAAAAACAAGATTGAATAATTATCGATGTTGTCGAAATCATTAAAACAATAAAAAATATGAAGTCTTACCTAATGTGAAGCTTCCGAAACATCGATTTCGTGTTTCATTCATCAAAAATAATTTTTCTCAATCAACATGTTTGTAGTTTCATTGGTTAGGATTTTGTTCAACAATGGAGAGTTGGAGGGGTTTTGATAGTTGAAGAAGATAAATAATATGTTAAAAGTGATTTGGGGTGTATATAGATTTTTTTTTTATTTCTTTTAAACCTAATGAGGTCAAAATTGTCATTGTATAGTAGGGAAATAAATCATTTAATACTAAATTTTAATGTGGGGGTGCATTCAACATTTTGTGGGGTGCTAATATAAAAAGCCAACTTCTATATATATTAAAACCATATTTTACTATTTAAACAAACTTCTAACGTTTGTAACTTCTTCGTTATCGCTACGATTCGCGAACGGCTTTCACCTACGCGCTTAGGAAATCGAGATCTATTCAAAAACATTAATTATGACCTCAAAATGTGTATGGTTTTTAAGTGATTATTTTCGAAATTTCAAACTTTGTAACTAAATAAATAAATTATAAAATTTAACAAAATTAAATTAAATTAAATTCTTGAAAATAATATAAAATCCTAGGAATACGAAATTCGTAAACTATAGTAGTGAAATCCAGGAACGAGATTTCACTTTCTTCCCCCTTATAAAAATTTCGTCCTCGAAATTTTCAATAATCAATTACATGTTGGCATATACACAGCTTTAAAGCCAAATAAGTAAATTTAACGGAATTCTCCACTGCAATACTGCTCTTTGCTTGCCTTTAACTTTTATAGACCTCTCTAAGCCTTCCTAGTCCCTTCCTCCCAAAACCAAACCCTAGTTCTACAATCTTAGTCGCCGACCTCTTGCTCCGGCTTGAGGTCGGCGGCAGCCACTCCTCACCCTCCTCCTAGTCCCTCTCCCCCCTCTTTAGCCTTTGCCAACCTTTTCACCCTTGTTCTTTTGCCGTTCCAATCTCTTCCTCTCCCTGTACCGCCCCTACCCCGCAACTTGTTCTACGCTCCATTAGCTTCCCCCACCCCCTTTTCTTTTTCCCCACCATTTTGTGCACGGCTGTTCCCATGATCTCAAGTCTCCTTCCCAGATCTAGGTCGTACCTTTTCAAGTTCTTCTCTTTGTTTGGGTTCGATTTGGGGTTTAGGTTTAGATTGAGGCTGCTTGTTAGGTCGGAGCCACTTCTGGTGTCTTTTCTCGGTGTTGTGAAATCCCCATCTCTGTGGATGCGCCGCCTTCTGCGCCGTCTGGGCCGCTTGTTTTGGCGGTCCTACCGCTTTCTGTCGTGCTTGATGTAGTTGCACTGCCTTGGGTGGTTAATCTAGCTTTGCTCTGTCTGGGCCGCCTGTTTTGGCTGTCCCGCCGCTTGCGACTTTCTAAATCGGTAATCTCTATCGTTGTGGCTCAACATGCAGCTCCACTGCTGTGCTCTTGACTTGCTGATAGGATTGTCCATGTGCAGTGGCCTTTCTCTAAATTGTCTAATCCTTCCATTGGAATGTGTTAATTTCTAGTTCCTTTCTCGGAGTTATTTTGCTTAGTTTGGTTTAGTTTATTTTAAGTTAGTTTAGATTAGTTTAGTCATATTATTCTCGCCTAGCGAGTGTTGCGGTCGCACTATAACGTTGGCCAAATATGGTTTCCGCTTTGAGTGATGTGTTATGCTGTCTTGTCTATCTACGATGACTTTATGTGGTCTTGCTCCCGCGATGACTTTATGTGACCTCACTATTCGGCGATGATCCTTTGTAGTTGCTGGTACAAGTTGTTATACCTATCTTTCTGTGACAGCTTTGTATGGTGGCGTGTGAAGTCTGATACATGTGGTAGCTATCTAAGGGTTTACTATTGTTGTCTTGCTTGACCAAATTCACCTCCAGATCATTTCTTGGTCACTGAAGTATTGTACCCAATTGGCACCTCTGTATTGTTTCTGAGATGATTAATGAAATACCAATCTATCGTTGCTTATGAAATGAATTTAATAGGAACAGGGCAATGTAGAGTGAATCAAAATATAATTCCAAGAAATGTAACAAAAAAAATGCTTTTTAAGTTCTACATTTTTCAACCTTAACTTCTGAAGGATGGTTACACGTATTCGCAAAGCCGGTGGCTTGGGCTAACTGGTTGTTGATGACTATTAGTTGGGTCCGATAACAGTTCAATTTTGTGACATGTTTTCGATGGCTACATATACGCACGGTCCTTGTAAAACTTTGATTATGCCGTACATTATGCTGATCAGGTAACATACTATTGGACTTTTAGAGGACAAAGGACAACTGAACCTATTGAGGGTCATCTTGTCTGATTATCAAGTGTTTCCAACTAATTTTCTATGTCAATCTGACCACGTCTCCACAGACTAGTCATTTCATAAGTGGTTCCAACTAATGTTCTATGTCAATCTGACAACGTCTCTACAGACTAGTCATTTCATAGCTCAAAATTTTGTTGGATATTTTTCAACAATAAAACAGGGGCGACCGGCCGGAAAACTTCAATGACTTGTCAGATAGAGTAACATTTGGAGTTGGTGAGTTTCAAAAACTGAGTAACATTTGGTCCAGGAAGAGGAGAAGAAGCAATCGTTGACACATAGTGTATCACCTCATATTCCGGTCACATTGAAAAATCTCTCATTTATAATCCAACAGAACAAACCGAACGTTTTGGTAAACTCATGTCACCCGTCATTTCCTAAGTTAGTATTGGTTTGGTACTGAGGTGCTGTTGAAAAAAAACAGGTATAAAAAAAACTTTGTTTGGTAAACATTCAACTTCAGTTTTTTTTTTTCCACAATTTTTTATGAAAAAAGTAAAAAAACTGAAGCAGCAAAAGCTAGCTTTGAAAAATCTTTTTTTTTTTCTTCCACAGCTTATGGACAAAACTAATTTGCAAGAGGCGCTGAGCTCTTTAACGAAACTTTCAAATACCCAAAATGATCTTAAACAATTAAATAAATTACACATAACACCACCTATAAAGACGTCGGCATCGTCGCCGACCCCGCCACGTCTCTCTTCCGTCCTCTCACTCCGATGCCGACAAAGCCACGCCAAGAAACACCACCATATTTTCCGGCGAGACCAGATTAGGATTTGGATTCGATGACGTCGACATCCTTCCAATCCTTTCTCATTCCCACGCCGACAAAACCACGCCGAGAAACACCACCATATTTTCTGACGAGACCAGATCAGGATTCGGATTCGGTTTCTGCCCCCACATTCGAAGCTTCGACCATCTAGACCCTCATAAAATGCTCTGCTTCTTCATATTTCTGCAAATTAGGGAGCCCATGTGACTAATCTGATCCTTGTTGTTAGAGAGTTGACCTTTTGTAATTAGTTTAGTTACCTATTTGAGTCCTTGTAATCAGATTGTAATTAGGTTATTTGATGTTTCTTTCCTTGTAAATCACTCTTGTACATTATATATTTCCCTCCTTGGTGAGAAGAATGATATCAGAAAATTAAAACCCCAAAATAAGCTCTAATTAGCATGGTATCAGAGCGGAGATCCTAGGATTTCTGCTCTGCCCGTTCCCACAATTAAACTCAGCCCTCCCATGGAGAACCTACCGCCACTCTACAATGGAAACAATTTCATCCTAACAGAACCTACCATGAATCCTCCTCTTGTTTCGAGTTCTTCCGACATGCCTCCGGAGTCCTCAGGTAACTGTGGTTATGCTTTTAATATGAATAATTGTGATACTCAGTCTGGTTGGATCATTGACTCCGGTGCCACAGATCAAATGACCTATGACTCCACTGATTTAGCTTGTGATACTGTTCCACTTCGACGAAATATTACTAATGCTAATGGTGTCACCTCACCGGTAACTGGCGCTGGCACTGTACGCCTCACGCCTACCCTCTTTTTGCCACATACTCTACTTGTACCTTCACAAAAGCATCAATTGATGTCTCTTGGCCAAGCTACTGAGCAATTGAACTGTTGTGTACTATTTTATCCGAAGTTTTGTCTTATTCAGGATATTCTCACAAAGGAGATAATTGGTCGTGGTACTAAGAGGGGGGATCTCTATTTTGTGGACGATGTCAGTATAGGACGAGTCAATCTCGCCCAAGGAGCCGTTGATCACAAACGGCGCCAGATATGGTTATGGCATCACCGTTTAGGTCATCCGTCTTTCAGTTATTTACAGCACATGTTCCTAGATTTATTTGTTGGTTGTTCGGTTTCAGACTTTAAATGTGACACTTGCATACTTGCCAAGAGTCACCGTGTTTCTTATTCGTTGAGTTCTAATAAAAGTGTTATTCCTTTTGGTCTTGTTCATTCGGATGTTTGGGGACCATCTCCGATTACTACTTCATCTGGTATTAGGTGGTTTGTGACTTTCATAGATGATTGCACATAGAAGACATGGTTATACCTTCTTAAGCATAAAAGTGATGTGTTTCTGACGACAACGAATTTATACTTAGCTTGACTGGTAGCATTGCATCATGCGCATAAGTTAACGCATACGAGGTCGTCCCTGTCGCTGACCGGGATGAAGTTCGATATGCCCATAAAGCTTCATTCAACTTTAAAGCCACATGTCAGGCCTTTCTTTTATCATTTTTTTGAGAATGTCAATTAAAACTTTATTACTCGCCTCGGCTTGTCCATTCACTTGCGGGTAATACAGAGTTGATTGTTTAAGTCGAATTTTTAAATTCACCGTAAACTCCCTAAACCTGTCGGCTGTAAAGATTGTACCATTGTCAGTTATGATTGTCTTTGGCACGCCGAATCTGGTAACAATATTCTCTTCTACAAAATTGCAGACTTCTTTGGTCGTTAAATCGGCATATGATTTTGCTTCGACCCATTTAGTAAAATAGTCGGTTGCCCCGAGTATCCATGCATGTTTTGCTGCTCCAGAAGACGGTGTAATTTTGCCGATTACGTCCATTGCCCATCCTCTGAACGGCCACGGTTTGGTGACCGAATGAAGTAATTCGGTTGGGGCCCTCTGTATATAGGTCCATGAATCTGACACTGCACACATCCACGTGCATATTCGATACAATCTTTCAAAATGCTCGGCCAGAAGTAGCCGTGCCGGCTTAGCAGCCAATGCATTTTGCATCCTGATTGATGGGCTCCGCAAATTCCTTCATGTACTTCTGTTATTGCTCGAGCGGCCTCCTGCGGGCCGAGGCACAATAATAGTAAACCATCCTCACCTTTTTAGTACAACTCATCCTGGTATAAAACGTAATTAGTAGCATGGATCCTTGTCCTCCGGTCATATTTGTCATTGGGGTTATCAAGATACTACATAATTGACCTTCTCCAATCATTTGGTAGTGTCTCGACAGCGCAAACATCCACAGGATCCTCTCTTTCCAATAACGAAGGTAAGGACATCACTCGTGTACAGATCACGTGGTCACGTTGGAGGACTTGTTGATTAACCAGAGCTGGGTATGATTGTAGTAATACAGGTATCGTCTGGCCACGCTCGCCCCCCAAGAATTGTGCTCCGGAGGCGATTTGAGCTAGTTCATCGGCGACGGTGTTTCGAACACGAGAAATGTGATTGACCGTGATACCGTCGAACGATTTGGCCAAATAGCTGGCAACCATGTGATAGGGTGCCTGAGTACAACTCATGCAACAGAAAGTTCCATTGAGTTGGTTAATCACAAGTTCCAAATCGCCGAGGACGAGTACGCGATGCGCCCGCAAGTCATGAAGAACGCTGAGGCCAATGATAAGAGCTTCGTACTCGGCCTAATTGTTGGTGCACTCAAAATCATGTTTGAGAGAAAAATACCAACGGTGTTGCTGCAGAGATTGAATGACGATCCCTACACTAGCCGACGTCGAGGTACTAAAACCATCCAAATACATTGTCCAATGATTATCACGTGTTTCCACCACGCCGATTTCGACATCGTTGCCCCTAAAACTATATGGAAAGGGATGATGAGTTAAAAAATGGGCAAGCGCTTGCCCTTTGACGGCCTTTTAGGGCACGTGTTGCAAACTGAATTCAGATAACGCCATTGTCCATTTTCCAATTCGACCTTTGACTATTGGCCGGGTGAGCATATATCGGATAACATCTGTCTAGGCGATGACCTGAGTAACTGTCGGGAGCATGTAATGCCAGAGTTTTGGCGCGACGAAAAACAGAGCCAAGCAAAGTTTCTCGAAAAATTAATAATTGATCTCGGGTGAATTCAGATTTTGGCTAAGATAAAAAATGGCATGCTCGTGCCGAGCCTTGTTGTCCTGTGCGAGGAGGCACCAGATGGACTCGTCGGCCGTCGAAATGTAAAGTTTAAGAGGTTTATCATGCCGAGGTAGCATGAGGACGGGCGGAGTTGTTCTAAAAAAAAATTAGACCCGTCCCGTACCCGCCTTAACCCGCGGGTCTTATACCCGTTTGCCCACCTCTTGCAAGTACATCCCCAAATCGATTTTCAAGATTGAGCCAAAAATCACGAGATGAAGTCACACCGACAGTGAATAAAATGATTTCTTCAGAGAAAGATGAGTTAAGCCAAATAAGGATATTTTGATCCTTCTCGTACCAAGCTTCATAGGTAGGGTTAGGGTTTCCAATGGGGCGACCATTCTTATAAAGAATATAAGGCGGTGGACAAGGCTCGAAACCGTCAACAATGCTGGTGAGCTTGTAGCGCCTGAAAAACAGAGCAAAAAAAGCCTTCCAGACTAAGTAATTGCCATGCTTCAGCTTCGTAGGCACCATACATCTAATATTCTAGACTCTGATCGATGCAATTGATGAACTGGAAGAATTAGGGTTCATCGCAGAGAAACTGGGACCGACGAATTCAGTTAATGCATGATTCGGAGGAACAACTTCAGGATGCGCAGGCGAAGAAGAAGCCGACGCCATTGTTGAGAGGAAGAAGAAACTGAAGATTGAGAGGACGAAGATGAAGATCGAATTGCAAAGAAATGAGGATCGAAAGGCGTTGAAGCAGAAAGGTGAGTGATACCAAGATAAAAAAATGCTTTCTGTATTCACTTTTTTAATGAGGAAGTAATTACAATAGAGTATATATACACTTTGCTAAATAAGCTTAGTGACTAATAACCACTAGATTAACACCTAATCACACTGATTAGTTACAAAACAATTATAACAGATTTACAGCTGTTAAAAACAAAAAATATCTAATGATGAGATGTCTTTTTAATAGTATATGATCGTATAATTCAGCTTACACGTGTATGATATATACTTAGCTTGTCAACATGCATGATATTCAACTTACACGTGCATGATGCCTAATCAGCTTGTCTATAGACATGATATTCAACTTAGACGTGTATGATACATACTCAGCTTGTCTACAAACATGATATCTAGCTTACACGTTTATGATACACACATAGCTTGTCTATGGACATGATATCCAGCTTACATATTTATGATACTGTTGACCCTAAAAACTACCAAGCTTACATTGCGCGCAGGCCGAGTAATTAATAAGCTAACTATGTCATTCGGTTATGTACGGAGCGTGCCAACTCGACGGCCGAGCTCGGCCGGGAGTTAAATGTGTTGATGTGGCGTTGAGCGCGCTGCTGACTTCTTGATATTGCGACTAGGGGCGAGGAAGGAACACGTCTCGGCCTTTGGGTTTTAGAGCCTGAAGACAAGGCTGCTAGTTCTGCGAAGTTCAATATCAAATTCGGCTTTCAATATGCCAAACGTAGTAACTTGTAACACCTCACTTTGCCGAAAAGGCTGATGAGATGACCTCTACCAACAAGGACTCGAAAATCCTTGTCGACCAAGACTTGGATAAATAACCAGTCGGCCGAGAAGCAATGCTGTTTATCAAAACTGAAGGTGCTCTCCTTGATCGGCTAATTCTACAGCTCCAGTGGTGTTTATTCACACTGAAGATGTTGCAGGTTGTCTTCACAGTGTTGTTTATCCAAACTGAAGATGTGTTGGCGGGAAAAAAGAAAACAAAAATCTCAAGGTTGTTGAGAGGTTTCGCATAGGGCAATTTGCGTGTTGAATTGGATGGGGCCTTAAATGTTGCATAGCCTCATGTATTTATAGCACTCTTGATAGCCATCCCATTGTTAATTGACCGCTTGACAATGATCCATCCGCTGGCCATTGGCTGTTGGATTTTACGGAATCAGGCCAATTTGCATGCACATGAAACTCTTTCTATAGCATCTTGAGGAACCATGCAATGTTAGTGCCCATATTAACGTCCAAGTGCGTGCATCGCCAAAGTTTAAATACTTTAGCCTATGTCATGCTCATCCTTGAAGGATATGCTAACTATTAACATATATTTATGTGCTAATAATTATCCCAATCTAGAATATGCCACTCCATTATTTTTGGTGATCATCAGGTACCACTATTATCCAAAATAACCTATATGCATGTTTGACCAACTCCAAACACACATGGGGGACATTCCCTGCTGATTTCATCTTAGCATCCCACGCATACATGAAGACCATGCATCTTGACAATTCTAATCAAACGCATCATGCTACTCTAATCTGATAATAAGAATCCCAAGTCCATTTGAACTGTATTGCTTGCTTGGAGATATAATTTGCATCTTATTATCCCGTATAAGAGAATATCAAGATAATTTGTTATTAAAAGATCATAAAATATCCTTTAATAATAATAAAATTATCTTCATTTTTCCATCCAATGGTGTGGAGCTATGCTCACTCAACGACCTTGATTGCAAGGGCCGATGATGTAAATTTGGATCCAAATAGATACACACTTAACTTATCTAAGGACAAGATATTTAGCTTATACATGTATGATACATACTCAGCTTCTCTATGGACATGACATCCAGCTTACACGATATACTCAGCTTGTCATTACGTGGAGATTACTCAGTAATGACACGATTATATTATCCAGCTTAAACTAGCTATGACTAGTATATGAAACTGAAGGGAAATAATGAGATTTATGTGGGATTTCTAGTGACTAGCATGCATATACAATTCTAAATTTATATACATAAGCAACAGAAGCATAGTATCACATATTATCAAAGCTATAGTCATGCAAATCCCCTTCAAGAAACATAGGTTCATATATGATGCATCTAACAAAGTATTGAATAACAAAGTGAAGGTTGAGTTTTATACCTCTTGATCTAGACTTTAGACCAAGAATGGACCACCACAAAGCTCTTTGTTCTTGGAACTCCTTGTTTCCTCCACCTTGATAGATTTGGAACTCCTTTGATTCTCCTCTAGTCTCCAAAGTAGAGGACCTCTAAAGATCCACACCCACTAGTGTAGTGAGATGGATGTTGGAATAACCAAAAGGAGAAGAGATAATTAGCTATATCTCCCTTTGGTGGCCGGCTATGTATGTGTGTAGAGAGAGAGAGAGAGAGAGAGAGAGAGAGAGAGACTTGTTTTTCTCTTGTTCAAAAGTTCACACAAAAAGCCCTAATGAAACTTTTTCATTAAACTCCCTTTATAAAGGTAACAAAAGTAAGTCAACAAATTGACACTTTCTCTCTCTTCTTTCCTCATCCTTGGCCGTCCACTAAGTGTTGATTTGGGCTTTGGGTTTTTATCATTTGAAGTCATCCTATGCTTGAATAAAAAGCCCAATGGGTTTGGGCCCGAATGAACCCGAACTTTTCTTTAAGCCCAAAACGATTTTTCATTGCTTCTATGATTTCTTTAGACTTTCTAATTAATCATAACACCTAATTAATCCAATTAATTAATTCCATCATCCTTTAGTTGTCTCACCACAAGAGTATCGGTGTACAATCGTTTTAGGTTCTAATTAGCGAGGCAGTGAGGTGATTTGTATCAATCCAATTGATTAATATTTATCCAATCACTTAGTGAATTAAAACTTACTTTTAATTCTCCTTCTTCTTTGATGACTACTTATTTAATCATCTAGAAGAAATCACTAGCAATGAGTGACATCTAACCATATATCATGGCTACCCAAGCTAATGTAGAATTTGGTCAGAGAACCTAGGGTATGGATACTTTATGTCAAACCCCTAATGTGGTTATACCAAGTTATATGATTCAATTGAGTCGTATAGGAATGTCTTCCATCATTACGCTTGATAATTCGGCCGAAGATTCTTGAATCATATCTTAGAGTATTCTTCCTCTCTTAACGAGGATTGGAGATCCCTTGTTGATCATTCACATGCCTCTGAGAATAAATCACTGACCCCAACAATGCATAGAACACATCCAAGATGAGATGTGGTCACGTCTCATTATCAAATGATCAGCAACGTATTCCCAAGACAACTATGATGTCTCAGGTCAAAGGATTACTTACATTATTCCAACTAGTAGAGTTACTTGCTTGACATGTGAGTAGACCTCCATGCTAGTACTCTTGTTTGATTGTATTCAGTGAACTTATTCTCTTAATGAACACCTACATACTTGTCTTAGTGTCACTACACGAATGACTTGAGACTTTCCATCCTTTCCATTTGAAGCAGACATAGTACGTACTAGTCTATCCAGATTGTCAGCATCCCTCTAACAATCCTATGACTAGGAACCTTTTGGACATTATGGTTATGTGAAGAAGGTCTCTGGAATCTAACATCTTTAGATTACTTCTTCCATCGATCCATTGTCCATGGACTCACAAATTTTGGACGTATATCGTTCATTGAGATAGTCTTAATAAGTGACTTTGCCTTTTGCTGTATTAGAGTTATCTATATATACAAACATTGTCCTGAAAGGTTTCTTCCAAAGATTGACTTTCAAGGCATAACTCCAACAGAAACTGTAAGCTATGTCACCGTAATCAGTTGCAGTTGTAGTTGACGTATTCAGCACTTAGGCCTCTTCCCAAAGCTCTGACACATTCTTACCAGGTATATTATCTACTCAGCTTTATTAGCAGAACTTGTATTTTGGCAATTATGGCCTGAACATATGATTATGCATGTATTAGAGAGTTAGAGACCCATGAAGTGTGGTCCTTCGAGGATGAGTTGAAATAAATGTGATTCCTACCAGGTATTTTAATTTGGACTTATCCCTATTTTAGGGAAAATTTTGCCAAATTTTCGGTAGATTTTAATAGTTGATAGGTTTAGTTATGACTTCGTCACCCATCCGGGTGATGGCTAGCACGCCTCGACTTCGGTGCTACTGAATTTTCGATTCGGGGTGTCATATGGATTCATTTAAGGTTTTGGTTGTTTTGGGATTTGTCAGCTCGGACGTGGGTTATGCTACATTTTTGTGTTATGGTTTTTTCAGTTGTTAGTTTAGTCATTTGGATTTTTGGCGTTTACAGTTATGTAATGTTGAATTTCGTATCTTGTACACGTCTTTGATGTATTGTTAAAATTGTTTAATAAATATCATTATTTCTTAAAAAAAAAGAAGTAAGCTCCCAGTTTTTTTTTTTTTTTTTTTGGCCAAGAAAAAGAAAATATATAAAAAAATATTAGACAATTTTGGAGATTAGTCCCTAAATTTGGCCCAATTGAAGTTTTAGTCCCTAAAATAAAATATCATGAGTGTTGATATGTGAACTTTACATAAATTGTCACACATTATAGTAAATTCATAGGCCAATACTGACAGATTTATTTAGGGAACTATTATTATCACTTTAAAAATTTCATCTACATTCCTTACAAGTGTATTTTTTTTCTATTATAAACAGTTTGGAGTCCAAAATGAAAAGTTTGAAATACCAATAACAATTCTCTTTATTTAATTACAATAATTTAATGAAATTAATAAATTCCTGTTAATTAAAATTGAAAAACCAATCCTGCAATCAAGTCGGATATTAATCTTGTCTACCATTTATAAACCCAAAATCATCAAATCTTGTGCACTAGGGAATGCTTGCAATCAACTAGGAATGTGACACATGACAAAAACGGTGTCTCATCTTTATGAGAGAGCAAAACAGAGAGACAGGAGAGAGAGAGGAGAGATCGGCCCGCAAATCCCAATCCCTAACAGCCATGAGAGTCCCTCATCCCACAAACCATCCATCAAAGTCGGGCACAGCCCCAGCGGAGGACGACCCTGACGCAACCCGACCCACAATGCCCGGCCTGGGCATGTCGGTGGCCAGCGGGCTACGGAAGAAGGGGCTTGGCGTGCGGCCATGGTTGCTTCTGGACTCGAGTGGGCAAGCCCAGGTGGTAGAGGCCGGCAAGCACGCCATCATGCGGCGTACAGGTCTACCCGCTCGGGACCTTCGGATCCTGGACCCGCTTCTTTCATACCCGTCTACGGTTCTGGGTCGAGAGCGAGCTATCGTGATCAACTTGGAGCACATCAAGGCCATCATCACCGCCCAGGAGGTCCTGCTGCTCAATTCCCGAGACCCTTCTGTGACTCCATTTATTGAGGAGCTTCAGCGGCGGCTTTTGCGCCACCACCAAGCCACCACCAAACCCGCAAAAACCCAGGTTCCAAAAAGTTTCAATTTTTCGTCCAGTTACCATTCTTTACGATTGTAATTGTGATTTCTTGTATTGGGTTGGGTTGTGTTGTGTTGTTAATTGTGATTTTGGTATTGTTTTTTATTGTGATTTTGGTTTTGTGTTGTTAATTTTGGGTGTGAGAAGGAGGGCAATGGCGAAGAATCGAATTGGTATGGCATGGAAGAAGCAGAGGCAGATGCACAGGTGAGAGGAGCGGCTGGTGGAAATGGGAAAGGGGAGGCAACAGGGAAGCAAGATCTGGAGGATAATCGTGATGGTTTGAAGGTCCTGCCTTTTGAGTTTGTTGCATTGGAGGCATGCCTTGAGGCTGCTTGCAGTGTCTTAGAGAATGAAGTAAGTGAATATCCTTTTCCAGACCGCCTCATTCAATAATCCGTTACATCCTTTCTAACTTGTTTTCCTTGTTTTTGTGGATTTGATAATAGGCACGGACATTGGAACAAGAAGCTCATCCAGCTTTAGATAAGCTCACTTCAAAGATTAGTACTCTCAATTTGGAACGCGTCCGCCAAATCAAGAGTCGCTTGGTTGCAATTACCGGCCGTGTTCAGAAGGTTAGCATAGCATTTGATAATCCAGACCCTTTCCTTTCATGGCAAAAATTAAATGTCAGGCTTTTGCCGTGGATTAACCAATGCATGAACTAGATCACTTGCTTGGTGCTAAACTTGTTATGTATTATGTTGGCCTCTAGGTGAGGGATGAACTAGAACACTTGCTTGATGATGATGAAGATATGGCGGAAATGTATCTAACTGACAAGTTGGTTCAGCAACATCTTGAAAATTCGTCCACTTCCTCTTTGGGTGAGAGAGATGACATGGATCCTGAAGCTCCACGATCAGACATGGATGACAGGCAGGGCAACTCATAATCTCATTCTCATTTTAATATAGGAATGCCAGTTCTTCACTTCTTTAATTTTCCTATTGTATTGTATCAGGGGTCCTACTGAAATTTCAACGGAAGCTGGTGGAGATCCCTTGAATTTTGACGGTGATCCTCAAAACAGTGATAACCACCGGCATCAATATCTTAGAAGGGACAGCCATGTGACCACTACTAGCTCCACGCATAGTGCTATGGGAAAGGTCCTCGATGTAGAAGAGCTTGAAATGCTTTTGGAGGCATATTTTGTGCAGATTGATGGTACACTAAACAAGCTATCCACGGTACGCAAGTACATTTTACCTCTCAATTTTGTTCAGTGCAAATATCTGTAAGTGAACATAATTTAAAATAGAGAGTGGTGACGTAGAGTATGGTGATGCCAGCAGCCAGCCTAACACTTGCACTGGAGGCCAGTTCAGTGATCGCCATCTTCACAACGCCAGCCATTGCTGGTATCCAGGGGTTGCTCCCATGAGCAGTGCCCATGGCAGTGGATGGGCGCTTTCTTATTAAAGCTAGTAAAATTAAAAAGAAATACAAAAGATATGGTTAAAGACATTTTAGTAATATTGGGGTTAGATAGTAGGTGGGGGTGGAATTGTCTGCCAAATTACCATACCAACCGAATTACCAACCGTACCAAACCCAAGTTGTGCCAAAAAATTTGTACTATTGGTAATGGTACGGTATTTGTACCGTTACCGTACCATACATTTTTGGTACGGTAATGGTATTCAAAACCATTACCAGTGGTATACCATACCGTACCACTACTATTAATATTATATCATTTATTTATTCATATATTATTATCATATGCACTTTATATTTTTTTTCCTAGTCATTTATCCAATCATCTCACCCTCTAACCTCTACTTTCCCAATAAAAAAACCTAAGCCTTCTTGCGTTGCGACTCTTCATCTTTTCACTCATCTAGTCACCGACTTCATCTCTGTTGCTCCAGTTCCAGCGACTCTCTCTCTCTCGAGTCCATCTCATCTTCTCCTTCATCAAATTGGGATGTCTTTCTCCCTGGCTTCGTCTATCAAGTTAATTTTTGTACAATTTTAAAGCATGTAGAGATGGAATTTAGGAATCTTTGTACTATTTTTTTAGGGATATTTGCTTCTTTCAGCAATTCTTCCATCTATTTACTTCTTGTTTCTTAAATGAATTTCTATAAAATTCTCATAATTAAATAAAAAAGTTTTAGAAACCCAAAGGGAGTGGCCAAAACACGTTTTGTCCTTGAATTGGGTTGGAAAAAAAAAAAAATCAAATTTTGGCCCAAAACAAAGTGGTAATTACCATTACCATACCATGCCAACCGAACTATTTGGCATGTCGAAATTCGGTATACCGAAAGTTTGGCATGGTAATGGTAATAGATTTTGTCATACCCATAGTTGCCAGATACGGGTACGATTCGAGTTCGTAGTTCGGTTCGGATACGGGATTCGGTAGTAACATAAAGTATCATTCGTCAGAGGGTAGGCATAGACAGTACGGTTTTTAGTTCGATTCGTTTTAAATTCGTTAAAGAATGTAAATTAGTTTATATATAAAAATATTGATAATAATACATTTATAATTATATTTTATAATATTACTTATTATAACATTTCACTGGAAGATGAATGGATGGGAATTAAAATTAGAATGATTCGGATACAAAGACTTTTCATTTCCCTTGGACCCCTAATCATCATTTATATCTTTAATATTTTTTATTAAATATTCATTAAACAAATAATTAATTCATTTGTAGACGTTTCCTTTCCTTTCCCTTTTATATTTCTTCCCGATTCTCACCGTCGCATTCGGCATTCCAGTTTCTTGTCTGTCCCTTCCTCCTCTCTTTGCCCCTTCTTCTCTTTCCCCAACCTCTCCTTTTTTTTCTCCTTCACCGACATAGGAACCTACCCACCTCTCTTTGCCCCTTCTTCTCTTTCCCCAACCTACCGACATAGGAACCTACCCAGTATGATGCTCTTCTCGAGGGGGTGAGCAAGTCACCTCTGTTCTGAAAGTCTCCCCGAGAACTACAAGGACGGCATTGGCGAATTTTAGGGTGACCTAGGTGCGTTTCTTCAGTTATTTGTTCAAGTTTTGTCTAATCTGGTTAAAGACACCGAATTCACAACCGAACCTTCAAAGTATTGGTACGTCCGTACCGATACGGAGTTCGGACACTAAATGGCCGAATCTGGCAACTATGGTCATACCAAAAGTTTGGTATGGTAATTGGTACATGGGTTTTGGTACGGTAATCGTACCAATACCACCCCTTTCCTAAGTTGAGGTTCATCTGTTGTAATCAAATTCTTTTGAGGAGCATACATATACATCTGTTTGTCTTATGATCAGTGTTGTTGCATATGAGATTTGCAACCATGATCGGTGTTAGGCTTTCCCTTGGTTTAGGGAAATTGTTCACAGTTAGCTATGAAATCGTTGGTTTTCTGCAACAGTTTTAACTCCGTTGATAGTATCTCTCATTAGAGACTATGATCAGTGTTTGTCTTATGATCAGTGTTGTTGCATATGAGATTTGCAACCATGATCAGTGTTAGGCTTTCCCTTGGTTTAGGGAAATTGTTCACAGTTAGCTATGAAATCGTTGGTTTTCTGCAACAGTTTTAACTCCGTCCATAGTATCTCTCATTAGAGACTATGATTGAGATATAGATAATGTGAACTCTTTTTCTAGCGTGTTTGATCACAATTTTTCCTAATGAAAGATCTAGATCATGTCTCGTGAAGTTTAAGGATTAATATTTTTTTATGTAATTCATCGTTATTCATGGAATCTCTTCCTCTTATCATCAACAAATCTCTTCATGCATTTTGTTCATTTTGATATTGGTAGTGTTTCATTTTTTGTATATATTTTTTTCTATTTTACATTGTTGTCTTTTTGCAGTTGAGGGAGTATGTCGACGACACGGAGGATTACATCAACATAATGTTGGATGACAAACAGAACCATCTCCTGCAAATGGGGGTCATGTTGACAACAGCAACCCTGGTTGTGAGTGCCTTTGTTGTTGTAGCTGGTGTCTTCGGCATGAATATCCAAATTGAGCTATTTGATAAAGAGAAAGCAGGGATGCGAGAGTTCCTCTGGACTATCGGTGGCAGTACTGGTGGGACCATATTCTTATATGTGATAGCTATTGGATGGTGCAAGCATAAGCGCTTGCTGGAGTAGCGAGGCCAGGCTGTTTATCATCAAGAACGTACCTAAAACGGAAGTGTATGCTGTGTTTTGGTAGACGTCCTTTGGCTACACCAACACGACTCTATACAGCTTCTTCGTTTACTGTACGTAATGCCAATGTGCATGCAATAAATATGCACATTCGCATTGTTCTTTATTTTCGTAAGAGAATAATGTCTCAGGGTTTGGAGGAGGATCTAAATGGTTCGTTCCTTCCTCCTACCTTGTGCTCCTGACCATTAACTGGAATACTAGTCGAGGAACCGATGAAGAATGGGTCGAAGTTTGAGGGATCTTAGGCGACCTGAATTGGCAGAACTCAACTCACAATGTATCCTGTATGACATTTTGAGTTTTACATGTAACCAACTTGAATTTGAGATTGGTCATGTCTGACCGGAGTTCCGTCCTGCCGTGTCGGTGTTAGATAATTGTACGTGTAATGGAGAAAGGCGAATGTTCCTTTCAAGTGGCAGTTTGACATATGCACCAGAGACTTGTTAAAAGCACAATTAAGTGAAACTTCAACATGTGTCAAGTAAAGCTACTACAAACAAGTTCTAACGGTACTTTTCTTTCCAATAGTGACAGATGTCTCGGGTCCGAATCTCCACATCGTGCGTATAAGTAAAATATGTATTGATGTTTTGGAGCTTGCGGGTGATATGTGATTGAATATGGATGTCTTAGTTGCACCAATCTTTTTCATTTGGATGAATGTTTTTAACAGCAGTACCCATATGATGTCTTTACAAGTTATCTATCTTTGTTTCAGTCCACATCGGTTATTTCCGAATGAATGTATATGATTTCTTCCTTGAGTTGCACTCCAAATTTCTGATCGACCTTTTCCTTCACTAGAGCAAGGAGGTGAAGCATGTCTTGAGAGGTTGAGCCACCGCAGTTTATGAAGAAATTTGCATGCATTTTGGATACCATTGCCCCTCCCACTCTAAAACCTTTCAACCCGGCTTTCTCAATCAACTCAGCTGCTGCAACTCCCATATCCAATGGATTGCGGAAGACCGAGCCAGCGGTTTGTTCCCCAACCGGTTGAGACATTCTTCTCCTGCAAATTTAGCCACACTACACCCATAAGCATCTGCAGATCACCTCCTTTTTCTATAAGAATTTTAAACTTGCAAGGAAAGGGAGATCTCAACACCCTTTTCTCCCCCTTGCACACCCTTGATTATTTCTGGCATTTGGATTCAATAAATCAAAGGAGAATCAAGGGACTAAAATAAAAAGGAGTGCGGAATCATTCCCCGTTGGAAAAACTACTCTCTCTGTCTCTCTCTAGATGAACTAGACTACCTTTCCATGTATTCATGCTGCCTTCTCTTTGCTGATCCTGAGTGCTGCAGTTCAAATGTTACAGCAATGATGGCTGCCAATTCTTCCATAACTTGAAATGGAGAAGACCTATACCTGAAAACGAGATCACTCCTGCTTAGTTTAAGAAACTTCCCATCCACCGTCACAAATTCAACACTATGTATAGCATTAGCAGTCTCCTGCCCGTTTGCTCCAGCATTCATATAAGTAGCTCCTCCCACAGTACCAGGAATTCCTCCAGCAAACTCGAGTCCTGTGAATCCTTCATTGGAGCATTGCACCCCTAACCGGTTAAATCGAAAGCCACTTCCAACTCTGTATATACCAGGTTCCTTCTTCTCCAAGAACTCGATCCGGTTCAATATTACACAACCATCAAAACCCACATCATCAAACAAACAGTTAGAGCCTTTACCAATGACAATGAACCTGATTGAATGCTCACGGCAGAATCTGCATAGTTTTCAACCAAGCAAACCATTTTACTGAATTTGGTTCCAGTTTGTAATAAATTAGTTTACCTCGTTAACTCGGAAAAAAATTGTCTGCAAAATTTCTTGTCTCCATGAAAAGCAAAATAGAAGATCAGATGGAATGCTAAACAGAAAATGGGCCTGGTAGAAGCAAAAACCGCTTTCTGCCAACTAACAGTGCTTCTCACTACGTTTGATTGAATTTTTTTAAAGTACTTCTAGTTTGTAGAAGCGCTTTTTGGAGAAGAACTTCAAAGTGTAACACTTGTATTTTTAGTAAAAATTCAACCTTCTTCAAATAAAATGACTACTAGTTAAAGCGCTTATGAACAAAAGTGTTTTCTACATAAACAATCTCAAACAGGCCCATTTCAGACAGATTAAAATGCATAAATGTATTTGTAATCCAGAATTCAAAAAAAATAAAAAAATTCCCAGAAATCAGCTTTCAGAATTTGAGACCACAATCAAATTCAGAGGATGTATTGCATTATATAACTAGAAAAGAAATGCAGAACAACACCTGATAGCAGAAACAAGTTGGGTCTGATCGAATACTTGGATAAAGTAATTGCAAGGGCCTCCAATGCCCCAAGTGCTGAGATCCTTCAACTGCTTCTTCCCCCGAATAAATTTCAACCCTTTGCACTTGTGGGTTTGTCCTTGGTCTTTGCTGAAGCTGCTGCTTTGACTGCACAGAAAGGGAAAAGGGCCTCTGGTTCTTGGTGCATGTAGCAAGATCCCAGGAGACCTGTAGCAGGGAGGGATTGACAGGGAAGGATAAGGGCTCATTGTTTACAGTTTTACATGCGTTCTTAGAAGAACTGTTGGTTTTTTTTTTACTTTGCACTACTCATTAGTTGAAAACTATTCACACTATTGGGCTTTTCCAAAACAAAAGTCAATCTCAACTAGAGCCCACAACAAAAACACTGTTTTAAATTGAGCCCAACCATAGAGAAAATTGTAACAATAGTCCCTCAAATTTAATTTCATTGGAGCAATGGTCCTACAACTAAAAACTCATGACCATTGGTCTCTTAACTCATCAAAATATGCAGCAAGGGTCTTTTTCGCCAACTCTGCCAAAATTCTATCAAAATGAGTCATGTTAGAAGAACCATTGCTACAATTGGGTTAAAATTGAGAGATCATTGCTCCAATGGGGTTGAAGTTGTGGGACCATTTCTCCAATTGGCTAAAGTTGATGGATCATTGCTACAATTTTGCTCATTTCTTTTTCCATATTTGCCCATTGATTCAGCCGTGTGGCATGTGAAGCCAAAAATAATCACAAGGCGACACGTGGATATTTTGGCAAAAGGGGACCAAACTACCCCTGAGGTACACCGGGATTTCTACGCGCGAGCAGCAGACAATCGTTTTTCAACAAAGTAAAAAATGTTCCAAAAGAGGTAAACAATTCAAAGTCCATCTCATCAAATTCCCTTTTGCAAAGTAACCTCCAAATTATTATGTTAATTGGTTAATTAATGGATTAATTACCCAATTAATCCATTAAATATCAATTAAATAATCCAATTAACCACAAAATATATCCAATTTAATCCCAAAACTAGTCAATGACCGGCCATCCCCTTCTCTCCTTACCTTTTCTATCTTTTCCCTCTTTATTACCTCAATTATGCTAATTAAACAATTTTGTAACCACCAATTTATTCCTTTAGGTTTAATTAGCCAATAAATTGGCTAATTAAACCAAAAATTCAACCACAAACCACATTATGGCCGGCCACTTCCTCTCCAAAGTGGACCGGCCTAGCCCTATAAATAGGCTCCCATTTTCACCAAACACCTCATTCCAATTCTCTTGCAAAAAATCCCAAATTCTCTAAACACTCTTTCTCTCTAAATTCTAACTTTGGCATCGGAAGTTCTTCGGCCAAAGCCCCCCTCCCCCCATTCATCTTGGGCACGTGAGGCTCTTAGCCTTGACCTAAGGTGTTAGTTGTTTTGTAGGTGCAAAATTGTTCAAGCTCAAGGAGGAGAAAATTTGCATCCACAAATTGGTGCTTTCATTGAGAGCCTAGAAATCTATGCTCAAAAAAGACTCTCACACAAAAAGGTTTTTTTCTCTAATTTCTAGTCTATTTGTATTTTCATACGTTTTTATTATTAGAATTTTTTATTTGCAAAAGTTCTTTGATAAAACGTATAAAAAAAATATATATACAATGGCTAGGAATTTAGAAAATTCCACAAGTGACAATTCAAACATTCAAGAAATGGGACCGCGGCGATCTACAAGATTGAATGTGGTTCTAGGGGGGACGGCACCACCACCACGAGGCTCCACCATGGCAACCACCGCGGTGACCACCCGCGGCGAGGTCCATGGTACCACTACTATGGCCCAAATCGTGCCACCAAGGGAAGTCTAAGCTGTACCGCACAAGGCCAATGTCGCCAAAGCCATAACCCAAACCTCACATTCGCATGCATCACGCACTGAGCAGCCTGCTCCCGTGACCAAGCCTGCCCCTGCAGCCCAGCCTGCTCCAATGGTTTCCCAAGCAGCCCGAGTCGGCCCAAGACCATCTCAACCATCCGGACCAACCGTCGAGTCAGGAGTAATTTCACAACCTTTCCTTACGGATTTGACATTTCCCAACTCAAATCTCATGCCCGGAGTCAACCACCCTTCCACTGCTCAATGAGGTATATTCCTTCCGAGCTCTTCCAATTTGAGTGGTGAGCTGCACTTGTCCCAACAAGTCATGGAGTTGACGAGTGCCCTTGCACAACAAACAACCTTGGTGATTCAACTTTTGCAACGCACCGAGATCCAACGTGCTCCAGACGAGGTGTCCCGAAGTAGAACAAGGGCAAACGAGGAACCTTTTCAGCAACGTCCTGGTAAGCAGCCAATCAACCAAACCAAGCAGTCGGGTGGTGTGCAATCCCGATTAGGCCCCTAAGATAGCGTAAACTCCCGTCTCAGCGCGCAGATGAGCGTGCTTTCTCGATTAGGCCCATGGGCAAGTATACATTCAAGGTTAGGGCCACGCTTTGATGATTCACCTGAGCACCCTTGTAGGCAAAACATTCATTCACGTTAGGCCCGCAAGGGGTATCTTCCACGTCGCATCAGAGGAGGCGGCATGACGCACCGAGAGAAGCGGCCACTCGATCGGCTTCAAATTCAACAAGCAGCCTGCGAAGAAATCCTTCGCCAGCTAAGCAGCCGAAGCAACAACAAGTAGAGCGTCCGGAAGAGCAGCTTAGACTGGCAGGCCAAGACTTAGGGCAGCCGAGGCTACCCCAACAAAGGCAAATCCAAGAGGAGGTAGAAAGACTTTTCAATGAATGATTGCGTGAGTTCCAACGCAACAAAGTAGCCGATGAAACATTACGGCGGGATACGACCAACATAAGCAGGTCACCTTTCACGAATGAGATCGAGCAAACGGAGCCTCCACGCAAGTTTAGCATGCTGCACTTCACGTCCTTCAAAGGAGATGGAGATCCAGAAATGCCCTTGAAGCACTACCGAAACGCGATGGTCCTTTACCGGAATAATGACGCTCTCATGTGCAAAATATTCGCCACCACTTTGCAAGGCGAAGCGCAGGATTGGTTTCATACCTTGCCACCACAATCCATTCCAAATTTTGATGATCTTTCCTTGGTTTTCACCAAAGAATACTTATCTTACCGCTCGGTCAAGAAAAAATCCGATCACTTGTTCAACGTAAAGAAAAACCCAAAGGACGTAAAGAGGTTTAAAGTAGAGAAGGCGAAGATCGTTGGATGAGATGACTCAATAGCTAGTCCAGCCTTTCAAAAAGGCCTCCTAGCAGATCATCCTCTATTCGGAGAGATGATCATGAAAGAAGACCTGACTCTAGCAGATTCATTCGCCCTAGCAGAGAAGCATGCACTTTGGGACGAGGCTTGTCGGGCAGAAAAGGCACCCGAGCAGCCTCAAAAAGAATTAGCAGCGGCTCAAAGAAAGGAAGATGGAAAGCGGCTCAGCAAAAGTAGACAAGAGGCTAAGCGAAGGGATAAGCCTACAACAAAAGAAGGCCCAATAACCAAGAATTACTCAAAGTTCTCAATTCTGATCCATCAAATCCTTCGCGACATAAAAAACGAGCCGTGGTTCAAGCTGCCAAAACAATCAAAAGGAGATACTTCTAAGTTGGACCACACCAAATATTGTGCATTCCACCGAGGTCCAGGCCACACAACTGACAGCTGCTACACTTGGAAGAATTATCTAGAAAAGCTCGTGAAAGAAGGCAAGGTCGATAAATATTTGGACAAGCCAGCTGCACAACCAAGAAGGAATGTCGATGATGACGAGGAGCCACCAACCAAGACAATTCGGATCAATGGTATCTTTGCCGAATCCGAGCACTTGGGGGCCACTAACAACTCCAAGAAAAGGAAGATCCAGCAGGCTTTACTGATCTCACAAGTCCAAGCAGCCGATACACAATCATGACCCATTATTGGCTTCACTGAACAAGACAGAGAAGGCGTAGATTTCCCACACGACAACGCACTAGTTATATATGTCCAAATAGCCTACGCTATAGTCGACCGAATGATGGTTGATAATGGAAGTGCAGTCAATCTACTTCAATTCTCAGCCATTCAAAAAATGGGCCTGTAAAGCACAATGGTACGCTGAGCAGAGGTACTCACCGGTTTCCATTGACACACCTCAACTGCTATTGGCCAAATCACACTTGACGTGAAAACACCGCCAGTTGTCTCAAAGCAAACATTCACGATCATAAGTGACCCATCCCCCTACAATGGGATCCTTGGGAGACCTTGGTTGATCAAGCTAGATGCTATCACTTCCGTCAAGTACCAAAAAATCTGATTTCGCATCCCGGGAGGAGGAATTGGAGAAATTAAGTCCGACTAGGCTGCATCCCGACGATGCACTGTGCAAATGTTGAAAGAATCAAAGAAGAAGACCTTTACCCCCGTGGAGGTCACTGAAATCCAAAAGGACGATGAAGCTACCAAATAGCAATTACAGCAAGTGGATCGAGAAGATGGTGCTCAAGCAGACGAGATAGGATGGAAACCCGAGGAAGACGCTAAAGAAATCATTCTCGATCCGCAGCAGACGGAAAAGACGGCTAGAATTGGTTCACGTCTAAGCCCAGCCGAGAAGGAAGAACTTACTATCTTCCTTAGAAAGAACCGAGACATCTTCGCATGGTCACCATCCGACATGCCCGGCATTAACCCAAAGGTGACTTGTCACAAGTTACACGTTGACCCCGCTGCTAAACTGGTGATCCAAAAAAGAAGGCATTTTGCACAACGAGTATCGATCATTGAGGCCGAGATAGACAAGCTATTGGAAGCTAGATTTATAGAAGAGGTAGCACACTCGGCATGGCTCGCCAACGTTGTGCTAGTTATGAAGAAAGAGAATGGCAAGTGGAGGGTTTGCGTAGATTATACCGACCTCAACAAGGCATGCCTGTAGGATCCTTATCCAGTCCCCCAAATCGATCTTTTGGTATATTCAACTTCTGGGAACCAGCTGCTCAGTTTCTTGGACGTATACTCTGGCTACAACCAAATAGCCATGTACGAGCCCGACAAGGAAAAAATCGCGTTTGTGATCGAACGAGGTACCTATTGCTACAAGGTCATGCCTTTCGGCCTCAAGAACGCAGAAGCAACTTACCAAAGGTTAGTAAATATGATGTTCAAAAAGCAAATTGGGGTAACCATGGAAGTCTATGTCGACGACATCATGGTAAAAGGCAAGCAGCGGTCAGACCACATTCGTAACTTGGCGGAAACATTCAACATCCTTAGAAAGTACAAAATGAAGCTCAACCCTACCAAGTGCACATTTGGAGTATCTTCAGGCCGATTCCTAGGGTACTTAGTCACCCAACGAGGGATTGAAGCGCATCCCAAGCAAATCCGAGCGATCCTAGAAATGAAGTCTCCAACCACCTTGAAAGAAATCCAAAGCTTGACTGGACGAGCAGCCGCCCTCAACCGTTTCCTCTCGCGGTCTATTGATCGATGCAAGCCTTGTTTCAAAGCCATCAAGATGGCACAATGTGATAAATGGGATGAAGAATGCGAAAAAGCCTTCCAAGACCTGAAAAGGTATCTCACAAATGCCTTCCAAGACCTCAACAGTTTCCTCCCTTACTATCTAAGCCGGAAGCTGCGAAGGATTTATACATCTACCTGGCAGTGTCCGAAGTAGCGGTGAGCTCTGCCCTCATACGAGAAGAGATGGAGGCCCAACTACCGGTATTCTACACTTCTAAAGCTCTTCTCGATGAGGAAACAAGATATCCGAAGATCAAAAAATTAATTTTGGCTCTAGTTGTTGCGGCTCAGAAACTTAGACCATACTTTCAAGCTCATACAGTCGTTGTCATGACTCAATATCCTTTGCAATCCATCTTACATGGTCCAGATGCTTCTCAACGAGTGATGAAGTGGGCACTGGAACTAGGCCAATATGGTTTAGTCTTCCGACCCCGTACGATAATAAAGGCCCAAGCTTTAGCAGATTTTATAGTAGAATTTTCACCCGGCCTAGGCAACGCAGCAGAGCAGCCCAACAACGTCCTAAAAGCAGCTGAAACCTTAGCTTCGCCTGCTTCCCTCAACGGAGATCTTTGGCATTTGCATGTCGATGGAGCGTCCAATTACAAAGGTTCGGGAGCAAGCGTGGTTCTCATCACCCCAGATGGCTCGATGCTTGAGCAGGCAATCACTTTAGGCTTCAAGGCATCCAACAATGAAGCAGAGTACGAGGCCTTACTAGCAGGCCTCCGAATGGCAAAAGACTTAGTGGTGAAGAAGATTGCGATTTATTCCGATTCTCAGCTAATTACTAGCCAAGCCACAGGGGAATACACGGCAAAACATCCAAGGATGGCCTAATATCTTGAGAAGGTACGCAAGCAGCTTGAGGCATTTCAGACTTATACTCTCACTCAAGTTCCACGGACAGAAAATGCCCATGCAGATGCGCTAGCCAGCCTAGGCTCCGCCCTCGATCACCAGCTCAAATGCTCAATTCCGGTGGAATACCTAGATAAGCCGAGCATAGAGGCAGAGCCAGTAGCCGAAGTGTCACAGGTTAGTGTAACTCCAAATTGGCAAAGTTCTATTATAGATTATTTGGTCAACGACACACTCCCCATAGAAAGATTGGAGTCTAGAAAACTCCAAACCAAGGCGGCACACTATTATATGTGGAATGGCATTCTAGTTTGAAGATCCTACACCGGACCACATCTCCGTTGTCGGGCACCTCCCGATGACTTGAAGGTCCTAAGTTCAATCCATAAAGGCGTTTGTGGAAATCATTCTGGAGGTCGATCTTTAGCGCAAAAGGCTCTTAACGCAGACTACTATTGGCCTACCATGCATCAAGATGCTAAGGAGTTAGTACAAAAATATGACCGCTGCCAACGTTACAAGCCTGTGCCAGCACTGTCTGCCAGCGAGCTACACCACAGATGAGTCCTTGGTCGTTCATGCAGTGGGCAATCGACCTGGTAGGGCCTATGCCTCCCCCTGCTGGGGGCAGAGGCATGATGATCGTGGCGACCGATTACTTCACCAAATGGGTAGAAGCGGAACCCATGACAACAACAACTCAAACAGACATAGAACGTTTTATATGGAGGAACATCATTTTCCGCTTTGGCATCCCTCAGTTCATCGTCACCGACAACGGCCCGTAATTTTTCAGCAAAGATCTGGCGAGATTCTTCCAAAAATATGGCATTAAGCAGCACATGTCCACGCCAAGGTATCCGCAAGGCAATGGGCAAGCTGAAGCTTCAAACAAGACGATCCTTGACTGCCTCGAAAAATCCCTTACCAACACAAAGGGAAAGTGGCCAGATGAACTCCCCGGATGTCTATGGGCGTATCGCACCACCAAAAGGCGAGCAACCGGAGAAACCCCTTTCTCCTTGGCATTTGGTTTGGAAGCAATCATTCATCCCAACATCATCGTGCCAAGCATCAGCACCTTACTGCCAGATGTCGAACAGAACAACAAAGAGATGGCCACAGACCTAGATCTAGCAGTGAAGAGGCGCGAGCAAACCATAACCCGCATCGCAGCTTACCAGCTGCAGCTTCTCTCTAGTTACAATAAAATGACCAAAATCAGGCAATTTCAACCTGGAGATCTAGTCCTGAGAAAAGCCTTCATCACTGCCCGCAGAGAAGGATCCAAGAAGATGGACCCTATTTGGGAAGGGCCTTACAAGATCAGCAGAGTAGGTGGCAGGGGGAGCTACACCCTCGCTACTATGAACGACAATGAGATCGAGAAGCAATGGAACGCCTACAACTTGAGAAAGTACCATGTGTGATATCCAACTATATCAAGACCCGAAGACTCAAGCAGCTCAATGGGCACCACCTCGCGAGTCGAGGATTATCCAGTTGTTATGCAATCTTTTACAATTAAGTTATTAGTACACTCGTTTTTTCAATAAGGAACTTTTTACAATTTGATTTGATTGTAACAACTTGTCATTTCTTGCGCTTCAAAGGAAGACCGCGCCCTTCTTAGGGACTCACCGCAGGAATTGCATTCCCTAATGGACCAACCATGCTTTCCAAAGCGGGAAGATAAAATCTACACTCCGAATATCTAGACGTGGATGAGCCTGGCTGCCCTAGTATAACTAGATGCGCAATGGCTTGCGCCGGGATTCCTAGAAGTAGCCACAATGGCCTTTTTCAAGGCCTAGCTAATTGAAGGATTTTTGGTCCCTTGGCCTAATTCGCATGGAACCGGGCCCTAGAGACGGAGGGGGCACATTATGCAGTACATCCGATGGATGGCTGCCCTGGGAATCTAAAGCTGCTACCGAGTGCACCAAGGTAGCCTACGATTTCTAGAAAACTGTCTACAGTTTGCCTTTCGAGCAGTAAAGCCACGCTAGACCTAAACAACCGCACATTTTTTGTGAAAAGTTAAAAAAGTTAGCATGCATATACGAAGTTTTATCCACTACCGACATGCTACGTAGTCGATAAGCTTCACCTTTGCCAAAAGCAGAACAACTTACATCAAGTCCTAAAGTGTTGCGATGCTTGTTACGCAATCTACGGAATTGAAGAAAGACAATGTTAAAACAGCCTAGTGGTTACGCGGACTTGTCTGCTTCTGTAAGTAAGGCTTCCGGCTGCCAACCCTATGGTTAATAACCGTGCAAAGTTCTACACCAACACCGATGACTAAGTAGGCTATGCAAGCTTGTCTGCTTATAAAAAAGTAGCACGCTTGCTACTGGCCTACAAAGTTTAAAGGTTAACAAAAGAAGCGAGGATGGAGAAAAAGCGAAGGAAGCTAGTTTATTAAATTATTCTAGCAAAATTGACAAACAACTAGCAAAGACCAAATGAGTTCAAGCAAAACAAAAACAACAAGGAAAAATAAATCCTAAAGGCTACTTAGAAGACTACTCTTCTGCAGCTTGGACACTCGACGACTGCTCAGTCATCACGCCTTCAGCAGCCACAACATTCCCAGCAGTGGTACCATCCGGCGCTTCACCCTCGGCTGCCCTGCCTTGGGCACCGCCATCTCCAACTACTTCACCAATAGAAGACTGTAAAGGCGAACAAATCTTCTGGAGAAATAGAGAAGGTCTCAAAGTCTTTTTCAGAAAACTCAAAGTCAGACGGCCGTCCAAAGAGATGATCTACATAACCAAGTTTGTAGAAATCAGATTGATTTTGAGTCAGCGAAGCCTCGAACCGAGCTTTCTCACCCTTCAATTGCTCAATTTCCTCAAGCAGGCGAGCACGAACCTGCTGCATTTCCTCCATCTCTTTCTTCAGATTATCGTTGATCTTCAAAGCACCTTGAAGCTCCAACACTTGAGGCTCAAGCCTATCAACAACCTTCTTGAAGTGTATCACTTGGTTGTAAACAGCAATCAATTCTTCATCTTTTGCATAAGCAGCAGAGCGGAGTTCAGAAATGGTGTGTTCAAGATCCTGAATCTGAGGTATGTAACGTTCAATCTCCTTCTCTGCACTTTCATATTTCACTTGAGTCGCGTCAAGCCTAGCCTTCAAGACTGTGATCTCTTGGCGAGCGGTCTCAAGTTGCAGAGAAGTAGGGGGCAGGGATATTAGACCCCTTCAAAGCAGCAAGTTCAGATTCCAATTTTTTAACTTTCTCGGCCGAGGAGTAAGATTCAGCTGCCATAGTCCTTGCCACCTCCTTGGCAGCCTTGGTATCCTCTTGATCAAGAACCATGGACTCGGCTGCCAAGATCGCCGTTTTTTGCATCATGGACAACAGAGCAGTCCTCCTATACTCAAACGTATGATTCACAAAGAAACTCGGTCCAATAATCCCTTTGACGCCGTCAACAAACTTAGCACACGCGTCCATATCCTCAAGAAGGTCTGGTTTCAAAAGCGCACAAATCTCAGCAGCTTCCCTAGAACTAGACTTGGCAGATTTATCACGACCACTAGCGAAAGCAATCTCTCTCTTCTCAGTAGGCAACTTGGTCTCAGCAGCCGAATGGATAAGTTTTGGCGCCACTTTAGTAGGCGAAGGTGTCTTGCCGCTCTTCGTAGTAGCAAGCTTTTCTAAATGAGAGTCAGACTTAACCCCAAGCAGACGTTTTGGCATAAACTTCGGCACTGGAGGCACTGATGAACTTCTACGTTGGGCAACCCTATCAGCAATCGAACTAGCAGCCTTCGGAACAGCAGGCGTTACTGGCACAGATCCGGCAGTCTATTTTTCTCGTTCCTGGAGGACGTCAAGTCAATCACGAGCTTGGGAGCAGCTGGCGAATCCTCGCGAGCAGCGGATGAAGTATTTGATTTTTTCTCATCAAACACTTCCTGAGCAGTTGATGAACCCCCGCAAACAATCCTTAGTTTCTTTTCAACAGGCATCTTTTGAACGAGCGGGGAGTGCTTCTTTCTTCCGCTATCATTTGCCGCAGGATCTACCACAGTGATAGGACGGGCCAATGCCTCTGTTTTGATTCGTTTTATCTCTTCTTTTGGGGGCAGCCCATCTTTCTCCCTATAAAGAGGACTTAGCAGCCACGCCACTCACGATATTCGGGGGGAATACCCAGAGCGACATGCAGTTTTTTCATGTCCGGAGAGACCTTCGGAGTTGAGCCAAATTTCGAATCTACAAAGGCAACGGAAAACAAATGAGAAAGTTGAAAAGCAGCCTAGCATAAAAAAAAAATTGCAGCATCCTGCATACCAGATATAAAGATTGTTGGAACACGCAGCTCGAGGGAATGATCAGACTCCCACTCTCCACTTATCTCCAAAGTCTCCTTGGCCCAATCATGATTTCCCTTACTCGAGTTGTCAAAAAGTCTATGACGAGACCGCATCTGCCCAACTCCTTCAATACGACCTATGTAAAAAAAATAGTAAAATTCGTTGGTGGTTAGTCCCAAGTCAAAGAATTGGCTCAAATTGTGGAACCCCACCATCACTCGGACCGCATTTGGGGAACATTGGGCAGGCGCACATTTCATGGAGCAGAGCACTTCTTGGAAGTAGCGCGGCATGGTAAAAGTAAACCCTAACACAAAATAGTAAGGGTGGAATTTGATGGCTCTCCGAACCCCGTCGCATGGTTCACGGCTGCTACCATCCTTACCCCACTTCACACGCACTCCCGATGGAATGGCATGCCAATATGTCTCAAGGAAGTCCCTAAATGAATCATCAGAGTCGATCTTGAAGTGAGCAGCCTTGAAGTAGCCAACCTTGCTCAAAGACCAGACACCATCATCATTCTTGTGGCTTGAGGAAGACATGCTAGAGAAAATTCTACAAAAAAAGTACAAGAAAGACTCATTAGAGGGTCGCAAAAAAAAAAAGAAAAAAAGGAAAAGGGGCTCAGCACAAGAAGGCCTCACGGCCCAAGCCCCCCCCCCCCCCCCCCAGGTATTTTTTCGTCTCGGCACAAGAAGGCCAACTGGCCCAATTCAAAAAAAAAAAAAAATAGGGTAGGCCTCTCGGCCCAAAAAAAAAAAAACATTAAAGGCCGCAGGACCCAGCAAGCCTGCCAGGCCCCACGGCTTGGCTTGTTTCTCCACACAAGCCGCACCCCAGCGCCCAACAGAGAAAAAAAAAAAATTTCACGGCATTGACATGCCATGGATCCCCAAATCATCCAGTCACAAGTCCTCGATTCCCATCGAGCCAAATTTCAAGCCCCAAAGATTCAAGAAAACCAAGAAGACAAGAAAATTAATTTTTCTTACCTAGAAGCAACGAAAAGAGATCCTTTGCGCGGGCAAGACGTAGAAGATTGCTAGATGAGGGGGAACAAATATCCTCTAAGCTCTTTTTCTCTCTTGTAAGGTTGAATAAGTTTCTCTCTAAAAGTTGATTTAATAATCCACTTAAGGTGGACTTAAATAAGCTTTGAGGAAATTTATTTCCTTTTCCTAGAAGGATTTAATTCCGTATTAAAAGAGAGAATCAACCACAAAATAGGAAGTAATTCAGAGTTTCCTAAAGCAAGAAAATCTCTACACCTGTGGCCCTTTTTTGCAAGCAGCCCAACAGGTGTGGGGGCATTTGTGGAGCCAAAAATAATCACAAGGCGACACGTGAATATTTTGGCACAAGGGGACCAAACTAACCCTGAGGCACACCAGGATTTCTACGCGCAAGCAGCAGACAATCGTTTTTCAACAAAGTAAAAAAATGCTCCAAAAGAGGTAAACAATTCAAAGTCCATCTCATCAAATTCCCTTTTGCAAAGTAACCTCCAAAATATTATGTTAATTGGTTAATTAATGGATTAATTACCCAATTAATCCATTAAATATCAATTAAATCATCCAATTAACCACAAAATATATCCAATTTAATCCCAAAACTAGTCAATGGCCGGCCATCCCCTTCTCTCCTTACCTTTTCTATCTTTTCCCTCTTTATTACCCCAATTATGCTAATTAAACAATTTTGTAACCACCAATTTATTCCTTAGGTTTAATTAGCCAATAAATTGGCTAAATAAACCAAAAATTCAACCACAAACCACATTATGCCCGGCCACTTCCTCTCCAAAGTGGACCGGCCTAGCCCTATAAATAGGCTCCCATTTTCACCAAACACTCATTCCAATTCTCTTGCAAAAAATCCCAAATTCTCTAAACACTCTTTCTCTCTAAATTCTAACTTTGGCATCGGAGGTTCTTCGGCCAAAGCCCCCCCCCCATTCATCGTGGGCGCGTGAGGCTCTTGGCCTTGACCTAAGGTGTTAGTTGTTTTGCAGGTGCAAAATTGTCCAAGCTCAAGGAGGAGAAAATTTGCATCCACATGGCACATGACTCATTTTGATGGAAGTTTTAACGGAGTTGACGAAAAAGACCATAGCTACACATTTTGAAGAGTTAAGAGACCAATAATCATGAATTTTTAGTTAAAGGACCATTGATCCAATTAGGTTAAAGTTGAGAAATTATTGCTACAATATCCTCCCCAACAATATTAGGCCCAAGCTATCTGCTATTCATTTTCTATTTCATATCATTCCTATATTTAGTAAAATTCCAAATATAGACTTTTACAAGATTGCTTTCTTTCTTTTGAGACTTATTCTTTCTTTTGTGTCAATAGGATGAAAATATGAGTTTAGAATTAGTTTTTCTTTTCCCGTAGTTTGATTTGTTAACATATTTCCATTATTGATGGTAAATGCACAAAAAATGTCCCGGTGGTAACTGTAATTCTCTTTCATACTTTTTATAAGCTCAGTTCTTATTTTTGGTGTGGAGTAAGATACTAAGATTGTACATATTAGGTTTTGTTACAGTCCTATTAGATTAGGAATGTGATTGTGTAAATCCTAGTATATCTTGGAATGTCTCTTATATTCCTATTAGGAGTTGATTATCTATTAAGAGTTGTAATCCTAAAAGGGTAAGGAATTAACCTTCCCTACTACTATAAATAAAGGCACAATGGGGTGAAATAGAACACACCCACAATTACACATCTCTCTCTTTCTATCTACTATTGTCGCACCCCTCTCTATGGCCTCCATAATTATTCAGTAAATTATGCCTACAACACATTACCAGCAAACTTTTGACGTTGCACTAAAGAGAGTTTGATATTCAATCTGGAGAGTATTACGTTTTAATCATTCTTTTTATGGAAAAGTAATGAAAAGTCCCAAAAAAACTTCCCTTTTAACGAAAAGTCCTTTTTAAAGGTATAGTGAATAGTGTCAGTTAAAGGTAAAAAAGTGGTTTTTCGTTAAAAGTGAACAGTACCGGGACCTTTTCATTAAACCTCCCTTCTTTTTATGATTAATTTATTATTTTATTGAATTGATCTACATGCTATTGATTCAATTTAATTTTTATGTGTTGAACGTGATACAACGCATTGGCGATGCAATTCTGGCTTTCCGAGAAGGATCTTCTACAAATTCAAACGCTTTTTATTGTTTTTTGCCAATCAGGTACGGTTAAAATAAAGTAAGATATTTGAAACGACCTTGAAGCATGAAAACATTCCCCATGATGCATGAACCCCCCTATGTTTATATTTTCCTTCCGATATATATATATATATATATATATATATATATATATATATATATATTTATTTCATGCATTACGCAATTATATTTGCTATGTGGAATATGTGAGTAAAAGTATATTAATAAATTAGAAGCAAATTTAGGGTTTGTAAAACCCTACCAATTTCGAAAAAAAAAAGAAGGTGAAAATTGGACATCACTGCACCACCACCGTCGGCAAGGTCGCTGGCCTGAAGCCCAGCTGACCATCAAGGCAACCAGGCCTCGGCATGGGGTCAATCTCGACAGAGCCTGAAGCCCGCTCCTACTAAGATGTCCTGGCCCGACTGCTAGCAAGCTTTTATGCTTCCTGGGCCTTGTTGTTGCCCTAGCCCGCAGCCCTTACACCAGCCAAGTTGGCTGGGTCATTTCCCACGACCCGCGCCTCAGTAAGCCAGCCCACGGGGCTGGGCTTAGCCCTCGCACACACAAACCCACAGGCCAGAACTGCGTTAGGCCTGACCCGTGCCCCACTCTTCGGCCCAAACCAGAAAACCGAATGCGGCTAGGGTTCCTTCCATTCCCTTAAGCCTTTGAGCATGCCCCTGTCACTCGGCTCGTGGCCGAAGCCACTCATGGGCTGTTATTGCAGCCAACCCGAGCCCTTTTGCTCACGGCACCCAACCCAATTTTTGGGCTATGGTATTTTCGACCCAATGCTATTATTTTTGCTTCTACGATCAACCCGAAATGGTCCCGATCTATTGAATTAATTAAAAATGACCTGCAGTCCATTAATCTGACATGACATCCAAAATTATTGGCCTGAAGCCCACTTTTGGACATTAACGATTCAATAATTTATTTTCATACTTTGAACCATTGACATACTTTCGTAGTAACGAAGCTCTCACACTTGAGTTTCTGAAGAAACTCAAATCCACTACACTTAAATAAGCATATTGCATTCTGTGTTCTTGCAGGAACCTCTCTTTTAAGAACTAAACGTTCATAAACTAAATTGAACCTATAGTTTCAAATTTAGTGCCTTTGAAGTCTGAAGTTTTATTCAAACAATA
The DNA here is from genome assembly GCA_036320875.1 of Cotoneaster glaucophyllus. Lineage (NCBI taxonomy): Eukaryota > Viridiplantae > Streptophyta > Magnoliopsida > Rosales > Rosaceae > Cotoneaster > Cotoneaster glaucophyllus. Next base: position 22,079,233 of record CM070066.1, on the reverse strand, counting down.
CACTCATGAAAACCTGACGTTTTTCATGAAAACCATGTCTTAGAACTCGAATGTTCTAACTTTGATGCGTATGGATGATTCATTCCCATAAACACCAATCACAATTTTGCTCCCTCCAATTCAGTGGATTGTCGAACTGTCACAAATTCAATTTCCCTGATTTGGACGTTTCTAATAAAAACCACTTTATGTGTGGTACAAGACATTGCTTGAAGCACACCATGATTACGTCTATGAATGAGTACAATTCTGAAGTTTATAAATCCAATCGAATTTTAACTAGAGAATACTTTTCTCATCCTTCCATATTTCTAACTCGCTCTTGAAGCAGTAGTGTAAAAAGCGAAAGTTTACCAAATTTTTGGATCTGATTACCAGTTTGGCTGGAGTCTACCGAACAATATAGACTTAGTTCGGCTGGAGTTTACCGAATGGCTTGACCCAGTTCTATCAAAGCCTAACCAAATGGAGATGCACTGTTTCGGCAGGGATACACCGAATGACATACTCTTTCACAATCCAATTTCGAGTTTTTTTTTACAACATATGGTAGAATCAGGGCCTGCCAAGATGTGGCATCATTCTCAAAGCATGATCCTTGATACCTAAGACCTAAAAATTTAAGAATAAGGGATAATATTCTTGAACCTCAACCCTGCGTAATCTACTTCTATCTTGATGGAATAGATCATTGGTTATGCACATGTTCGTGCCCCTACCAATGTTGTTGAGGAGTACCATTCTAGCAGTCAATATGTGAGACTAATTTTGCTCCACCAAACATCGTTGGAAGAGCGAAATTTTGACATGGATGGCTTTGTTGGCCGAATCCCCTTAGTAACTTTGATTTACTTTATGAACATTTTTCTATGTTCCTGGATTCATGTTTGGTGTTTGTTTTCGTTATGGATAATCTTATTGATATTGTCCTCGAATATGGGTTAATTGAATCATGTTTCTTGTATACATGTGACCCAATTCAATTAAACACGTGATTAGGTAGGAATGTGAGAAAGTTAGTTGTCTGGATGAACGCGATACTATGCACACTAACTTTACACCTAAATCACATCTCTAACAACGACTTCAAGTCTATCTAACTTGATTAAGAGCATTGGCATGCTCCTCGTTGTATGAATGGTACTGAATTACCATTTAAGGACCTTAGATTCTCCCAGTCGTTGAGTTTTTAAGGATATTCGAGATGACAGTGATCATAAATGAAACCACTGAAGAAAATAAAGTGCAATATCTTTGCACCAAGTCCAAAAATGAGCCTAAAGCTTTGATTTGAGGCCAATGGGCTATCTCCCAACTGGGAATACACCACATGTGGTCAGGCTGAAGCCTGGTGATTGAGCAGTTTACTTGCTTTGGCACGACCTTTTGGGATACTTAGGTCGAACAATGATGCTACGACGCATCTTCTTACCCGAAGTAAAGATCTTGTGCCTACAAGCACACTTTACCGAGCCTGCTCATTAGGGAAATTTTATTTTTATATCATCCCTTGCAAAGATACGAAACGACTCTCTTTTCACAGTGGAATCAAAGGAATATATGTGGACTAATCCAAACAAAATGAGGACCATATAAATACTTATGGTTTTGGTTGATGAATCGACAAATTGGTCACATGTTTGTCCACACACATTGCTGCTAAACCTCATGGCCGATTAAGGGCTCACCACCCTACTTATCCCTTAAGGTCTGGGAGACTGGATAATGTTGGAGAGTTTATATCGATAGTTTTCGATAAAGTATTGCATGTATTTTGGGTTTATAATTGAACATCGAATTCCCATGGTCACCCAAATAGCCTGGCCTAGTGATCATAAAACGCAATTTAAATGATCGCCCGGACCTTGGTGAACGTACCAAGTTTTTCGATTTCTGCCTAGGGCTATGCAATCTTGTATGCAGCTATGTTGGTACACCTTGAGGCCTATTGCCACCCAACCTCTATGACGTTACAGTTGGTTACTGGGTACGAACCTGACGATTTTCGTATTTATGCATTTGGGTGTGCATTCCATATGCCAAGTTGCGCCTCCGTAATGTACCAATATGAGTCCTCAACGAAGGATGTGAATCTTTGTCGATTATGATTCTCCTTCACACTAGCTCTCTTAGAGCCCTTGCACGCGATCTCTTTACCGTTCGTTTGTGGGTTGTCACTTTAATGAGATAATCTTCCCACCGTTAGAGGGAGATAAGAACGTCAACGTTCATGTGGAACGGCGCGAAGTTGCATGGATGTTGTCCACTATGTCACATCTCGATCCCCGTACATCACAATTATGATAAGCAAGTGCGATGAATTCTAGCTTTCAGAATGTTGCTCCAGACGCATTCCTCTGATCTAGCTAAAGTGACGAGATCATATACCAGCTGCAAACATGTCTGCTAGGATAGACGTACTTAACGGACGTTGAGTCAACATCCCTGGAGGGTGTGCTGCCCCTGTTGGATGGTCTACTACACCGCCAGATAGCCAATCAATCTGTCTTGGCCTAAAGCACGACATGTCACTCGGTTCATAGGATTCACTTCCATAAAATAGGAAGACACGGCACAACAATGAATCTATACTTGATCGCTGCCACAAATCATTTCCATCTCATAAGATTAATCCAGATTACTCACGAGACTTGAAGCTCGTGGTCCAGTATACTAGTTTGGATGAGCTAAATGGAATTGAAATGAGATTACCATAGATGATGTTTTCACTTATATGGTAGCTACCGACATAAATGAAAAGTGATGATATCGAACCGTGTTCCTTTGATTAAGTGACATGTAGAACTGATTGGACAAACAAAATTACAATCCTTTTGGATTTGTCATTCCTACACTGCCCAAGGTAACCCTGTTATGTTACAAGTAGGAAATAAAGCGTTGTGAGATGAATGAAATAGTGCGATATGATGCACACCTTATGGTGCAAGGTTTCTTTCAAACGTCCTATGATTGATGGCAGCATTATGAAATGTGGTTAGTGTTTTCATACGAAGACTTACATGTAAGTTCCCGAAGAATTACATGGACTGGTTCAAATAGTTCCAAACCACAGAACACCCTCATACTTGTTTGAGGTGTTCACTTACAATCTGGCGGAAGTGGTATACCCGTTCAAGTGATTATTTGAACAGTCAGGGATGAATTATGGCCTTGCGTGTTAAACTATGAAGTCTTATTCCAAATTGCTAGAGTTATAGTTTATGTCGTTGATACGAATCTCACAAAGACTCCGGAAAAGCTTGAGAAAACTGCCTCGCACCTGAAGATGGAATTTAAGATGAAGGATCTTGGGAAAACTCGTTTATGCCTTGACCTAAAGTTGAAGCATTGTTCTGACGGTATTTTGGTCTACCAGTCGGACTATACCCTGAAGGTGTCACCTTTGAGTATATCTATGATCGTCCATACGTTATATGCAAATGAGACCCTTGAAGAGGTTATGGAATCCAAAATTCCATATCTAAGTTCAATTTTGTGCTTCGTTGTACTTAGCTCATTGTATTTAAACAGGACTCTCCTTCGCTATTGATCTATTGGTAAAGATGTAGCACCGCGCCTACACACATCCACTGAATTGGTATTAAAAACTTACCCTGAAGGTACTATGAGGGAAAATCCCAACGCATCTCGAGCGGATCCAGCCCTTTTTTATCCTCGAAATGATGTTTGCCTTGTTGTTATGATAACGCATGTTACTTATCAAACCTGCACAAGGCAAAATCCCCAAATGGTTATGTCTTTATCGTTAAGGAATATCGCAATATCTTGGAGGTCCACGATATGACCGTAGTTGCGAAATCTTCGAATCGTTCCCAAACTCACCTTACTTCACTACGCCACAAGTGAGACATGGTTAGGAGTTCTTGTTGAGCATATTCGAAGTACTTGCTGTTTTTCATCCATCGTTGAGTCCCAACAACGATCCATGAAGATTATTCCGCATGTATCCACCCGACCAATACATGACACATCAACAAAGTCAAAACCAAGACATATTGCGTCTACATCTACATCAGCAAAGCATCAGGAGACTGAAGTCATGCAAGCCGATCCCAGACAACCTTGCCGACCTCTACACGATGTCACTGCCGAAGTCAACCTTCCAGAAGCTTGTCCGAGGAATTGGTATGCCTAACTATTCATATGCAATGCTTGTAGTTCTCATTTGGAAGTATACTCACTTGATCTTAATGTACTTTTTTTCCTTACGATTAGGAGCATTTTTCCCACTGAGTTTTTGCTACCTAACTAGGTTTTAATGAGGCACCCATCCTTGGCTGATCATATCCTTGTGAGCTCTTCTACTTACGTCTAAAAGACGCATAGTTTTGACTTAATGCAACTTCTTACTTTTCTCCTTAGTCTATGGGTTTTTCTCCCACCTTGGGTTTTACTATAGCGATGTTTTGTGAGTTTTACCTTTTTATGCATTATTCCGTTGATTTGAGACTCTCGTTTGCTCATTGTGCCGACAACTTCATCAACTGTACTTGCTTCATCACTAAACACCTGATGCGCCATTTACTTGAGTATTTACACACTCAATGAGGAGTGTTGCAGTCATATTAGATTAGGAATGTGATTGTGTAAATCCTAGTATATCTTGGAATATCCCTTATATTTCTATTAGGAGTTAAATACCTATTAAGAATTGTAATCCTAAAAGGGTAAGGAATTAACCTTCCCTACTACTGTAAATAAAGACACAATGGGGTGGAATAGAACACACCAACAATTACACATCTCTCTCTTTCTCTCTACTATTGCCACACCCCTCTCTCTACGGCCTCCATAATTATTCAGTAAATTATTCCTACAACAGGTTTTTATTTTTTATTTTTTTATAGTAAGGAATAAAAATTCGAATTTGAATATTTTTTAGGCTTTTTCATCAAAATGGTCCTTGAGATTTGCATAACTCCTCACTGTGGTCCTTAATATTTGAAATCAATAGAATTGGTCCATGAGTTTCTCCACAATCAATCATTTTGGTCATTCCTTGAAAAATCTCCATAAAATAAGGGTAAATGACAAAAATACCCTCAAATTTTGTCAAATCATTTAGGCCTATTGTTTATTACATTGAGGGTAATTTTGTCATTTTGATCCTTATTTAACACAATTTTTCACCAAATGACCAAAATATTGATGGTGCACAATCTTAGGGACAATTTCTATTGGTTTCAAATCTCAGGGACTAAATTGAGGAATTAGGCAAATCTCATGGATCATTTTGGCTAAAAAGCCGCAAAAATATGTTATTGGGCAAGTACACAGTAAAGTTTACATTGGCCGAACCCCGAACATATTTGCAGTAAATCTACCACATTTGTTTCTCAACCCCTATAATTGGGTGTAATAATTAAGAACTTTTGCTAGGATGAAAAGCTTTCACTTTCTATCTGAGTTGTATACATCGATCAAGATCTCTAATTCTAAGAAGGTAGATCTTTGCATTGCTCCTATAGCTGCAGGTGCAGGTACCTTCTGACTAATTCATAATTTTTCGTGCAGGACATGCAGGTCCATGGTTTAGACGATAAGAGCTGCTGAGACTCTGTCTTACAAATTGGGAACACTCGAAATTAAATGGCACTGGACTGGAGGCAGCTGGAACTCAATGTTACAACACAATAAGAAACAACAAAACCCTTCCCTTCCTTTCCCCCTCTATTGTAATATGTTTGCAGGAATTGGAGGTTTTGTCTTGTAGGTGGTTGGAGGGGCAAATGGTGTTTTCCCCCATACCTCTTTTTATTCTTATCCAGTTATCTATGCTTTTCTGCAATATGATGGAATGCAGTGAGGCAAAAAATGTCTAGCCATCACTATATATATCTTTGACTTTAAATTGCTTTAAATTGCTGGATATTCTTTTAGAATAATAATTGGACTCGATATTCCTTACAGACAAATTACAATTTAGAAAAAGTGCATAACTTTTCATTTTGTTGTTTTATAATCACTTATGTATGTGCCAGTTTGTAATTTATAATGAAGTGAGAATAGCTCATTAATTGTAAGCAATCAATCTACATTCTTTGTTTTATTATATGTTTCTTTCCTTTGTTTTTGGGTTTTGATTGACTGCATGGAAGACTCCCATTACTGAAACCCCAAATTTTAAAAATCCAAAACAACATGTGGGTAGGACTTGGAATTTCGACAACTTTGACAACTTGACATCCTAAATTCCCAAGTTCCAGTTTATCTTTATCCTCTTTCAAACTTTTGAATAGAAACAAAGTTTTCATTCCAATAGGAATTGGATTTTAGGGAATAAAGAATGCCAAGGAATGACACATAATTGTCATGACATAAAGTCCAATGACAGCTTCACAGCAGACAAGCTTGGAGTGTGCAAAATTACATCAACAAATAGTATTAAAATAGTAAATAACAAATAAAAAAATGGGATCCTTCCAAATGAGATAAAGAAACACAGATTAAACAAGATGGGGCATGTTCCATTGGGTCAGGAGATCCCAGGCAGGATCTCCTGGCCTTTAGAGGAAAAATCATGAAAAAAATGCATATCAATATTCCAACATTTTAGTTTGCCCTTTCCCTCCCTCATTTTTCTATACTCTGATCAGACTGCCCATCACCCATTACACTTTACATCATCCTGCCTGGATTTTCATATGCATTTTAAGCCCTAAAATTTTTAAGAGAGAACAAGTATATGATTATTCAGCATGGATGGATGGAGCATTTGTCTGGACTCTAGGGACATCAAGGGTCTTATCCTTATTAATGCCTAAAGTTTTTATTTTTTTATATTTTTCCAAGATTTTGGTTTTACGATCTGGACAGATTGATTGAAAGCTTTATCTAAACTGCAGATTTGATGAGGAAATCCCACTTAATCAAATGTGATGATGATTCAGCCTTTTTTATCATGTAATTTGTGTATTAGCCAAAGGAGTTAGGTGGATTCTTCATTTTTGTCCTTACTATTTGATTTAGCAGGTTTTTAGTAAGAAGAACTCACGATATTAAACCTCAAATTTTCTCATTTAATTGTTATGAAAACAACCATTTTTTGACTTCTGGTTTTCCTTAAGTTATGGAATTAGAAAACTTGGAGACATTTTAGGCACTGCAATGGCATGGTAAAAATAGCATGAGGATACACAAAAAAAATGATTTTGCACTCTTTGTATTTTCATGTACACTTTAATTTATTTATGACATTTGAGTCGAATAACGCAAATAAGAATTGATGAACAGAAAATAACATAAATGTACATAAAAAGAAAATGAGTGTGCGTAGCTTATTTCGAAAAAATTAAATGCTGCATTGGATACATATAGACTGCCTAAATAAAAAGGCTTAGCCATTTTCTAATTTGTTGAAAAGGTGGTAGGGGAGGTATAGTAAGCAAAAGAGGTCACCTCATTTGCACCACCTTTCCCACTGCATTGACAGGTAAAAGAAAAATAGAAAGAAATGAAAAAAAGAAAAAGAAAAAGGAACATGCAAGATCCCTTTCGAGATCCAATTCCATCTAACTTTTGCAGCCTCTGTAGATCCCACCATTCCCTACTACTAGAGCTAGCAACTATTGCAGCAGCTGCCATACAATCATGTGGCTAGTAGAAATACAAAGAGCAGCAGCTGATGAAGATTCCCTTTTCCCTTAACCTTTCCCTTATATCTCATTCCCATTCCCTAGCTACCCTTGAAACCACCAACATGTCAAGAAAGAAGCTCATTCAGTTTAAAGAACACAAGGAAATTAAAGAATGCAATGTATTTGTAAACTAATGCATAAATTGTAATAATGTTTTTCAAGGAAGAAGAAAACAAATGAGGACTCACTGGTTATTTCCAGATGGATTACTAGATTGTAAGAAACCAAAGTGCAGGTCTTGGTATGCAGATCTCCCCTGCAAGAACTTAATATTTTTATTAATCTTTTTAAACTATAAACCCAAAAGACACAAATTTTACAATAACTAAGCAAAAAACGAAAACAAGTACCTGAAAATGTGTAGATGAGAAACCTTGTGAATAATCCAGAACACTGCTTCCAGAAGCTTGATTATTTGACACAATGAAGTTATTGCTTCCAGAAGCTTGATTATTTGACACAATGAAGTTATTCTGCAAAAATTTCAAGACCCCATCAAATATGATAAAAACCCATTCACATTAATGGATACATCAGTGTATGTTGATACATCACCATTTTGACGGTCGGATGGTGATTGTGTAAAATACATATAATCACTTCAATTATACATAACCGTTAGATGGCGATTGTATTAAATGCAAGTAAGTATTATAGTCAGTCTCTTAGTTAAATACTATTAGACGATATGATGTGACTCATGTTGCATATGGATATTAGACGATATGAGGTGACTGATGCTGGATATGGATATTAGACGATATGGGGTGACTGATGCTGCATCAGTCACTCCATATCGTCTAATAAATACTAATTACCTTGGAGTAGTTGAAGACATGAGAGCTAGCAGTGTCATCTAACAAAGATTGTTGTTGTTGTTGATCACCACACGAGCGCATTTTTCCTCCAATCTTCAAATTTTCTGCATCCCTGGATATTTGAGGAGGATAAGAACACCCATTATTATTATTGTTGTTGTTTTCATCAAAGTAGACTTCATTTTCATTGAAATGTGGAGGCCTAGAAGATGCATCAGAAACCATTGATTGATCTTCTTCTTCATCATCCGGCTCCTCATCAACTTGGATATCACAAAAATCAGACTTTCTCTTTCCATTCATATCTCTGCTGCGTGAAGCACTTGGAATATGAGAAAGATAATTAGAGTGCTCCAAGTATACAGTCCAACCAGACTCACAACCACTACTGCATTCTGAGGCAAACACATTCATTTTTCTACTCTCCCTTTGAGAAAGTATAATCTCAAATGGTTTCGATTCCTTTTAATACAACACAAAGAGAGATATATAGGTAAATAATATAGATGAATATCAACACCTCTCTCTCTCTCTCTAGTTAATTAAGTAGATATTGATATATGGTATATCTCAATGGAGGACTGGTGGAATGTGTCTCTCTATATTTGGACTTCACACACCAAAAGTTATGTAAACATATAGGAGAGTGGGGAGGTGAATTTAAAAAGAAAAGAAAAAGATGAATAATTTGACTTATTTTGTCCCGACTCTGACTCATCTATTTTCCCCATTCAGCTCTTTGTGAGAATGAATCAAAAATGCCAGTTGGGAGGAGGATTATAGTGGGTGCATGAGAGAGAGAGAGAGAGAGGTTAAAATTAAAAGAGAGAAATAGCTAGAAAGAAAGAACGAAAAATATGAAATAAGAGAGGCACAATATCCCTTCACATGCTAAGACAGCTAGGCACTGTGTACCCTCTTAACATAACTGGGTACACGTCCATTTCCCCTTCCTCGACCAGTATATGGACACCTATCTTTTCATATCAGTACTAGTCATTACCTCTCTCTCTCTCTCTCTATCATCGTTGTTGGTGATGACATTAGCTTGATTGGATCGGCATGGGAGTTTTTAAGTATTTTTCGAGCAATCTTGTGGTCCTTGTAAAGATGTTTTAGTAGATATATAAAGCAACGCAATTATATGATCTGCATGTTAAATTGAACTAATAATTTCACATACTCTTCAAGTTCAGGATACTTTCCTCCTTTCTGATATTGTTAGTTAGCATTTGTCTAGGGTTTACTGTGTTTATGCAATTTGACTTGGAATCTACAGCGCCTTAATTTCTGCTTGAAATACCTATATAAGCCAACTTTTTCTACCTCTATGTGATTGACTACATACAAAAGAGTTAGTAAGAGTTAGTGAGAGTGTTATGAAAGTAATTCTACTAAGGTCTATTGTTAGAATACCTAATGTCTAAGTATGGGTTAGCATGGGTTATAGTAATTAGGATCATGATGTAAGCAGCTAGGGTTTAGACTGTGTAAAGTATGGGTCTAAGTATGGTGTGTGAAGTATGGTGTGTGATGTCTTCCGTGTAGCACACAACACCTTTTTCTACTTGTATATATTTCTTTTTCTTGTAATCTCTTACACAATTCAATATACAAATCTTCCAAATTATCACATGGTATCAGAGCAGGCTTCCTAAAGAACCTGGTCTCTGAAATTTTTCTTTAAAATGGAAGAAGAAAATATCCTTGCTGCTTCACCCGAGAACATCCTTGTTTCTTCATTAGTCTCTTCAAGTGAAGCTGATGGAAATCTCAATCAACGTCTTTGTTCCATGCTTCTAACTGAGTTTAATTATCTTCCTTGGTCTAGAGCTATTACTTTAGCTCTTGGAGGAAGATCTAAGCTTGGTTTCATCAACGGAACTGTCGTAGCTCCTGAGGTTGGTGATCCCAAGTATGAATAGTGGTTCTGCAAAGATCAGCTCGTCATGTCCTGGTTGCTCAACTCAATGGGCCCAAAGGTATCAGAAATTTTCAGCTTCTCAGAATCAGCCTTTGATTTATGGAAGGCTGTCAAAGAGATGTATGGAAATCAAAACAATGCAGCCAGGATATTTAAGTTGCAGAAGAATCTTTCTGTTCTGAATCAAGATGGAAAGTCTTTTATTGAGCACTTAGGAAGACTGAAGTCTATGTGGAATGAGTTGAATCTCTATCGTCCCCACAACACAGATCCAGCAGTTATTCTTAAGCGAGCTGAAGAAGACAAGATCTTCCAGCTCTTGTCCAGTCTTGACTCTAACTATGAAGACCTGCGAAGCCACATATTGATGAGTGTTGAATTACCATCTCTCAATACTGTATGCACTATCGTTCAGCGAGAAGAAGTAAGAAGAAAAGTTATGAGTACTAAGGTTAGTGACCCTGAGTCCAGAGCCTTCACTGCAAGTGACAGAAGGTTTGAAGGAAAAAACTTCAAAGGAAAGAAAAGAGAGATGCAATGCAATCATTGTGGGCAGAAGAATCATCTCAGAGACACTTGTTGGGTGTTGTATCCACATCTTAAGCCTAACTTTGCCAAGCAAACCAAGTCTGGTCGCAGTGCAAGTCAAGTCTCTCTCTCACAGACTGCCTCAACTGCTGAGACCTTCACATCTAATCCCTCGGCTCTTTTGAGTGAGTTCACTTCCTTCATTCAGAAGAAGGATGGAAGCAATCCTCATAAGGGAAACAGTGAAGTCAGCACTACTGATTTATTTGAACAGTTCACAAAATTTCTTCAGACAAAGGCGTCATCTTCGCTGATATGTCAGGTATTCTAAACTCATTTAGTACTGCAATTGCTTCCAGAAATCTTGCAAATGTTTGGATAATAGACTCTGGAGCAGCTGATCACATAACTAATATAAAAAGTGATATGCATGAGTTTAAAGATGCAGTTATTCCACAATTTGTTTCTGTTGCTAATGGAACTGGTGTATCAGTCTTGGGTGAAGGAAAAGTTAAGATATTTGATACAAATGTTGAATCAACTGCACTATATGTGCCCTCCATTCCATTCCAGCTTCTGTCAGTTGGAAGGTTAATCAATTCTTTAAACTGTGATGTTATATTCTCGCCATTCAATGTGGTTTTCCAGGATCGTATCACGAAGAATAAGATTAGTGAAGGAATTTATAAAGATGGCCTCTATATGCTTTCATTGCAACCGGTTGAAGCTAGAGGTCTTCAAGTAGGATTTTTGAAGAATCATCTATTATGGCATAGACGATTAGGGCATCCTTCTAATCTTGTGCAATCACATCTCTTCAGAACTCCAGAGAATGTGATAACTCAAGATTGTGAAGTTTGTCATTTTTCAAAACAGACGAGGTTGCCCTTTGATTCCTCATCAACCAAGTCATGTAAACCTTTTGAGATTGCACACTCTGATGTTTGGGGGCCTGCACCCTTGGATTCTTTTGATGGTTTTAAATACTTTGTCACTTTTATTGATGATTTCTCAAGATGTACTTGGTTGTATTTGATGAAATCCAAAAATGAAGTTATTAATGTGTTCCAGGAATTTCACAGTCTTGTCACAAACCAATTCTCAACCCAACTTAAAGTCTTAAGGTCAGACAATGGTACTAAGTATATGTCCAATGCTTTCACTCAATATCTAACTTGCCATGGAATAATTCATCAAACAAGCTGTGTTGGTACCCCGCAACAAAATGGAGTGGCAGAAAGGAAGAACCGTGATCTACTGAAAAAAAAACTCGATCACTTATGCTTCAAATGAGTGTACCCAAGAAATTCTGGTCCCATGGAGTTCTTACTGCTGCATATGTGATTAATAAGCTTCCAAGTAAAGTTCTCAAATTTAAGTCACCTCTTGAAACACTTAAGGGTAGGAAAATCAACCTGTCTCACCTTCGAGTGTTTGGATGTGTTTGCTTTGTTCATATTCAAAGCTTGCATCGAGATAAATTGGATCCTAGAGCTGCAAAGTGTGTGTTCTTGGGGTACTCATCTGTTCAAAAGGGATACAAGTGCTATGATACAAAGCGCAGGAAACTCATTGTGTCTAGAGATGTGAGTTTTGATGAGAAAGTTCCTTTCTTTGCAAGTACCAAGGATGAAGATCTTCTGGGGGAGGATTTTTTTGGTCAAATTCTCACGCCAATTTTGGAAACCAACATGCTACCTCATCATTCTGTAGTTCCAGATCAACCAAGCAACAATGAAACTTCTATTGATCTAGTCGAGTGTGATCAATCATCTGATATACTTGTTGATAATGAATCAACTGAAGACACTGACCAGAATCACATTTCGTCTAACGAGAATCTTGCTACTACTCCTGAAGTGATCACTCCAAGGAGAAACCCTAGTAGAAATCAAGGTAAGCCAGCTTGGTTTAAAGATTATGTAAGTTACACCTCAAGATACCCTATAGAAAAGTATCTTGAATACTCAAGAGTATCTCCTTCTCATGCTGCTTTCCTAAGCAAAATCTCAGCCTCATCTGAGCCAAGCTCATTCCAAGAAGCTAATTCTAAATTGATCTGGCAAACAGCGATGGATGAGGAGCTTAAAGCTCTAAATGAAAGCAAAACTTGGAGCATCACCAAGCTACCTAAGGGAATGAAAGTTGTTGGGTGTCGATCGGTGTACAAAACCAAATTCAAGAGTGATGGTTCAGTGGAGAGACACAAAGCCAGATTGGTGACAAGAGGTTTTACTCAAACCTATGGTATCGATTACAAGGAAACCTTTGCTCCTGTGGCAAAGATGAACTCAGTGAGAGTGCTTCTCTCAGTTGCTGTCAACCATGATTGGCCTTTATTCCAAATGGATGTTAAGAATGCCTTTCTGCATGGAGAACTTAAAGAAGATGTGTACATGCATTTGCCTCCAGGACATCCACAAGAAGGAAAGGGCATGGTTTGCAAATTATACAAGGCCATATATGGCCTCAAGCAATCTCCTCGAGCTTGGTATACCAAGTTAAGTTCTGTGTTAGAGGACATTGGTTTTAAAAGGAGCAATGCAGATTCCTCACTGTTTGTGAGAGATAGTTCAGCAGGTAAACTTGCCGTTCTTATCTATGTTGATGATCTCATTGTGACTGGTGACAGTTTGATAGAAATTCAGAGGCTTAAAGGTCTTCTCCACAGAAAGTTTGCAATCAAAGATCTAGGAACTCTGAAATACTTTCTAGGAATTGAAATTGCTTCATCTAGTAAAGGCTTGCTCCTGAATCAATGCAAGTACATACTAGATTTACTTCAAGAATCAAAAATGCTTGAAGCAAAACCAGTGGCAAACCCAATTGTTTGCAAAGATAAACTGGGATTAGATGGAGATTTGTTGACAGATGTTGGTTTATACCAGAGATTGGTAGGGAAACTTATTTACCTTACCATTACTCGTCCTGACATCATGCATGCCGTGAGTCTAGTCAGTCAGTTCATGCATTCTCCTCGGTCAATTCATTTACAAGTTGTTCGAAGGATCTTGTGTTACTTGAAAGGTAGCATTGGAACTGGGATTGTGATGAGAAAGGCTGGAAATGCTCACACCGTTGGCTACACAGATGCAGATTGGGGTGGCTCCAAAATTGATCGAAGGTCTACTACTGGATATTATACATTTGTTGGGGGAAATTTGGTGACATGGAAAAGCAAAAAACAAAACGTGGTGGCTCGATCAAGTGCAGAAGCTGAATACCATGCCATGGCATCTACTACATGTTTGTTGATTTGGATGCAAGGTTTACTCAACAACTTAGGGTTCAAGATAACACAGCCTATGCCTCTTTTCTGTGATAATCAAGCTGCTATTTACATTGCATCAAATCATGTCTTCCATGAAAGAACCAAACACATCGAAATGGACTGTCATTTTGTTCGAGAAAAAACCCAATCCAATGTCATTCAACCTGTGTTTGTTCGAAGCAAAGATCAACTAGCAGACATCTTCACCAAAGGATTGTCTCGTGTTCAATTCAACACTCTTTTGGTCCAGCTTGGCTTGATAAATATCCTAGCCTTCGCTTGAGGGGGAGTGTTAGAATACCTAATGTCTAAGTATGGGTTAGCATGGGTTATAGTAATTAGGATCATGATGTAAGCAGCTAGGGTTTAGACTGTGTAAAGTATGGGTCTAAGTATGGTGTGTGAAGTATGGTGTGTGATGTCGTCCGTGTAGCACACATCACCTTTCTCTACTTGTATATATTTCTTTTTCTTTTAATCTCTTACACAATTCAATATACAAATCTTCCAAATTATCACATCTATCGAAAGATTTCTCAATATTGGTAGTATTGCAAAGATGAATAATGCTAAAAACAGTCGCTCATGCACTCGTGAATAACAATATATCATAGATTTATGTGAATTTTACTGCACATGCATGCGACTCATACTAATTGATGAATGACAATCACCCACGTGTCCATAATTTTTACGATATGTTCACGTGTGCGTAGTTTGACTATATGTTACTTCACTTGTAATTAGAATACATAACAATATTTAGACTAGATCTAGGCGTAACCAAATACAACACTGCAAAAGAATGCACGACAAAAAGTAGGTGTATTTGTAAGTTATTGTTTACTCTCAAGAATCAAGCCACAATAATTAAAAAGGTTAAGCACAAATTAAAAGTTTAATTAGGGCATGGCTGCATGAGTGGAGATTGTAGAAATTTATCGGGGCAAAGCGCAGTTGACTGGGTGTTTCTGAATCCACATGCAACCACATTCACACCTCTCTCTCTCTCTCTCCCTCTCAAATTCTGCAGAGAGATTTACTCTTTACCTCTAAGGACTCACACAAGCATGTGGGCACGTGTGCATATGCATATGCAGAATTCCCCGCATATATACACACGTCTGCACGTTCACACGCACTCCAACCTAAACTGCTCTTTCAAAGCTGCATTTTAAAATTGGTCACTTGTGATGACAAATATTTATCTTTGGTACAACTTCCAAAGTTCCAATTAACGTTAACTTCCTTCACTCTTCCTTCACATCTTCCCTTTCAAATTTTTTGTTTTCCTTCCTCCCATTTTTATACAATCTCTAATCTCTAATATAGAATGCCAGAAGTGAGTTTTGGTGCTTCACCAAAAATAAGTGGACACAAAAGCCCTTGAAACAAAAAAATCCATAAGAGTCAATGAAATAAGGATCATAACTCCTATGGGTACTTTTGTAAAATAAAACATAAAAAAATCCAATTTATCTCTACTAATTAATGAAACCCTCTTTGTCAACCAAAAGAGGATGAAAAGACAAATTAGTCTCTTTGTTTCATAGAAGAGGACTCAGTCTCTCTTGCAATCTCTAATGGAGGAATGGATAGGTTATCTTGATTATATCGACAAAACCCAACCCACCGATTTCCTCTGGCCTAACGGCATTCCTTTCGGCGATTTCGAATTCTCCACCCTCGATGTTCATGCCGCCGCTTCTTCCTCAGCCTCACAGTCACTGGAAAAAGAATGCTCCTGCACGAGGTATTTCCTCCTTTTCCGGTTTCCTTGAAACCATCAGAAATTTAATGCGTTCTTAATCCCTAAAGCTCCAAGCTTTTTGTCACGAAATTGATTGTTTGATTGGTGGTGTTTTGGTAATAAGGGGACGATCGGATTCGTGCTGTGGATCAGAGGAACAGGTTGCCGTGAGAAATTGAAGAGGGAGAGATTGAATGACAGGCATCTATATAATCTCAATTTACTTTACCATGTCACCGTAAGTTTACACAAGTTTCCTTTAGTTTATTCGTGTTGTTTCGATTTCAATATATTGGGATTACTAATATATTATGTGTTGTAACTTGACTTGAGTATTCATGTATCAAAGAATATGAGGATTATGAACCCAATAGAGATGAGATATTTCAATTGGCAAAGAAAAAGTTGAACTGTCTATTTGTTAGGAAGGAAAACAGTTGATGCTTCATGCATGGATATCCATTGCATTTCACAAGCATGAATGTGGCTGCAAAACCAGAGGGCTGTTTTAATATTAGTCACTACCAAAGGTAAAAGACCATTGTTATTTCTTTATTCCTAGCTCTACCAAAGGCATGCATATATATATTTTTTTTTTTTTAGATTTAAGGTTTGATCAAGTTTTTTAAAATATTTAAAGTTATATCAAACGTTTTTCCTTAGACGCTATTATTGCATCTTTCTTCTTCATGATAATTTTCCATCACTTTCTTTCCACACCATCTTCTTACTATAACAAGTTTCAATGCTGAGATGTAAATTTCAAATGAAAAAACAACAACTATGTCTTTGCATTTTTAGATGTCTAACAATTCCTTAATTTAGGGTTTTTTTAATAACACCCTACAAATTGTTGAATACACCCCACTTAATATTTAGTGTTAAATGACTTGTATAAAATGACTATTTAAACCCTATTTTTCTCAACAAAAAAAAAAACGAAATTTTTTTTAAAAAAAAGAGCAATTATTTTCTCCCTACACCCCAAATCATGAAAAATAAAATCCTAAAACTACCCGTAAGTTTATTTATAATTTCGAACACACCTGCACTCACAATGTCTTGTCATTATGTTTTTTTTTATTAACTGTTAAGTATTCTGCAACATAACAGGCAAAGATATATTCTGAAATATTCAAATCTTCTTTGAGATAGTTTAGTAGTGTTTTTTTTTTCTTTTGCTAAATTTTTTTAAGCATGCTTGATGTTTATTTCTTAGGATGGATGGGGTGCAATATCATTCAAGCATGATTGCAGAACCGAATTTTTAACCTAGGAACAGCAGGGTATAAATGGTCTCTGGTAAAAAAATGATCTTCATGGATAAATTGATTGTGGGCACTGAACGTTTCAGATTTGACATTTAGATAGATTAGTAACTTATGAGCTCTAATAAAAAAATGATCTTCATGGCTAAATCGGTATTTAAACAAAGCAAGTGAATACCATCATCCCCAACCAAGATGCCAACACCTAGTCCCCTACATTAACACGAGTCACCGAGTAAAGATAGTTCAACATGTTAAATAGAAGCAAAGGAGAAAGCCAAAGAAGCAAAACTATCAGGTGGACAAAAAGAAGCAAAGGAAAATAATGAAAACAACATAAGCAAGAACATAAGCTCAGATCAATTTTTTATAATGTTTTATTTAAGGTAACAGATGCATCGACTAACAGAACTTTAATATAATAAAATTTAAAGAATGTGAGGTGTATGTGAAAATGTAAGGTGTATGTTGAGAATGTGGGGTGTGAGGGTATTATGGAGAAGTATGTGGGGTGTGTTAAGATAATTTTTAGTTGAAAAAGTAAATGTGAGGTGTATTAAGTATGTGGGGTTTATTCAACAATATATGGGGTGTTAATATAATAAGCCTAATTTAGTTCTTTTGTGTCGTGAATTTTTGCATATCAATACACAACGATTTGACTTTAATAAAACTCTTCATAAAAACATTTGTTCGCAAAAAGTTTAGGACTCAAGTATTCTTCGATCTACCTTATGATTTGGATATAGTTGCAAACGTTTTTTCTTAGATGCTATTATTGGATCTTTCTTCTTCATGATAATTTTCCATTACTTTCTTTCCACCCCATCCCACTTAATCATCTTTCTCACTATAACAAGTTTCAATGCTGAGATGTAAATTTGAAACGAAAAAAAAAAAACCAACCATGTCTTTGCATTTTTAGATGTCTAACAATTCCTTACTTTAGTTCTTTTGTGACGTGGTTTTTTGCAGATCAATACACAACGATTTGACTTGATAAAACTCTTCATAAAAACATTCGTTTGCAGAAAGTTTTGGACTCAAGTATTCTTTGATCTACATTCTGATTTGGATATATTTGCAAACATGAATGTACCACAATATATTGTAATTGTAAGGGTGAACAAACACTTTTGTTTATTCTTCCAATTTCTTTTTTCATTGCTCGACAAAATGTATTTAATTACGTTGTATACATTTTTAAAGTAAAGGAAGAAACAAAAATTGATATTGTGATTTGTTGTGAAATGGTAAAGTAAATTGTCTTCTTTTCATTTGTTCTGACATCTTATCTATTATTTTCCTTCAACTGAAGATTATTATTTTAGACACTAGAAGAAACAAGAGCAGCAAATTCTAAACAAAAGAAAAATGTAGTATGATAATGTTGATGATATGCCATGTTCAATGACAACCCTAATACCCTAATGATCTCAATCATTTGAATTTTTTTTACAGTCCTCTCAACCAAATATATATTCTTTAGGTAAATAAAAGGGTGTTCAAAAAGAAGAAATCGATAGAGAATTTACGTATTATGGATTAATCTAAAGTAAAAGATAGAGGGACATAGAGCAAGATTACAAATAAATGTCGTATATGTAAAAGAATTTTAGGGGTACACAACGCCTTTGATTAATGAAACTCTGTATGCCGCACGCAGCGCGTCGAGATGTAAAAAAAGTCTTTTGCACGCGCAAGGCGCGTGCAGAAAGGCTAGTGTGCTCTAATTGGTAATACTTTTATTATTTATGTGTTGAACATTCTAAAAAAATGTTAAAGACAAAGCAAAGTATATTACGCATGTGATGGTCAAATAGAGGGGCACAATAATAGGTGCTAAACTTATCCACAGTCGTATAAACTATCATCAACACGTATCTGATATTGACGCATATAAAGTTGTATATATTATCAAATTTATATAAACGAGCTAAACGTACGAGATATATATGCATTGATTAATGATCAGAATTAATTTGCGTGCGTGTTCATACACACTTAGCACTGCTCATGCATGTGATGGATGAAAAACCTAGTGCTTCAATATAGTACATGAACCAGTAAGGCCACCACACCTGTGTATACATAGATGGTACGAAGGTTAAACTTTAAAAAGCCATGTGCATTCCCCCTTGGATCACTCACTGTTTATAGCCCATCCAAATGATTCATTATTAGGGACCTCGAAGTGTTACTATCAAACCCATCCAATTTGGCAGTGTACTAGTTTGTACCTTCAAAGATTAAAATTTGATCTCTCTCTCTCGATTGATTGAAGAAAAAAATAGGTACCCATGTCCCCCATCCAGCTCATATGGACCATACTTTGACAAATGCTGATTGGAGGGCATAAACAAACATTGGACCATAGACTAATCTATTATTTTGACCCCATCTTCCCTCAACGAACTGGTCAATTGTTTGTCATTTGAGTAATCTGCGGTTTGATATTTGAACTATTATTTCAGTTAAAATTGATTTAATTTTTTAAATTATTTGAAATTGGTCAATTAATCTCTCACTATTAGATTCGATAAAATTTCATCACTTTGCCGTCAAATATAGAAGAGTGACCAATACATGATTCACTTTTAAAGTAAAGTCGTGCCAGTTTTTTACGGCAAAGTGAATAAAACTTTATTGAATCCAACAATTAAGGGTTAATTGGATGATTTCAACTAGTTTAAAAGGTTAATTTATCAAAAAATAATTTAGAAGGTCATTTTAACTGGAATAATAGTTCGATGTTAAACAACAATTTATCCTATTATTTTTGGTCTGATTATATGATGAGCAGTAAACCTACTTAATTAGCACATAAACACGCTTAGATTTGCAATTAATCTAATTGGATGAGCATTTTATCCTCAAATGTAATGCTTGTCATCTGCATGGAGTAGACTTGACATTTGTATCGTGTTTTTTGTGTTCGTGTTGTTTTCGTGTCATAATCGATATCTTAACGGGTCGTGTCGTGTAACACCCAGTAAAGTAAACGGTAATATGACCTGAACCAAATTCGACCCGTTAATATTATCAGGTAATATGATCCAACCCGTTACTCGTTAAAGAATATATTTTTTAAATTAATAAATAATTAAAATGAAAAACATAATTTGACAAAAAAAAATACAAAACAAAATACTAAATTAGTATATCATATCATATTATCACATAAATATTACTGCAAAACATTAAAAAAAAATATGAATGTGTCGTTTAAGTATTACATACTCCAAAATAAGAGCCTAATGAAAAACATTAGTATATTACTATAAAATACCAAATGTTTAAGGATATGCAAAATTAAGGGAGTTGCGTTTCTAAGTTGAGAAACCTTGCACGTTTATATATGCTTTCACATTTATTAGACTTATACATTAATGATTATGTATTTTATTTATTTTGAACTCCCTTATAAATACTATTCATGAAGGTTTGTATGGTTTTAAAAATTGAAACGATGATGTACCCATACACATGGTATAAAGGATGCGATCACGAGTTGAATATTTTTTCACATTTTTCACACTTGTAAATTAATTAGTATAATATTTTTAATGTGTTTGGTATTTTTGAATTACTTGATACTTATTGTAGGCCTATTTGATTGAACGATCTAGGGTTTAGAGAGAGAGGGGGACGGCCACAATCAGAGAGAGGAAAGATTGATTTAATTGTGAGGTGTGTTTGATTCACCTCATTGTGCCTTTATTTATAGTAGTAGGATAGGTAAAAACCTTTCCCCTTAGGATTACAACATTTAATAGGTAATCTACTCCTAATAGGAATATAAGATACATTCCCATATTCTCTAGAATTTACACAATCACATTCCTATTATAAATATGACTGCAACACTCCCCCTTGAGTGTGTAAATACTCAACAAACCATTGCATCAGATCTTCAGCAGATAAGGTAGAATAGTTGATGAAGTCATCGGCACAACGGGTGATCGCGAGTCTCAAATTTAATTTGAAGTATGCATTTGTAGTAACACTCACAAAACCTCGCTATGGTAAAACACAAGACATGGGGAAAACCCATAGACTAAGGAGAAACATGAGAAGTATGCATGTCTAAAACAAACGTCAAACTGTACAAAGGTAGTGAACTCAACGGAGTATGATCATCCCAGGATGGATGCCTCATTAAAACCTCGTTAGGTAGCAAAAACCCAGTGGGAAAAATGCTCCTAATCGTAGGAAAAATAGTACATTAAGATCATGTGAGTATGCTTCTAGATACTCCCCCCTGAGTTAGACATAACTTCTAAATAAGAGAATTACAAGCGATTCAACTCAGATAATTTACGCATACTGATTCCTCGGACGAGCTTCTGAAAAGTAAACTTGGGCAACGACTTGGTGAAGAGATTGGCCAGGTTGTCCTGGGAACGAATTTGCTTGACTTCAATGTTCTGATGATGCTGCTGCTGGCGTGAGTAAAAGAACTTCGACGCTATGTGCTTGGTGTTGTCTCCCTTGATGTATCCCTTCTTCAACTGCTCGATACATGCTGCATTGTCTTCAAAGATCGTCGTAGAAAGGTCAACGACTGATGTAAGACCACTAGTGCTTCGAATATGTTCCATAATTTCTCTCAGCCAAAAGCACTCACGCGATGCTTCATGCAGGGCGAGAATCTCAACATGGTTAGACGAAGCCCCAACTAGCGTTTGCATGGTAGACCTCCAAGATATAGCGGTGTCTCCAACGGTAAAGACATAACCCATTTGAGAACGTGCTCTATGTGGGTCAGATAGATATCCAGCATCTGCATAACCAACAAGGCGAGAATCAACCCGAGGACCATAGGGGGCGGCAACACTCGGAGATTCGCTGATATAGAACAAGCCCAAATCCGTAGTACCCTTGAGGTAGCGAAAAATGTTTTTAACACCATTCTAGTGTCTGCGTGTGGGCACATTGCTGTATCTAGCCAATAGATTCACAGCGAAGGAGATGTCATGTAAGATCCCACATCGCCCAGGGGTGTGGATCCTATAAGCCTTATATGTATATTCTCATCTCTACCTAGCACGACGCCTTTTGGGAGCTCACTAGCTTCGGATTTCGTAGGAACTCCGAAGTTAAGCGAGAATGGGCCAGAGCATTTCCAGGATGGGTGACCCACTGGGAAGTTCTGCTCGCGTGAGTTCCCAGAAACAAAACCGTGAGGGCGTGGTCGGGGCCCAAAGCGGACAATATCGTGCTACAATGGAGTCGAGCCCGGGATGTGGTGGAGCCCGGGTCGGGATGTGACAATTTGGTATCAGAGCCACTCCCTGGCCTGAAGTGTACCGAAGAGGACGTCGGGTCCCTAAGGGGGGTGGATTGTAAGATCCCACATCGCCCAAGGGTATGGATCTTGTAAGCCTTATATGTATATTCTCATCTCTACCTAGCACGAGGCTTTTTGGAAGCTCACTAGCTTCGGGTTTCGTAGGAACTCCGAAGTTAAGCGAGAATGGGCCAAAGCATTCCCAAGATGGGTGACCCACTAGGAAGTTCTGCTCGCGTGAGTTCCCAGAAATAAAACCGTGAGGGCGTGGTCAGGGCCCAAAGCGGACAATATCGTGCTACGATGGAGTCGAGCCCGGGATGTGGTGGAGCCCTGGTCGGGATGTGACATGTCACGTCTAGTGCACTGAGCCAAGTACAATAAAGCCCCAATTGCACTTAGGTAAGGAACTTCGGGTTCTAAAATCTCTTCCTCATCCTCCTTTGGACGGAAGGGATCTTGTTTAACATCTAGAGTCCGAACGACCATGGGTGTGCTCGAAGGCTTTGCTTTATCCTCATTAAAACGTCGCAACACCTTTTGGGTGTAGTTCGATTGATGTACTAGGATTCCATCCGAACAATGCTCGATCTCCAAGCTAAGGCAGTATCAAGTTTTCCCAAGATCCTTCATCTCAAATTCCGATTTCAAGTGTGCAGCAATTTCCTCAAGCTTTGCGAAAGTCCTGATGAGGTTCATGTCATCAACATAAATTGCAACGATTGCAAATTCGGAATGTGACTTCTTTATGAACACGCATGGGCATAATTCGTTGTTCACGTAACCTTGACTTGTCAAATATTCACTCGAATGGTTATACCACATCCGCTTGGATTGTTTCAATCCATAGAGTGACCTCCTCCTCAACCTAATTGAGAGAGTGTTCCGTGGCCTAGAACTATTTGAACTAGTCAATGGAAGTCCTTCGGGAACTTTTATGTATATTTTCGTGTCTAGATCTCTATAAAGATACGCAGTTACCTGATGGTCGAATTCAAACTAGGGTCACTAGTTAGTGCCGTTTTCCTCTTCCGGGGTTGTGAATCCTTTGAACCAAGAGGTCTGCCACATTTCTGGGTTGGAACAGATGATTGGCTAGCCGCCAATGTACCTTGCCGCATGGAGGGTACGGCCTCCCCACCTTCGGGGACGGTCCGGCCGTCCCAGGTGGGTTGCTGACATACGCAGGGTACATTTATCCTTGCAGTTATGTTTACAGCGGGTATATGTGATCTTGTCACCTTTGCTAAATCATTAAAAGCATCCGGCATGTTTGAGCAATGCTCTGAAGATCTATAATTCGACGCACCTCAGTTTCAGACAGGGCAGTGCGAGGATCTAAATGAGACATAGTGGGAGCATACCATGACAATTCGCGGCGTTCTACGGGAATGTTAGCATGCTTATCTCCCCCTAATGACGAGAAGATTGTCTCATCAAAGTGATAATCCACAAAACGTGCGGTAAAGGGATCTCCTGTTAAGGGTTCTAAGTAGCGAACAATTGATGGCGAATCATAACCGACATAGATTCCCATTTTTCTATGAGGACCTATTTTGGTACATAGTGGCGGCGTTATTGGCACATAAATGGCGCACCCAAACATCTGTAAATGCGAGACGTCATGCTCGTATGCAGTGACCAACTGTAACGGTGAATGTGGTTGGGTAGCAGTGGGCCTCAGGCGGACCAACATAGTTGCGTGTAATATTGCATAGCCCCAGGCAGATACTGGCAGTTTGGTTCTCATAACCAAAGTTCGAGCTATCATTTGAAGGCGCTTTATGAAAGCTTCTGCCAGGCAGTTTTGGGTGTGAACATGGGGCACAGGATGTTCCACATCAATCCCTACTGACATGCAATAATAGTCAAAAGTCTGTGATGTAAACTCTCTAGCGTTATCTAGTCGAATCGACTTAATCAGATAATCAAGGTGGTGAGCCCTTAGCTTAATGATTTGAGCTAGAAGTTTAGCAAACGCGGCGTTGCGTGTGGACAACAAGTAAACATGTGACCATCTTGTCGATGCATCAACCAACACCATAAAGTATCTAAATGGTCCGCATGTTGGTTGGATAGGTCCACAAATGTCCCATTGAATCCTCTGAAGAAATTTAAGGGGGTCGTGAATAATCTTTGTATGGGAGGGTTAAGTATTCAACTTCCCTATAGAACACACTTTGCATGGTGGGAGTCCAACATAGGGATGTAACTTGTGCCCGTGAGAAGATTTGAGGATACGACATATAATGTCATGTCCAGGATGTCCCAAATGATCATGCCAAAGCAACAAAGTGTCCTAGAACTCAGGTATAGGGTCGGCCACACTATGGGCTTCTATGCCATGAATGGTTGTGATGTACAACCCACTCGGCAGACGTTTCAACTTCTCATGAATATGCTTCTGGCCATGATCTTCAGTGGTTTCAAGATGATACAAGATGATATTTATTATCTCGAATATCTCTAAAACTCAGCAACGTTCTTCCGGAACGTGGAGAATAGAGTACCTCCTTAATGGTCAAGATTGTACTATTAGACAACATGATACGTATCTTGCCGTATCCTTCAATCAAGTTGGATGGGCCTGAGAGAGTTGTCAAATGAGCTTTCTTGGGTATCAAGTTAGTAAAATAGTGTCGTTCACGTAAAATGGTGTGCATGGTTGCACTATCTGCCAGACACCTAACTTCCCCACTAAACATACCTAGAAATAAATTGATTGAATTGGTCACATGCATAAATATAAGTCCATTCATTCAATTAAGCAATTCGAGAAAATAATATCCATTCAAATAACAATCCATAATTCAAAACAAACCAAAACCAAACAAATTATTCCAAATACTTAGAAAAGTTGTTCAAAATTAAACCATAAACCTAGAAAATAGGGGGGTAGGGCCAGCCACTCCTAATGGGTTCGGCCACTAGGGGTAATCACCCTAAAGACATGTCTAATTTATCCATAGGCGCTGACGCCTCCAGAAAATCCGATATCTCCATTGATGTAGTTGCATCTTCCGGATGATCCACATGTGCAAAGTTAGACTCACGACGGGAATGATACTTGGCAATAGCCTCAGGGGAAGCTCGGCATACGCGTGACCAATGATCCTTTGATCCACAACGATAACACATGTCCAATTCTATAGAAGCAGCCTGAATGGGAGCTTTGTCCTTGTTCTTGAAGTTTAGGGCCTTAGGGGTGAGTGGTGGGCGCTACTGGGTCACAATTCTTCCCTTAGGTGCAGCACTTTGTTGACCTTCGGCCCGTGGTTGGTCTTGTCGCCCATTGCCATGGCCACGACGATTCTGTCGTTGTTTATGGCTGCGAGAATTAATCGCATGTGCTTCAGGATCGGCGTTCAAGCCAGTGGGTCGAGCTTGATGATTCTTCATAAAAAGTTGGTTCTACTTTTCAACGAGAAGTAAAACAGAGATCAAATCCGAAAACTTGGTGAATTTATGTGCCCTATATTGTTGCTGCATGACAATATTGGTGGCATGGAAGGTCGAATAGGTCTTCTCTAGGAGATCTGATTTGGTTAGTTCCATTTTGCAGAATTTCAAAAAAGAACGGATTCTACAAACTTCATAGTTGTATTCATTCACAGACTTAAAGTCTTGGAAACGAAGATGCTGCCAGTCGTGTCTTGCTTCAGGCAAGTATATGTCTTTCTGGTGATCGAAACGGTCAGTCAGAGCAAGCCAGAGGGTGTGTGGGTCCTCCTCAGTGAGATACTCAGTCTGCAGTGCATCAGGGATGTGTCTTCGAATGAAGATCATTACAGTAGCCTTCTGAGCTTCATCAACGGGTTTGTCGGCGATAGAAGTCTCAATGGTGGCTCTAATACCCTTTCCAGTTAGATGGAGCTTCACATCTTGAACCCACTTCAGATAGTTTCTTCCAGAGACTTCTAGAGCGGCAAAATCGAGCTTGTTCAAGTTTGACATATCCCTAAAACGGAGGGGAAAACGTGAGTAGTCATATGGTAAACCATAGACATATATTTTAGAACATACATGTTCTATAGATATGTATTGGTTTAATTTATGCATGAAAACTACAAGTTTCATGTGGTATGTTTTGAATGAAAACTTCAGGTTTCAAAGGCACTAAATTTGAAACTACAGGTTCAATTTAGGTTTTTATGAACAATTAGTTCATAATGAGAGGTTCCTGCAAGAAACACAGAATGCAATATACTCATTTGAATATAGTGGATTTGAGATTCTTCAGGAACTCAAGTGTGAGAGCTTCATTACTACGAAAGTATGTGACGGTTCAAAGTATAAAAATAAATTATTGAATCGTTAATGTCCAAAAGTGATCTTCAGGTAAATAATTTTGGATTCATTATCAGATTAATGGACTGCAGGTCACTTTTAATTAATTCTATAAATCGGGCCATACGGGTCGATTGTAGAAGCAAAATAATATTAAAATTATATTATTGGATAAAAAAATATTGCCCCAAAAATGTTTGGGCTTGGTGTTCTGGGTTAAGGGGTACGGGTTGGGTGCCTTGAGTAAAAGGCATGGCCCAAAAAAGAGTTCAGGGGTGGACTGCAGGTCACGGGTGAGGGGAAGAAACTCCAGCCACAGCTGGGTTTCAAATCTGGGCCGAAAAGGGGGCACGGGTAGGTCCAGTGCATGCTGGCATGTGGGTTTACGCGGGAAGGCAAGGCCCAGCTGCAGGGGTGGGCTGCAGAAGATGCCGGCTGGGGCGCCACAGGGCCCAGCAACCAGAAAGGTTGCAGCGTGTGGATCTGGGAAGGAAGCCCAGCCAATCTGGGCTGGTTGCGTGGTTGCGGGCCAAGGCAGGTGGTATGGGCATAGGGCTTCAGGCCCTTTCAAGGTAAGTGCCAAGCCGAGGCCTAGTGGTAGCTTCCATAGTGATGGTGCGGTGGTGTGCCACACCATATCCCATTCCCCTAATTTTTTTTCAAAATCCCTTAGGGTTTGGGAAGCCCTAAATATGCTTCTAATTTAATTTTGTACTTTGACTCACAAATTCCACATAACAATTTAATTGTGCGATGCATGAAACAAATATATATATATATATATATATATATATATTGACAAATATATGAACATATACAATATATATATATATATATATATATATATATATATATATATATATCGAAAGGAAAATATAAATATAGAGAGGTTCATGCATCATGGGGAATGTTTTCATGCTTCGTGGACGTTTCAAATATCTTCATTTATTTTAAGCGTACCTAATTAGCAGAAAACGAATAAGTCTTTGAATTTGGTGGATGATAGCCTCCTTCTACAATGCGTCAATTCCTCAGCTTATGGCAAGAGCGTGCTGACAAGGCCGGCCCTGAGGGGGTGCAAAGTGTGCGACCTCACAGGGCCCCCGATTTTTTGGGGCCCCAAATTCTGGAAAAAAGAATAATATATGTATATATATGTATAAGGCGTGCACATGATCACAAGGCTTTCTTGGCAGAGTTGTCAACCAGTGGTACTGTTATTTACGTGTGCACAGGTTCGACTCCACACTTGCTCATGTTTATTAATTTTGATTTTTTTTCAGCCATGCTAGGTTTTCTTTCCTATTGGGCATTGTCCGGGTAACCATTTTGGGCCTTTTTTTAAGCTAGACTATTTGTTTCTTTTTTTTGAATATTTGTAGTTTAATTTCTTTTATTGTTAAATCTGCAATTAGTAATGTCATAATAAATTAAAATTCTTAAAAGTCTAAAAATATAATCTTTAAAAGCCCCTTCCTTATATGACACCATTTAATAGAATACATGTAATAATAAGAATCGTTTATTCTTTTTATCACCGTTTAAAAGTTATCAAATTATAAGTTTCATCCATTTGAAGACTTTAGTCATCTATATATCAAAAGAAAATTATAATACAACTTTGCTCATACCTACTGTTAAAGACACGAATCTCGAATCTCGAATTTTCAACTAATCTAACGGCAATCAACCGAGAGGGGGGGTGGGGGTGGGGGTGGGGGTGGTGAGAATAATCCTTGCTTTAGGGCGTGAACAAAAATGCAATAAAAATAACATCTCATTGTAAGATGCTATCAATATCATAACCAGTGATTCGTTTAACACAAATTTTTTATGAGATGAACTCTAGATGCTAATAAAGAGCATTAATGGTTATGATTACGGTATTTTTACGGTGATACGATAACTACATAGCCATCACTCCATGCTTTTTGTATTTAAAAATTAAAGAGTTTCGAACAAAAAAAAACATAGGATTTTAGATAGGTGCATACCACCACATTATGCTTCATGTTGTTTTTTTCTTTATATCAATTTAATCCATTATAAAAAAATACAAAATATAAAAGAAAATGTAGCAATCAAAAATGTTAAACCATGTAAGGGCCCCCATTTGAGTTCCGCACATGGCCTTCAAAATCTCAAGACCGGCCCTGCGTGCTGATAACGTGTTGTAGGCCTATTTGATTGAACGATCTAGGGTTTAGAGAGAGAGAGGAGGCCGGCCACAATTAGAGAGAAGAACGATTGATTTAATTGTGAGGTGTGTTTGATTCACCCCATTGTGTCTTTGTTTATAGTAGTAGGATAGGTAAAAACCTTTCCCTTTAGGATTACAACATTTAATAGGTAATCTACTCCTAATAGGAATATAAGATACATTCCCATATTCTCTAGGATTTACACAATCACATTCCTATTGTAAATATGACTGCAACAATACTTTTATTTTTAATGTGTTTTATAATTTTTTTAATCTTACTCTTTGCCTATAGTATACTATAAAAATAAATAAATAAATAAATAAAACTTACATTTTTTAAATTTATATAGAATAATAAGACAATAATACATATTTAATATACAACATTTACATATACGCTATGACTATTGTATTTTATAGTAAGTTCTTTAGTACTTTAAAAAAATTAAAATCATAAAAATAACTTTTTTCTTAACATGTCGAAACAGGTTACCCGCGTGTCACCTTCGTGTAAGCCTATTAAGGACGCGTTATTAACGAGTTCTTATCGTGTGTCCCAATAATAACCTGATTAGTTATTGTGTTGACCCGAAACCCGTTATTTTTGTATCGTTTACGTGTTGTGTTAACAGGTCGTGTAAGAAATTGCCAGGTCTAGCATGGAGGGATGACTTTGAAACTAGTTATTGTAATGTTAAATTTGTGATTCATTTGTAAGGATGAATTTTATTTTGCACCCTCAAGTTTACGTGCAATTGCAACCTCATACAGCGAGTTTAATATATTGCAATGTCTTACAAAAACTTAGAAATTTATTACAATGTCATACATCCGTTAATCAATCTGTTAATTTGACCCTTAAATGATGATAAGTCAACTGTAGGTACCAAATGTCTTTTCCACCTTCGTTTTCCTTTTCCACCTTCCTATTTTCTCTGGTCTCACAATCAAGACAAAATATGAGATGACATTCGAGAAACCCAGCATAGAAAATCTTTTCCAAAGGGTGGGCGTGGAGAGATATCTACTCTGATGTTCCACTGCTATTTGAGAAACTTAACACCAAATTTAAGATCAACACAAAAACCTAAGACAAAAATTTCAAAAACTTTCAAAACATTTTTTTGGATATAACTTATAGGTGATTAGCCTCATATTTGCGATAATGGTTGATGATGGCTGTTCATTTTAGGATAAGACATGCAATGATATAGAGAAAGGAAGCGAGAAAGCTTTTGGTATAACAGAGAAGATTTTAGGAGGAGAGATGGAGAGAAAGAAGATGGTAGCTCATTTGCAGCTTATTGAAATATTTTTATGGTTTATTCAAGAGGAAATGGATTGATGGTGGGTGTGGCAGGCGAGTGGTGCAACGGCGTCATCAGTTCGATGCAGGTCTGGGACAGAAATGACAATGATTTTTTGGGTTTCAATGAGTGGTGGATCCATGAAAAATTATTTGGAAGGTCACATGTAAAAGTTCACATACATTTTTTAGATGTATAGTACCCTTAAAAATTAAACCATAGTTCCATAATAACCTTAAAAATTAAAATGAAAACTAATGAAAAGTCCGAAAAAACTTTAGTTTTAATGAAAAATGACAAATAAAGGTGTAGTGAATAGTACCAGCGAAAGATAAAAATGTGATTTTTCGTTAAAAGTAAACAGTACAGGGAGTGTTTCGTTAAAACTCCCAACATTAAACTATAATTTCATCATTCATAACTTATCGAACAAATAACAATACAAATTACAACTATCCACAACGCATTTTCATATTTAAAAAATGTTGCATTATGACTTCATTACCAATAGAAGAAAAAACATTGCTCTTAATATAAACCAAAATGGGTCACCAAGTTACTTGGTTTTGACTGTGAAATACAGTATAAGAAAGGATGTGATAACCAAGTGGCTGATGCATTATCTAGAATGCTTCCTGATGTTGGTAATTCTAATAATTCAGGTGCACTCAATGCCATTTCCTACCCTCACTTTTCTTGGTTGGATGACTTAAAAAGGCACATTGAGAAAGGCAACAGAGTTTTAAGATTTATATAGTTGACTCACTTAGTGGAATAAAGTTTGGTGGTTGTTGTCGTTTTTAATTCCCAATAATACAACTCACACATTTCAGTTTCATTTTTCTAAGTAATAGGTAAATTTCAACTTCTAGATAAGCTCAAGGTTTCCTTCTATAGTATTATGAATCTTTAGAGAGAGAGAGTGTGTCTGATCAAAAAGCACGAGTTAGAGGGTTAGAATCCTCTTTGAAATATATAGACATGAAACAACCACACCGCAGAAAAGAAACACATGAATTTATACGGTTTCGGCCAAGAATCCTGCCTATCTCCATTATGGTTTTGTGCATTAAATCCAGTGGCATTAAGATATGATAAAATCTTTGTTAAAAAAGTTTAATAAAAATCTCACCAAAAATAAAAAAAATAAAAAAAATAAAAAATAAAAGTATCGAGGCATCCTAAATGACTCTATTCTCACCAATCACAATCAGTCCCAAATTGCTATTCTTCCTAACTTTTATCAAATTTCAAAGGGAGTTTTAACGAAAAGGGCATGAAGTCATTCTTAATCAAAAGAACATTTTGTGTATGCAAAGTCCATAATGGATCAAGCTCTTTTCTTTATTTACTCTTTTGCCATTTTTATTATTGTAGCTGGGTCTACAATGATGTTGACATTTCTGTCTAGAAATACATTATTTTACATGATGCTATTCAACTTATGCTAATTTGCTGTCAGCTCTTCATGCTTCCATCATGTTGTCCATGTTATGCAGCTCTTCTTCTGTCAAATTGTTCCAGTACTGTTCATCGCCTTCTACTAGCTTGCTTTGCATCTCTTTCTCTATCTTCTTTCACTTTGTAATACATTTCTGCTGTTTCTTCTTTGAAATTTTGAGGCTTCCAATATGGCTGATAACGGGCTTTTGACTTGCTGTAAATATGCATTTCTTCTTCTTCTGCTACTAGTATCATATCATACCTAAAATCTTCAAACTCATCTAAGGCAAACATTTGGATCCCTCGAAATTTTAATATATCTTTGTATGAAGGAGTCCACCTGTGGGGAGAGATAAGGAATGGTCTAAATGACTCTTCATTAATCATGGTTATATGCATAGCTTTCTCTTTATGCATATGTACATACCAATCTGGAGGACTACTAATAAAACTTATGCAAATTTCTTTCCACTTTTCTAGATAATCTTCTGCTACTTTTATAAGTTTTCAGGAAAAAATTCTAGCTGGGAAATATGGTTAATGAATATTTTATCAAGATAGCCAAACTCTAATAGTAAGGTTGGGGTAACCTCTACTACATTATACTTTTTCTGATGCTCATAACTAAAATGCCATGGTCTAAAATCTCTCATGTTAATTATGGACACAACTATGCTAACTTCTGGCTTACAAATACAATTATCTGTACTATCACAAAGACATGGTGGATACATCTCTATGATAATATTCATCCCTGGTTTTGGATCAAAGATGGACTGATACAAAGCACATTGTAATTGTAATTGTAATTCTTTCATGGACTGTGATACTCTGCTTAGGATCTCATTTTGCATATCTGGTGTCATTATTTTTAATTTTGCTTTTGAAATTTCTTCCAATAAAATATCATCTAATATTAAATCTAAAGGTAAATTCTAAGAAAATTTTCATATTTTTCTTATTTTTCTCTGTCACTCAAATGCTGATGCTGCTCATTATTTTGATGTTGCTCCATTTCCATGTCTTCTTCTAAGAGCTCAATCTTAATCTCTTCTATGGGCTCATTAGCCTCTTGTTTAAATTGGTTCAATAACCTCTTTTTCTTTATACTTATGCTGATCATTTTCTAAACCTATTTTCAATTCACTTTTCAGGGTGTCACTTGCCTTCTACTGCATTCTATGAGATTGGAGTTCTTGGTTTATTTTGTAAACTTACTAAGTAATAACTCATGGTCTCTAGACATGACTTGAAGGTTGTGCTCAAGAGAATGAATATGTTGCTGGCTTTGATGGAAGTTAAAATTAAAGTTATCAAAATCTTGTTCTAAGGCTCTAATTAATTTTTCATGACCTAATCTCATGTTTGGCTATTTGATTTGGATATTTCAAAAGTTATCTAGGAGAACCTGCTACCTATCAGAAAGCCCTAGTACTCTTGACGTATACCTCAGAGTTGGATTTCTGATTCCTTCAACAATGTGGCCATTAAAGTTGAAAATTGGTACTGGTGGTGATGCTGGTCTGTTTATGCTATTTTGGAAGCCATTGAATGGTGAAGGTCCATGGTGCATCATTATGCTATTGAAAGGTGCTCTTCTGCCTTGTGGTCTTGTACCACTTGAGGATGATGGTCCATAATATTCTATTCCTATTCAACAAATTAATCTTGATAAGATATCGGCTAATGTATTGTCACTTCTTTTCATATGTTCAAAAATTGGTTTAAAGTCGTTTCCTGTAATTGAATCAATAAAATTAACCCATCTTCGGGCTGCTTGTTTATTAGTATGTATCTTGTTATAATGAGAAACTATATTTTGACAATCTGTTCTAATCGTAAATACTTCATTATGTAAAAATAAAGAGAATGCTTCAAGTGAGTTAATTATTCCTAAAATTTCTAAATCTGTTGATGGTAATCTTGATTGTACATCACTAAATTTTCCTGATGAATATCTACAAACTTGTTCGTCAAACTTTGGTGACTCCCTATGCTTTTTCTGGTATAGTATACCTGCCCATCCCAATGATGAAGCATCTGTTTCAACTATTTTGTAACTATCATTTAATGGTAATGTTAATGGCTTAAGTTTAGTAATTTCTTCCTTTATATTTTGAACTAATTTAATATCTTCACTATTAAAATACTTTTGTCCAGTTTTGCTAGTTTTACTGTGCAATACTGCTATTTTTCTTCCTAAATCAGGGATAAAATTTCTTGCATAATTTAACAATCCTAAAAATGCTTGTAATTGTTTTTTGTCTTCTAACTTATCTGGAAACTCTAAAACCTTTTTAACTATATGATCTTGTAATTGTATTGTACCTGACTTGATATACGTTCCTAAAAATTCTATATCTTGCTTTTCTAATGCTATTTTATTTTTGCTAATCACAATTCCATTATTGATAAATTCTTGTAAAACTATCTCTAAATGCTTCCAATGTTCATTTCTATTTTTACTATGCACTAAAATATCGTCTACATAAACATTAGAAAATTTATCATATTTCTTGAAAATTTGATCCATCTTTCTTTGAAAGATTGATGGAGCATTTTTAAGTCCAAATGGCATAACAAGCCACTCAAAATGTCCTTCTGGACAAGTAAAAGTTTTCCACTCGATTGATTCTTCTGCTAATCGTATTTGCTAAAATCCTGATTTACAATCAAATTTACTAAAGTATTTACTCTCTTGAATTTTATTTATAAGCTCATCCTTATTTGGTAACTTATAGCTATCTTCATATGTATTATCATTATCTCTTGTAATTATAAACTATTATAGCCTTACCTCTTTTTAGTTCTGAATGTTTTCTCACAATAAATACTGCTGATCTATGTCTAGACTTAGAGAGTCTAATTATTTTTAAATTTAACAACTCTTTTATTTGCAGCTCAAACTCTTGCTTATCTATTAGACTACATGACATGTCAGCTGTCTTTATGGTTAAATCTGGATTAATTATATCTAATTTTGCTAGTATTTTATTTTTACTCCAATGTAATTATGGGTCTTCTCTTATAATCCTAGTTTGTTCTGCTAATTGTAATAATTCTTCTAAATTCTTAAGCCTATCTAAATGTAATATTTCTATAAGGGTTCCTTCTTCTAAAATAGGATATTCATTTTCAAATATTTCTTTATCAAACTCTTCTATATTATTATGCTCATCATTTTCTTTTGAATTTTCTAAATAATAACTATCTTGGCCACTAGACTCTGTCAATTTGGGGTTTAATTTTCTGATATTATTCTTCTCACCAAGGAGGAAAATATATAATGTACAAGAGGATTTACAAGGAAAGAAATATTAATTACAATCAGATTACAAGGACCTAGAAAAGGTAACTAAATAATCACAAGAAGTCAACTCTCCAACACTCCCCCTCAAGTTGGTGCATAAATGTCGTTCATGCCCAACTTGACAAGAGAGTTGTAGAACGCTTGGCTTGCAACAGCTTTAGTTAAGATATCCGCCAATTGATCCTCTGACTTTACGAACGGGAATTGAATAATATTCCCATCCAACTTCTCCTTAATGAAGTGTCTGTCAACTTCCACATGTTTTGTGCGATCATGTTGAATTGGGTTGTGTGAGATATCTATAGCTGCTTTATTATCACAAAATAAATTTGAGGCCGAATTCGACGGATACCCGAGTTCACCGAGCAGCCTCTGAAGCCATAATAGTTCGCATACTCCTTTTGCCATACCCCTGTACTCAGCCTCGGCACTTGATAAAGCAACCACTTTCTGTTTCTTACTCCGCCAAGTGACTGAGTTTCCTCCCACAAATGTAAAGTAACCAGATGTGGACCGACGATCAGTAACGTTGCCTGCCCAATCTGCATCGGTGTAACCCTCTATTCGGCAATGATCATTCTTAGAAAACATAATGCCTCGACCTGGTGAGGACTTCAAGTATCGTAGGATGCGTTCGACTGCACCCATATGTGCCTCACTCGGAGAATGCATAAATTGACTAACAACACTTACCGCGTATGCAATATCAGGCCTGGTGTGAGACAAATAAATTAATCTCCCAACTAACCTTTGATAACGATCCCTGTTGGTGGGAACTTGATCAAGGTGCACGGCAAGATGGTGATTTTGGACTATGGGAGTGTCGACCGGTTTACAATCAAGCATTCCGGTTTTAGCTAATAAGTCGAGAACATATTTTCGTTGAGACAGAAATATACCCTGTGTAGATCGAGCTACTTCTATCCCTAAGAAATATTTCAAACCACCCAGATCTTTCATCTCGAACTCGGTGGCTACGTAATCTTTGAGCCTTGAGATTTCCTCTTTGTCGTCACCTGTAACAATCATATCATCCACATAGATGATAAGTGCCGTCAATTTCCCCATTCGGCGTTTCAAGAAAAGTGTATGAACAGAATTGCTCTGCCTGAACCCATATTTCCTCATAGCCGTCCGGAACCTACCAAACCATGCTCGAGGTGATTGTTTTAACCCATACAATGCTTTATTCAGTTTGCAGACTACGCCAGGTTGTAAGACCGATGCATAACCAGGTGGAATATCCATATACACTTCTTCGTCAAGATTACCATGTAAGAAAGCATTTTTCACATCAAATTGTTGTAACGGCCAATCTAAGTTGGCTGCCAATGAAAGCAACACTCTTATCGTGTTAATCTTTGCTACCGGGGAAAATGTCTCTACATAATCAACACCGTACGTTTGAGTGTATCCCTTGGCCACTAATCGTGCTTTGTATCGTTCAACGGACCCATCAACTTTGTACTTGATGGTGTACACCCATCGACACCCAACTCTCTTCTTTCCTCGGGGAAGTGGAACTAAATCCCACGTTTGATTTTTCTGGAGTGCAGCCATTTCTTCCTCCATTGCCTTGGTCCATCGATCGTCAGATAGTGCCTCTTTCAATAAACTTGATGTGTTATCATTGGATATTTGTTGTACAAAACTTTGCCGAGTTCTGATAACTTCTGTGATGACACATAGTTGGCAATGGAGTATTTAGAGCCTTTCGTTGTGTCCGGTGAATATCGATTAGGTGGCTGTCCTCAATTGTGCCTGAAAGGTAATTGATAATTCGGAACAACGGTATCATCAACAGGGATAGTCGAGCTTACCTCAGAAATATTCTTAGGAGTATGGTCTGGTGGTACTAAATTTGGAGACGAGGGGGGAGTAGCCTCGGCAAGGGCAGCTGGCCTAGTCTCGACGAAGGCAGTTGGCCGAATCTCGGCAGAGGTGGCTGGCCGAGTCTCGACGAGGGTAGCTGGCCGAATCTCGACAGAGGTGGCTGGTCGAGTCTCGGCAAGGGCTGGCCGAGTCTCAACAAGGGTAGTTGGTCGATTTTCAGCAAGCCGAGTCTCGACAATGGTGCAATCCTTCTCGTCATACCGTGTCTCCCCCTGAGGAGGAGGATTGGAAGAAGCCGAGGGGTAATACATTTCAGACTCAGAAAAAGTGACATCCATAGTAACATACAGTCGACGGGAAGGAGGGTGATAGCAACGGTACCCTTTCTGATGGAGGCCGTACCCCATAAAAATACATCGAAGAGCACACGGGTCAAGTTTCGTCCGCTGATTTTTATGAAGATGAACAAATGCAACACATCCAAAAATCCGAGGTGGGAGTACTAAAACTGACGGTAGATGCATGAAGGTAGCAAGCACTTGTAAGGGAGTACGAAAATCCAGGACTTTGGATGGCAGATAAGATAAGTGGCGGTCTGAAGAGCAACATCCCAAGAAGAGTGGGAACAGACGCCCCAATCAAGAGTGACCGAGCCGTTTCTAAGAGATGACGATTTTTGCGCTCAGCCACCCCATTCTGTTGAGGAGTCTGAGGACATGTAGTTTCATGAAGAATTCTCGAATTCGTTAAATAATGAGAAAAATCACTATTAACATATTCACCACCATTGTCAGAACGTAAAATCCGTATGTCAGTAGAAAACTGTGTCTGAACCATGGTGTGGAAGGTCTTAAAAACTGAAAACACATCACTTTTATGCTTAAGAAGATATAACCATGTCATCCGGGTACAATCATCTATGAACGTTACAAACCATCGAATACCAGATGAAGTAGTACTCGGAGATGGTCCCCAAACATCCGAATGAACAAGACCAAAAGGAACAATACTTTTATTAGAATTCAACGGATAAGACACATGGTGACTCTTGGCAAGTATGCAAGTGTCACATTTAAAGTCTGAAACTGAACAACCAACAAATAAATCCGGAAACATATGCTGCAAATAACTGAAAGATGGATGACCCAAACGGTGATGCCATAACCATATCTGACGCCGCTTGTAATCAACAGCTCCTTGGGCGAGATTGACCCGTCCTGTACTGACATCGTCCACAAAATAGAGATCCCCCCTCTTAGTACCACGACCAATTATCTCCTTCGTGAGAATATCCTGTATAAGACAAAACTTTGGATACATTAGCACACAACAGTTCAATTGTTCAATGGCTTGGCCAGGAGACATCAATTTATGCTTGAGTGAAGGTACAAGTAATGTATGAGGCAAAGAGAGAGTGGACGTGAGGCGCACGGTGCCAGCGCCAGTGACCGGTGAGGTGACTCCATTAGCATTAGTAATATTACGTCGAAGTGGAACAGTATCACAAGCTAAATCAGTGGGATCATAAGTCATATGGTCTGTGGCACCGGAGTCAATGATCCATCTAGATGGAGTAGCATCATGATTCATATTAAAGACATAACCACAGTTACCTGAGGACTCCAGAGACATGTCGGAAGAACTCGAAGCCAGAGAATCAGCTTGAGATATCAAAGATAATTGGGACATGGAGGTGGCGAGATTGGCTTGCCCAAGCTTGGCTTGCTCGTCTCGTTCTTGTTGTTTCAGAAGCTTCAACGGTTCCCACCAGTCAGGATAGCCATGCAATTGGAAGCAATTATCACGGCCATGCTTCTCACTACCGCAGTAAGTACAACCACAGGCCGGGACAAGTGGTTTTGGTCAAGGAGGACGGGGGCCCGTGGTGGGCCGTGAGACTGTCCTAGTAGCAAAGAGCGAGCCCTGTGCCGAGCTCGGCGCAGGAACCTGGGGTTGCAGTCCTGAGCTTGGTGGAGGTAACTTATCAGGGGCTCGGGGACGAGATAAAGCTACGGCTCGTGTGGTAGGCCGAGTTGTCATGGCAGGTCGAGCCACCATGGCCGCTCCACTCGGCAACTGTCCTCCGGTACTCATCACAGCTTGCCGTATACCCTCTCGGCGAACATAGGCAAAGGTTTGTTCGACGGAAGGAAGGGGCTCAGTTCGTAGAATATCACTACGAATTTTATCAAACATCTCATCCAATCCTGCAAGCAAAGTGTACACACGATCCGTTTGAACAATTTTATTAAAAATTTCAATATCAGTACCTCACTTCATTGGATTAGGTCGACGATAGACAATCTCCTGCCACAAAGATTGAAGATCACTATAGTATGTCTCCACCGATCGTCCATCTTGCCTCATGCGAGATGCCTTGCAGGTAAGATCATAGACTTGAGATATATCTGAGCCATCATAATACGTGCGAGCAACCGCGTCCCATACTTCCTTTGCCATTGGTAGTCGAAGAAAGTACCCAATCAAATTGGGTTCCATAGAGTTGATGAGCCAGCCTTTTACAATGGCGTTCTCCGTATGCCACTTGGTGAAGGCCGGATCGTCGATAGATGGTTGGGGATTACTCCCAACCAAGTAGCCCAACTTGTCTTTTCCAGCAACAAACATCTCAACAATCTGAGACCAAACTCCATAATTGGCACCATTAAGTTTGATGCCAATCGAAGCAGTAGATGAATCGTGATGAACGATCTGTGTATCAACTTGCGGAATAGGTGGGATAGGATTCATGGTAGGATCGGTCAGGGTAGTAGTGTTTAGGGTTGTAGTGTTTAGGGTAGGAGTAAAATCAGTTAGGATTGGGTTGTGTTCACTGTGGAGTGGTGGTAGGTTCTCCATGGGAGGGCCGAGTTTTCTTGAGGGAACGGGCAGAGCAGAAACCC
Organism: Cotoneaster glaucophyllus; assembly: GCA_036320875.1. Classification (NCBI taxonomy): domain Eukaryota; kingdom Viridiplantae; phylum Streptophyta; class Magnoliopsida; order Rosales; family Rosaceae; genus Cotoneaster; species Cotoneaster glaucophyllus. The sequence continues at coordinate 22,039,440 of CM070066.1, read as the reverse complement.
TAGGATCTCTGCTCTGATACCATGTCAATTTGGGGTTTAATTTTCTGATATTATTCTTCTCACCAAGGAGGAAAATATATAATGTACAAGAGGATTTACAAGGAAAGAAATATTAATTACAATCTGATTACAAGGACCTAGAAAAGGTAACTAAATAATCACAAGAAGTCAACTCTCCAACAGACTCTTCTATACTTATGTTTTTATATGCTTCTACCATATTACTTTGATCAATTATTGTAATACCTCTTTTGAAAAATGTTATGCTAAGATTCATAAATAAAAAAACCTTGCAAACTTTTCAAAAAGTTTAATCCTAAAATAAATGGGTATGATCCTACTGGTGAAACAAATGTTAGTGGCTAATTGGTTTTTCAGAAACTTTCTTTCTTCTCTCAAGGTTTCTAAATTTTGATATGTTGCTCTTTTTGCTTCTAAAACTTTATGTTGCACTTCTGTATTATTATATTTACTAATAAATGAAGGATGTTCAAGATAACAAAGATAAAACTTCTGCTTCTTCAAAGTCTTGCTAATTCTTTTGGATATATATGCTAGTCTTCTCTTTATGCTAGTTATAGTTGGGTGTCTAGGACAATAAATACCTGGTGGTTGTGGTTGGCAAGGTCTACAGGGACAATAATATCTGTTGTTCATACAAAATAAACAAGTGTGATATCAGTTGTATTAATGACTTTTGTCCTCAATGTAATTTACTATTATAATTATACTATTAAAATGCTAAACTTGGATCTGATACTAGATTCGGAAAGCAGGCCCGGTTAAATAGTCGGATGACCATTATAACAACTAGACATAAAATCTTGCACATGGAACTCGACATGTTTCAGCATGACGGCCACTCACAGTACAAGTATAAGGCCTTAACAGCTGAACTCAGAGGTACGAAGAACTCAGAGGTACCCTGGTTAATGTCCAATTATTTGTATGGCAAGCATTCAACTATAACAGAGTGCTCGAACAAATTATGATCGTTAGTTTAGCAGGTTAATAATATAACTACAATAGTGTTTCCCTGTTTTGGACTAGAAGCCTAATTAAACAAACACACTAAGGAAAGAAAACAAAACTAAAAGAAAAGAAAGCTTACTTAAGACTTGAAGATGACTTGAATATGTACACTTGAACTTTTATTGATATACAGAATGTTTACAAAGAGAAATGTTTACAAAGGATATGTTTACAAAGAAGTGTTTACAAAAGATGCTATGAAGGTTTTGGATGCTTGAAGATGGTGTGAGTATATGGTGAGAGTAGGATGTTCAGGTGTTGAGATGTTGAGGTGTTGTGTGTGTTTACAGTGAATGGATTTCCTCTTATATAGACTGAATGAGGATACAACGGTATAAAATAATTTTTACAAATGATTGGTGTGGACATCTCCTTGGTACTTGTCACTTTGCTTTTATGTCACTTTGCTTTTACTGTTGCTGAAAATGTCAGCACTATTTCTGAAACGTGGTCTATCTTTTGCTTTGGTAAATGCATGTGAACTTGCTTGTCTCCTTTTACTTTGCATGTGATGAAAAGCATGTGACTTCTGATGGGTGTTGGGGATTGTGATACTTTTGCTTTTTTCTGTCAAAAGGTTTTCAAGGGCAACATTGCCATTTTTGAAATTATTTGTCCTTATGGTTAAATGGAAGTTTTCTAGGGTGTTTCCATTAGTTTTCCCAATTTCAAACCCTAATTGGCTACTTTCCCTTACATATCAAATTGTCTGAGATTCTTAATTTTAATTACCACAATTAGTTTACACTACCATAAATTACTATTTGCCTAGCGAAAAATATTTCGTCGGGAAAAGTAATTTTATCCGACGAGTTTAAAATTTGATCGGACAAAGAGATTGACATTTAGGTTCTTCTAGAGGCTTTAGTGAGGAGACAATTTCGACAGTCAAATAGTAAATCTATCTACAAGATTTTAGGAGTTTTGATATATTATCTAGGTTTTATTAAATATACTAGTGAGTTGGATAATTTATCATTATGAAAAACGCTACATCTAATACACGTGACACAAATTGTAGAAAAAATGTTTAATAAAAAATCTAAAAAGTTCTAATACATGTGGCACCTCAACCTAAGGGTAGATATTGCATATTTCTTCATGTGGGTCATCCACTTTTATAACATACTCCTATATCACATATCTTGCTGTGAATTACCTCCTCCCCTAGCACAACTTATGTAAAATAAAAAAAATAAAAAAAAATAAAAAAATAAATAAAAAATAATAAAAAAACTAAGCAAGTTAAGGTTCCCGCCTATTGTGAGGCGGGAGTGAAGCTAACCTAGCTAAGTTGCCGCGTATTGGGAGGGCAATGACGTGTCATATTCTCACCAATCATTAATCAACCCTAAAATTCAAACCCTAATTCACTGCAATCAGTTGATGTAACGCATTCCCACATTCGCAGCCATCTTGCAAGAGAACACTCATTTGGCTCACTATCTGCACTTTTGCCCACAAAATTGAAGCGAATATGGTTATTTTTCTTTTCTTTTTCTGTTTAATTTGCATTCAATTCATTACAATGCAAATCACAAATCTTCGATTGATTAATTACCTGTGAAATTTGCTGTGCTTGCGGATTTGGGGTTTTCTCGTGGTGGATTTCGGGTTTAAATGCCGAAGGTTTCTGTTTCATTTTTGAAGTTGTTGAACATTTCAACTTGTAGTTAAGCTCAAGGTTTCATTTCTGTATCTAATTTAAAAAGCTCGCAGCTTTATTTGTTGTTGGCTATGGAAATTATGTTTTGGTAGTGTTGGAATTTGGGCCTATGGGGCGCTCGCAGTTAGCTCGAGCCGCTATGATTGCATCTTCCGACTTGTCATATCTGGACTTAATCGAGTCTGATTGAAGTGCTAGAGTTAGAAGGTTAATTTTATGCCTAAAAGCAGACTCATTTGAAATGGACATTCGTTCATATGTTTGCATCGCTAGGCTCTTACAAGGCTCGTGCGTTGTCATTCTGGTTATAAGTTGCAAGTATTTTAGACTCTTACAAGGCTCATGCTCGTCATTGTGGTAAAAGCAGAATATGATAGTTTATATTTTGCTCATGACTGAATAAGATTTGGGCATTACTTGTCAAAGTGGAAATTTGAACTTTGTTTTCTTCACACATAAATACACCATGTGTCATTGTGTTAGATTAATGACTTATTTGATACTTGATTTTCTTGAAGCGAGGAAAACCATCCGAGTCCTGTTTGAAGAGAAAGATGGAGTTGGATAGAATTAGCAACCTACCAAGTGAGGCAATCGATCAAATTTTGTCATGTTTGCCCATTAAAGAGGCAGCAAAGACAAGTGTTTTATCAAGCAAGTGGAGGTACAAAACGGGTTTGCTTACACATCTCGTGTTTGATAATCAGTGCTTCTCGACTCAAAAGAACATAACCTTTGAGAATATTGTTGATCAAGTACTCTTACTTCATATTGGTCCCATACACAGCTTGAGGTTTTTCCTTCTACCTCCTCTAGCCGCTGCTGCTCTTGATTGATGGATTCTTCATCTGTCAAGAAACTCGATTAACGAGTTCATACTTGAGTTATGGGAAATTGATGTTTGCTACAATTTGCCTTCATGTTTGTTTTCATAGATTTGGTTTGTTTGGAGATACGTAATTGTTTGCTAAAGCCTCCTCCCACCTTCAAAGGCTTCAGGAGTTCGAGAGTCTTTCTATTGGTATTGTTACCATGGCTCAAGACGTGTTTGATAATCTGATTGTTTCACGTCCTCTTCTTGAGAGATTGATTGTGAGCATATGTGATGGTTTTACCCACCTCAATGTTGACGCACCAAATCTCCAATACTTTGCGTTTGGAGGCTCTTTTGAGACTGTTAATCTTGAGAATACGCTAAATCTTGTTGAAGTTGACATTAATTTTTGTGATGAGGACCTTAGATGAATTTCTCACAGCTCTAGCCATTTGGTCAAGTTTCTTGGTCGCCTGCCCTGTATTCAGAGGCTTACAATTCAGAATAGCTTTTTAGAGGTAATGGATTATTCTTTTACACATGGAAATGGGTATTTGAACATATTCATTGATTCTGCTGCTTTCTGCATCCGATGTGCTGCAATATTTGTCTATTGGTGCCTTGCCCCAAAAGCTGCCCCAGCCTTGTCTATATCTGAGGTTTCTTTCTATAACCATTGACTTCCGCTATCTGAATGAAGTTTTAACTGCTCATTGCCTTCTAAGAAGCTCCCCTGCTCTACAAGTACTCGAAGTTCAAGTGAGTTTTGTTCTCTTGATCCATGCTATATAAGTATATTCTTTTGCTGTATTAAAAATTGCAAACCAACTTTAGCGCATAAGTTTCTGTTTGGAGATACGTTTTTTTTCACATTTTTAAGATTCTGATGCTACAGATGGTTATTAGGCCTGTGGTTATGGCATGGCTGATGAGCAAGAAGTGAAGTCTTGGTTTGATGACAACCAGAACTTCCAATTTAGCCAACTGAAACGTGTGAAAATAACCGGACTTTCTGATTCCAAAACTGAACTAGATTTCATCAGATCTCTGCTCTTAACTTCACCAGTGCTCGATAGGATGACTGTGAAGCCGTCTTCTGTCAATAGTTGTTCCAAACTTGTGAAGGAGTTGCTCCAGTTCAGGCATGCCTCCGCTCACGCCGAGATAATGTACTTGGGACCATGATTCATCAATGAATTTCAGTAGCTGACGGAACTTGCTCGCAGAAATGAAAGTGGTTTGCTCCTAGTCTTTAATTTTTAACAAGTATGTTTGTCTGTTATCCTCAACAATTGCTCACGGTGGAAATTATATTTGTTGAATTGAACCAGAGTTTGAAGATGGCTGCAAGAATCTAGTCAAATAAGGAATGGTATGGCATAAGGACAAATGTTTTGAGATGATTGTCACACTTTGACGGTGTTTTATTAACCAATGTGTTATAATATTAGTGAACTACAAAGTTTATATTTTACGAGTATGCACACATATGGGTCTCACATGTCCAATTCTAAACATATTTATGATCAATCTAAACAACACAATATGCAGGTTTATGTATCAAATGTAAATTAAGGTACAAATTTAGGGCCAATTGTGCGTTTCATTGTGGGTCATATGTTCGATCACATAATAAAATTGACAAAAAATTCAAATAATGGTCCATGTTTTGTTAAATTCAAAGATCTCAATTAACGGACTTTTAGTTCATGAAACAAATCTTAACTAAGGTCACTGCTGAGAAACAAATGTTAAATTTTACTTTAAGCTTTTATCCCTTCTCCGACGTCCGACCTATTGCAAATGATTTTTAACTTAAGTGGTTTTTTTTTATTTTTTTATTTTTTGGGTTAAATGATAAATTTTGTTAGATTAGGTGTTAAATTAGCCATCAACGGGGTTTGAACTCATGTCATCATACAAAAACGCAACTTCTTTCCAGCACCGTAGTAAAATGTCACTTGCTAACTTAAGTGGTTTAACTCAAGAATGTTTATCTGTGCATTCAATTACAGTTCTTCAGATAGTGCCACTTGTAAAAAAAATAGGTTTTTTTTAGCCAAAATAGTCTTTGAGATTTGCGTAACTTCTCATTTTGGTCTTTGAGATTTGAAATCAATAGAATTGGTTCCTGAGTTTGTTCACAATCAATTATTTTGGTCCATTTTTGAAAAATCTTAATATAATAAGGATAAAATGACAAAAATACCCTTAATTTTTGTCAAATCAATTTTGGCCTATTGTTTATTATATTGAGGGTAATTTTGTCGGATCCTTATTTAACATAATTTTTCACTGAAGCACAAAAATGATTTATGATGGACAATCTTAGGGACCACTTCTATTGAGTTCAAATCTCATAGACCAAAATGAGGAGTTAGGCAAATCTGATGGACCATTTTGGCTAAAAAGCCAAAAACATGTAAAGACAATTTTTTTTGGAACCGTAAAGCCTTCAACAAAAACGTTGTATAAATTTTTTTAACCAAAATGATTTGTAAGTTTATCATAACTTCTCACTTTGATCTTTGATAATGAAAATGATAGGAGTGATCCTGAAGTTTATCCTGAAGTTTATCCACCGTCAACCATCTTAGTACTTCTGTGAAAAATTTTCGTTAAAGGGAAAAGAAGTACAGGGGTTGATTGAACAAAAATACGCTCAATTTAACGACGATTTTTTACTGAATGATCAACATGATTGACGCTAAACTACTTCTATCAATTTTCAATCTCAAGAACTAAAGTCAAGAGTTAGGTCAATCTCATGAATGTTTTGATTAAAATAATGATCTTCTGGTGTTTGGAAGACGAGGGAATGATTGACAAAAAAAAAAAACGCGACAATGAAATTAAGTTTTGGCAATGTAAGAATAGTGCAACTTAACTATAAGCTCATGCAAGATCTATTTTTCGATCCATGTGGGATTCAATCTCAACATGAAGTTGTATAACATTTCAACTTCTACTTAAAAAGTTGACAGCTTTATCTGTTGTTGGTTATGTTTTTTATTCCCCTTCCGCATATTCGAAGTCTCCGAATTGAGGGTTACTTCTTACAGGTAATGAGTTGTGTGATTTCATTCTATGATCCTTTATATGGCTGTTCGAATTTGAGAATATTCACCTAGTCTGCTGCTTTCTGCATTCTTAATGCTCCAGTATTGGCTGATGGTCCCTTGTCAATGAATCTGCCAAAACCATGTCTTTATCTGAATTTTCTTTTTCTAAGCATTCGCTTCTTCCATCTGGAGGAAGTTTCAACTGCTCAAGCGTTCTAAGAAGCTCCCCTACTCTACAAGAACTAGAAATTGTGATGAGTTTTATTCTATTAATGCGTGCCGTATTCTTTTCTGAAATTGAAAATTTCAATCTAAATCTTGTCTATTAGTTTCTGGTTTGGATTGGAGAGATGTTCTTGTCATACTTTCCAGGTTCTGATGCTATATACACTGTGCAGGCCTACAATGATAACGATGCTGTGCAAGAAAGAAAATAACCGATATTTCTGGTTGCAAAGAAGAACTGGATTTCATCAGATCTCTGCTTTTAACTTCACCTGTGCTCGAGAGGATGACTATGCTTCTATCAATGATAGTTCCAAACTCATGAAAGAGTTGCTCCAGTTCAGGTGTGCCTCCACTCACGCGGACATAATCTACTTGGTACCATGATTCACCAATGAATTTCGGCAGCTGACAGAACTTGCTCGTACAAATGGTGGTGGTTTGTTACTAGTTTTTTTATTATATATGTATGTCCAATTTAAATGAACAGTTTCAGATTGGCAATTATCTTTGTGGAGACTAGTTGTGAGCATCTGCTGAACTGATTCAGAACATGTTATATAAAATGGTTTATGAATTGAGTTCGCGGACATTCACATTGTATTTTTTGATCCATGTCTTATAGTATAAGAAGAGAATGCTTTGAATGATATTATATTCTTCTAAATAAGAGGTACTTATAGATTTACAACCCTAACATAAAAGGAAAGAAGACTAATTACAAGTGATTACATGAGAATACACGGGATTACAATCAATTAGGGATTCTACCTAAAAATACAAAAGTCAACACTCCCCCTCAAGTTGGTGCATATATGTCTCTCATACCCAACTTGTGTAAGAAACTTGAAAACTTGTGACTTGAAACAGCTTTTGTGAGGATATCTGCCAACTGATCTTCTGTTCTTATCGCCGGTACTTCAATTATTTTCCCTTCCAATTTTTCTTTGATGAAGAACCGGTCAACTTCAACATGCTTTGTTCTATCATGTTGTATCGGATTATGTGCTATGTCATGGGCAGCTTTATTATCACAAAATAATTTCATGGGTTGATCATGTTGTATACCCAAATCGCTTAACAGAAGCTTAAGCCATAGAATTTCACAAATTCCCAAAGCCATACCTCTGTATTCGGCTTCTGCACTGGAACGGGCAACCACATTCTGTTTCTTACTTCTCCATGTAACCAAGTTTCCCCCAACAAACGTAAAGTAACCCGATGTTGAGCGCCTATCGTCAATTGAACTTGCCCAGTCTGCATCAGTATAACCTTCAACACTAAAGTGATTATTCTTTTTAAACAAAATTCCTTTGCCCGGACTTCCCTTCAAATATCGCAATATTCTTATCACGGCATTCATATGTTGTTCTCCAGGATCATGCATGTATTGACTTACTACACTCAAGGCATAAGCAAGGTCCGGTCTTGTGTGTGCCAAATTCATCAAACGGCCTACTAACCTTTGGTATCTTCCTTTGTCAACTGGTACTTGATTAGGATCAACACTAAGTTTCAATCCTTCTTCTAATGGTGTAGCTACTGGCTGACAAGCTGACATGCCAGTTTCGTGCAACAAATCAATAATATACTTCCTCTGAGACAAGAAAATTCCAGAACTGCTTCTCGACACCTCAATCCCTAAAAAATATTTCAGGAATCCAAGGTCCTTCATTTCAAATTCTGTAGATAGGTATTTTTGCAAGGCCTCACGTTCTTCCGGATCATTACCTGTTACCACCATATCGTCTACATACACAATAAGTGCAGTAAGCTTCCCATTTTGTCTTTTTAGGATAAAAGTATGATCGGAGTTACTTTGTCTGTAACCAAATACTCTCATCGATTTTGTGAATCTTCCAAACCATGCTCGAGGGGATTGCTTCAAGCCATACAAGGATTTCTTCAACCTACACACCTTTCTTTTGTATTTATCTGGAGCATTACATCCAGGTGGAAGATCCATATAAATCTCTTCTGTCAAATCTCCATGCAAGAAGGCATTCTTCACATCAAACTGCTGTAAAGGCCAATCAAGATTTGCAGCCAAGGACAACAAAACACTAACGGTGTTGATCTTGGCCACAGGAGCAAATGTATCTGTATAGTCAATTCCATATTTTTGAGTGTATCCTTTTGCTACCAGTCTTGCCTTGAAGCGATCCACCGTCCCATCAGCTTTATACTTCACAGTATAAACCCATTTACATCCCACAGGTTTCTTATCAGCTGGCAAGTCTGTGATCTCCCAGGTAGCATTCTTCTTCAAAGACTTTAACTCTTCATTCATTGCTGCTTGCCAACGTGGACCAGCTAAAGCCTCCTGCACACTGTTAGGAATATATACAGTAGATAATTGATACACAAATGACTTCTTTGATTCTGACAGGTGATTGGTAGACACATAATTAGTTAATGGGTATAACACATTGGATTCAGGGTTGGGCTTATTCATTGGATACCTAGTTTTGCATTTAGGGTCAGCTTCATAAGTAGGTTTAGGAATACCTCGGTTTACACGGTCAGGGAGGCGACATGGCGGTGGTGCATCCGGGATCGAAGGCGATTGATTATGGTTATTGGGGCTTAAGAGCGGTGAGATCGATTGTGAGGTAGTTGGCGACACAAGGTTATCCGCTGGTGAGGAAACTGACAGTGAGCTGTCAGGCGGAGATGAAGGCTGTGAGTTATCTGGTGTAGTCAACTCGTTACTTTCAAAGTTTGCGAGATTGTTTCCATGTGAATAATCACCACTTGTCTCCAAGATATTACCACTTACCTCCAATTCATTCATATTATTATTTTCTTGTGAATGATCACCACTTAAATCCAAATCATTCATACTATCTGTCTCAGGAATAGTATAGTCAAGAGTTTGAACTTCTGTCTGATTCTCCCCCTGAAGTGAAGACTCGGGACTGGCAAAGTACATATCATTCTCATGAAAGGCAACATCTATAGTGACAAACAACTTTTTCGTCGGAGGGTGATAACAACGATATCCCTTCTGATTTGAGGCATACCCCACAAACACACACCGTAAGGCCCGAGGTTCAAGCTTACTCCTCTGTTGTTTATGAAGATGAGCGAAGGCCACACAGCCAAACACATGAGGTGGAAGATTGGGGACCGCAGGAGCATCAACGTGTGAAGAGAGAGCCTGAAGTGGCGTTTGAAAATCAACGGATCGGGATGGAACACGATTAATGAGATACGCAGCTGAGGTGAGGGCTTCTCCCCAATAAGATAATGGGAGATGAGCCTCGAGCAAAGAAGCACGAACAACCTCCAAAAGATGACCGTTCTTGCGTTCTGTAACCCCATTTTGTTGTGGAGTATATGGACATGTGGTTTGATGAACAATGCCATGATGATCAAGAAAGGCACGAAGGTCAGAGTTAACATATTCACCGCCATTATCACTCATGAGAACCTGTATGTGGGACTTATATTGTACTTGTACCATTTTATAAAACTTCTGAAACAAAGAAGGAAGTTCACTTTTGGACTTCATCAAACATACCCAAGTCATACGTGTGCAATCATCAATAAAAGTAACGAACCAATGAGCACCACCAAGCATAGCAGTTTTAGATGGCCCCCAAACATCAGAATGAATGATCATAAATGGAACAGAACTTTTATTCATACTGAACGGAAATGAAATACGATGACTTTTAGCCATTTCACAAACACCACATTTAAAGCTAGAAACGTCATGCTTAACAAATAGGCTAGGAAACAACCTTCGTAAATAGCCGAAAGAAGCATGTCCAAGTCGACGATGCCACAACCAAACCTCCGAAGCTTTATCCCTTTCCCCATGAGATCCTTCCATGGCAAGAGCTTGAGTCAAATTTCGAGAACTGTTCGATGTCAGCTCCATGTAGTAGAGCTTTCCCATCCGAATACCATAACCAATCGTCTTCCGAGTCCGAATGTCCTTAAAAACACAAAAGAAAGGCCAAAAAATAACAAGGCAATGTAGGGCGACAGTTATTTGAGCAACATATAATAAATTATAGTCAAGGGAAGGAACAACAAGTACGGAGTCAAGATTCAGGGTATCAAAGAGGGAGACATCGCCGTCCCCAATGATGGGGACAACATTACCATTGGCAACACTAACTATAGTATTGGTGGATGGTTTTAGGGTTTGGACCTGTCTAGAATCACAAGTCATATGTTCAGTAGCACCGGAATCAATTATCCATGTATTATTCGTAACAGATGCAGAAACTGTTAAAGCCTTACCATCGTTGTCTGTATGTTCAGAAGCTACCTTAGCTTTGGCAATCAGTTCACGAGTCTGAGTCACCATTGTTCTGGATGAGTTCGCTGCAATGTGTATGGATTATTGGTAACGTCCAAACTTCCAACCAAAGGTCCTGTAAGACAATGACCAAAAAACCAACAAATTTCTTTTTTTCCTTATTTTGTCTTTTTTCTCTTTCTTTACTTCTTCACCCGTCCTTCGCACCTTTTTTTTTTTTTTTTTTTTTTTTTAATTGAAAAAAAACAAGAATCCCTTTTCTCTTTCTTCTTCCCGTAATAGCACATCAACACTTTTTCCTTATTCTTTTCGCAATAGCACACTTTTTTCTGCTGTTCTTCAAAATAGCAGCAAGTGGGTCAAGGAGTCTGGCCACAGAAAATAGATTCGCGGTTGAAATATTATGGTGCAGATGAAACCGACAGTTAAAAGTCGTGGTTCAAGGCAATGGCGATTTGGGTCTGCCCGGAATCTGGGACAAACTTCAGGCAGCGGGTTAAATTTCGGTTCGTGGTGGTGGACACAAGGAGTGGCTCGATGAACTCGGATCAGCAACGACGACATCGCTCGCTGATCGGACGGCGCGCTGCACAACTGGATATGCGGCTGGTAGTACTGGGTTCTCGTGTCAGCAACGACGGCGTCGCTCGCTGATCGGATGGCGCAACACAACTGGCTGTGCGGCTGGTGATTTTGTTTCTGTGCACAACGCACTGCTTCTCCTTTTTTTTCTTACCTAGCTCTGATACCAAGAAGAGAATGCTTTGAATGATATTATATTCTTCTCAATAAGAGGTACTTATAGATTTACAACCCTAACATTAAAGGAAAGAAGACTAATTACAAGTGATTACATGAGAATACACGGGATTACAATCAATTAGGGATTCTACCTAAAAATACAAAAGTCAACAATATAGATCTACTGATTGTTTACATTTCATGGACCTATGATGTAATAATAAGAAGTGAATACACATGTTATAAATACGTGTAAATTGGTAACACCATGTGACGGTGTGGTGGTAACACCATGTGATGGTGCGGTGGTCGCACTACAGAGAGTATTTATGCAGACAGTAAGGCTAAATAACTCTTATTTCCATGTTAAATATGGTTTGTTAACTAATTTGTTTATGAGTCATAATTTATACTCTGTAAGGTAGGATGACAAATTAGGTGTGCCAATAGCGTTTTTCATTTTTATTGCCAAATAAATTTTTTATGGGTTAAACAGGTCTGCGAATAATAAGAACCTTATTCAACCTTCAACGCATGGCACATAAACTCTGATGTATTATTACTCAACAATATACTTTTCTTATCATCACCTGCCTTGGACATTTAGTCTGCTATATATATCCATTTCAGACTTGCAGGCTAAGTTCTACAATCAATAACCATCCTAACTAACCCTCCCATCCAATGACAAGTGTCAAACATCTAATAAGGGTTCCATGAGCTAACAGAATATATACATACCTTTTAATTTGGATAAACCTCCTTAATATCCTGTCATTACCCCGCCCATAGAAACAGACCTTGTCCTCAAGGTTGAAAACTAGATAATCGACGTTTGAAATTTTCATATGCTTCCCAAGTTGCATCCTCCTTAGAATGATTTTTCCAATGAACAAGGACTTCAGGAATCTGAGAGTTGGCCTTAGTGGCCATCCGATGCTAATGAAGTTGCTTGTAACAAACCTTCATCAGTGACATCAGGAAGTATAGTAGTAAGGGCCACACCCACCCCCAATTGCTTCTTCACATAGGACACATGAAAAACATGATGTAATTTGGAGTGAGCTGGAAGTTTGATTTTGTAAGCTACTGTCCTAATCTTTTCCAACACCGCAAAAGCCCCATAAAACTTTGGTTGTAGCTTGTGAAATGAATGACAAGCCAAGGACTGGTGTTGGTAAGGAACAAGTCAGAGGTAAACCATATCACCAACTTCAAAAGTTCGTTCAGTATGATGTTTATCTGCTTGTTGCTTCATCCGCACCTGAGCAGCTTTCAAATTAGTCTTAAATTAAGATAAAATCTGTGATCGGGTTTGCAAACACCTATCGACCATATCCAGTTTGGTGGTGCTCGATTCATATGTTGGAACCGCAGAAGGAAGTTGATCATATACAATTTCATATGGTGTAAGATTTGAAAATGAGTGATAGGAGGTATTGTAACTCCATTCAGCCCATGATAACCACTGGAGCCACTTCCTTGGTTGAAGGCTGCAAAAGCAGCGCATATATGCTTCTAGACATCGGTTGACTACCTCGGCTAAGCCATCCAATTGAGGATGATACCCTGAACTTAGACACAGCTTAGATCTCTGCAATGTGAAGAATTCATTCCAGAAAGCGCTGAGAAATATAGGGTCTCGGTCACTAACAATTGTTGCCGTCATACCATGTAGCTTGAAAATGTGATCTACAAAAATTAAGCAATTGAATGGGCTATGTAGGTATGAGACTTCACCATAAAATGTACATATTTAGAGAACCGATCAACAACTACAAAAGTAATAGTCTTCCCTTTGCAAGGTGGCAACCCAACAATAAAATTCATGGAAATGTCTATCCAAACAGTTTGAGGGATTGGCAGTGGGTTTAATAGGCCTGGAGAAGACAAAGTTTCATATTTATTTTGTTGACACACCTGACATTCAGCAACCATTCTTCTAATGTCAACCTTCGTGCCTTGCCAATAAAAAGAGCAAGAGATTCTTTTATAAGTCTTTAGAAACCCGAAGTGTCTCACCATCAAAGTACTATGATGTTCATGAAATATCTTATCCCTCCAATTGGTAGTCGGACTCAACACAATTATGCTCGTATGCTTAAGAAAACCATTACCATAATGGCAGGTAGAGGAAGATGTATAAGCATCACTATTCAAAACAGATGACTCTTTGAGTTTCAAAATAATCCAAGGCTCCTGCTCCAAGTGTCGGCGCAAGTCGTCTAACCAACCCATATAAGGATAGGAAATAGCACATAATTGAGCCTCTAAATGCAGTCGAAATAGTGCATCAACATCTTGATTTTCAATGCCTGTTTGTACTGGATTTCGTAATCAAATCCCAAAAGTATAGAAATCCATTTTTGTTGGAATGGAGTATGGGCCTTATTTTGCAAAAAAAAAAAAAAAAAAAAAAAAAAAAAAAAATCCAAACTATGATGGTCTGTTCGTATAACAAAGTGGTTGCCCTGAAGATAAGTTTTCCATTTCTTAATAGCATGAACGATTGCAAGCATTTCCCTTTCATAAGCTGATATAGCTTGGGATCGAGGCCCAAGAACTTTGCTTGTAAAAGTTATAGGTCTGCCTTCTTGTTGTAGAACAGCCCCAATGCTTATGTTAGATGCATCTGTCTCAATAACAAATGTCTTCGACAAATCTGGAAGAGCTAGAACTATTGGAGATAACATCACTTCTTTAAGCTTATTAAAAAGCAGCCGTAGCCTCTGAATTCCAGTGGAAGGCATCCTTTTTTGTTAAGGAAGTTAAGGGTCCACAAATTCTTCCATACCCTGGTATAAACTTGCGGTAATACCCAGTCAGACCCAAAAATCCCCGCAAAGCTTTAACTAAAGCAGGTAAGGGCCAATCTTGAATGACTCGGAGTTTCGAAGGATTCACTGCAACTCCGTTTCAAGATACCACATGTCCCAAGTACTCAGTCTATGATTTACCAAAATCACATTTTGATTTCTTCACAAACAACTTATATTGCTGCAATAATTGTACTGAAATGTACAAATCATCCTCCCAAGTAGAACTGTAAATCAAAATATCATAAAAAAATACAAGAACAAAGTGACGCAAAAAAGGTCGAAAGAGTTCATTCATTAAGCTTTGAAAGGTTGGTGGAGCATTTGTGAGTCCAAATGACATCACAAGGAACTCATAATGTCCATTATGAGTTCGGAAGGCTATATTTTCTATATCTCTAGGGTGAACTCGAATATGATGATAACCGGCCCTTAAATCCAATTTGGAAAAGAACTAAGCACCACCCCATAGTTTATCCAACAATTCATCAATTATGGGAATAGGATATTTATCATTGATAGTCAACAAATTCAAGGCTCGATAGTCCATACACATCCTCCAATTATTATCCTTCTTCCGAACCAACAAAACAGGGGAAGAGAAAGGACTATTACTGGCTTGGATAAAACCAGAATCTAATAACTCCGTAACACATTTCTCGATCTTAGACTTCTGCATAGGATTGTACCGATAAAGCCTTGCACTAGGTGGTTTACTTCCTTCCAACAGTGGGATCTTATGGTCATGAGACCATGATGGAGGTAAGGTGGTAGGTGACTGAAATACTGATTCAAATTGAGACGATAAACCATCCAGTTCAGCTTGTTGAATGTTAGATAAATCTCCCATTATAGTCACTTCAGCATCTGGAGCAATCTGGAGCAATAAGAAACAAGACCACTCCAAAAGAACCTTGATTCAGTAGCCGTTCTACTTGACAAGCTGTTACTAACCTTGGTGTAGGGGAAGAAGAACTATATAAGCAATAATGCCATTGGCCTAAGGTAAATTCCATCTTCAATTTCTCGAAATCCCAGAGAATGGGTCCCAAAGTTCCCAGCCATTGAGCGCCCAAGACAACATCACAACCCCCTAATTGCAAAACATACAAATCTGAGATGTATTCATAGTCTTAAATATTAATTTTGACCTGAGAACAACACCTCATAATGGTAATTGTACCACCATTGGCAATCATCACATCAAACTTCTTAAGTGGATCTATTCTCCAACCCATCTTCTTGGCTAAAGCAGAGTTGATGAAATTGTGAGAACTGCTCGAGTAAAAAAGAATCACTGCAGGACAATGTTTAATCGACCCTAGGACCTTCATAGTTGGAATACTATCAGGAGAAGAGACACCATACACAACACAGACAGTAATACGAGCATTCGATAATTCATCATCCTCATCTAACACAGGATCAACACCAAGAACCTCTTCAGATCTATCAGACAAATCAAGTAGTAAAAGTTGCTGATTTTGGCAAACATGCCCTTTAAACCATTTCACAGGACAATAATCACAAAGAGCCTTTTTCTTGTGTTCTCTAATTTCCTCAAATCTTATCTTTTTAACATTGCTCAGCTTAGGAAGATTAACAGAAGAATTGGGAGTACCTAGATCCAGATAGGTTGGTGTAGCCTTATTGCCAACCGAATTATGCCAAGAAAAATTTGGGGCTTTTGAGAAGGACTGGATCTTAGAATCAGCAAGCTTGGCATCGATTTGTAAGGCAAGTGCCTAAGCCTCATAAACATCCAATGACCGTAGAAGCTTCACATCATGACGGAGCTCCGGCTTCAATCCCCCGATGAAACAACTTTTAAGCATTGCTGAAGTAATCTCATGGGTTATATTGGCCAAACGCCTAAACTCTGTGATATAATCCCTTACCAATCCAATTTGTTTCAATTGAACCAAAGCTTCCGAGAAATTCTCAAACTCTGAAGAGCCGAACTCTCGACAGAAAATCTTAACAAAATCAGGCCAACAGTGAAAATTCTTGAGACAATTCCACCGCTAAAACCATTGAAGGGCTTCACGATCAAGATGAAAGGACGCCAATTGAACCTTACGATCATTGGCGACCGAGAAATAGTCAAAAAAATGTTCCACTTTGTACACCCAAGCTAAGGGATCGTCACCATCAACAAATCTTGGAAAGTCAAGCTTTATTGGCGGTTGGCGAAACTGAATTTGAGAATCTTGATGGCGGAATCGAGGATCTTGACGTTGGAATTGAAGATTGGGATCAAGATTCTGATCACTGAAAGTTTCGCCTGAATCAATGGGATTACCCCCCTCCAAAATTCCGACTGACCCACACGATCGCGACCCTGTTCTTCACTATTGCAGAACAAGATTCGATCAACGAAAAATGGGTATCCATTGACGCCATGAATTTGGACATCTGGTCTGCGAGATTCTGGACTGACTTTTCTATTCTGGAGTTCGAAGCTTCAAGGTTAGTGACGCAAGCATCCATCTTTGTGGCATGAGTGGTTGCTCTCGGCATACGCAAGGGAAACATGGGATCGTACAGTTGGCTGATACCAATAATAAGAACCTAGTTCAACCTTCAACGCATGGCACATAAACTCTGATGTATTATTACTCAACAATATACTTTTCTCATCATCACCTGCCTTGCACATTTAGTCTGCTATATATATCCATTTCAGACTTGCAGGCTAAGTTCTACAATTAATAACCATCCTAACTAACCCTCTCATCCAATGACAAGTGTCAAACATTTAATAAGGGTTCCATGAGCTAATACAATATACACATACCTCTTAATTTGGATAACCCTCCTTAGTATCCTATCAGCGAATCTAAATGTATTTTAATGTATTTAGTGAATCTTAATTTTCATGAAGCAAGGAAATCCATCTGAGTCCTCTTCGAAAAGAAAGATGGAGTTGGCGATTTAGCAACTTATTAAGTGATGTTATAGACCAATTTTTGTCATGTTTGCCCATGAAGGAGGCATGGAAGACAAGTGTTTTATCAAGCAATTGGAGGTACAAAACGGCAACACTTCCACATCTTGTGTTTGATAATCAGTGTTTTCCAACTAAACCCATTGTAACCTTTGAGCACTTGTTGATCAAGTACTCGAACTTCACGTTGGCCCCATACATACATTCAAGATTGTCCATCAAGGTCCTATAGCCACTGGTCCAGTTGTTAGATGGATTCTTCATCAATCTAGAAGTGCTATCAAGGAGTTTGCTCCTGAAGTTTGGAGATAGAACCTCTACGAGATGCCATCATGTTTGTTTTCTTGTCAAGATTTGGTGATTTCGAGGATATATAATTTTTGCTTAAGCCTCATTCGACATTCAAAGGATTCAAGAGTTTGAAGAGCCTTTATCTTCATGAAGTGACCATTGCCGAAGATGCATTGGAAAATCTGATTGCTTGATGTCCTCTGCTTGAGAGATTAATTTTGAGATCATGTAGCGGACTTACCCACCTCAAGTTAATGCACCAAACCTCCAAAAAATTTTACTTTGTACACTATTTTGGAGATTTAAATCTCGAGAATATGTTAAAACTTGTTCAAGTTTGCATTGATTTAGACAGTGATTCCTTTAGATTGGTTCCTATCAGTTTTAGTCCTTCGGTAAAGTTTTTTGTTCACCTGCCACTTGTTCGAGGGACCACAACTCAGAATGACTTTAGAGGTACATCGATTGTGTGGTTTCATACTTTAAATTCATGATCATTTACGTGCCCATGGAAATGTGAGTGTAGTTATTGAGTCTGCTGCTTTTTGCTCCAGTATTTGGCTCTAGGCCTCTCCTGTTGGTATTCAGTCCATCTTCATCACTAATAAAACTTGAATAAAAGTGAAAAAGATAGAGATCTTTTATGAGAAAGGAACAGCAGCTTGCTGCAGAGAATAAGAAAACAGAGACAGAGAGGTTTCAGCAAAAACAGAGTTTAGCTATTTTCCACAGAGATGTTATAACTTACAGCACATGGTCGACTTATAAAGTGAACAGTCAGCCCATTTCAACAGATCTAAGCCATACAGGTGGCAATAGATCAGGTTCCAGCAACACTTTATATTACATAAACTGTTTAAGTAAAGCATTAACTTTAACACTCCCTCTTAATGCTTTGCTGCTTCACTCCCAAAAGTTCTCTTAGGTAGATAAATCTATCCTTTGGTAATGCCTTGGTGAAGATATGAACAACTTGATCTTCTGTCCTACAGTAGACCACATCCACTTCCTTGTCTTCCATAGCACCTCTGATGTAGTGATGTTTCAGAGCTATATGTTTTGATTTACCATGACAGACAGGACTCTTGCTCATGGCAATAGTTAACTTGTTGTCACAAAGGATAGGAGTTGCTGATTCTTGTTCTCACCAAAGTCTTGCATAATTCTTCTCAGCCACACTGCTTGAGAAGTTGCAATTGAAGCCGACACATACTCAGCCTTTGCCGTTGATAGTGCAACTGATTTATGCTTCTTAGATGCCCAAGAGAATACACCAGTCCCCAACGTAAAAGTATAGCCAGATGTGCTCTTCAAGTCATCCACACTACCTCCCCAATCACTGTCACAGAACCCATACAATTTTGGCTCAACATTCCTTTCATACATAATACCAAAGTCAAGTGTACCTTGTATGTATCTTAGGATCCTCTTTGCAGCTCCATAGTGAATGCAAGTAGGCTTGTGCATAAATCTGGACAACAAGCTTGTAGCATACATAATATCGGGTCTAGTCGCTGTCAAATACAACAAACTCCCAACTAGGCTTCTATACACAGATTCATCAGTATCACCACTACCATCTTCTCTTTGAAACTTTTCATTCACAACTAGAGGTGTTGCAACATGCTTGCAACCAACCATTTTGAATTTTTCTAGAAGTGTTTTTGCATATTTCTTTTGAGTAATAAAGATACCATCATTTGATTGAATGATACTAATTCCCAAAAAATAATGCAACATGCCTAGATCACTCATCTCATATTTCCTCATCATGTCATTCTTGAAATTCAAGATCATTTTATCACTACTTCCAGTATAAACCAAATCATCAACATATAAGGAAACGATAAAGATATCTGAAATACCTTCGGTTTTGACATAAAAGGCAGGTTCATTCTCACTTCTTTGAAATCGCCTTTCATTGAAATATGAGTCAATCTCTCCATACCATGCTCTCGGAGCTTGTTTCAGGCCATAAAGTGCCTTCTTAAGCTTGTACACCTTGTGCTCTTGTCCTCTAAGAACAAATCCTTGAGGTTGATCAACAAACACCTTTTCTTTTAGGACTCCATTTAGGAAAGCGGACTTGACGTCAAGTTGGTGTGGAAACCACCCCTTCTGAGCAGCTACAGAAATAAGGCCTCTGATTGTTTCATGCCTAGCTACTGGTGCAAAAGTTTCTTGGAAATCAATCTCGGGTTTCTGAGAATAACCTTTTGCTACCAATCTAGCTTTGTTCCTTTGAACGGAACCATCTTGATTGAGCTTAGTCTTATAAATCCATTTCACTCTAATGACGGAGTTGTCACAAGGTCTGTCCACTAGTTCCCATGTCTTGTTTTTCACAATGACATTGATCTCCTCTTGCATTGCAATCTTCCATGTATCTTCTTTCACTGCATCATCAAAGTTTTCTGGTTCTACAACACATAAATTGCAGCTTTCATAGACTTCATTTAAGCTCCTTAACCGAACTGGCGTTGAACTTGGACTCGAAGGTGTGGAAGAGTGAACTTGAGGACTGTTTTCAAGTGACAATTGTGGAATTTCCAGCTCAATTTCCTCTTCAGTTTGCTGATTTTCTTCTTCAATTCTGATTAGTGCAGATTCCTCTTGGATGGTTGCTTGATTCCAATCCCACGAAGATTTCTCACTAAAGAGAACATCTCTACAAACCACAACTTTCTTCTTCTTTAAATTGTAGAGTTTGTATCCTTTTGTGTGTGAAGCATAGCCTACGAAAATGCATCTTTCACTTGACTCATCAAGTTTTTGTCTTAATTATTTTGGAACATAAGCAAAGCAGATTGACCCAAACACTCTCAAGTGATTCACGGAAGGCTTTCTTCCACTCCATGCCTCAAATGGTGTCTTGCCTTCAACCGCCACTGTCGGATGCCTATTCATCAAGTAGACCACTGTATTAACTGCCTCACCCCACAAATATTGAGGCATTCCCTTGTCATGCAACATTGCCTTAGCCATTTCGACTATGGTTCTGTTTTTTCGCTCGGCTACTCCATTTTGTTGTGGAGTGTAGCTGACAGTAAGCTGCCTTTCCAAGCCAATATCTTGAGAAAACTTATCAAATTCTGTGGATGTGTACTCTCCTCCTCTGTCACTTCTAAGAACTTTGATTAGATAACCAGATTGTCGCTCGACCATAGCTTGAAACTTCTTGAAGATTGAGAACACTTCTGATTTCTGTCTTAGAAAATATACCCAAGTCATTCTGGAATAATCATCCACAAAGATTAGGAAATACTTGTTTCCCACTTGAGTAGAGGTCTTCTTGGGTCCGCAAACATCTGTATGAATCAATTCCAATGGAGCTTTTGCTCTCCAAGCTTTACCATGTGGAAATGAATCTCTATGATGCTTCCCAAGTGCACACCCTTCACAGATTTCTTCATTTCCTTGGATACTCAGCAACCCATGCACCATTTCTTTTTCTTGTAGCTTCTTGAGACTTTGAAAATTCAAGTGGCCAAGCCTTTTATGCCATAGCTTTGAATCTTCTTGCACTTCCATCTTGAGTGCAGATTGAGTTGCATACTCAATCGTAAGAGGAAAACTTCTACTCTTCCTCATCTCAATCTTAGCCAAGAGTTGTTCTCGATTCCTTCTATCATATATCTTGCAAGTATTGTCTCCAAAATACAAGTAGTAACCATGCTCAATGAGTTGTCCAAGACTTAGCAAATTTTGCTTCAAATCAGGAACTAACATGACATCCTTGATGAACATCTTTCCATTCTTCGTATGCACGGCAATAGTACATCTTCCCAATGTATCAACAAGCTGCCCATTTCCCATCTTCACTCGGGTTAGGTTTGTAGTGTCAATATTATTGAGAATGTTCTTGTTCGCCGTCATATGATTGCTACAACCGCTGTCCACAAACCAAACTTTAGCTTCTTCTTGGACAGTTGTATCATGACCAACATAAAACATATTGGTCTCTTCACCTTCTGCTTCGGTGTAGTGAGCTAGCTGATTATAGTTGGATGTACAATCCTTTTGCATATGCCCGAATCTGCTACACTTGTGGCATTTCACTTTTCCCTTGAACCAACATTCACCGAAATGAGCTTTGTCACAAATTTTGCACTTCGAAACATACGAACTCTTCTCAACCTTTTTCTTCTCTTCAAAATTACCCTTTCCTTCCCACTTTTTGTTTTTGCCTTTCCAATTCTTGTTGGACTTGGCTTTGCTTTAACTTGAACTAGCTTCAGTTTTTGGATTCACTGTAAGTGTTTCGAAAGCATTTTCTACATCATTGTTGTCATGCCTGGACAGTCTCTGAGCAAAACCTTTGAGTGAACCAATCAATTCTTCAACACTCAAAGTTGACAAATCTTTAGTCTCCTCTATGATTGAAACTATGTTGTCATACTTTCTTGGCAAGCTAATTAGATACTTCTGAACTATTCTCTCATTAGACAAGGTTTCACCATAACTTTTCATTTGATTAATAATCTCAGACAATCTACTCAGGTAATCATCTAGCAATTCATCATCTTTGATTCTTATGTACTCAAAATCTCTTCTCAAAGATTGGAGTTTGACAACCCTTACCTTAGTAGAGCCTCTGTAGACTTTCTCCAGCCCATCCCAAGCTGATTTGGCATTTGTCTCATTCGAGATTCTCGGAAAAATTTCATCTAAGATAGCATTTTGGATGACCCCAAGAGCTTTTGCATCTCTCTTGATGTTTTCCTTCAGTTCCTTTGTCTGAGCCTCTGTCAAAGCCATAGTACTTAGGGGTACCACATAGCCATCTTCAATCAAACTCCACAAATCATGAGATATAAAAATTATTCTCAACTTTGTCCTCCAGAAGTCGTAATTCACTCCACTGAAGATAGAAGTTCGAATCTCTCCACTGCTACTTGAACCAGCCATGAATTTGAAAATTTTGATTCTAGGGTTTCACTTAGAATTTTCCCCCTTTTGAGAATCAAAAAACGCCCCACTCTTTGATCAGTTAGGCTCTGATACCATGTTGGTATTCAGTCCATCTTCATCACTAATAAAACTTGAATAAAAGTGAAAAAGATAGAGATCTTTTATGAGAAAGGAACAGCAGCTTGCTGCAGAGAATAAGAAAACAGAGACAGAGAGGTTTCGGCAAAAACTGAGTTGAGCTATTTTTCACAGAGATGTTATAACTTACAGCACATGGGTCGACTTATAAAGTGAACAGTCAGCCCATTTCAACAGATCTAAGCCATATAGGTGGCAATAGATCAGGTTCCAGCAACACTTTATTACATAAACTGTTTAAGTAAAGCATTAACTTTAACGTCTCCAGCAAAGCTGCCAGAATCCTGTCTATAACTGAATTTTTTTTTTCTATAAGCGTTTACTTCTCCCTTTCGGCACAAGTTTTAACTGCTCAATGCCTTCTGAGAAGACCCCTGCTCTACAAGAACGTGAAATTATGTTGAGTTTTATTATATTGACACATACAATATCTCATGTACTGTATTTAAAATTTGAAACCAACGTTACTTTGCAGGTTTGTGTTGACGAGACTGATGTGCAAGAAGGGATTTCTTGGTTAGATGACTACCAGAACTACCAATTTAGCCAGCTGCGACTTGTGAAAATAACCAACATTTCTGGTTCCAAGACTGAATTAGATTTCATCAGATTTCTGCTTTTAAGTTCAAATGTGCTCGAGAAGATGACTCGAGCCTGCTTCTAGCAAGGGTTCTTCAAAACTTATAAAAGAGTTGCCTAAGCTCAGGCGTGCCTCAGTCCACGCTGAGATAATCTACCTGGGACCATGATTCATCAATGAATTTCAGCAGCCGACAGAACGTACTCGGAGAGATGGTTATTATATATATGTGTTGAGATAAGTTGTGAACATGTTCATCAAGCTTTCATACTCTTTTTTCTTTTTTTCTTTTTTTTTTTCCGGTAATCAGCTTTCATACTATTTTCTTAGGCCTCTGACATATGCTTAACTGATTCGATACTTGTTTTATAGAAGGGTTTATGGATCGATCGATTTGCCGAATTTCTTTCCAGACCAAGATCACAGGATACTGGAAGAGAGTGTGTGTGGATTCTGAGTTGAAGTTGTAAAATAATGGAGGATTTCTGTTTGGGAAGTAAAGCGTTGGGTGCTAGAAACCATTGCACATTTCCTCACACTAGAAAGCTAGTAGCTACCCCATTTTTCATGAGTTAATCAGTAATAAGGTCCATAAACTTTATTGCTCTTATCTGAATGTGATTGGAGTAAGGTGATAATGCTACGGTCTACATGTAAGCAAAATTAATTTATTTAAAAATAATGTCACTTTGCACATGACTACTTGATCTAGCATCATATTGTTTATGTTTTGGTGTGCTTTTATTGTCTGTTTAGAATCATTTTAGTGAGGATGGGTTTGGTTTCAATCAGTCCGGTTTTTTGCTAAAATCGAAATTTCGGTTTAATTTGTTTGGTTCGGTTGTTTTTGGTTTAGTTTTCGATTTGGGTTCAGTTTTTTTTTTCTTTTCATAAAAATTTAAAATAAGTTTTTTTAAATTTGAAAATTCACAAGAAGATGTGGACCGAAATTTCCAAACCGAACAGAAAAAATCCCAAACCGAAAATTCCGAACATTTCGGTGCCCGATCCCTAAATTTCGATACAGGAATCGGTCTCACATTTTCATTTGTTCAGTAATCCCGAACCGAACTGAAATAAAAAAAATATATATATTATTTAATTTTAAATATATATTTGAAATTGTAACCGCTGACAGATTTGGTTGAATCTCAACCGTTGAATCCAAATAAAGCCCTCACTCGGTCACTCACTCTCTCTCGACCTTACCTCGCCGCTCACCCTGCTCTCTCATCCAGTCATCCTCGTAGATTTTCTGTCTGATCTGATATCTCTCTCTCGACTTCTTATCCCTCACTGTGGAGCGGCTGGAGCCTTCCTTCACCACACAGAGCCACGACCACCGCTCTCTCTCGTGTTTCTCTCTCTTAACTTCTCATCCCTTCCTTAGTCCCAGTTTTTTGCCCTATCGCCATATCTGTTACCCCTCTCTCTCTTTTCTCGCCGCCATCCTTCACTTGGCTCTCTCTATGGTATGTGAAGCTTTCATTTGATTTCAATTTTGTTTTTACTTCAACTTCCTGTTTGGTTGCCGAGAAAATGCTAGGAAAATTCAGTTTCTGTCATCCTATATTTTACTTGTCGAGTTTGACGAACATCTTTGTGACACTTACTGTCAATTGTAACGTCAATTTTGTTTCTTTATTATCCTGGGTTTTGAAATTTGAGCCTTTTTTTCATTCTTGTTGAAATTTTAGTTTTGTTTAATTTCATTGTCACATCTCGACCCGGGCCCCCACCACATCCTGGGCTTGACTCCACCATAGCACGATATTGTCCACTTTGGGCACTAACCACGCCCTCACGGTTTTGTTTCTGAGATCTCACGCGAGACTTCCCAGTGGGTCACCCATCATGGGATTGCTCTCGCGCGAACTCGTTTAACTTCGGAGTTCCGATGGAATCCGAAGCCAGTGAGCTCCCAAAAGGCCTCGTGCTATAGGAAGGGCAGCATGTACATATAAGGCACATCACCCCCTCTCCGTTGGTCGATGTGGGATCTCACAATCCACTCCACTTAAGGGGAACCCGGCGTCCTCGTCAGCACACTTTCGGCCAGGGATTGGCTCAGATACAAAATTGTCACATCCCGACCTGGGCCCCCACCACATCCCGGGATCGACTCCGCCGTAGCACGATATTGTCCGCTTTGGGCCCTGACCACGCCCTCACGGTTTTGTTTCTGGGAACTCACACGAGAACTTCCCAGTGGGTCACCCATCATAGGATTGCTCTGGCCCATTCTCGCTTAACTTCGAAGTTCCTACGGAACCGAAGCCAGTGAGCTCCCAAAAAGCCTCGTGCTAGGTAGAGATGGGAATATATATATATATATATATATGGCATAGAGGATCTACTCCCCTGGGCGATATGGGGTCTTACAATCCACACCTCTCAGGGGCCCGATGTCCTCGTCGGCACACTTCCGGCCAGACATCGCCCAGGGGAGTGGATCCTCTATGCCATATATGTATATTCTCATCTGTACCTAGCACGAGGCCTTTTGGGAGCTCATTGGCTTCGGTTCCATAGGAACTTCGAAGTTAAGCGAGAATGGGCCAGAGCAATCCCATGATGGGTGACCCACTGGGAAGTTCTCGTGTGAGTTCCCTGAAACAAAACTGTGAGGGCGTGGTCGGGGCCCAAAGCGGACAATATCGTGCTGCGACGGAGTCGAGCCTGGGATATAGTGGGAGCCCGGGCCGGGATGTGACAATTTGGTATCAGAGTCAATCCCTGGCCGGAAGTGTGCCGACGAGGACGTTGGGTTCCCCTTAAGTGGGGTGGATTGTGAGATCCCACATCGACCAACGGAGAGGGGGTGATGTGCCTTATATGTACATGCTCCCCTTCCTATAGCACAAGGTATTTTGGGAACTCACAGGCTTCAGATTCCATCGGAATTCCGAAGTTAAGCGAGTTCGCGCGAGAGCAATCCCATGATGGGTGACCCACTGGGAAGTCTCGCGTGAGTTCTCATAAACAAAACCGTGAGGGCGTGGTTAGGGCCCAAAGCGGACAATATCGTGCTATGGAGGAGTCGAGCCCGGGATGTGGTGGGGGACCAAGTCGGGATGTGACATCATTATTGGGGTTTTAGGGGAATTAGGGAATCGATTATTTCAGCTACTTGTATTTTAATTTTAATTTCTCTGAATTTTGAGAAATCTTCCAGAGAAGTTGTTTGTCTCGGCAACCAAGCAGAGAATTAGGGTTGCCATCTAATGGCTTTGAAGCAATTACGTATTGTTGGAATGCTAGAATTTTGATCCAATTAAACCTAAAAATGGAGAAATTTCAACTGATCCAATTATCTGCAATCAGCGAAATATTATGGCGTTAGTTTGATAGTAGAATATATTTGAAGAACAATTCGTAATTTCATATTTTAATTTGGGATTCCCGATTTGTCTCGAAATTCCGAAAATATTTCACGATTCTCGAAAATTTGGTTTGGAATTGATCTTCAAATTTCCGTCCAGAAAAATTTGGATTTAGAATTTGGGATACTAGTTTCGGTTTGGTATCTCATACCTAACCAGCCCTAGATGCGGGTGTTCGTTGAGATGGTAAGTGTGATATGAGGCACCAAGGAAAACATACATATATAATCTTTCAAGAAAACGAGGTATTCTAAAATACCTCTCTTTAGTTTCTGAGCTCTCGATCCCTCTTCCTCTCTGTCTCTGCCGTCGGATTGGATTGGGTTTGTGCTAACTCCACAACCACCAAGCTGGTTATGGGATTTTTAATTGGCTTGAAGTTTTCAACATATTTGGGACTAAAACTATATTAATAATTGAGTTGAATTTGGGCTTAAAATATAAATATCCAACATAAATAAAAGTTCGGTTTGGTTTGGTTTTTGAATAAATAAAATTGAAACCAAACAAAAATATTTTGGTTTGGTTCGGTTTTGTTTAATTTGGTTAGGTTTTTTTCGGATTCGATTCAGTTTTTTTTTTTAGTTTTTGGTTTTTTTAACCCACCCCTAATTCCAGCTCAATCCTTCTACATTTCTTTTATTGAAAATTTGGAGAAAATTTTAACCAAGCGTAGTTATCCAATATTTTAGTTAGTGACTCAAGTGATTAAAACTTAAAAGCATTCATGTGTGCACTTGAATGGGTGTTAAAAGTGTGTGTCCTCACATTCTAATCTACTAGCCTTCATGCATGCGTAAGCGAGTGCAAATGACATTTTTTTTACTATATTAATAATTGACTTGAAATTTGGCTTAAAATATAAATATCCAACATAAATAAAAGTTTGGTTTGGTTTGATTTTTGAACTACTAAAATCGAAACCAAACCAAAACATTTAGGTTTGGTTCGGTTTTGTTTAATTTGGTTAGGTTTTTTTCGGTTTTTGGTTTTTTTTTTAACCCACCCATAATTCCAGCTCAATCCTTCTACATTTCTTTTATTGAAACTTTGGAGAAAATTTTAACCAAGCGTAGTTATCCAAATATTTTAGTTAGCAACTCAAGTGATTAAAACTTAAAAGCATTCATGTGTGCACTTGAATGGGTGTTAAAAGCGCGTGTCCTCACATTCTAATCTACTAGCCTTCATGCATGCATAAGCGCGTGCAAATGGCATTTTTTTTACTATATTAATAATTGACTTGAAATTTGGCTTAAAATATAAATATCCAACATAAATAAAAGTTCGGTTTGGTTCGGTTTTTGAACTACTAAAATCAAAACCAAACCAAAACATTTCGGTTTGGTTCGGTTTTGT
Organism: Cotoneaster glaucophyllus; assembly: GCA_036320875.1. Lineage (NCBI taxonomy): Eukaryota > Viridiplantae > Streptophyta > Magnoliopsida > Rosales > Rosaceae > Cotoneaster > Cotoneaster glaucophyllus. The sequence goes on along the minus strand of CM070066.1, from coordinate 22,011,202 downwards.
TTAATTTGGTTAGGTTTTTTTCGGTTTCGGTTTAGTTTTTTTTCTTTTTCGATTTTCGGTTTTTTTAACCCACCCCTAATTCCAGCTCAATCCTTCTACATTTATTTTATTGAAAATTTGGAGAAAATTTTAACCAAGCGTAGTTATCCAATATTTTAGTTAGTAACTCAAGTGATTAAAACTTAAAAGCATTCTTGTGTGCACTTGAATGGGTGTTAAAAGCGAGTGTCCTCACATTCAATCTACTAGCCTTCATGCATGTGTAAGCGCGTGCAAATGACATTTTTTGAATCAAGAAGTGCTACGCGCGACTTATACATTTTAAATGTATTTATATGCGTGAATTGCTTCAATATATTTTTTTATGACAAAAAGAAAGCCAAATATTTGGACCAAATGAATAATATTAGACCATGCTAGAAGAAACTCTTCATAAACCAATCAAAACAAATGAATCCACATAATAAAATCGGTCTTTTAATTTCTATCTACATTATATTGAATTTAAATTAAAAATAGAGAAAATAATATTTAATAAAGAATTGATTGAATCACATTATTGTTAGCCCATTGTGAGGTTAAACTCACTCCCTCCCCTTTAGTGTATATAACATCGTTTGTTCAAAAAAAAAAAATTAACGTTCATTTGACAACTAATTGAATCTTATTATTATGCACGTGGAAAGGCCTTTTTTTATAACTAACACTACACTCAGAGTTAAAAAATAGAGAAAATAGTATTTAATGAACAACTGACTTAATCATATTATTGTACGCGTGTGAAAGGCTTTTTTTATTACCGGCAATATGCATCTTTTAAGATGTTTTGAATGTGTTTAAAACTAGAGAAAATAATATTTAATAAACAGTTGATTGAATCTCATTATTGCTAGCCCATTGTGAGACTAAACTCACCCCATCTCCCTTATAGTGTAGATAATAACGTTTGATTCACATTATTATGTACGTGTGAAAGATCTTTTTTATAATCGACACTATGTTTCTTTTAAGATGTTTTAAACGTGTTTAAAAATAGAGAAAATTATATTTAATAAACAACTAATTGAATTACATTATTGGTAGTCCAGTGTGAGGCTAAACCTACTCTCATCCCCCTTAGTGTAGATAATAACGTTTCTTCAAAAAAAATAAAATCATTTGACAACTAATTGAATCACATTATTATGCGCGTGTGAAAGACTTTTTTTATAATCGGCACTACGCATCTCTTAAAATGTTTTTTAATGTGTTTAAAAATAAAAGAGAAAATAATATTTAACAAACAACTGACTGAATCACATTATTGCTAGCTCATTGTAAAGTACTAATTATTAAAAATAAAAAACAAAAAACTGTACAATAAAAATATTAATTATTAAAAAACATTGTTTATATGACAAAAATCCCCTGTATTATTATTTTTTTCTCAAATACCCTGCATTATTTGGTGCATTATTTTAGACTGCTTTTAATTTTTTTTTGTCTTGGGCACTTTTGTTCAAAATTTTTTTGTGAAGCCGTGATCCTAAAAGGGGCTAGTGGCTTTATATATAGAGATATGAATCAAACTCACCAACGAGTCCTTTGAGCAACATCATCCTCCAAGATAATTGACATAGAAATCTCTATGTTTTTATTTTCATTCAAGTCAGAGATAAGTCTATAAATCTAAACATATTTAGTAGAGTTAATGGAGCTGCGACATTCGAAGTGTTGAATATGAATCTCCTTCCTCCAATATCCCCTGTACCAAAAAAAATATAAAATATTAAAGCAAACAAAATAAGTAATGATTTTTACACATCTTATTTTACTTCTCACTCGTTCTTTTAATTGTTTAGTAGTTTTTTAGGTGGGGTATTAAAATGGGAGAATGAGTTACATGGCACAGGTACACTACGAAAATAGATTCCCGTATCAATGAAATAAAGAAATATGCAAGTATTTGTCTAAATATTTATATTTCATTGACACGGAATGCCACATGAATATATATCTGGGTCATAAAAATGATTTTTATATAATGAATAATGAGAAAATCACTACCATATATATCTTAAAAAAACTATTAAATAATTAAAAATGTGTGGGTGTAATATAAAATGGGGTGCGTGAAAATGAACAACAAATAGGATGAGGCTGGAATGAAGTTAGGCTTTTTATATCCGTTCTCCCCTATTGATATTCCTAAACTCTGGACTCCGAAACTTCCCCAGATTTCAAACCCTAATTGGTTCGCTTTTAGAGATTTTTCAGTGTTGTTAGAACACGAAATAATACATTACGTATCATTAGGTAAACAGTGAAATACTTTTTGTTAAAAAATTATTAACTTAAAAAAATAAAACTTTCCTCAACTTATATAATAATATCTAGTATACCACCCGTGTGTGAAAATTTATAGCTCCTCCAACCCTAACTTCGCCGATCAATCAATTTTAGTTACAATTAGTTGAGATGAGACCTTCTGCACCCATTTTTGCATGTGACCTCCATGTACCTTTGTTAATTGAACTAAACATAATCTCCAATTAGTTGGTGTTAACTACAGTTTTTCACTTATTTGCAGCGATCTTGTCAAAGATGACTCATTCGCGAACAAAATTGAAGAAATTTGGTAAGTCAATTTTTTTCTTTTGAATTTCAAACGATGCAATGCATCCCCTAAATTTCCAATTGATTAATTATCTGTGATATTTTCTTTGCTTCCGGATTTGGGTTTTGTCTCGTAGTGGATTTCGGGTATAAATTCCCAAGAATTTATTTTCATATTTGAAATTGTAGAACATTTGAACTTGTAATTAATCTCAAGGGGTGCTCACAGTTGGCTTGAGTTGAGTTGCACCTTCCAATTGGATTGGAAGTTTGGATCTCTGTTAATCAAGTCGTATTGAAGTGTAGAGGGTTCCTGTATGCCTAGAAGAGAATTTTTTTTACTTTGTTTTTATTTTTTTTTTTATTTTTTTTTGTTGAAGAACCGATATTATCTAACACTAAGGGAGAGGGTAGGCTGAGTTTTCACAATGGGCTAGCAATAATGTGGTTCAAATTTGCCTTTGGCGAGAATTGAATCTAAAATCTCTTACTTACAAGTGAAGAGAAATACCACTAGACTATAATACTAAGTAGCTAGAAGGGAATTCTTTTGAAATTGAAGTTTGTTCATGTGTCCGCATTGCTAGACTCTTTCAAGGCTCATGCCTGAAAAAGTTCCAGCCTCGAGTTAAAAAGTAGGATCAATCCACGTGAACATCTCCTCCTGCGGATTGTAATCTTGGAATTTGAAGCCTTAAAACTCTCTTGATGCTTCTAGTATAAAAACCATATAATATGAGTCTACTATGACTCTCTCTCTCTCTCTCTCTCTCATTGTGTTAGATTACTGACTTCAGGAAATCCATCTGAGTCCTCTTTGAAAAGAAATATGGAATTGGATAGAAGCTAAACTTACCAAGTGATGTTATAGAACAAATATTGTCATGTTTGCCTTTTAAGGAGGCAGTGAAGACAAGTGTTTTATCCAGAAAGTGGAGGTACAAAACTGCTACACTTCCACATCTTGTGTTTGATAATCAGTGTTTTCCGACCAAACGCTTTACAACCTTTGAGCACATTGTTGATCAAGTACTTGTATTTCATGTTGGCCCCATACACACATTCAAGGTTGTCCATGAAGTTCCTATAGCAACTGGTCATATTGTTCGATGGATTCTTCATCTATCAAGAAATGCTATCAAGGAGTTCATACTTGATGTTTGGAGAAAGAATCCCTTCAAGATGCCTTCATGTTTTTATTCTTGTCAAGATTTGGTTAGTTTGACTTTATATAATTGTTTACTTAAACCTCCTACCACATTCAAAGGCTTCAGGAGTTTGAAGAACCTTTATCTTCGTGAAGTTACAATTGCCCAAGATGTATTGCAAGCTCTGATTGATTGCTGTTCTCTTCTTGAAAGATTAACTTTGAGAACATGTAGCGGACTTACCCACCTCAAGATTAATGCACCAAACCTCCAATTCTTTGACTTTGAATATTTAAATCTTGAGAACATGTTAAATCTTGTTGAAGTTTTCATTGATTTGGACTGTAGTTCCATTAGATTGGTTCCTAACAGTTCTAGTCATTTGATTAAGTTTTTTGTTCACCTGCCACTTGTTCGAAGGATCACAATTCAGAATGACTTCTTAGAGGTAATTGACTCTGTGGTTTCATACTTTAATTTCATGATGATTTACATGGCCATGGGAATTTGAGCATATTCATTTGCTGCTTTTTGCATGCATTCTGCTCCAGTAATTGGCTGAAGGTGCCTCGCTAGAAAAGCTTCCCAAACCATGTCTATATCTGAATTTTATTTCTATAACCATTGGCTTCTGTTATGCGGACGAAGTCTTAACTGCTCTATGCCTTCTAGGAAGCGCCACTGCCCTACAAGAACTAAAATTCAGGTGAGTTTTATTCTATGGATGCATTAATTAATCTTGTGCACCAAAGAAGTTTGCAGTTTGGAAATCTGTTTTTGTCATAATCTCAAAGACTTTGATGCTATCTACCTTTCGCAGGCCAGTGTTTATGGCTAGGACTCTGAGCAAGAAGTGAACTCTTGGTACGATGACAACCAGAACTGCCAATTCAGCCAACTGCGACTTGTGACAATAACCAATATTTCTGGTTTCAAAGCTGAACTAGATATCATCAGATTTCTGCTTTCATGTTCACCTGTGCTGGAGAGTATGACCGTTGAGCCTGCTTCTTATGTTGTTTCTTCAAAACTCTGAAAAGAGTTGGTCCAGTTTAGGCGTGCCTCGCCCCATGCTGAGATAATCTACTTGGGGACTCTCGAATGAATTCCAGCAGAGCTGACAGGACTTTGCTTGCAGAAGAGAATGTGGGTTTGTTTTAAAACGAACAGTCTCTGTGTTGAGATAAGTTTTGAACATTTTTATGTCAAGCTTTCCTACTTTTTCATAGGCCTCCTGAAAAATGTTATACAGAAGGGTTTATATATTGAGTTTGCCGAGTTGCTTTCAAGTCCAAGTAAATCAAATTACCCAAGAAACCACCCGTCTCAACGCCAGTCTTGAACTCCAAGCAACAATTTTGGGTAGGATAACGCACACCTTGGCTATTATCACTCATGTCATGAAATCATGGCTTCAACAACAACTCACAAGCATGTCTCATTGTTGCCACATCATCAATGATTTTTGTTTTTGTTTTTTTTTGGTTAAACCACGTCATAAATTTAGTAAAGGACAAGTGGGTGCATTTTTTTATCACCGCCCTCAAGTGTTGATAATGTTCACAGTCATAGAAAATTGGATGATGTGAACTCTCCTTCCCTTCCTTGGTTGCGGCACAAAGGTTGATGATGGAATTTGGGGGTTATGGATGGTGTAGGATGCTGGAATTGTGTTTAGGATGGATGTAGGGTGCGGCAAGGATGGTTTTTGGTCAGAAACTATGGTGTTTTGTGAAGGATGGTGGCTGCAGAGAATGGGTGAAGTTTTCTGGCGTGAATGGTAGTGAATGGGTATAAGGGAGTTTCACCTAATAGTTACAACCTTATATTTCACAAGTAGTGAAGGTCGCTTATAAACGATCGCGTTAAATGAATTCTTGGCATTAGTTTCATGCTCATCATAGTAACGAAGGCCTCGTCAATACTTATAGTTCTCATGATGCTTAATGATCTTTGATTGTATCTTTATTATGCTGTTCATGTAAAGGACTTTTGAAGAATGCTTTGAATTGTTGTATGCGCTTTCCCATCCAATTCGATAATTTAAGGAGAACTTGAAGGTTAATTTAAGCGAACCTAATTAATCTGGGGTGTTGAGTTTCATAACTTATCGAAAGAACAACTGAAAATTGGTTTGTATGCAAGTGTGTCATGTGTGGAGAAGAACCCTCTAGCTAGCCTTCCATTCATAAGTTTCATCCAAAATCGTTTTTACAATCTGTTTTAATAACAAAGTTTGTGTCTTGTTTTTAATTTCGTCAAAACCAAATCCCCCTTTATTTTGAAGTGTTAAATTAGTTAGAATCTGTTTTGATTTGTGTTTTTAAGTGTTTTGATTCAAGTTAAAACCCAAATTCGTCCAATTTGGTGCTTGTGTCCAAAACTGCCCAGAAAGTGTTTTTAAGGCAGTTTTGAGTCTTTTGGTTGCTGTTTTGAGTCTTTTGCTTTGTTTAAGTGTTTTAAAGTTTAGTCTTGCATTCTTTGAGTCTAATTTAGTGTTTTAAACTTTGTTTTTACGTTTTTAAGTCAGTTTTCAAGTGTTTAGCAATCCCTCCTAATCCCCGGTCTAGAACGATCCCTACTTACATACTTTACTACAATTGTCAAAAGAGGGTTTAATTTGAGTGTCAAGTTAATTTTCACACTTGGTTATTACTTAAAAGTCTTTTTCTTTAAAAATGGGACTAATTGGTGATTTCGCCATAGCAATCATCCTTTTAGGGCTGAGAAGACTAAAAATAAGTAAACAAAAGTATTAGCGCTTAACAACTCCGCTTAGAAAACATGTATAACTTAAAAGTCTTCAGGGCTTTATTTTGCTAATTTAATGATGCATGTGATTTTGGGGGCTAATTAGTTATTAACTCAAAATTATTAGTCGGTCAAATAATCAAAACAGTTGACTTGCTAGCCACGGCAAAAAGCTACTCTTTACCATTTTTCTAATGATAAACTCAACCCAATCTGGGAAATGTTCTATCTATGCTGCAATATTATTATTTTTTTTCCATTTTTAAGTGTTTTATATCTTAAACATTGTATTTTTAACTGTTTAAATCTTTATTTTTGTATCTGTAACTAACTAAAAATTACAAAATTTAAATGTTCGGATTATACGATATTCTTTAATTAATGTGCAGCTGCAATCCTTACGTTGGAATTGAACTTGCAAATATTTGAAATTTGGGATGGGTTTACTGTACATTGTAGATAGAACGCAAGCGATTGACTATTAGAACAAGTTTTGTTTATTCGTGTCCACAACATTCTTACCAAGCAAAATTTTGTAGTGAAGCGCACTTCTCACGTGCGATTTGTTTGGTTTTCTATTTTATTTTTTTAACTCCATGGTTTTCCTCTTCATAGATCCACTGAGTCCGGCTAAGAGAACTTGAAGCTTTTCCAAACAATTAATATATAATGGAATTGTGTTTAACTTGTTGGATACTGGGTAATATATTCATTTGTAGATGGGGTTTTATCTTTGTGGCAGAAATCAATTATGCTTATGCATTATGTTGAGGGTTTAATTCCCATCAATTTTTTTCCCCTAACAACTAACTATTCAATTCCAAACCACTTTTAAAAGTTTTTAACATAAATGTTGATGCACCACTTAGTACTACTGGCTATTATTATTCATATTCACTTGTAAGTGAGAGATCTTGGATATGATTCTCGCTAAATGCGAATTTGAACCACGTTATTATGACAAACCCATTATAATGTTTAGCTTACTTTCCCACGTTCTTAATGAAGATTTTTTAAATGTTGAAGCAAACCCAAACAAGCAGGTGTAAACACCAATTAGCTATTGGTTGTTGTACTCTTTTTTTCTCTCTTCTTAAAGTTCAAAGAAGTCCAAGTTGGAATCCCTCCAAGCTCGATATATATATTTTAGTAGGGGCCCGCAGTAAAATCTAATTATTACGATTAAGCAATCAGCAAATATTCTTTTTTGGTAAATAATCATGAAAATGTCATCTTTCTGTTTTATGCATTAGAAGATTAGAAATCATTGAACTCATTATTTAACCCATTAACAACTTTCATCTGTCTCTTTCGAGCAACCCTTGATCCTCCTAAAGGAGTCTCGAGTGATGCTCGAATCCCTTCGAGTGATTAAAATTCTAAAAGTTGAAAAAATAACAGCCCAAAGTCTTCGGCACGTCATTAACTTTCAAAATTTCAGCAAAACAGGCACTAGTAACGATTGCTCATTAGATTTGAAGACAAAACCATAAACCAAACATTGTTCATTTGATTTGAAATCGAAGACAATCCGAAACGGTTACAAAACACAGAATCGGCAGCCAAACCAATTATACAAAAAATAAAAACTTCACCCAGAAACAACCCAATTCACCAATCAGCCTACCTATCTCCGATCCTACCCCCTTTTTTTTGTAATGAAGAGATTTACACAAAACAAATACATGGTAAATGATAGAAGCTAGAAATGTAATTATTAGGAATCATAACATGATTAGTTAATTGGAAAATTAAGGAATGGGCCGCTTGCCGGGACGGTCGGCGGCCTTGAGGGTTTTGTCGATGAGCTTGCGTGCCTTTTTGCTCCGGATCTCGACCTTGACGCTGGAGCTTTTGTCCATCTTTATGTACGGCTTCTTCGACTTCTTCTTCAGCGCTCGGACTTTCGATTTGATCGACTCCACCAAGCTTTCCAACTGGTTCGTCATGATGATCTTGATTAATATGACTAACCTTGATTAATTATAAAGCTTAATGATGATTCAGTATCGAGAGAGGTCTAGGAAGAAGAAGAAGATGAAGGAGCAGGAGGAGGTGAGCTTTTGTTGCTGGCTTGGGAATTGGAGCTTGATGCAGGCTCTCTATCTGTATCGGCCATCTCTCAGTAGGTTTTGTATCGAGTCAATCTATATGGTGTGCTGTAGAATGGTCTTGGTGTTTGAGATAATCACCGATTTGCCATTCCTTACGACTTTCACTTGTTAGTTTTGGATACCGATGTGTACACTTATTGGAATTTCCAAGTCCACACTTTTTTTTCTTTCAAATATTTAAAATTAGGATCACATTTTTTTTAGTACATCTATATTTTTTATATTAATGGGAGGGGAAGTTCAGCTAATAAGCTATACAATGGACAACCTAATTTGATTTCGAATCCGCCATTCTCGAGATTCGAACATAAGACCTCTCACTTCCAAGTGAAGATGAATATCATTAGACCGTACTACTGAGTGACAATTAGGATCACATGTTAATTATGTGAATGTTCTATATTTTTTTTTAAAAAAAAGGGGAACAACTGGTGACAAGCCACGATTATTCACCCCTTTCGGACCCGGAGAGGATATGGAGACTTTCACCTTCCCCATGGCTACATTCAAGCAAACTCATCAACTCAGAGCATCGAACCTAATTATGTGAATGTTCAATAATGATTGTGAAGGATTGTACCAGAAATTCTGTGCTTAAATGAATTTCTTTGCAACAAAAAAAAAATTGGGAATTTGGGTTTAAGAAATGATAATAATTTTTTAATGGAAAGTGAACATAGCTTAACAAGAAAAGTATTTCTAACTACTAAGGGCGTCAAACCAGGCTGTATGAATTTTTTTTAAACAAACGATATCATTTACACTAAGAGGAGGGGAGATGGGCTTAGCCTCATAATGGGCTAGCAATAATGTGGTTCAAATTCAAATTTTGGCGAGAATCGAACCTAAGACCTCTCATTTATAAGTGAAGAGGAATATCACTATACCGTAGTACTAAGTGACGGTTGTATAAAAATTAAATGGCTTAAGTTAAAAAGATAGAAAACGAATTAGAGTAGTACATGATGGATTTGGATCCTCGTCGAATCCCCTTCCTGGGGATCCTAGGGATCAATGCACGGGGATCGTTGATAAAAAATCACGCGGTCACAATTAAATGCTTTTAAAAATTTTAAAAGTAAAGCTGTCTCGTTTTACGTGAAAAATATCAAAAAGAAAAAAGTTGTGGCCGCACAATTTTTTATCAACGGTCCCCATGCGTTGATCCCTAGATCCACAGAAGCGGATCCGGCAAGGATCCAAATCCGTAGATGACTTTACCTCGATAAGACATTTCTTATAATCAATCTTGTATTTGGTTTACAAGCTTTCGCTTTTGTTATTTTATTTTTTTTTTTTGACAATTGACGGCATTAAATGTAGGGAAGGGGGGAATACAACCATTTTTATGGGGAGACCACTGGAACTTGAACTTGGGTGAGGTGGGAAAACCCTTGCCACTAGTGCCACCGCAACTAGGGCCCTTGCCTCTTTGCTTTTGTTATTATAATTTCATATTTAGGCTTTAATAAGATTTATTGTGTATCTTCTTCGTGATTAATGTTTTTTTAGTTTAAGAAAAAAACCATTTGCTTAGGGCTCGTTTGGATGTGTTTTTAAAATGACTGAAAGCGTTTTTAGAAAAAATGTTTTTTTGGTTCCAAATGCACTTAAAGTGCTTTATGCAAGAAGCAACAGTTATGTGCTTATTCCAGGAAGTACTTTAAGTGCTTTTCTAGAATTTACTTGCATTTTTACTAAGGATTAGTTTCAAAAACTTTTTCACTAAAAGGTCTTTCAGTCATTTTAAAAGCACATCAAAACAAGCTCTTATATTGTGCAGTGGGATAAATTTGATTATAAATTTCAAGCAATGGTTTGAAAATTGAAAAGATAAGTCATACTGTAGCACCATAAAGTATGATAACGTTCTTATCATAAGATTTTAATAATAATAATTATATTCTCTAAATAATTTGTGTTATTATATTATAATAAGTAACAATTCAAAGATAACGGACCGAAATAATTATATGAGAACAAGAAGAAAAATCTATTGATGGGTGCAGCCATGTTATTTGGTCAATGTACCGCGGGCAGTTTCGTACTTTGGTGTATGAAACGTAGAGTAGTTTTGCGTTCGAAAATATAGCTCAGATTATGCACTCAATGCATTTTAATTTAATGTGGCACGCTTTTGTAGAAAAAATTGGTTGGTGCATAGAGTCGTCGAAGAACAATGCTCAATTTCGCAAACAAATTGTGAATACTGCATTACTGCACCGGCAGAGAATAATCAAGCTTACTAAACAAATAAATTCAAACATTTCTTACGGAAAAAAATAAAAAGCAAAAGAACATTTATAGTTGGATAGATAAATCTACCATATCTACCATCAACTTTTCGATAAGTAGGATAGCAAATTCTCTATAATTGTAGTTATAATTATAAATTCCTATTGTGGCACATTTTGGAGTAAGATAAGTCAAGTGTTCGATCTTGTTCTCATGAACAAAAAGAACTTTTTAGAAGAATTACAAACGCCAGTGTCCTACGCACTGTTAATTAACAATTTTTGCAATATCAGAATGGTACTAATGCTGTGAACAAACGTCCTATAGTTTATGTTCAAGTTTTATGAATACCAAATTGGTTTAGTTTTAGTGGCACTTCTCTTTCCGACGTTGAACAATACCCACCATCAAGGTTGTGCCAAAAAAGAAAAACAAATCTTACATATGATTTGCAAGTGATTACAATTATATGAAGTTTAAGGAAGTGGGTTTGAGCCTCGAGCGTTTTGTCAATGTAGCATGAATCTGTGCATTAAGGCGGATCATAGACGTGATGCGGCTGGTGCATATATGAAAAACTTGGATGTGTTGCAATTTGCAAATTAAATTTTCTCTTTCACCTCTCTCTCCTATTAGTGACAATTCAAAGAGAAAAGAACGTTGAGGTCTTTCTATTTTTATTTATTGACAGAATGATATTTTGATTTATTAACTACTCTGGTTTAGGAGAACGATTTGAATTTCAATGAAAGAAAACTAGCACACTGCCTTGGATAAGTAACTTTAGCCACACATGCAACCGCTATGTTTCTTTCATTGACAAATGAGACGTGAAAGACTCCTTATGCTGGCTGCGGACTCTAGTTATATATAAAAGTCTAGAGTTTTTTGGGGTTTAGGGCAAAGAAATGCAAGCAATAGATTTTCTAACAAAAGAATAAATTTAGAAACTGTGAGCACCTACCTAGCATCATCATATAAAATGCATCAAATTTGCACGGCACCTCCTACAAAATCCTAATGAGAAAAGGTTCTTAAATTCCACTGCTCTACCAATCACTGCCTTGTCTTGGCTTGTATGTTTTCATTTTCTGAAGTTGACATTTTGAATTATCTGCATAAACAAAAAGAAAAGTCACTGCAAGCTCGGCCAGAATTTTTGACATGGAAATGACGTGGGGAATCAGAGTGAAAAATGACCCGAATTCATTGTTTACATGAATTATATATCACTTAGTCAAAGTAGCCATCATCGACAAATTGCTAGTCAATCAAGTAATGAATATGTATGGTGTAAAATGCAAAGCGGTCAGATCAGATGTTTTTCGATAAGCCAGCCAAAGTTTACCCATGAATCATGATGTGTTACTGTGGCTACCCACAACGTACACAACTTGCAATATGACCCTGTGACACCTAAAATCCCGCCATACAACCTACTAAGCGTGAACCAACAAATTTTTTCTGGCCTTTACCACCAACTTTACCCTTTAGAGTAAGTCTAGAGGAAGAGATCATAGCCCGGTGAACATGGCACCGAAGCAACCCAATCGCCTCCTTTTCTTGCTCCAGTCCATTCAAGCGATTGGGCTAAGAGAGCCGTTTGGAGAGGGCAGGGGACAATCCAAGGCACGAGAGCCTGAGGGTTGTGTGATGCAAGGCTGACATCAGCCACGATATAAGTAAATTTACATGAAGAGCGTGGGGGCACGTCACTGACAAGATTTCAGGCAGTGGGCCTACGATTTGAAGTCTGAAATGTTACCGTTCTGGGTGCCACGTGGCATTCTCATGGCCTTTGGATTTCAACGGCATTTTTTTTGGACCATTGGATTTTCAACAGCAAAAAAAAATTTCAAACCTCCTCCAACGGCTAGATGATGTGGCACAATCTTAGCCGTTCGATTCCAGATCAATGGTTGTTTTTCATCTTTAAAAATTTATAAAAAAAAAAAGAAAAAAAATGATATGTTATCGCTATTCCATGTGGCACAATCTGAAAGGTTGGATTTCAAATTTTCTTGAATCCAACGGCAGAAATTAATTAAGTTAATAAAAAAAAATTTAAAAGGTCAAAAATTAATTAAAAAAATCCGATTTTTTTTAAATTTTTTTAAAAATTGGTTTTATTTTTCTATAAATACCTTATCATTATCTTCCACCTTACACCATAATTTCATATTTTCTCAAATACTTTCAACCACATTCCAATCTTTATCTCAAAGTTTCTATGTACTTTTGTTTCCAAAAAAAATGGCTAATGATGCAGGTATGAATTGGATGCTTATTGGAGATGTTACATTGTGTCCTAGTAGGGTTGAAGTTACTCATGATTCGATTATGAGTAATGAGTGGCAAAAGAATGGAACATTCCCTTTTTCTTGAGAAAATTAGTGGCAAAAGAATGGAACAATCGTTTTCAAGTTGTTGGAGAATACTTAGCCAATCGTTTACTCATTGGAGAAACGCCTTGGCACAAGCTAGTACTAATATTCGAAGTGGGGAAAATTACGCAAATCATGTAACTATTTATTTGTTTGTACTATACCCAAATTTACATTAGCTACTTTGATTATAATTTTTTCTTCTCCCGCATTTTGTAGACACTTCAAGCACAAGCTTGATATAATGCCAAAAATAAAAACAAATCATTCAACCGGTAGGAATGTTGGAATATTGTTAAAGATTGTCCCAAATTCAAAGTTGTGCCTATCAGTCTAGAAGTTGTCATGAACAACACCCCTCTACATTCTACGCCAGATCACGACTCACATGTTCATGAAAGAGACACATAACAAGTACTGGAAGCGACCCCTAAACAAATGTCGGGGTTGACCCATTATCCACTTAGGCCTCAAGGTAAGAAGGCTTCAAAGAGAAAATGGAGTGCTTTCAAGAATGATTATGCAAAATATTTGGAAGAGCTTGCTCGCCAAGGTGAATTGACTTTTTAGCGGGAAATGGCTAAATTTGAGGCTGATAAAGCTAAAGATGAGGCAAAAGCTGCAGCTGCTGAGAGATTATTTCAAGCTAATGAGAGAGAAAGAGAGCTACTTAGGCAAGAAAGGGAAGAGCTTAAAGAAGAAAGAAATGGCTCAACAAGATCATGACATTATGAAGGAGCCTGTAGATGTGATGTCTCCGAATTATAAATATTTTTAGAATTCGGAGAAAGCGGACGTGGTGCTAAAGAAGCGTGCAAGAGAAGCGAGAGCAAGTGGAGATGGTCCTAGCACCACAAATTAGTTAGTTGATGATTTTCCATTCACGAGGGACTATGTAATTTGTTGTATAAACGGAGCCCATAATTTTCCAATCATTTTTGTTAGATCCCACATCGTCCAGGGGAGTGGATCCTCTATACCTTATATGTACATGCCCACCTCCTTTAGCACGAGGCCTTTTGGGAGCTCACTGAATTCGGATTTCGTAGGAACTCCGAAGTTAAGCGAGTTTGCGCGAGTGCAATCCCACAATAGGTGACCCACTGGGAAGCTTTGCTCGCGTGAGTTCCTAGAAACAAAACCGTGAGGGCGTGGTCGGGGCCAAAAGCGGGCAATATTGTGCTACGATGGAGCCGATCCCGTGTCGGGATGTGACAACTTTGAGTTGTAACTTCGTATTTATTTAATTTGGTACTTTATGTAATTTCGTATTTATTGAATTGAGTACTTTATGTAATTTCGTATTTATTTAATTTAGTACTTCATTTAAACTAAGAGTATCTTTGCCACTCAGTACTACGGTCTGATGATATTCTTCTTTACTTGAAAGTGAGAGGTACGTTTGAATTTCGTGGATGGCGAATTCGATACCAAATTAGGCTATCCATTGTGTGGCTTTGCCGAACTCCTCCTCCCCTTAATGTAAAAATATCAATATATTCAAAAAAAAAAAAAAACAATAAGAGTATCTTTATTTAATTTGGTACTTTATTTAGACTAAGGGAATCTTTATTCAAAGAACATAAACACACCAAATTTAGAAAGAAAAAAAAAACACACTAATGAACTTAAAAAACACACCAAATAAAATGACGTAAACACACCAAATAAAAAAACACACTAAATGAGCTTAAAAAACACACCAAACAAACTAAGAGCATTCTTCTTCCACCATAAGCATGCTTTTAAGTTTCTTGAGCTTGTTTCAATCCCCATAAGTGCTCTATCAAGTTAATTTGCCGGGCTTTGTGATAGTATGAGGATTAGAGTGAAGTATATCATTGAATGATCCTTTCATTGTAACATCCATTCTTTTCTAATGGCTCATATTGCACGGGTTCCTCGATGACATCATGAGCACAATATATTTATGTTCTGGAATTGTTCATCGTATTTGGCTCAAATTCATCAATGGCATCATAATCATACTCATCTTCCACAATCATGTTGTGAAGAATGATACACGTCATCATGATGGATTGAAGCGAATCTAAGTCAAACAATCTGGCAACACCCTTGACAATCGCCCAACGAGCTTGGAAGATACCAAAACAACGCTCCACATTATTCCTACACCCCTCTTGACAGGTTGCAAAATGTTTTTCCTTTTCACTTCGCGGTGACACTGTTTTGACAAACGATGTCCACCTTGGGTAAATGCTATATGTTAGGTAGTATGCTCCGTGGCACTTATATCTATTGACCCAATACGTGACTTTCAATGCTTTTCCTTGCAAAACATCGTTGAACACTAGGGATTGGGCAAGGACATTGAGGTCATTTTGATCTCTCGGAACACCAAAAAAAGCATGCCAAATCCATGTATCAAATGATGCCACCGCCTCCAATTGATACTTTTTTCTCCTTTACGTCCCCATAAGCTCCTTGCCATGCACTTGGACAGTTTTTTCAGGTCCAGTGCATACAGTCGACACTTCCAATCATGTCAGGAAAACCTCACATCTCACCCTTCTTCAGAAGCCTTTGCAAGTCCATTGTAGGTCTCCGGAGGTACTTTTTGGTGTAGATAGATTCAATTGCGGAGCAAAACCTCATCAGGGACTCAAGAATGGTTGATTTCTTCATCCTCGCTATCTCATCCACTTGGTCTGCAGATGCTCCATATGCAAGCATCTGCAAGGCAGTAGTAATTTTTTTCTCAAGAAGGAGACCCATGACACCAAAAGCATCATTCTTTTGCACAAAATAAGAATCATGGTTGCAAACAACAATCATGATTTTTTTGAACAAAGGTCGTTGCATTCTAAAACACAGTCTAAAGTACGTATCAGGGAATGCACTGTTATGGACAAAATAATCGTTCAAGAGATCCTTAGCTTGTCGATTTCCGACACTTAGCTCGTCGATTTCCCACAACATCCTTGAAGAAGACATTGTAAGAAGGAAGCAGAAACTATGAATAAGGATAGAAATTTTGATTTTGGTGTGTGATTTCTTAGGATGGATGATGGGTTATATGGAGAAAAAAAGTATTAGGTTGTAGATAATGCCACGTGGCACGCCGTGATTTGTTAAAAAATGTTATCAAAATCTATCCAAGATTCTAAACAGATTGTGACACGTGGTGCAACAGGATTGGTTAAAAATCTTATCGGAAATCTATCCTCAACGATTCTATAAAGGTAACAACACGTGGCGCGACGAAATTGGATAAAAATCTTATCTAAATCTATCACCAAAAATTGTACTTTCAAATAATGACACATGGCGCAACGAGACCGGTTAAAAATCCTATCCGAAATTACAAATAAAATTATTTTTTATTATTTTATAAAATAAAAAATACTAATGTTTTATTGCCTATTGCCATGGCTATTCAGTTTAGGGGTGAAGATGCAAAAGGCAATTACTGTTCATTAAAGACAGTTCTTATTCAATGGAGGGGATTCAATTGCCAATTACCCTGAGGGGCCGCCTTCTTACCAGTAGAAGTGCTCTTAGGAAACGCATCCGAGTGTTCACTTTAAGCTGACTATACTCAAAACTAGGTTTATGCAATAGTTAGGTTTGTTTAAACTTTGCCAATGGCAATATGGTTAATGATGTTGAAATATCCCACATCGATTGTATATGTGAGAAAAGAAGAGTTTAAATATCCTAACAACCGCAATTAACACTTAGGCCTTTTGTGATGCAGGTGGTAATTATCAAGTTGGGGACAATATCAGTGTTGTTGGACGTGGACCTTTGGCTCGTCTCTCTGATTATTTGATATAGTATTAGAGCCAAATAGTGCGCCTGTACTGCCATGTCATGGGTGGGTCCCTTTGGTCCCGTACCATGATGGTGGATCCCTTGGCCCTGCATGTAGGATGAGTCATCTTGACTCCACGTGGTTGTCGATGTATCCTACATCGACTGTATATTTGAGAAAAAAAGAGTTTAAATATCCTAACTCCACCCCAACTAACACCGAGACCTTTTGTGATAAAACCGCACACGTGACAGATTCTGCATGTGGTAATTACCAAGTTAAGGACAATGATGGATTGTGCAGGTGATAATTACCAAGTTAGGGATAATATCGGTGTTGTTGGAAGTGGACCTTTGGCCTGTCTCTCTGATAATTCGACAAAAGGCAGTCTGAAAAGAATCTAGTCGGGTACTAATAATCCAACCATCTTCTATCTAAATATTTTCTTCTATCCCAATTTTGCCATTCGGCCCCCTCTCTATCCCCTTGCAAAAATGGTAGATTATACTCACACACCTCAAATTACATCTCTCACACTCTTTTAATTTTTTAATGTTTTTTTATCAAGTGTTAGTGATGTGTAAAAAATATTAAAAAATTAAAAGGGTGTGGGAGAATTGGGCTCGTTTGAATATGTTTTTAAAATAACTGAAAACGCTTTTGGTAAAAATATTTTTAATAATCTCTCTGCAAAAATATTGAATGCTAAATATGTTTTTTTAACTTTTTAAATTACTAGTATGACTATCTTATAAGAAAGAAAATCTTTCAAGTTACTAGTATCTTAGAAAAAAAAAAAAAAGGAACCTTTGATTTACTTGTTCTTAGGAAAGAGCTTTCAAGTTACTAGATGTTGACATTGAATATTTTAGCAAGGCTTCTAATCTCTAAAGAACAAAACAATGCAACTCACATATACATCGACTTTTGTTTTGTTTTTTTTTTTCAAAAAGACAAATAGAAACTACGAACTTCTCTTTAAGTTTAGACAAGACTCTATTAACCCTTATAATAATATTGTTTTCCATATGAAAAATCAACATTAGTTCTTTCTCAAATGACACTTGAGATTTTACATGCGGATATGATTCCATAGTACGTCTTGTTGATCATTTCTATTAACCACCGGTTCACAACGCAAAAAGAAGCATCTTTATGCTAGTGGTGATTCGTCCATAATCCTACGAGGTGGCTAATGACCATCACCTCCATTCATGAGAATGAAGGAGGTGGTCATCCGGCATTTCGCCCGTATTGTTTGCATTCTCAGAAACAACTATCCATAGAAATAAAACAAATGATGCGGGGTCCACGGCTCCGCCAAAGCTGATGGAAATCTTTGATGGATATTTGGTCAGCGGTCGTATAAGGTATTGTAGAAGCTGAGGCAGACTTCATATTCCAGTGGGTTGTTACGGATGAAATGCAGCAATTGTAGACATTGTTCCTCGCGAACAATAAACATCTCGAGCTGTCTAAGATTGAGAAGAATGGGAATCGCCATGAGTGATAAGAAGGCCCACATCCCACCAGGAGAACGTTATTGGTGTTGATTCTCGGTTGATTTCAATCATGAGTAATAGAAAGGCCCGAGATTTCAATCATGTCTTTGAGCTTTGTCTTTTAAGCATATTACTGCCAAGTAGATTTCTGTTAGTGTAAAATGATCTTAGAAGATGTAGTAGATCGTCATCATTGTTCGTTTAGATTTCTACCAGTGTGGTGTAGCATTAATCTTTGTGGAACACATAAGTTGTAACATAGTACTGCTTATATCTGTTGAGAATGAGGCTCATATTGATGAGAGGAGAGAACTTGCATGTCCTTATAAGAGGTTGGGCTACTCCCCATATTGCCAATTGGTTTTATGGTGGAACCTCTAACTTTGTTCTTGTTATCAGAGCAGGTTGTCCCACGAGTGAAGCCAAACGGCTACAAGTGCTCCACATCACACTGTTGTGTTGTACACGTGTTAGGCTTAAAAATTCGCCACACGTGAGGAGACATGTTGAGAATGAGTCCCACATTGATGGGAGGAGTAAACTTGCATGGGCTTATAAGAGGTTGGGTTACTCCCCATATTGCCAATTGGTTTTAAGATGAAAACCTCAACTTTCTTCAATATCTACGTGAAGTCGAATTAGTGATGAATGTTCAAAATAAGTTATGGGTTTTGCAATAACCTTGGTTAGGCACTTGAAAATGTCATTTAACATGATGCAAACGAATATATTTTACTTGTTGGAAACATTACAAGTTAGAGATGTTAATTTGAAAACTGATATTAATTTGATGTGGTTTGCTAGTTAGAGATGAGAACTAGTGAAACATTAAGTGAACCTAAGGAGGTTACTTGCATCAGCTTGCTCCTTGTCTCCAACTTTTGACTTTGTTTGTGACTGTGTTTTGCAGGCAAGTAATCGGTTGGTGCACTTCTCTCAATCTCTAATGGAGTGCATTTGAACGTGCTTGATAGTCCATGCTTGAGGCTACAAACAAAATCCAATCCTCCTTCAAGTATTCAACAAAGAAGCGATGACAAGGAGTTTAACTGCATAAAACGAGCAGCAGCAGTGGGACTTCATAGCCCTCTGTTTTTTGCACCTTGGAAGATATTAATACAAGCTTTCATTTCTTTCTAAACCTCACCTTCTTCTTCTTTGTTTTATTGTAATTTGGATAGTTTCATACATTTTTCAATGTACTAAATATGTAATCTCTTTGAATAGTTGTGGGTATTTCAATTAACTAGAGAATATTAGACTATTATTATATATTTGACGATATTTTTAGCTACCTTATTTCAATATTTTAAAGCAATTTTGTAATAATAAGTATTTAAAATAGGGGCTAGGTAAAGTAAGACAGAGATTATAAGAAGAAAAAAAAGAGTATGTAACAAATTCACTAATATTTAACAACCTAACTAAATTCATGAAACATCCAACAACATGTGTCATTTTACACCTGTTTATATAAAAGTTTACCAAACACTTTGACACCTTTTTTTTTCTTTTCTTTTTTTTTTTGTGCTAAATGAACTTTTAACAATATAGTTTACCAAACACTTACCTAATTTTTTTACGACGACTTATTCTCACATCACAATGGAAATAGTTATAAAAAAAAATAAAAAAAAAAACACAGCAAACCAAACTAGCCCCTAGCTGGGCAAAACGAACTCTTCAATTCGAACAAGTTCTCTAGCAACATCCACCATATATGGTCGGCTGTCAATTCTATCTCGAGTGCATAACAATGCAAGGTTTAGGAAATCATGCAACTGCTCTTGTATTTGCTCATTTTCGCCCACTTCCCCAAAGATTTTGGATCGACAATCGCCTTGATTTGACCATCACATTCAAGAACATAAGAAATCACAGATTCAACATATCCTTCCGCCTGATTAAATTCCAGAGCTTTTCGTCCCGTCAGGAATACAAGTAAAAGAACACCAAAGCTGTAAACATCAATTTTTTTTCTGAAATGCGACCAGACCGCATGCAGGCAGGGTCAAGGTACCCAAGTGTCCAACAGCATCTTCAACATCCAAATCCAGAGGAGGAAAGGTTATAGAGAACGAGCAGTAAAGTCTGGGAACTTAGCCATTATCCAAGAACAGGCAGCTGGGTTTTAGATCCCCATGAATGATGGGTCTGGCAAAGCCGGTGTGGAGATATGAAACTGCAGTACCAACCTGCTTTGCAATACGCAATCTAATGTTCCATGGTAGTATGATTTGATTTTCATTAGCCGCTCTTAAACTTCCATCAGAGTTGAGAACTCCTTTTGCTGCGTATTCATGCACCAGAACTGGTATAGGGACCTCTAAGCAGCAGCCCAAGAGTTTCAAAACATTGTCATGGTTGCTCATCTGTAATGAAATGATAATGTCACGAATAACGCAAGACCTATCCTCATCCTCGTTTGACCAGTTCCGAATGTCGTTCTTTGATACAATAATTGATCGGCCGTCTAGAAATCCCCTGAACATTACGTAAAACGAAATCTGTTTTACAATGCGAGAAGGACTGAAGTTGTTAGTTGACCTGATGAGGTCATCAGCAGAGTAACAAAGAATAGGATGAGATTCTCCATCACTAGAAGCAAAGAGATCCTCTAATAACTTTTTTAGATTCTTGTAGTATGACGACTCGATATCTCTTTCCTTCTTTCTAAAATATGGTATCTTTGAGAACCTGGCACGTATGTAACACACGAAAAATTAATGAAACTATATATACATTTGATACTTGCCATTGCCAACAACGAAAATAAAATGTTGAAATGTTAACAATCTCCTAATTATCTAGTGCGGTACACCTGCTCTGATACCATGCTTAGCCTATGGGTAAAACTTATACTCGTAAACTTGGCTGAACAACAAGAACGAATTAGAGATTGATTTTTTTCCCCATTCATGTGGTACCAAGTACTTTTGGAAGATCTCTCGTTCAATGATTTATGTTCTAAAAAAAAGATTACATTTGGTTTCATCACATGAGAATTTTGATTAGTTCAGGACTTTAAATAACGGTCATTAGCACTTCCTAGACCATAAACAAAAATAGAGAAATTAAATCTGAAATATGCTGATAACTTACAGTTGCAGGAGTTTTGATGACATTGTTTCAACGTATGATAATATTTAGACTGCACCAACTCAGTAGATCGATTGATTTCTCCAGCAGTCTGCTGTCGGATGACTTTTGCAACCAGATCAGCAGCGCTTCTACTCCGGCAGTTTCATTTCTTCTGCGGACGGATGACTAGAGTTTTGAAGAATTGGAAGTTTATTGGTAATGCTTTGCAACGTCAACGATGCCTGGCCTGTTAAGAAATTACATGTGCAGTAGGCGGTGGGCCAGCCGAAGAAATAAACATAATAAAAACAACTGGTGACTTGCAAAGAAAGAAAGAAAAAAGAAGGAACAGGGAAATAGGAGGCTCTGTCAAAATCACATACATGAAACACTATCCATCATGCAAACGCAAAACACGTCAACGGCCTTACAATCTCACCTTCAAACCCACCTCCAAATTCACACATCACCCGAAAACCGGCACAATGTTTCATAGAAGAAGCAGGGTCATTGACAGTTCATCTGCTTGTGACCCCAATCCCAATGTGATGAATTTCCTGATGATAATTGATTGATCGTCTAGAAAAAAAAACCCTGAAACATGCCGTAGAGTAAATCCTTTTGTATAATGCTAAAAGGATCGAAGCTGTTGGTTGCCCTATCGAGCTTTGCAGTAGAATAAAAAAACAAATGGAAATTTGGAGCAAGCTTATGTCTGAGACTGATTACAATTTTACAGAATGTCGTAAAAAAAAAGGTGTTGGTTGCCCTATTGAGCTCTGCAGTGACTAGTGAGTAACCGAGGTTCTATACTAGAATCTATTTCGGCGGTTGAATCGATACCCTCTGATGTTAACAAGCGAGATGGATAATAAAGCTAGTATTAACAAGACTAAATAGACCCCAAGTTTCTTGCTAATGCTTTGCGAGGTCAACGATGCCATTAAATGATTAGTCCTGTTAAGAAATTTACCTAAACCTACTGTTTTTCACATTTCATTATCCAACACAAAAAGAGGACTTAGTCAGTCGCAAACAAAAACAAAAACAAAAAATTAAAAGAAAAAAGCGAGCCGCCGACCCCTCCCCAATGTTTAGATCAAAACCATCAAGCATAAAGAATAATATTAGGCAGACCAAATTTTATACCAAATTTTCAAATGATTTGTCACCAATAGAAAATAAGTATGTTAATCAACACTTTCAATCCCACCTCCCTGTTAACAACTTTTCTGCACATATCCTTAGAGCACGGCAGAACGCATACATATCATTGAAGACCAGTGAGAGCTTAGTCGTACAACATGTTTCATGTATAAAAAAGACAAGTTGCATAGATAAGTTTTGGGAACAATGTCACGGTCCAAGAAAATGTGGCTAGATGTTACATATCTACAAATGATGGGGTTAGGAGGGAAGTATAGAGCTACATTTAAGTGCCTTCGCAAAGTGCTTTGCAATACACAATTTAGTTTTCCATGGTAATAAAGATTGATCTTCGTTTGTCACTGTTAGAAAAATGCTAATCGAACTTTCCCTGGAACGGTTGAGTACAGAGATACACAGAATGCAAATTTGGTAGCTACAGGTTTCACCATCTCTCCGCTAAACAAATACAAGTAGGGATCCGTATAATGTTGTTGAACCAATATATACCCTTTTAAGACAACCAATCTGGACAAGTTAACCTAGCAACGCAAGATAGACTTCTCAATTCGTACAAGTTCTTTGGCTACATCAGTCATGCATGGCCTTGATTCCCTTCCGTCCTGGGTGCACAACAATGCCAATGCTAAGAAAGCTTGCAATTGCTGTTGTGCTTGCTCATCTGCCCTTACCTCCCCAAGGATATTACCATCCACATATGAAGTGAGGTCTTCTACTGCCGCTGATTTATCCACATCGACGTCTCCAATATTTCGTCCCATCAATAATACAAGTAAAAGCACACCAAAGCTATAAACATCAGTTTTTTCTGTAATGTAACCAGTTGCGATGTAGGTAGGGTCAGCATACCCATATGTCCCTTTCACTACATCTTCAACATGAAATTGCTTAGGAGGAATCGTTATGGATAGTGAAAAGTTGGAGAGTTTGGGAGAATAGTCATCGTCCAAGAAAATGCACGTGAGCTTTAGATCTGTTGTTGAAGTGTTCCCAGCCTCTAAAGTCAGCTACCAAGGGTGATCTCTAGGGTAAATCCCTAGGGTAAGGCTCAATGTAATCTCTAGGGGCTCAATGTAATATTGTAAATCAGCTTTCCATTGATTTAAGGGAGGTGACTGATTTGTGTAAAGTCTTTGTGTAAGGTTTAGTTTAGGTAGGCAACATGCCTTCTTTCTTTCTTGTCGGCTGCTTGTTGCAGCCACCTCTCCTATCTCTCATCCTTCTCTCTTCTCATATATACCCGGACTCTTGTACATTGAACATACAAAATATACATGGAAACTTTAAACCAGAAAATCTACATGGTATCAGAGCAGGTTCCTTTGTAACCTGTCTCTACCATTCTTGCTGCTGCATTCTTTCGTTCAAAATCTGAACCATGGTTGAAGAAAGTTTAGTGAATCGTGATGAGGAAATTTAGCATAGTCTCTCCCTAAATTTCTCAGACGTTGAGGTTAACACCAATCAACGTTTGTGTTCAGTTCTCTTGAACGAGTTTAATTATCTCCTTTGGTCTCGAGCTATTTCACTAGCTCTCGGAGGCAAAGGGAAATTATGGTTTGTATATGGAAGTGTGGAAGCTCCAGACAGCTCCTCCTCTACATACGGTGCATGGCTTTGCAAGGATCAACTTGTCATGTCCTTGTTGCTCAACATCATGGAGAAACATGTTGCTGAGATTTTTAGCCACTACAACTCTTCATGTGAGCTTTGGAAAGCCTTGCAGGATATATATGAAAATCAAAACAACTATGCACGTGTCTTCCAACTTAAGAAGGACATTGTCAGTGCTCAACAAGAAGGGAAAGCGTTTGTTCAACACCTTGGAAGCCTTAAATCCATGTGGAATGAGTTAGATGTATACCTCCCACATACCATAGATCCTACCAATCTTCTAAAATGAGCTGAGGAAGACAGAATCTACTAGCTGTTAAGGAGTTTGAACTCTGAGTACAAGGATCTAAGGAGTCACATCTTGATGAGTCAAGAATTGCCCACCCTCAACTATGTCTGTGCAACTATCCAACTGGAAGAAGCAAGGATGAAAGTGATGAATGCTGAGTACAGCTCAAGATTGACTGAGACTCGTGCAGATGCCTCAAATTACAAGAACTCAGAGGCTAAAGTGTACAAGAGTAGAAATACGCACTTGAATTGCAAATATTGCAATGGCATTGGCCATGTGGAAGACAAGTGTTGGGAACTTCACCCTGAACGCAAGCCTAGGTTAAGCAAAGATGGAAAGATAATACCAAGGTCCTCACAGCAATTTCAACCTCACTTCAAGGCTCAACTTGCTAATGCTCACCCTCCTACTATCTCACAAGGATCCATGAAGTTCACTGCCAATCCATTGTCTCTTATTAATGAGTTTGCAGCTTACCTTCAAAGTAAGGGACACGGAGGAGGTTCACAAGCTCAAGGCAATGAAGAAAGCAGTTATACAACTATGTTGGGACAGTTTGCCGGCTTTCTTGTTGGAAATGAGAAAGTTTCGAGGGATGAAGCACCAGGTATACTCAAAGCCTTCACTACTGCCCTATTAACTAGTACTGAAAATGATTATTGCTTAATTGATTCAGGGACACAGATCATATGACAAACAAAGTCACAAACCTGCATCATTTTAAACGTTTTTCAAGTCCCTCACATGTGTCTGTTGCAAATGGAAAATGACACGCCCTGACCCCGATATTCCCCGAACACCAGGGTAGGCACGTGCTGGCCGACACCCGAGGGTGACGAAAGCCATTTATTGAGTGCAAATGCTGAAAATAAGGGATAAATAAAACTTATAAATATAAAAGAATAATGAATGTGCATTTAAGGAACGTGTTCAGAGCATATAACTAACTAGAACACTAAAAGAATTAATATAAAAATTGAATGAACAAAGGAGTGGGTCCTACACCGAGAGGACTCGAAGATGCCGATGCGGAAGTGCCTTGATGCCGGGATTCTATGCCTCGTTCCTAAAACCTGAATGGGACCGCAAAACAAGGGTGAGTGGACCAAGTTTATATATACATAATACGCAAACAATTATGAACATACTAACCCCCAAAGTTTAATAATGAAAACTACTAGCATAATAAGTGATAAGCTTTTCAGGAAACTCTAGCATGCCATAAAACTATTCATATATCTGTCTGTAAATCAATCTCAAAAAATCATCTCAGGAAGCATATCACAAGTCATATATAGTGTGCTGCTAGTGCGTTCACCGAATAATAATAACTCCCGGCCCAATGCCTGCACCTCAGTCTTTATGCCCGTAGCCAGAGATATCTCCATCCCGGCCCGATGCCTGTCTCCGTGTCCCTCAGCCTTCTGCTAGGGATTATTTCTCCAGGCCTCTGCCAACACCAGATCCTCGCCCCATGCGGCATGGTGTTCACTAGGTACGCACAAAACATGTCTCTAATATACAACTTCATAGTGTAAAGTCATCCATCATCTACACTATGAAGAGGTGTTCTAAAAGCATTTGAAAACACATTCTTAGCATTCTATCGTCATCCATCAGATAGCCTACCAGAATGTGGTTTTTATAGAAAATACGATATAATGAAAATAGTTCAAAATATATATATAGTCAATCATATTCAAATCATCATGCTTCCTGTAAAGTATTCACCAAATCATAAATCTGCAAGGCATGCTTTTAATATATGCAATTCTATAATTAAAACATGCAATTTTTGAAGGTGGTCCAATCACAGTACTTAGCCGCCAAAAAGCCGCGCAAGCTAGCGAAGATGGAACGCCATAATATTTGCCCCTAAGCACATAAAGGGTACATTTGGTCAAACTCTACTCAAATGATTTAATTTGGGAAAACGGACGTCGGAAACAGATTCAGGACGTCGAATTACCCTAAGAAGAAGAAGGGTCCCGAATAAATTTCCTAAACGTCAATAGAATATTCCTTGAATATTCCCTAATAGAATATTCTCTGATGGAAATAATCCCTAATAAAATATTCCCTAATGGAATATTCCCCATAAAGGGTTTGGACCGGTTAGGATTTAGGGTTTAGGTCTAGGTGAGTTGGGTTTAGGATAAAGGGTTAATGAGTTTAGGTTAATGGGTTGATAAAAGGACCCAAGGTAAATAATTGGGTTTAGGTTTTAAAAGGAAAATGGGTTTGGAATAAAATAAATAAAATAAAAGGATTTGGGCTTAAAGCCCCTAACAGAAACAGCCCAAAGGCCCCTTTTGGGTTTTAAAAACAATTTAGTTAAAGTAAACAGAAAATAGGTTTAATGGGCTTGAGGCCCAAGTTCTTCCCAGCCCTAAGGGTTTTGGGCTTTGATGACACGGCCCGAAGGCCTTTTAAGTCTTTAAGGACCCTAACTTTAAAAAATAAAGGAACGGGTCTAGGTTTTGGGCTAAGGCAAATCGGGCTTAAGGCCCGTGGGTCTGGGGAATGGCTTGAAGGCCTAGTGCGAACCGGAGAAGAATGCTGAAGCTTTCCTATCTCCGGCCGACTGCAAAAATGCTCCTTATGCTTCGATCTAGCTACCAACAAGTAGAGGAAGATGAGTTGAGTGTCTTTATACCTTTGGTTTGCCGTATAACGGCTGGAGGTGATCGGAAAGCCTCTCGACACACCCACGGGTTCTCCGGAGATGGGTTTAGCACACCCATGGTGTATTCGGTGCAGTTTCGTGGTTCCACAAACATAATTTAGGTTAGAATTGGACCACAAGAACAATGAGGAAAGAACTTCAAGGGTCTCGTGGCTTGCCAGTCATCGGAAAGGTGAGGAACTTGCCAGAGTTCATTCTCTGGTTTCGTCGATCGCGCAGAGGCGAGAAGAGAAGATTGATGAGGTTGATGATGATGGTGATGTCCTCAGTAGATGGTGTGGCTATGTGGTGCTGTTGTTGTGTGTGTATGTGTGTGTGTTCGACGGGAAGAGAGAGCGCAGAGAGAGAGAGTGCTGAGAATGAGAGAGCTCGGGACAGAAATAAGAGAAGTGAGGGAAAAGAGAGAGAAAAGAGGGAAACCGGGAACAAAGGTCATAAGGTGGGCCCCACATGGCTCACCAATTAAGAA
Organism: Cotoneaster glaucophyllus; assembly: GCA_036320875.1. NCBI lineage: Eukaryota > Viridiplantae > Streptophyta > Magnoliopsida > Rosales > Rosaceae > Cotoneaster > Cotoneaster glaucophyllus. The sequence continues at coordinate 21,983,389 of CM070066.1, read as the reverse complement.
CTAAAAATAATTTTTTTATTAAAACTCAAAACTATTTTTGAAATTAGGGGTTGGGGTGTTTCAGAAAAAATGTCTTAGTTTTGGGGAAAGGAGAAATAAACTTACACTCATACAAAACACCCTCCACTGCCTTATATGTACCAACCTTTCCTTTCCAACTTCTGTCAATTAGAAAGATCACTAAAACCCTAAACTGCCGTGCTATTTTCTCACTAGATAATGTGATGTTTCAGGATGTTCTCACCATGAAGACGATTGGTGAAAGGGTCTTCATAAATGGACTTTACTACCTATGTCAGAATGATTGGTGAATGGGTCTTCATAAATGGACTTTACTACAAGTGCAAGAATGCCTGTTTTACTCAAGCTCTTCAAGCTCAATCGAAGTCCATAGATGAAAACGAACTTTGGCATAAGAGATTAGCACACCCCTCTGAAGTTATCTTATCTAAACTGTTTCCAAATTTTTGTAAATCTCATATTACTTGTGATACTTGTCAATTTTCTAAGTTTACTAGACTACCTTTTGGTAATTCAATTTCTAGGACAAGTAAACTTTTTGAAATGGTGCACACTGATGTATGGGAACTAGCAACTGAATCAATAAAAAGGTTTAAGTACTTTGTCTTATTTGTTGATGACTTCTCTCGAATGAGTTTTGTATATCTTATGAAATCAAAGAGTGAAGTCCAAACTATTTTCAAAGATTTTCATATGCATGTTAAAACATAAATTCAATCTGACATTAAAGTGTTAAGTTCAAATAATGGCACTGAATTTTTATCTAACAACATGCTTCAATACATAAGTTGGGCATAATACATCAAACTAGCTATGTAGGGACTCCCTAACAAAATGCAGTAGCCGAAAGAAAAAATAGAGATCTCTTGGAGAAGACTCGTGCTCTCATGCTTCACATGCATGTTCCAAAGAAATTTTGGACATTTGCTATCCTCACTGCCACTTACCTAATCAACAGACTCCCAGGTCGTGTGCTAAGGTTTAAATCTCCCTATGGAGTACTCAAGGGTAGAGAAATTGATTTGACACACCTCAAGATATTTGGATGTGTTTGCTTTGTTCACATCCAAGCCTTGAACCGTGACAAATTAGATGTCAGGGTAACCAAGTGTGTGTTTATGGGTTATTCTTCCACCCAAAAGGGATACAAGTGTTGCAATCCAGCCACTAAGAAGTGCATTGTTTCAAGAGACGTGAAGTTTGAAGAAGATTGTCCTTATTTTACTCACAAAGAAAATACTACAAGTCAGGGAGAAGAACTGTTTGAAATGTCTCCAATTCCTCAAAACTTTAATAATCCAGATATTGAAGAAAGCTCAGTTACTGTCATACCAAATATTGAAGAAGTACAAACTGACTCAGTCACTGCTAACCCTATTCCTGCTAATGAGAGAGACGAGGAGTCTCATTATGATCATTCTCAATCCTCCACAAAGTTTGAAGTGATTAAAGGAAATCCTCCTCGAACCAGAAAACCTCCAACTAGGTTACAAGACTATGTTACTTATGCCTCATGGTATCCTATCGCTAAAAGTATCAGTCTTTGTGAGTTCTCAACATCCCATGCTGCATCTCTCTATAAAATTGATAAACACAGTGAACCTATAAGCTTTCAAGAGGCATCTCTCCTCCCACAATGGAATCAAGCCATGGTTGACGAGCTCCGTGCACTAGAAGAAAATAAAACTTAGTTCAACTACCACCTGGAAAAAAGGCTATTGGAAGTCGTTGGATTTACAAGGTTAAATTCAAGGCTGATTGTTCTAACGAGAGACAAAAGGCCAGGCTTGTTGCTCGAGGTTTCACACAAACCTTTGGGGTAGATTACAAGGAAACATTTGCACATGTGGCCAAGATGAATTCAGTGAGGGTTTTACTCTCAGTTGCAATCAATTGTGGGTGGTTTCTTTATCAAATGGATGTGAAGAATGCTTTTCTTCACAGAGAGCTTAAAGAAGAAGTGTATATATAGGGGTGGGCATAAAAACTGCTAAACCACAAAACTGTATCGAAGCGTACGAAAAAAAATCGAAAAAACCATGTTGACCGGAAAAGTCAACTTTGAGTAAAAACCTGAACCAGACCGTTCAAACCAGTTTGGTTCCAAAGCATACGATCCCATCCCAATTAGGTTTCACTCTCACTCACCTCACCCTCACCTCACTCACACGACCTCACCCTCACACCCAGTTCCCCCATTTCACACAGCCGACCCTTACTGAGTCACTCACAGCCTCTCATCCAAAATATCAGTGATCCTCAGGCAGCCACAACCTCCACTCTTTGCAACGGCCCTCATCATCCCTCATCTGGGACAGCTCACAACTCTTTGTCTATTCGTCCTCCGTCCTCCCTCCTTGGTATTTTCTCTATCTTTTCTCATATTTAAGATTAGGAATATGGTTGAGTTCCACTGGTTTTCCATTCTCAATGTAAGATGCTGCAACCTCTGAATGCTTCTCGTTAGTCCTAGCAATGAATATATCCCAGAAAACCGACCACCATTCAAATAGGAAACCTCCCGGCATCAATAGCTGTAAAACCCATTTCTCAAAACCATTAATAATAAATGAGAAGGAAACTTATAGCCAAAAGAAAAATCAAAATGCAAGTTCAGCAAAGTAAAAAAAAAACTCATTTAAAAAGTAATAAGAAAGATAATTTCCATTACTTAAAGATTTTTGTACCCCATAGGTCAACATTTCTGGGCTTACCAACGGGATCTGAGGATACTTTTCCTTCTGCTTGGGAAGCTTGTGCAGAGGCTTTTAAATCCCGCTTCACTAGATAATCATGGATATGCACATCTAGCCTGTTAATCACAAACAGATATTATCAGTCACACGAGTAGAATGAGAAAAACCGAAACTTCAGGAGAAAAACTGTAAATTGGATTTGTTGGTATTTTGTTTAGTGATTTGTAACTTGTTATGAAATTGTTCGACCTAGGTATCTGAGATATTTTTTGTGTGGGTTACTTGATGCACTCAGATCATTTGGAGGCTCCCCTGTACTGAGTCGTGTGACTTCTCAACTGATCTTTCTTCATTTGCTATGTGAGTGTTATTCTTTTGTTTTATTGTTAGAATCTGCTGTAAGTTTTGTATTCGGGTTTTATACGGCTTTGCTTATATGGATTTCAAATTGATGCTGCTTGTGGATCAGTTTGTGGATCACTTTCAATATGTATGTGAATGACAAACTATGTGTTGAATTTGGGTTTTCTTTTTTTGTCTCGTTTAGGGATGACAATCCAATCTGAGTTGTAAGATATATAATTTTGAGTTCAATGAATAAGATATATAATTAACCGATACATGAAGGAGATCATATAGGATAGTTAAATTGTTTGAGATCATGTTTTGTATAGCTAGTGTAATGAATACAAATTACATGGTGCTCAAAACTTTGTCTACCAATTGCTCTTAGCATAGGTTTGTAAGTAATTATATGTTATCTGAAATAAGTTTGATTTGATTATATGTTGTTTAATTGTGTACAGGAGCTGTTGTTTGAAAAAGAATCTGCCACTGCCAAGGACATTTGGATTTTTGTTTTTGCTACTTGTTGCTGCCAATATCAGGAGATGCTGCTGGTTGCTACCAATATCAGGAGCTGCCAGCTTCTTGTTTGATTTTCGTTTTTGCTGCTTGTTGACTTGGTGCCACTGGCCAAAGACATTTGCATTAAAAAGGATATGTGTTGTATGCAACTTTATATAAACAGTTTTAGAAGATGTTACATGTATTTGAATGCATGATGATTTGGTGTTCAAATAATTTAGTATTCGGAACCGTAAACCGGCAAGAACCGAATCATAACCGGTTTAGACCGAACCGTACGGTTGTACTGATAAATTTAAGCAGGAACCGCACCACACAAAATCATTGATATTTTAAGGTTCCGGTTCCCGTTTAGGGGTGGAACCGCACCGAACCGTACGGTGCCCACCCCTATGTATATGTAGCCTTTTCCAGGTTATAATGGTATTAAAGGCAATGTGGTTTGTAAATTGCACAAGACAATTTATGGATTGAAATAATCCCCAAGAGCTTGGTATGCCTAGCTCAATTCAGTTCTAGAGAAGGTTGGCTTCCTACGAAGTAATGTTGATTCCTCATTGTTTATAAGAATTGACACCAGTGGGAAGTTGGTGGTGCTCATCTATGTGGACGATCTCATCATCACAGGAGATAGTGCTATTGAAATTGAGGCAGTAAAGCTCTCATTACATCAAACATTTGCTATCAAAGATCTGGGGAGGCTAAAGTAATTTTTAGGGCATCGAAATGGAAACCTTTTCAAAGAGGTCGTTTCTCCATCAACGAAAATATGTATTGGACGTCCTTCAGGAAGCAAAAATGCTCAATTGAAAACCTGCCATCACTCCCGTGGATTGTAAACTAACGCTCAACACAGATGGAGAAGCCATGCATGATGTGAGTTACTATCAACGGTTGATGGGCAAGCTTATATATCTCACCATCACATGTCCAAATATCACATATGCAGAGGTTGAATATCGAGCCATGGCAGCCACTGCCTGTGAACTTATTTGGCTTAAAGGGTTTCTTTCAGACTTAAGGTTTCCTACTACTACTCCCATGTCCCTTATGTGCGACAATCAAGTAGCCATGCACATCACTGCTAACCCTATGTTCCATGAAAGAATGAAACATATTGAAGTGGACTGTCATTTCGTTAGAGCTCAAGTGCAAGCTCAAGTCATCCGGACCATTTTCACTCAAAGTGATGATCAACTGGCATATCTCTTTACCAAGGCTCTAGCATCCGCTCCATTTCATCGATTTTTGGGCAAGCTTGGCTCAATTAATCTCCTTGATCTAGGTTGAGGGGGAGTGTTGTTAAAGTGTTCCTAGCCTCTAGAGTCAGCTACCAAGGGTGATCTCTAGAGTAAATCCCTAGGGTAAGGTTCAATGTAATCTCTAAGGTAAGGCTCAATGTAATATTGTAAATCAGCTTTCCCTTGATTTAAGGGAGGTGACTTGATTGGTGTAAAGTCTTTGTGTAAGGTTTAGTTTATGTAAGCAACATGCCTTCTTTCTTTCTTGTTGGCTGCTTGTTGCAGCCATCTCTCCTATCTCTCATCCTTCTCTCTTCTCATATATACCCGGACTCCTGTACATTGAACATACGAAATATACATGAAAACTTTAAACCAAAAAATCTACAAGATCCCTATGCATGATGGGCCTGGGAAAAGCGGTATGGAGATATGGAAGTGCATGAGCTACTTTCATTGCAATTAGCAGTCTAGTTTTCCATGGTAATGAGCGAGTATCCCCAAAACCTCCATGGCAGTCGAGAGCTCCTTTTGCTGCATCTTCGTGCGCCAGAGTTGGTAGAGAGAACTCTAAGCAGCAGCCTGACAATTTCAAAGCATTTTTTTGCGTACTCATGTGCATCGATATGATAATACCACGAATGGCCATGGACCTAGCTTCAACTTCATTGGGCCAATGCAAGTACTTCTTAACGATTATTGACTGGTCATCTATAAGACCTCTGAACAGTTTGAAGGATGAATCCTCACTTATAATGAAAGAATGATCAAAATTGTTGGTTGCCTTGACTAGCTCATCAGCTGAGTAAGTGCGAATAGGACTCGATTTGCCATCACAAGAAGCAACGAGATCCTCTAACAAGATGTTTCCATTCTTTAAGAATGAGCTCTCAGTTCCCTCGTTTCTTACACATGGAAGCAAGGAGAACCTGGTACAAATATATACATATTACACAGTATAAATTGGTAAAACAAAAACACAAAGGATAAATATAAAATAGTGAATTGTAAATAATTAATCACTCCCATTTCTCAAGAATTTTTCAATTTTTCTTTAGAACTTCACATGAAATCTCAGCTTTCAATTTTTCATTGCCTCAAACATTTAAGGTTCTCATTACTTTGCATGTAAAAGAATTTAATTGAGACTTCAATTAGCAAAAAATCACTGAGGATTAATAAAAATTTACGTAATGTTGTAAAAAAGAGAAAATAATCAAAAGCAAAATCTCATGTTTAAGCCATAGAATCAACGAACTTACAAGAATTTGGATGGCATTGTTTACACTTTATTCTCTCTATGAATTACTAGTCAGGACCTTAGAACTGGATTCAGATTATGCCATGTAAACAGTAATTGATCGATTCATCAACCGAGACCACTGCAGATGGCACTGGCGTGTGCAAGCAGAGCAGCAGTTCACACATCCCTGTTTAGAATAACATGCAGTGGGAACGGCCCAAGAGAAATATTATTTTCCTGTTTCTTTACAGACAAAGAAGAGGACATTTTGTCACTTACAATGGATGATAAAGGAAGGAGATGGAAAATTTAGTATTGGATGAAAGAGTCAAAGAAGTTAGCTAAGAGCAGTTCCACCGTGGGCTATTGCCCTGTGGACTGGCGATGGAATAGGGCTAGAGAGCTCGAGCGACTTGGTCCAGCGTGGGCTGGTGATGGAGCTCGAGCTGGCCCAACACTAGTTGTCAGCCCGAGAGCCCGAAGGCAATGTGACGCAAGGCTGACGTCTGGGCGACATCAGCCACGTTTTTTATATCTTTTGTGTCAGGCGCGTGCACTTCAAGTGCACGTCGTCCGACAAGATTTCAGACATGGGGCCCGCGGTGCATTTCAGAAATGTTACTGTTGGGGAGGCCACGCGGCTTCCCCTCGTCCGTAGGATTTCAACGACAACAATTTATGGACCGTTGGATTTCCAACGGTAAAAAAAAATTAAAAAACCTTATTTAATTTTAGCCGTTGGATCTGAGATCAACGGTCCACGTTATTCGCCTTTATAAATTAAAAAAAATACAGTTTAAAAATCAGAAATCTTACCATTATGCCACGTGGCACAATCTGGAGTGTTGGAATTCAAATTTTTTTAATCCAACAACAGAGATTAATTAGGTGAATAAAAATTTGAAAAAAATGTAAAAAATTAATAAAAATCTGAAGAAAAAAATTTGAAAAATTAAAAAAAAAATGATTTTACTTTTCTATAAATACCTTATCATTATCTTCTACCTTACACCACAATTTCATATTTTCTCAACTACTTTCAACCACATTCCTATCTTTCTCTCAAAGTTTCAATCCAATTTTTTTCAACAAAATGACTACTAATGCAGATACGAATTGGATGCTTATTGAAGATGTTGCGTTGTGTACTAGCTGGGTTGAAGTTACTCATGATCCAATTACGGGTAATGAGATGCAGTTGCAAGAAATGTGGAGTCTTATTCATACCAATTTTATTGAGAAAATTGGTGGGAAAAGAACCAAAGAATCGATATCCAGTCGTTGGAAAATACTTAGCCAATCGTTTAGTATGTCGAGAGGCGCCTTGGCACAAGCTAGTAGTAATCTTCGAAGTGGAGAAAATTTAGCGGATCAGGTAACAATATATTATTTATTTGTTTGTACTATACCCAAATTTACATTACCTACTTTGATTATAATTATTTCTTCTCTTGCATTGTGTAGGCACTTCAAGCACAAGCTTGGTATAATGCCAAAACCAAAAGCAAAAACAAATCATTCACCCGGTGGGAATGTTGGAATATTGTCAAAGATTGTCCTAAATTCAGAGTTGTGCCTGTTGGTCCAGAAGTTTTCATGAACAGCACCTCTCTATACTCTGCGCCCAATCATGCCTCACATGTTCATGAAGATGACGTAGAATAAGTGCCCAAAACGCCCCCCCTGAACAAGCGTTGGGGTCGATCCATTATCCAATTAGGCCTCAAGGTAAGAAAGATTCAAAGAAAAGGGATTTCTTCCAAGAATGATTATGCAAAGTATATGGAAGAACTTGCTTGCCAACGTGAATTGACTTTGGCGCGATAAATGGCTAAATTTGAGGCTGATAAGGATAGAGATAAGGCAAAAGCTTCAGCTGTTGAGAGAGATTTTCAAGTTAATGAGAAAGAAAGAGAGCTACTTAGGCAAGAAAGGGAACAGGTTAGAGAAGAAAGAATGGATTAACAAGATCGTGACATTATGAACACGCCTTTAGAAGGGAAGTCTCCGAATTCTAAATATTTTTGGAAGTCGGAGAAAGCGGACGTGGTGCAAAGGAGGCGTGCAAAAGAAGCGAGAGCAAGAGGAGATGATCCTAGCACGACAAGAGAAGATCATCCTAGCACCACAAATTGGTTAGGTGATGATGATTCGTTCATGAGCCCATACTTTTCCAATCACTTTGTTTGTAATCGAAGCCCATAATTTTCCAATCACTTTGGGTTGTAATTTATTATTTAGTGAATAGAGTACTTTATGTTGCTTCCAATTTATTGAATTTAGTACTTTTTTTTTTAAGTAATAGTAAATTTATTTAATTTGGTAATTTATTTATATAAGAGAATCTTTATAATGCCAAAACCAAAAGCAAAAACTCACTAAATGAACTATAAAAAAACACACCAAATTAAAAACACCAATTAAAACCAAACACACTAAATGAACTTAAGTATCTTAAGCTTGTTTCAATTCCCATTGGTGCTCTATCAAGTCAGTTGGTCGGGCATTGTGCATATATGGCCTTTGAAGTGCAGTATATCGTTGAATGAGCCTTTCATTGTAACGTCCATCACTTTCTAGTGGCTCGTGTTGCATTGGTTCTTCGGTGGCGTCATGAGCACAATATATTTGTGTTCTAGAATTGTTCATTGTGCCTGGCTCATATTCATCAATGGCATCATAATCGTACTCATCTTCCACAATCATGTTGTGAAGAATGATGCACGTCATCATGATGGATCTCAGCAACTCTAAATCAAACATTCTGGCAGCGCCCCTGACGATCGCCCAGTGAGCTTGGAGGATACCAAAACAACGCTCCACATCATTCCTGCACCCCTCTTGATAGCTTGCAAAGTGTTTTTCCTTTGCACTTCGCGGACGTGGCACTATTTTGACAAACGATGACCATCTTGGGTAAATGTCGTCTGCTAAGTAGGATGGCCCGTCGTACTTATGTCCGTTGACCCAGTACGTGAGTTTTGGTGCCTTTCCTTGCAGGACATCGTTGAACACTAGGGATTGGGCAAGGACATTGACGTCATTTTGAGCTCTTGGAACCCCGAAAAAGGCGTGCCAAATCCATGTATCAAAAGATGCCACCGCCTCCAAAATGATACTTTTTTTTTCCTTTTCTGTCCCCATAAGCGCATTGCCATGCACTTGGATAGTTTTTCCAGGTCCAATGCATAAAGTCGATGCTTCCAATCATCCCAGGAAAACCTCACATCTCACCCTTCTTCATAAGTCTTTGCAAGTTCATGTTAGTAGGTCCCCAGATGTACTCTGCAGTGTCGATAGATTCGATTGCTCCGCAAACCCTCATCAAGGACTCAAGAATGGTTGATTTCCCCATCCTCGCTATCTCATCCACTTGGTCTGCAGATGCTCCATATGCAAGCATCCACAAGGTAGCTAGTAATTTTTTGCTCATGAATGAGACCCATAGCACCAAAAACATCATTCTTTTGCACAAAGTAAGAATCATGGTTGCAAACGGCAATCATGATTTTGTTGAACAAATGTCGTTCCATTCTAAAATGATGTCTAAACTACGTATCAAGGAATGCACTGTTACAGACAAAATAATCGTCCAACAGTTCTGTACCTCGTCGTTGCCTGCTTCTATCAAGGTTTGCGAAACGGCTGGGCCTGCAGATCTGAGCCACAGCTTGGATAACTTGACAGGAATGTGAGGCTCTAGCCATTCTTGCTTCGTCATCTCTCCTTCTACGCTCCTCATTCTCTTCCATCTCGTTTTGGGCCACCTGGAGATTGAACATCCCTTATGATTGGTTAAATCATTCTTCCTCTTGTTGATCGATTTCCCACATCATCCTTGAAGAAGAAGACATTGTAAGGAGAAAGCAAAAACTGTGAATAATGATACAGATTTTGATTTTGGTGAAGAAGGAAGCATAAACTATGAATAATGATAGAGATCTTGAGAAAATTGGTGTGAGATTTCTGAGGATGGATGGTGGATTATATGGAGGATTCAGAAAAGATTAGGTTGTAGATAATGCCACGTGGCATGCCATCATTCGTTAAAAATATGATCGAAATCTATCCTCAAAGATTGTAAATAGATTGTGACACGTGGCGCGACGTGATTGGTTAAAAATCTTATTGAAAATTTGTCCTCAACGATTCTGAAAAGGTAACGACACGTGGCACGATGGCATTGGATAAAAATCTTATCGAAATCCATCACTAATAATTGTCTTTTCGGATAATGACATGTGACGCAACGAGAATGATTAAAAATCTTATCCAAAATTACAAATAATTTTTTTTGTATTATTTTATAAATAAAAAATACTAATATTTTATTGCCTATTACCAGGGCTATTCAGTGTAGGGGTGGAGAAGCAAAAAGCAGTTACTGTTCACTAATGGTAGTTATTGTTCACTGGGTGGATTAAATAGTGAATAGCCCTGGGGGGACCTTTAGCAACAGTGGAACTGCTCTAAGAAGATGACATTTTGCCCCTTCTTTTTGTTGTAAGTTATGGCTTAGGAAGAGTCAAAGAAGTTAGATAAGAAAGATAAAAGAAATATGTTCAACTATAAAGGGAAGAAAGAGTGTTTCAAGACGCGTCAATATCTTTTTTTAAGATATATTGCTCCTACAAGGCAAATGGGATATGCAAATAAGCCCTTGTGACGTGCGTTTTTAGACAATCAACTAGGACTTTGAGTGAGTCAAAGTCTGAGAGCAATCTAGCTTGGTACTACCCACTCACACACATACACATACACACAAGATTATAATGGTTCACTTTTACTTTGTATCACTGTTCTAAAAATCCCCGCCTAGCGCCACCTAGGCGCTAGGCGGTTGGCCACCGCCCCGATTAATGCCTAGGCGTTTGAAAATTAAGAAAGGACGCCTAGACCTGCTGAGGCACCCGCCTAAACCGCCTAGCTAGCCCAGACCGCCTAGGCACCCGCCTAGCCCTCGCAAACCCATCTAGGTTACGACTCACTTAGATAGAAAATAGATAACTTTCATTTTGCATTTTATTTTTTCCAATAAATTGTAAGAGACTTGTTGAATACTTAAATGAATACACATTATATACATGTTCTCCATGTTTTCATTATGTTCCAGTACCTCCTAATATATATGTCATTCTATTTTGTAACCTTGCTTTGTATTTAGTTATGTATGGAGGATTTTACAATGTATACATAAGGGTGACTTAATTTTTGTCGAAGTTTGGAACAAATGGAGACTTTGACCCTCTTGAGCAAGAGGTTTGATATGTGGACACAATTAGGAGGGAAATTATACGTATACTACAAGCCATCAGAAAAACACTGTTCATCATGTGAGATAGAGCATTGTTCATTACACTACTACGAAACCATTTATTAGTGTCTTTATGATAACCGACAAGAAACGTATATTATGGTCAGATATTAAGCAAAATTCGACAGAAAATGGATGCAGTGGTGGATATAATAAGCGACAGAATTGCCAACATCAGGAAATGAATTTTCCGATAGAAAATACTCTAAAACCGACAGAAATTGTGTTGGATATAACCAACAGATAATATGTTAATAATGAATAAATAAGAGCTTTCTCTATCGGATAAAACCGACAGCAAATACTCTAAAACCGACAGAACTTGTGTCGGATATAACTGACAGAGAATTTATTATAATGAATAAATAAGAGCATTCTCTGTCGGATAAAACTGACAGAAAATATATTAATAATAAAAAAATATAAACCACTTTCTGAATCATTTCTTTCCCTTTCAAGTTGGCCTTCCCTGCATTCATTGCATTTTCCAGCTTTGAGATGAGCAACGTTCCTTTAAGGTACACCATATTCTTCAATTCTTCAAGTTTGTTTCCTATTTCATAGCTAACCTGAATATGTGTGTGTGTGTGTGTGTATATATATATATATATATATAGTTAGACAGAAGTTTGACCCCCCAACAACAAGAAAAGGATTGGAAAAAAAAATAAATATATTTGAAAAAGAATAGAAAAGACAAACCGGAAATTTGTGCAAGTTGTGCAAACTGGTTAGACACCCCATGCTTCGTGCCAACATCAAGGTCTTGAACCAGAAAATTTCATCTAGCTCCAGATGTCTCAGGTTGAAAAGGTTTTTCAAGTTCTTGGGAAAATTTAAAATCCAAGGACAACGTAAAAGTTTCAATGTCTCCAAATTGAAGAGGTTGCATACCAAATCAGGTTGCTCCTTGTTAATAACAAAAATAAACATTGGTGATGCATATTTACAAAAACAAAACCTACATAAAAGTTCTAAATAAAGACCAATTTTCAATTTATGCATAATATTTGATAAGGTATCTCAAGTCAAGATTCAAAATACAAACTCAATTTAATAACATAATCAAAATTTAAAACACAAACTGAATGTAATACAAATAATTTAAAACGTATTGGTTTCGGAATGTTGCTTCTCGAATTGTTCATCCATGGTGATTGAAGCAAGAAGGAGAAGGAGAGGAGAAAAGGGGGAAGGGAGAAGGCACCGGCACAAGGAAGAGATGGAGGGGTTTTATTTTGGAAAATTTTCATTACTGTCGGTTAAAACCGACAGAAAATTTTCATTACTATCGGTTATAACCGACAAAAAAAAATGGCGGCAAAAACCCCCCAAAATTTTGTTACGATTTTAAAAAATAAAATAATAATTGTTTGGTTTAATAAATAAATAAATAAATAAATAAATAATATGTATTTAAATAGAATACGTTTGTAAAAATTAAATAAATAATTGTTTGGTTTAATAGATTATAACCCATGTAAAATATGCTATAAAGAAACAAAAAGATAATTGTACAATGAAAATGTCATCACACAAACTAAATATTGTCTAATCAATACTTGAAAAACATAAATAAAAATTTAGCACAAATAACTTTTCCCACTTCAAAATTTAGGCAAATTTAACGGAGATATGCATTCTACAAAACTAGTTTCAATGATCTAACCGTCAAACTTGTTTGTAGATACTACAAGATAACATACGTAAAAAATCGCAACAAAAAAAAAATTCATTCAAAGATTAGGTAACGGAACAAAAGTTTTCAACAGTTATAAACAAAAAATCACAATTTAACGGTTATTTTAGCTCTGGTTTTGATGATTTTTTTACAGCTACACTCCTCGACCCTATAAGAATGCAATGAACAAATTCTATCTTCAATTTAAAATATTTACTGACACACCCATACCGAGATCGAGGCATGCTGGCCGTCACGTGAGGGTGACATAGCCATGTGCACAGTGCGGAAGCAATAATAAAGATAGAATTACGAATGAATAAAAAAAACCAAACTTCAAGGAGTGCTAGAACGGAAATAAGTGTGAATACACATTCAAAGCATAAATAGTCTAGGTGCAGTCAAGTATAAGAAGTACTTAATTAATTAACACCCAAAGGTGGTCCTACATAGGTGATGATCTGTCAGAACCTCCGTTGTATCCTCATGAGCCACCAACAAAGCTACCTAAAACCTGGAGGGGCGTAAAACAAAAGCGTGAGTGGGCAAAAACAAAGCTTTTCGAAAATCATTTCATAAACAACAGATATATCCCCTCGCCGTAAAACCTATATACTTTCCCAGAAAATAGTATATACATATACTAAATCTCAACTGAAATCATCATACATCAAAATACGCGGATAAATCATGAATATGCCATGCCATGTAAACCAAAAACATCAGGTAAGTAATTCAAATGCAATACTAACTGCAATATCTCATCAGTTGAACTCTAGCTCATGCACACGAGTCGAACCCATCTATAGTGGTCTATACGACAGGACTGGGTGTAAACCAATACGCTCTAGTGCTACAATCACGTGAAGACTGTGCAAATGATCGCGGGTCACCTACGAGTCGAACCCACTGAAAGTGGTCTATACTACATGACTGTGCACCTAACTTGGATCCAAGATGAGCGTGTGGTGCTGGAGGTGAACATCACGTGAAAGACTATGCCTCTAACCCTGGGCGGGAGCACTAACACCAGGGTGCAGGTTAATAAGCTCTCGATGCATCTCATCATACTTTTCATAACTCAACTTCTTATTAACAACACATAAACTTACCTGGAACTTACCTGAGCACCCGCATCGTCGTCAACCATGCATATACAATTCATAATGCATATTCAATAATAAAAATATACTGGCATGGCAATTCATTGATAAAATCATTTAAAATGCATATTCTGGAAAAAATACTTAGTATATAGGTATATAAGGAAAACCAAAAGCCCACTCACTGATAAGTAGACGGATCGTAGTCCCTGTGCCTAGCCTGGCTACGCTCGTCCTCCGAATAGGTCTCGCCTATGTGAGAAACAACTATAATAATATTATTTTAAAGCACATAAACGAAACTAAGAAATAACTTCTCATACATTGCTCAATTGGGGTGTTTGAATATACCAAAGTGATCTACACAACCTCAGGAACATCCCCATATTTTTAGAAAAAAAATTTGAGGTCCCACGCGCCGTCATGCATTGGCAAAGGCACGGCCAGACGCACCCCCACGCGGCCAACCCTGACGGAATCCCTAACTGCCGTTAGGAATATTCCGTTAGAACTAACGGAATCTGTTAAAGATACATGACGCCTTTAGGAATATTTCGTCATCTCCTACCTCAGAACTCCGGCGACAGTCGCCGTTGTCGGAAACTGGAAAATTTTCAAATCTTGTTTTCTCACTCGTTTTGAAACCATTCTCTACGAAATTTGTACCAAAATGAAGCTTAGAGTGAGTAGAACAACGTTATACCTGTTTAAAGCCTCAAAATCCACGGGATCACTCCGGAAAAAGCTTGGATAATCCGGCCAAACTTGAAACTTGTCGAACTCATGATTCCGACGTCCAATTTCCACCAACGAACCACTCCGAGGTTCGTGAGGACCTCCTAAAGCTCCCTGTGAGCTTGAAATTCACAGAAAATCCTTTATTAAAAAGTTGGTGAATAGTGCTCTTCTCGAAAATTCGTTTTCCCGGGTTATCTTGCGTGAAACCTTAACCAAAACTCACCCAAAACACTTAGGAAGAAGTTTAGGTACCTTTTTGGACCTTGAAATGACGTAAAACTTCCACGATCGATTTGGTGCCACTCTTCCCTCGACGGAGCCTTCGGGTTCTAGGGTTTTCGAAGGTTTCCTTGCTTGAAAATTGTACTACTCGACTCGTACGAGCACGAGGAGTACAATTGTGTACCTAGCAACCTCGATCTACAAAGTTTTGAAGGAGTTTGAGGTTTGGTCCGTACGGTTGCAAGGAGAGGGAGTGAGTCCGAGGGTGAGAGAGCACGGGAAAGAGAGAGGGAGAGTGTGTGGTCTGTGTGTGTGTGTGGTCCACGTTTGTCGCCAACTAAAACCATAACCAAACAAACCCTTAAGACTTTAATCCAAAATTTCCATAAACTTAGGAAATAAAATCTTGAATAGGTCTAACTTAAGTACACCACACTACTAATATTCAAGGGTACTTAAGTCAATTCACGTCCTTGAGAATAAAATTTTGGGACGGGTTGTCACAATCTACCCTCCTTAACAAAATTTCGTCCTCAAAATTTCAAACAACAACAACTGCAAAAGTAAAACAACTAATAACCATAAAACAAACGTGGGTACAAATCTCTCATTCTATCATCTGTTTCCCACGTTGCTTCTTCCACTAAATGGTTCTTCCATAAGACCTTTACCATCCAAATAGTCTTGTTCCTCAGCACTTTGTCCTTCCAATCCAAGATCGTCACTGGCTCTTCTTCACAAGTCAAGTCCGGACTAATCTCAAGCGATTGAGAAGATATCACATGCGAATGATCCGAAACATAGTGACGAAGCATAGAGACATGAAACACATTATGCACCTTAGATAACTCATAAGACAGCTCAAGCCTATAAGCAACTTCACTGACTCGCTCAGTGATCTGGTAAGGTCCGATGTACCTAGGGCTCAACTTACCTTTTTTCTTGAACCTTACAACTCATTTCCAAGGCGATAACTTCAAGAATACCCAATCACCGACCTTACACACTCTGTCAGTGGCATGTCTATCATCAAGGCTCTTAGCTTTAATCACCTGAACATTCTGAGTAGTCTCCTCTACTATCTCAGGGCCCACCAATGGTCTTTCACCAACCTCTGACCAACACAACGGTGTACGGCAAGCTCTACCATAAAGTGCCTCAAGCGGTGCCATCAAATCCAACTTTGCATGCCAATCATCACCAAACTGAAGTACTGAAGATCTTAGCATATCTTCCAAAGTCTGAATCGTCCTCTCCGACTGACCATCTGTTTGAGGATGGTACGCTGTGCTGTAAAGTAAATCTACACCAATGGCTTCCTGGAATGCCACCCAGAACTTAGAAGTGAACCTGGGATCCCGGTCCGAGATAATACTCACTGGTACACCATGATACTTCACAATCTTGATCAAAAACAACTCAGCTAATTTGTTCAGAGAATACTTTTCCCTCACTGGAATGAAGTGTACTGACTTGGTAAGTCGATCTACAATCACCCAAACGCCATCATAACCATTTTGTGTACGAGGAAGCTTGTACACAAAATCCATAGTGATATTTTTCCCATTTTCACTGTGGAACGGGAAGTGGTTGCATCAAACCAAATGGCTTCTTCCTTTCGGCTTTGACCTGCTGACAAACTACACACCTACTAACATACTCAACAATTTCTCTTTTCATACCTAGCCAATAGTAAAATGGTCTGATGGTATGATACATCTTAGTGCTTCCTGGATGCATGGCATATGCTGAAATGTGTGCCTCGTCAAGAATTTCTTTCTTTAATTCTTCAATATTTGGCACATACATCCGTTTATCTTGCATAAGCATGCCATCAGTCTCACGAACTCTGAGATCCTTTTTCTTTCCTTCAGAAATTGCAAAAATAAATTCGCCCCCTTTCGTGCTTGTGATCCCTCTGGCCCAAGGCCACCCATCCATCACTTTAATGGGCATCTACAGAACTTCTACCGTCAATAGCAACCTGCCTTCCATGCTCAAGGTCTTCTGGGTCCTCCTCCACCTCGTCAGTCGGTTCAATGTTAGCATTGCCACCAATTTGGACATGTTCAAGCCAAGTGTCCTCACTCTCCTCCCTTTGCCAGCATGCGTGTTGCTTCTTCTTCCGATCCTAACTGGTATTGGGACTTCGGTGGTACAAATCACATGACACATGATGCTAAGTTGTTTCCCCCCGGTGCCTCCTCTACATCAAGTGATAATGTTGTTATTGGTAATGGCAACACACTCCCTATCACTCAGTCTGGTAATGTTTTGTTTTCTTCTGGCACTTATGTTTTTTTGTCTCTCTGATGTTCTTTGTGTTCCCTCTCTTCATAAAAATCTTTTATCAGTCGCTCAATTTACACATGATATGCATGTAAGTATTACTTTCTCTCCTTGGGGTTATCACATTCGTGACTTACAAACTGGTGTTGTTTTTTTTCAGGGCCTATGTAAAGATGGCCTTTATCCCATATTTCCTACATTAGTTTCTAAGTCATTTTTAGGTTCTCCTTCTTGTTTATTGCATTCATATTGTAGCCATTGTGCCTTATCTAAATCAATAAAACTTTCCTTTTTGCCTCATGAACACCGTTCACTTGCACCATTTGATTTAATCCATTTGAATGTGTGGATGTCTCCTGTTCTTTCCGTCTCTGGTTACCACTATTATGTCCTATTTACTGATGATTCCACTCGATATTCGAGAATCTTTCCCATGCGTATGAAGTTAGAAGTATTTGATCATTTTTATGCTTTTGTTATATATGTTCAAAATCAATTCTCTTTGTCTATTAATCAATTCCAGAGTGATAGGGGAAAAGAATATGCCAACCTGCAGTTTAAGCTTTTTTGTGCTACTAATGGAATAATGCATCGTTTTTCCTGTCTTCATACACCCCAGCAGAATGGATAAACATCGTCATATTGCTGATATGGGTCGTACTCTTTTACATACTGCTCACATGCCTCACACCTTATGGGCTGAATCTTTCTGCACGGCAGTCTATTTAATTAATAGACTTCCTACGCCTGTTCTTCATGGGATCTCACCATACCAATACTTATTTGGTTATTTCCCAGATTATAAAATGCTTCGAATTTTTGAATGCTTGTGTTATCTATATCTTGGAGATTATGTGTCTAACAAATTACAACCTCGTTCTCTCTAGTGTGTTTTTGTTGGTTATAGTGATAGACATCGTGGGTATCGATGCTTACATCCACCAACTGGACGACTCTATATTTCACGGCATGTCATTTTTCATGAAGATCAATTTTGTTATGCTGTTGCCCCTCTATCTGTTTCCTCTCCACCGCTCGCCATCGTTCCCGTAGGCTTGTTGCCTAATCAAACATCTCAGCCGCCTGCCCCACCGCGTGTCACGCGGCCCTGCCACTGCAGCAAGAACCGATAGCAACTGCAGTCAATCTGACAGCACCTGCAACTGTCCTGTCTCTCCCACCTGTCCCTGATCAACCTGTCCCGTCTATCCCACCCCCTGGTTATTCCGCTGCTACTCCACCTCGCAGTCTAGAAATCACTCGTTCGAAGACTGACATTTTTAGGCCCAATCCTAAATACCAGGCCAACTTCACTACTTGGTATTCCGTTCCTCAATGTTGAACTCGCTACACACAAGCATCTCGATCTCCCGAATGGAAACAGGCCATGCTCGAAGAATATAATGCCCTTATTCATCAAGATACCTGGTCATTGGTCCCTCCCCATAATTCAAATTAGTATCATTGAATATACAGTTTCTACAGTTGAGAACTCCTTTTGCTACGTATTCGTGCACTAGCACACGTATAGGGAACTCTAAGCAGCAGCCCAAGAGTTTCAAAACATTCTCATGGATAACGCAAGACCTGCCCCTATCCTCATTTAGGCCGTTCCCAAAGTGGTACTTTGCAACGATAATTGATCGACCATCTAGAAATCCCCTGAACATTTCGTAGCATGAATACTTTTCTACGATGCGAGAAGGATGGAAGATTCGCCATCACCAGAAGCAAAGAGATCCTCTAATAACTTTTTTAGATTCTTGTAGTACGACGACTCGATATCTCTTTCCTTCTTTCTAAAAAATGGCAGCCTTGAGAACCTGGCACAAATATATATACACACGTATGTAACACAAGAAGTATTAACCAAACTACATATATTTTTGTTACTTTCCATTGCCAACAACGAAAATAAAATGTTGAAATGTAAATAATCACTAATTCTCTAGTGCGGTACACCTGCTTTGGTACCATGTTTAGCCTATGGCTAAAACTTATGCTCCTAAACTTGGCTAAACAACAAGAACAAATCAGAGATTGATTTGCCCCCCCCCCCCATATGTGGTACTAAATGCTTTTGGAAGATCTCTCGTTCAACGATTAATGTTCTCAAAAAAAGATTACTTTCGGGTTCAGCACATGAAAATTTTGATTGGGTTAAACTTTATAACTTTATACAACGGTCGAAAGCACCTCGTAGACCTTAAAAGAAAATAGAGGAATTGAAACTGAAATAAGCTGATAACTTAGGGCTTGTTTGGTATCCTATTTAAAAAAAAAATTAATTTCTCAAAACATTTCTTAAAAAAATTTCTTGAAAACAATTTTCTTTAAGACTCAAAAACTTGTTTGGTATGCGATTTAAAAATTCTAAATCTTACAACTTAAACTGGACAAAGAGATAAAAAAAGAGGGGGTTGAGAGAGAAAGAGGATAGAGGGGGAAAGAAATAGATGATTGGAGGAAAGAGAAAGAAATGAGAGGATCGGAGGAGATAGAGAGGAAGAGGAGTGAGAAAAAGAACCGAGAGAATGAAGAGAGCGGATTGGAGGAGAGACGAAAAATGTAAAAAAAAAAAGAAAGAGAAGGGCGAGAGAGAAAGAATAAAAGAGAGAGAACGATTTGGAGTGAGAGGGGAGGAGGGAGAGAAAAGAAATGAATAAGCTTAAGTTTAAAAACTCTAAAAACTCACTTTTTGTGTTTTTAGATAGATTATATTTTTGAGTTGGTCTTGAGTTGAGTTTTTGAAAATAGTCTTACCAAACAAGTTTTTAAGGCCTAAAACTTGAAAATTGTTTTTGAGTTTAAAAAGTTGGATTCAAGTAGAGTACCAAACAAGCTCTTACAGTTTCACAAGTTTCGATTGCATTGTTTCAACGTATGATAAGATTAAGACTGCACCAACTCAGTAGATTGATCGATTTGTCCGGCACAATGTTTCATAGAAGAAGCAGTCATTGACAGTTCCTCTGCCTACCACCCCAATCCCAATGTGATGAATTTCCTAATGATAATTGATCGATCGTCTAGAAAACCATGAAACACGTCGTAGAATAAATCCTTTTGTAGAATGCTAAAAGGATCAAAGTTGTTGGA
The DNA here is from genome assembly GCA_036320875.1 of Cotoneaster glaucophyllus. Taxonomy (NCBI): domain Eukaryota; kingdom Viridiplantae; phylum Streptophyta; class Magnoliopsida; order Rosales; family Rosaceae; genus Cotoneaster; species Cotoneaster glaucophyllus. Next base: position 21,962,875 of record CM070066.1, on the reverse strand, counting down.
AACCAGAACTTACAAGATTTTGGATGGCATCGTTTTTGCTTTTTGCATCGAAGACAAAAGCAATGCAAAACCAGATACGGGAATACAGGGAGCTTAACAATTGAACAATGAGTGACAAAAGTTGTAAACTAGAAGCTATTTCCGCGGTTGAATCGATACCCTCTGATGCTAACAAACCAGATGGATAATAAAGCTAGTATTAACAAGGCAGAATAGACCCCAAGTTTCTTGCTAATGCTTTGCGAGGTAAATGATGCCATTGAATGATCAGCACTGTTAAGAAATTTACCTAAAGCTATTGTTTTTCCCATTTCATTATCAAACACAGAATGAAGACTTAGTCATTTGCAAAGAAATGAAAAGGAAAAGAGGAGGAAATGACAAGACTTAGTCAATTCGAACGAGTTCTCTAACCACATCCACCATACGTGGGCGGTCTTCAATATCTCGAATGCATAACAATGCGAGGTTGTTGGAACCCCCTGTTTGTCCCACATCGGACAGAGGGAGAAGAGAAGAGTGCTTTATATAGAATTACCCCACTCTAACTAATACCGAGGCCTTTTGTGAGAAAACCCCACACCTGAGGATTGTGCAGGTGGTTAAGTGGGAACAATATCAGTGTTGTTGGAGTGGGCCCTTGGCCCGTCGACCTGAAAAATTCTACAGAGGTCTAGAAAAGAATGGCACTGCAGTCGTATGACCTGATTTTTCCCCACCTCAAAAAATTTTGGATCAACAATCGCCTTGGCTTGATGACGATATTCAAGAACATATGGAATCAAATATTCTCTTCCTTTCACCTGACAAATTTCACAGCTCGTGGTGCGGTCAGGAATACGAGTAAAAGCACACCAAAGCTATAAACATCATTTTTTTCTGAAATGCGATTAGACAGCCGGTAGTCAGGGTCACGGTACCCAGCTGTCCCACTCACAGAATTTTCAATATCCCATTCCATTGGAGGAATGATTACGGAGAGTGAGAAGCTGTAGAGTTAGGGAACATAGTTAGCGTCCAAGAAAATACATTTGGGTGACAGATTTCTATGAATGATGGGTCCAGGAAAGGCGGTATGTAGATAACTGCAAGAGCAAGCTGCTTTGCAATACGCAGTCTAATGTTCCATGGTAGTAAGATTTGATCTGCATTAGCACCTCCTAAACTTCAATCAGAGTTGAGAACTTTTGCTCCGTATTCATGTACCAGAACTGGTACAGGGAACTCTAAACAGCAGCCTAAGAGTTTAAAAAAATTCTCATGGTTGCTCGTTTGTATTGAAATGACAATATCACGAATAGTCCGAGACCTAGCTTGATCCTCAATGTGCCAGCGGCTGATGTGATGAAGTACGTCGCAATGATAATTGATCGGCCATCTGGAAATCCCCTGAACATTCTGTGGTATTCCCTTTCGTAAAATACGAGAAGGATGGAAGGTGTTGGTTGCCCTGTTGAGGTCATCAGCAGAGTAACATTGAATAGGATGAGATCTTCCATCAGAAGAAGCAATGAGATCCTCTAATAATTTTATTAGATTCTTGTAGTATGACGACTCTCTTTCCTTCTTTCTGAAAAATGGCAGCTTTGAGAACCTGATACAAATACATAAGTGTGTACGTAACACATGAAAAATTAGTGAAACTATACGTCTTTCTTGTTAGCCCAAAAGGAAAATAAAATGTTGAGATGTAAATAATCTCTCCGGATTCTCTCTGGTGCCTGATAGGTATTTTTACCATCTGCAAAAGTAGGGATAAAAACACTTAAAATTACTTGCAAGAGTACAAGGTTGTCGTAGTATAGCGGCTCAAGCAAGGTCGTTTTCCAGAAGGGTTAAATGAATCATTTATGTTTAAACCCAACTCTTAATTAATTATTTAAAACAAGGTTTAGAAAATGTTGATTTTAGAATTTAAAATAATAAAAACGAATTTTAGAATAAAACAATTAAAGAAATTAACTGGAGAACAATTTAAAGAAAATCAATTTGTAAAAGCCTAGGGTTCCGCCGTCATCATTAGCAATCCTATGAATTTCTACCAATTACTTACGAATTTCCACATACATGCTTTGAAGGTTAGGTTTTTCTAATATATATTCTCCTCGTGATATTCAAGCAAGAACGTATATCTAACATACAATCGTCTGTGATATTCAGATCAAATATGAACATGCAAGACTCATTAAACTTTGTGAAAACCTTTTGAAAAACCATGCAACTAGGGATGGATTTTTTTGCCAAATTGCCGTGCCAACCGAATTACCAACCGTGCCATACCGATTTTGTGCCAAATTTTTTGCGCCAATTGGTAATGGTACGGTAATGTACCGTAACGAAATTTCATGGTACGGTATTGGTAATGGATAATATTACCACGGTATTACCGTACCGTACCGAAAATAAAATAAAATATATAATTTATAAATTATATAATAGATAATTATATAACACATATTTATAATATTCCAATAATTTGAAAATAAAACCCTACTTATATTAGCATTGTTGTTGGTGACTTTGATCTCTTGAAATGGTGGAAATCAAATACAAAAGAGTTCCTAATTCTTTCACAAATGACCAAGATATCTTTGTAACCTCCACTTCTATCGTTGCTAGTGAAAATGCATTTAGCCTAGGAAGGAGGGTTGTTGACCTTTTTAGGGCATCCTTGATTCCTAAAATAGTAGAAGTAAACTTCTACAAGGAACCAACGGAAGATATGCTTCAATTTTACAAGGAAATGGAAAAAGAGGAAACAAGAAAGATATGCTTTAATTTTATTAGTAAATTTGTTATTAAATGATTTTCAACTTTAATTCTTTTTGCTACTAATTAATATGTTTTATTTGTTTGTAATATAGGCTTGACACAAGCTCAATCTTTTACAAGTTCAATGCTTCCTTCAAAAGCTTTAACATCTCAAGCTTGAATGATCATTGAATTCTACTTTTGAAGTTTAGTTCCAATTTTCATTTGGTTTGAAACTTTAATTTCTATTTGGATTGTTAACTTCTATTTGTTTTGGTTCGTAACTTCTATTTTGATTGCAAGCTTAATTTTCATCATGAATCTTGATGCATTATTTGAATTATTGTGTGTGTGAATTGTGAACGATGAATAATAGATGAATTTAAGCTAGAATGTATGAGATAAAGGTACAAAAAAAAAAGTTTTGCCCTTGAATTGGGTAAAAAAACAAAAACAAATTTTGTCCCAAAACAAAATGGCAATTACCATTGCCATACCATGCCAACCGAACTTTTGGCAATACCGAACTTCGGTATACCGAAAGTTTGGTACGGTAATGGTAATAGATTTTACCAAGCCGAAAGTTTGGTACGGTAATTGGTACGAGAATTTTGGTACGGTAACCGTACCGAACCCACCCCTACATGCAACCCCTAAGAGCGTGATATTCGCCTTAAGTGAAATTACAATTATCAATCACAAGAAGCAATACTCAATCCTTCGGTGATATTCCGACCGAATTGCATCCAATTACTTGTCTAAAAACCCTAATGGTCGCGAATCACTAAGACAAATAGATAGTTTAATCGCGGTGATTAATAATTCAAAGCAAGCATGCATCCATTCATAAGCAAATTAATAAAGTCACATATTCATGCTAAGGCTCATGGCTTCGCCCTAGCAAACGAACTAGTTACGAACAATCATAAAAACTAAAGAAAATATATTAACTAGAAAAAGGAATGAAAACACCTTGTAGGTAAAAAGTCTGAAGTTCTCCAAAATAATGCGTGCCTTCTCCCCTATGTTGCTTCTTCCACCCTAACGGCTAAAAAGCCTTATTTATGCTATTACAAAAATAAAACCCTGGAATGTCTTGGAATAAAACTAGGAAACATAATAAAATAATAAAACAGAAAATAAAAAGGTTTCCTATTTGAACTAAAATTCGGACTTCTCAGAAAATTAGTCTTTTGACTGACCAAATCAACTCCGATTTGGTCCCAAAAGGTCTCTTTTGAAATCTGGAGACGTTCCCTATAAATCTTCAGAAGGAATCTTCCTCAAAATGTGCCATCTTGATCTCCAAAATACCCAAAACGTCCAGAAACGTCAATCTGGGAAAGCTGCGCGCTGGGCCTTTCTTTCATCGCCACGGTCAAACGGCTTGGTAGAAAAATCTGGAATTTTGATACACTCATCTTGAAAGGCACACGAACATCCTCCAATTAGAATCACTCCAAAATTCATCCATTTGATTACTTTTTGCTCCAGAGGAAGTTGAATGTCCTACATTGAAAATATAACTCAAAGTATCAAAATTATCACAGAATAATCAATAAATTAATACTAAGATTAGGGTAAAATATATGGTATAATATCAACTTATCAGTGCCATAAAAGCTTTTCAAAAATGAATGAGAGATTTTTCTTTCCAGTTATGTGGTGCTAAATACTAATGTAAGTATTCTTGTTCAACAAGTTCTGTTCTAAAAAAACGTTACATTCAGCTTCAACAGATTATGTTCAAGACTTTAAATAATGATCGAATGCACCTCCTATGCCATAAATGAAAAATATAGGAATTAAAAACTGAAAACAGCTGATAACTTACAAATGCAGGAGCTTTGATGGCATTGTCTTGTGAATAGTAAACAGTAGTTGATCGAGCGATTTCTCCTTCGAGTCCACTGCAGATGTCTTGTGCAGTTTCTACTCCATCAGTTCCGTTTTCTTCTGCGGATGGAAGACTTGAACTTTGTTGCTAACATTTTTGATGCGGGAGCAAGCATACACTTTGGAAATTGCTCACATGCATTGGAAATGGAATAATAATGGCAGTGCACTTTATTTACTTAGAAATTTGTTTAGTCCATTTGGAATATGGTGAGAATCTTCTAGGAAGTTGTAATTCATTTATGCTTCCTTTATCTTTGCTTCCTTTAAATTATGATGTAATACAATCATTTGGCAGACTTGAATGAATTAAAATATATTTGTTTAGTGCAATCGAAGTAAGTTGTTTCTCCTTCTGAAATCAAGCATTTGGCTTGGTCGTGTGAGCGAATCCACGATTAGCAACGTAAGCGAGCTCTGTTGCCGCTGGTTGAGTGAATCCCAGGTTATCTATCCCCCTCTCATCGAGACCTTTGGTTCTGTCCTGCATCAGCTTTACAAGGCCAACGGTGCATGTCCTGTTAAGAGGTTTACATGATGCATAGGGGTCGACCAAAGAAATTTACATAAAGCTAGCTACTATGTTCCAATTTCCTTTTCAAACACAAAGACAGCCTTTTTCTTTGGTTTTTCAGCTGGGAAAGAAAATGTCAATTAGTCACTTACAAGGAAAGAAAAAAGAAGGAACTAGGAAGTTAGAAGGTGCGATATCACCTTCAATTAGAAAGAACTAGGAAGTGATTACCACATTACTCATATTCTTCCCCTTCACACCTTTGGTTATTTCAGCCTTTGGATTACATAAAGCAAGAGGGAACTAAGGGACATATATAAACAAGGCAATGTAGATGGAGAAAATGAGTGTGCGGAAATGATTTCCGCTTGTTAAAAGCCTACTAGTTCAATGCCAAACTACATTTTCCCTTCTTTCTAGGATCGAACAATACGAAAATTGACAATCACACAAAAACTACTACATTGCATCGCCACTATCCAGACTACCAGCTAGACTTCTCGATTCGGAGTTCTTTAGCGACGTCTATCATATCTGGCCTTCCTTCGCTTTGTGTCTTGGCCTTCCTTCGCTTTGTGTCTTTAGGGTCCACAATTGTCTGAATCTGCCCGATATCACTAGCATGTGGTTTCGCATATGCAATAATTGATTGGTATTTTCCTGCGTCATTGATCGGCATTATATTTAGTTTCCTATTAGCAAAGGATGCCCGCGCCATACTGCGAGATTAAAAACCATACTAATTTTCCAGGCAAAACAGACCCCAACCCAACCCTAATCCCCAAATTTTCCAATCAAACACCACTATGTAATAGCAGACATGTCCTAATGCTGTTTCGTAAAACAAAACAAACAGATTTTAAGCAGTTAAATGCATATCCAGCCACAAAGAAACCAATTGAATGCCACTGATGCTAATCACAAACTTCATTACCCTGTACACATAAATTGTACAGCTATTCATAGATAAGTTTTAAAATCATATAGTCAAATTACATTGCCTAATTCAACAAACTCTTCATCCAGGTACCATAGAAACAGATAATCAAATAAAACACATATAAAGCTCAATCCCATAGAAAATGATTAAATAAACCCCACTTTTGACCAAATTACAAAAGTTTCTTAACTAAAGTAGATGAATTTCAATTTTATCCTTCACTCAAAACAACACAACCAAACATTGTGAACGAATAAATTCAATATGCTTTGTCAAAGGCACAAAAATTTGGTAAGCAAATCAAAGGCACAAAAAATTGGTAAACAAATCAAAGGCAAAAAAAATTGGTAAACAAATCCAAGGCACAAAAAATTTAGACGAAGTAAGGCATTTAATTTAAAATCACAACCTAAATTACATCACTACAAACACAAATAAAAGAAAATGAAATATTCCCCATTTGGTGGCTAAGAAACTTAGAAATTGCAATTCCTTTAAGAAAATACAGACAAAATTCAACCAGAAATTGCAATTCCCACAAATCCAACAACAAATCAAGAAACTCCATGACCCCATTTTCCTTCCCAAATATATGAGATGTTTCACTAGCTGTCAACCAAAGAAATGGCTTCACTGGCTTCCTTGGCTGAATGGAGTTATATCCATTCATCTTCTCAGCTCACTCCATGTGAAGTTGTCTATGGATCAATGTTTTAAAAAACTCGCCTCGGGGCGCACCTAGGCGACCTTGGAGGCGAGGCGGCAGCAATTTTGCCTCTATTTTATGGGAGTGAGTGGAAACTCACCTAGGCTTCGTTGGATTACGCCTAGGTAGCCAAGGCGTGCCTGAGGCGTTTGACTGGGGGTTCCCAGTACCCTTCAGCAACCTAAATCCTGCTTGAAATTTGAAGTTTTCTAAACCCTTGTTATGTTTTTGGGTTGCAGCGGCATCTTCATGAAGAAGAGACCGAGAGGAGAAGAAGAAGGGTTTTTTGTTTTTATTTTTATTTTTTTAAATACTTGGCCCTAAATGACGTCATTTTGGGCCAAGTCATTAAAAACATTAAAAGGCATGGCCAAAACCGCATCTTTTAGGCCAAATCATTTTTTTTTAATATAGGAACATTTGGTCCCTATATATCAGCAACAAATAACCCAATCACAAGAGGTCTCATCTTCCTCCTTCCCCACCCAATACCCAGTGCACGGTTCTCTCTATTTCACCCAATCCCTCACTTTAAATTCTCAATCCCAATTCTATATTTCAATTTTGCTCCAATCTCATACCAATTTTGCTCCAATCTCATACCTCAATTTGTTTCAAAATTCTCCACACCACCAAGTAAGTTTTTTAATATTCTAATTTTAATTGGTCACTAGTAGTTTGGCTACTTGTTTGATTGTTGAAGTTAATTAATTTGTTTTACAAGTATTGTATTATATATATATATAATTTTAAGTCTCGTGAGGCTTTGCCTCATGCCTAGGCGGGACTATCCATGGAACGCCTCACCTATGCCTCCGCATTTTAATACATTGCTATGGATATACCCATCCTCACATTGCTGCATATGATAAAGGAACTGCTAAACTAGAAGTGGTGGAGCAATGGTTAATAGCCAGAGATCAATTACGTATTGTCTATGCTAAGAACAAATCTTTTGGTGGCACAAATTCGTATAAAAGCGCAAGCTGACAAGCACAGAAGTGAAAGGGTCTTTGAAGTTGGGAATTTTGTGTATTTGAAGTTGATTCCTTATCAACTCCAATACTTGGCAACTCATGCTTTACAAATTACAACCCAAGTTTTTGGACCCTTTGAGGTGCTGAAGAAAGTGGGCAGTCTGGCTTACAAATTGAATCCTGCAGATTTCAAGATTCACCCAGTTTTCCATGAGAGTTGCTTGAAGAAGCATTTGTGTGCACATGTCAATCTTGTTCCTCTACTGCCACTAGTGACTGATGAGGGGTTGCTTACTCAAGAACCATAAGAGGTGCTTAAAATGAGAGTTTACAAGAAAGGGAATGCAGCCGGAATTCAATTTTTGGTGAAATGGAAATTGTGCTCAGATGAAGAAGCAACTTGGAAAGATTTTGATTTTTTCACTGCCAGGATCCGAAAGTTCCAGTCGAATTAAACATGGTAAAATACCAAAAATATATATGACAATATTTAGGAATTTCTTGTATATTCATTAATCTCCAAAGTGGAGTATATATAGGAGTTACAATTGGTATTACATATACACTTCGTCAATGTGGGACAACAAAGAACTGTTTACACTTTAACTAATATATAAATATATATAACTCACAACACTCCCCCTTAAGTTCGAGCAAAGATGTCACGCATGCTCAACTTGTCAAGCGAGTTGGAAAACACACTATTAGACACAGTCTTAGTAAGCACATCAGCAAGTTCATCTTGAGATCCCACAAACGGAAAATTAATAATTCCATCATCCAATTTTTCCTTGATGAAATGTCGATCAATCTCCACATGTTTTGTTAGATCATGTTGCATTGGATTATGAGCAATCTCAATAGTAACCTTGTTATTACAATGGAGTTTCATAGCACCCTTGAGTTTAAATCCAAGATCTCTCAAATATTTTTTCAACCATAACAACTCACATACACCATGAGACATACCACAAAACTCAGCTTTAGCACTTGACCTAGCCACCACTTTTTGTTTCTTGCTTCTCCAAGTAACTAGATTACCACCCACAAAAGCAAAGTATCTAGATGTAGATCGTCGGTCAGTGATTGAACCTGCCCGATCTGCATCTGTGTACCCTTCTATATTCGAATGTCCATTCTTGGAGAAAATCAAGCCTCTACTAGGAGTCATCTTCAAGTACCTCAAAATACGGATTACTGCATCCATATGAGCTTCACTAGGTGAGTGCATAAACTGACTTACCACACTAGCTGCATAAGCAATGTCAGGGCAAGTGTGAGACAAATAAATTAATCTCCCCACAAGCCTCTGATATTGTTCCTTATGAGTAGGAACTTGATCCGGAAATAAGCCCATACGATGATTTTCCCGGTCGGAGTATCAACAGATTTGCAGTCTAACATAGTTGTTTTAGCTAATAAATCAAGAACATACTTCCATTGAGACAAAAAAAAATACCATGCTTAGATCGTGCAACCTTGATTCCAAGAAAATACTTCAATTCACCCAATTCTTTCATCTCAAATTCAGTAGCTAGGCACTTTTGAAGGCATTGTACCTCCTCCTGATCATCACCTGTCACATCCCGACCCAGGCCCCACCACATCCCGGGCTCAGCCCAGATGATGATTTTCCCGATCGGAGTATCAACAGATTTGCAGTCTAACATAGTTGCTTCAGCTAATAAATCAAGAACATACTTCCATTAAGACAGAAAAATACCATGCTTAGATCGTGCAACCTTGATTTCAAGAAAATACTTCAATTCACCCAATTCTTTCATCTCAAATTCAGTAGCTAGGTACTTTTGAAGGCATTGTACCTCCTCCTGATCATCACCTGTCACATCCCGGCCCGGGCCCCACCACATCCCGGGCTCGACTCCGCTGTAGCACGATATTGTCCGCTTTGGGCCCCGACCATGCCCTCACGATTTTGTTTCTGGGAACTCGCACGAGAACTTCCCAGTGGGTCACCCATCATGGGATTGCTCTCGCGCAAACTCGCTTAACTTCGGAGTTCCGATGGAATCTGAAGCCAGTGAGCTCCCAAAAAGCCTCGTGCTAGGTAGAGATGGGAATATACATATAAGACTTACAGGATCCACACCCCTAGGCGATGTGGAATCTCACATCACTAGTCACTATTATGTTATCAACATAAATAATCAATGTAGTTAGCTTACTATTTTGTCCCTTTAGAAACAAAGTATGATCTAAATGACTCTGAAAATACCCAAACTTCTTCATTGAACTTGTAAACCTCCAAAACCACACTCTAGGAGATTGTTTCAAACCATACAAAGCCTTTTGCAATCTCCACACAACACCTTTTTCAGGACATATACCAATACCAGGTGGGAGATCCATTTTTACTTCCTCCATAAGATCACAATGAAGGAAAGCATTCTTAACATCAAATTGCAATATGGGCCAATCCTGGTTTGCTGTTAAGGACAAAAGAACATGCACAGTGTTAAGTTTGGCAACAGGAGCAAAAGTCTCCTGATAGTTCACACCATAGGTTTGAATATAACTCTTAGAAACTAATCAGGCTTTGTACCGATCAATAGAACCATCTACTTTATGCTTAATAGTGAACACCCATCTACATCCAACAGCTTTCTTCCAGTAAGGCAATGAAGCAAGATTCAAGTGGAATTCTTTTCCAAAGCTTCCATCTCAACATTCATGGCATTAACCCACTTAGGGTCAGACAAAGTATCCTGCAATTTTGTTGGAACTGATACACTAGATAGCTGACATATGTAAGATGCATATGGTTTGGACAAACTATGAGTAGACGCATAGTTGTTGATATGATACTTGGCTTTGGCATGCATATCAGGCTCATATTGTACTTTAGGTTTTCCACGATTAACTCGTGAAGGCAACTGATAAGTAGAAGAAGCATCAGAATTTACCTCATGTGTGTCACCATCTTGTACCAAACCATTAGAAGAATCATCAATGGATGAACCATCAACATGCAACTCGTTAGTCATACTAACAGCAGGCAACTGGTCATCAAAAGGCAATTCGTCAGACATACCAACAACAGGCAACTCCTTGGGCACATAAGATGAGTCGTCAGTAGAAATAGTCTCAGGAATGACAGTTGATGATCGCCATCTATAGCCGGCTGGTCAGTATCACGTAGCATAACAGGTTTCGTCCCCAACTTTGCCTGTAACACATCATCCATACCATCTCTTTGAATTCCACATCACTACCCCTCTCCCCCTGAAGTGGGGAATCAGAAGAGGGCTTCACAAAATATGAAACTTCTTCGTGGAAGGTGACATCCATGGTAATATAAGTTTTCTGAGTCGAATGATGATAAAACTTATAGCCTTTCTGATTGTTATCATATTCAATAAATACACATCGAAGAGCACATGCATCAAATTTACTCTGCTGATGAGAGTATACATGCATATACGCCACACACCCAAACACCTTCGAAGGAAGTTTGGATACAAAAACAGGAGAAACATGCTTTTGTAGCACATCAAACGGTGTCTGAAAATCAAGATTCCTACTTGGAACATGATTTATCAAGTACACAGCAACCAAAACAACATGACCCACAAATGATGAGGAACATATTTATCCAACATCAAGGAGTGAGCAACCTCCATTATTTGATGATGAATAATACCATGATCTTGAAAAAAGCATGCCAAAGTGTGATTCATATATTCTCCTCCATTAACAAACCTGAAGACATTAACTTTGGTCTGAAATTGAGTAGACACCATTGCACAAAATTCTTGAAGAAGTAAAGGGACATCACTCTTATTCTTCATCAAGAACACCCAAATTAATCGAGCACAGTCATCAATAAAAGTAACAAACCAACGAAACTTCATCAAGAACACCCAAATTAATCGAGCACAGTCATCAATAAAAGTAACAAACCAACGAAATCCATTAGAAGTAACCTTCGTCGAACCCCACATATGTAACAAATCAAATGGCAAAGTAGCTTTAGAATCACTTATGGGAAAGGAAGCATAGTGACCCTTATCCATGACACATGTTTCACACTTGAACTATGAATCACTACAAGTGCGAAACAAAGAAGGAATAGATGTTTCATATAACTGAATGATGGATGTCCCAAACGTCAATGCCACAACCAAATTTGATGTTTGTCATCCACTTTAGCACTTAGAACTTGATGATTATTTAAACTTGAAGCAACAGTATCCTCCATAGTTAAGATGTACAAACCCCCTTTACCACGACCAATTATCTTCTGAATTTGAATGTCTTGAAAATAACAATACGTGGGGTAGAAGTGAGCAGAACAATATAAGGTATCAAGTAGTTTTCCTACCAATAAAAGATCGCACTTAACATCAGGAACAAGTAAAGGATGGACCAGTGATAAGGTATAAGTGAGAGAGATAGTGCCTTCACCCTTCACAGGGGAAGATGCTCCATATGCACTAGTAATATATAGATCACGAACATAGTCATGTAACTCATCAAACACTCAAGGGTCACAAGTCATATGATCAGTGGCCCATGTATCAATTATCTATACATTTGTTCCACCAAGATGCATAACAACATTATGATTATATTGAGCCATTTAGCTAAAACACAAACAATAAAGGCACAAATGATACGCAGCGGAATTAAGACAATTTACTAGAACACTGTAGCAGAATAACTGTTCTGGGACTGCAGCAATGCATGGTTCACGACATTGTAGCACGACACCATTTCCGATACTGTAGCATGGTACTGTTCACTTTTTTTTTGTTTAAATTTTTTTTTTTGGGTACAATACTAAGAAAAATGGGCACAAAATTAAAGCACACAGGTCACCAAGAGCAAACTGCTTTGATACCAAGTTGAATTAAACATAGTAAAATACCAAAAATATATATGACAATATTTGAGAATTTCTTGTATACTCATTAATCTCCAAAGTGAAGTATACATAGGAGTTACAATTGGTATTACATATGCACTTCGTCAACGTGGGACAACAGACTACTATTTACACTTTAACTAATATGTAAATATATAACTTGCAATAGTTCCAACTTTGAGTCCTAACCTTGAGGACAAGGTTGGTTTAGAAGGAGAGGGTAAAGATAGGAATGCGATTATCTTAATCACGGCTTATGGGAACAGGAAGCATTTAATTAAGGGATTTTGGAACAATAGTCCTTGCAAAAGATTAAAATTTAAAAAATTACATACTCAATTTAATCCCTTAAAGTGTACTTTTATTAAAATTTATATTCTATTAGCTAGTTGCAGGTCTTAGCAAGGAGCTCAGCTTTCTCTCTCGTCTTCCTCTCCACACTTCCATATACTATTCCATTGTTGCTAGCTACCTGTAGGTATGAGCAAGGAGCTGAGAATTTGATCCTAACACAAAACTGGCACGACCGACAGCCTCGACTGCCGAAACAGAGCAAACCCCTTAAGCCCCTCCTCCCTCTTCATCTCCTTTAAGTCCATCAGCCTCCTCATCTCCCCAACCGCCTTCACATCAACCACCCCATCATCCCATTTTTTCTAAATACCATTCCCGCACGATGGTGACGACGCGGACTACACGACGGGCCTTGGCGCCCGAGTGGTAGAAGCAGTAGAGGTCGCTGAGCTTCATGGACTTGAGAAGCCAGTATTGTTTCTTTGCGGGCATCGATGAAATTGGGATTTTCTTGCCTTCTTTGTTCCTGATTTCCTGTTATGTGTTTTGGCGCCAAGGGATAGTTGCATGCTGGAATAAAACATGTGGCTTGCCATGTGTCATCTCAAGAATCTCAACGCTGATAAGCTGTTTAACTACACGAAAGTTCTACAATGTTTCGGAATATATAATTTTTTGAAATTTTTAATTTTGAGATGGAACTGTTATAAGCATTTCAAAAATCTTATTCGATGCTCTTCCCAAATGTATTTTTATTTTTTATTAAAGAAATTTTAGAATGCAAAATGAGATTTTAGGAATACCAGTAACAATTCTCTCATCGTATCTTTGATAAAGAATTCAACAGTCAAAAACACTATTCTATTGAGTACCTCGTAAGTATCCGAAGCGCATTAGGATTGCCAGTTGTGATTGTTGGAGTTTGGTGATTGAGATTAGAGGCCACATTTGAGTCCCATATCGGCTAGAGGAAGAGACAATGTAGTGCTTTATAAGCAATGGTAGACACACATGCTAATCAGGCTTTTTGGTAAAACTATGTTTCTCTCGGGTGGCTAAAGTAAGAGGAATATTGGCAATATTAAAATCACATCAACCCCAAACCATACCCTACTGTCAACAATTGAATCACTTTATAAAAGATTTGGGTTCTTATACTCCTAAACAACCAAAACTTGCATACTTAGAAGCCCAATAGACATGTGCTATAGTAGCCCAACAGACAAATGCAATATGAGAAATAATTTGTGCACTATTTTTACTCCTAAACACCCTTGTTTATTATCATTCCTTGAACTCTTGCTTATTTTCGTTCTTTAATTCTTCTTGAATTTATTGGATACAAAATTTAATAGGGTAATGCTAAGTAAGCTAAATTTGTAGACAAAATTTGTAAACTAAAAGATTTGTCATCAATATGAATGAACACGTTTATCAATGCTAAAGTAATAATTCAATTAATCATCAACTTCCACGTCTTTTGGTTTATAAAATTTTATCTATAAATGTAGTCTTTCTAACATTAGCCAATTTAAAAAAAAAAGTGTGTTAAAATAGAAAAGAGTGCGGAAATCAATTTTTATGTGACGTATCTGAACTTTGAACAAAATTTTTGAAACGTTTCATATTAAAGATAATTAATACTGTGATAAGACCCCAACCACCGTCGACGAACAGCAGTTGGCGTTGTACATTGCGAGCGTATGCAAAATACGAAGCCCTAGTATTCAGTGAAAGGTTACCGATAGCCAAAAATTGAATAGGAACTTTGTGTGTTACATGAACCTCACTGAATAATTGAGTTTAGTAAGGTGCAACCGAACTCAAATGTAATATTCAACATGTACCCACCGAGATTTACTCCAACTTAAAGGTACAAAAATCTTAAAAGCTTGAAAGAAACTACTTTTGGAGGCTTTTGATGTTTGTTTCAAAAATTGAGCGAAAGAGTATGAAAGTTTGAAGAAGATGATGGGTGGGCTATAGTGTGAGAGTTTTACTCCCTTGTGTGAGCAATTTCTTCAAATTCCAGTAAATCATTTAGCCGCTGGTCCAAGGCATGGCCAGGATCGGTGGCAGCCCTTTTCCTCTTTCTGCTTCCTGTTTTTCTCCTTCGTTGCTCTCTGCTTTCCGGCCTGTTTTTCCCCTTTGTTTCCACCCCCTTGCGCCTTTGATTTATCCAGCCTCTGTGCACAATCACAAACCTTTATTTCTCGATTTCCCCTTTATTTCACGGCAGTATTGGATTGTGCGTAGAGCTTTGGCTCGGGTTTTTACACCACCACTTTCCTCCTATGTGTCGATCTCTCGACACTGCTACCTGTTAGGAGTACTTTCCCTTTATTCTTGGTGGCTGCGCTCCAAGTTGTGGGGTTCGCTAGAGGGCAATAAAATTTGGTTCTTTTTTGTTTTAGGGGTTTGGTGAGTTCTTATCTCTGGCATTTACAGGAGGACTAGTTCATAAGAGGATCCAGGCGTTTAGGGTTAATTTCTTTGTATGTTTTCTTGTGTTGGGCTTACCTTTTGGGTTGGGCTTTTCTTTTGTCGTTGTTTTGGAGGTCGTAATGTTGCTGTGTGGTGTGTTGGTAATAAAATGTTACCTATTGACCCAAAAAAAAATGCAACTGCCTCAGTGATCATTTTATGTTAGGGCAAATCAGTGGTTTTAATTAAAATTTTGTGAAGTGCCTGCAATAGATTAAGAGTATAGAATAAGTTTCAATCGAAACTCCTTCGTTTTGAAAAGAAATATGGGTCATTTTTGCTAGTCTATGACATGACATAATATTTCTTTGAAGCCGAATTAAATTGTCTATCTAGCTATATCGCTTGCACATTGTCGCGATGCTGCCAAATCAACTACTGATGATTTTTTTTCTTTTTTGGAAACTACTGATGATTTAAGCACAACTACACAAGTGTGTCCGCCGGTTGCAGTAGGCAGTTGAACGTTGATTATTAAATGCTAGAATTCTCTAAATAATGATATCACAGCAACTGCTATTTAATTTCATTGACCCAAATCCCATATATAAAATAATGGAAAATTGCTAGCAGAATTCTGTAACGTTGGTTTGTAACTAAATAAGATATACAAGTATGGCCATGCATGTAAATACGTGGTGAAAAATTGCTAGCAGAAATCTGTTAAGTTGGTGAAAATTTTATTATAACTTCGTACTGAGGTCAAATTAAATACGTCTTAATCCTTCAAGTTATCAGAACACACCCGACTCTAAATACGTGGGGGGCAAATCAACCTTCAAAGATAGCTAGCATAGCCATGCATGTAACATATATGGTTGACCATTAATTAATATTGGTGGTGACAACAGATCACACGTAGGTATCCTCTCATGCTTTGATTTGTTGCAAGAATTGAATAGAGGAGAACTCTAGAAATGAAATGGCTCACGTTGCTGCAGCCATGTATACCACAAAACTAGGTTATCCAATTATGATCACATATTTCACATGCATGCATGGATATTTTTTAATACGTAACACTTAACGCAGTAATACCTTTACTATTTTCAACCAGATTATTGGGGTAGGGATGCATGGATATATGACTCTTGATAGTGATCAATCGAGTTTATGTGCGGCATTGGATCACATCCTAGCTAATACTGGGGGCATGCATTTATATCATAGCCTCTAAAGGTCAAATGAGACGTACGTGTATTTGATATATGTTAGCTAGTAAAGTCTAAAACCAACCATATAGTATGTGGTTCAAATTTCGGCATTAAGATGAAAGCGATTGGAGTGATGCGTCGGAATACGGTCAGTCTAAAATATAAACTACGGTTTGCTTCAAAGATTTATTTATAAGGGAGAAAGAAAGCAAAATGTTTTAAAATTCTCAGATTTATTAACGTATAATGATTTTGAGAAATACAAAAATGATTATGACCTTGAAAACGGAGAGAGGAGTTGAAGGTGGATACAAATATGCTTTTAGAAACTAAAGTTCATGAAATATCAACCACTTTAGAAATCGAATTTGGATGATAGCAGTGTATACAAATATGCTTTTAGAAATCACTGCTAGAAAGCATATATGCAATAATGATAGAAATCGTGACAATCTCAATCCTCAAGTCGGTCCAAGATGTACATAAAGGAAGAACTTTTACAAAGTTTGGTTGACTCAGAAAAGAAGGGATTCCCAGCAAGAGAACAGCCTTATCGTGTGCTTTTGTATTAACTAATGGAGAAAAGATTTGTCTATCCTGGTTGTAGGGGTGGTTCGGTATGGGATCCCATACCGAAACCCTTGTCCCGATTCCCAAACCGAAATTTTCGGGAATCCTAAATTCAATACCGATTCCAAACCAATTTTTCGGGAATCCCGAAATATTTTCGGGATTTCGGTTCGGTTCGGGAATCCCGAAATGCATAAATTTTCCCGTGCAAGGCCTTCTTTAATAAAAAAGGAAAGGCGGAAAGTGGATTCGGAGCAAAAACAAAAACCAATTTATAAACGATGACAAATGTAGTAGATATATTATACACAAACATCGAAAGCACTTCCTAAGAATATGAAGCCACATTCGTCAAGGTGTCAACATTTGCCGACCAAAAATATCAGAGGGAGTCTAGCTACTAGGCTACAAATACAGATTACACTTTACAGGACAAATGCAGGGTTGTCCATGTTAATTTTACAGGCTATAAATTTACTCGCAGTGAAGTCATCGAAAAGAATGATATAGTTACCTTTGCCTCGGAGTACCAGATGTTGTCCAGGCTGAACCCCCTTTGGTATCTAACAGGTCCATAATTACAAGGAAGAGTCAATTCGATGTAGGATCAAGAAGAAAGTGGAACAGAGAGAAATAGGAAGACAAGCTGAATTGAAAGAGAAAAGTACTCAGCTAATAAAGTCTCATTAGGAAGCACCAATAACTAAATCACTAAAATAAATATTCAGCCTAATTCACACTCAATCATCTGACCCTAAACAAATAAGAATGTCACCACAATGAACGTCATCATAGTGGGAACTGGGTGGTGGTAATATTAGGCAACGCATGGATGATCAGTTTCCCAATTTAACTACATTTGTTTCTTTTAACATACAGCATATTGGGTTTTACTCTCATTCATTAGTATTTGTTTTAGTAATTCAATCCTCATATAAAATTCAATAAACGCCGCTACTGAAGAAGCAAAGAACATAAAGGTATGGTTTTCATATCTGCTTGCAGACACTGTTGTAGAAGGTATTTTAGAAAACATTTAAGTCAGGCTCCCTCCCTCTGTAACCTCTCCGTCGATTCAAAATCCCTAATTCCAAAAGCCCTAATTTAAGTGGAGAGAACACAGATTCAAATCATTCAATCATCACATATACAATGGATCCATACATCTCAGATTTTATTTGATGCTAGAGCTAGATTAACCATCATATTGTCATACAGTATTATTAATTTACTTAAAATATAACACGTGTATGTATACTCTATCTAAATTCATATATCAATCATACACAGATTAATGTTAATGTAGCACCATACATGTAACAATATTATCGTCACATACAAGAATTTTTCCGCCAAATGATATCTATTAGTATGAAATCCACTTGGTAAAACCTTCTTCTTTTTTTTTTCTTTTTTTTTTCGGGCTGGATAATATCAGTCATGATAAGATGGTCAGCACAATGTCCATGTAGCATTCCACTATGGTAGTTTGCACGCTTGTCACTCCTCTATACGACCTCATCATGCTTGATCTTGTCTTTATGTCATCGGATCAAGATACAAATTAAAATACAAAATTGTGCTTAATTATTCGCGCATCGGATGCTACAAGCTAGCAATCTCATGATCAAGATCGATCACTTGTCGACAATATGATATATGTCTCCAAATTATTAGGATTAAGGTACACTCCTTATTATATATATGTCCAGTACATATTGTTAAAGTTTTTCTTTTATTAAATAACAACTTTATTGTCTCCATCTCTAATTGTATATATATTTTTTTATATAATTAACAAAATGTGAGATCCCACATCGCCCAGGAGAGTGATCCTTATATGTATATTCCCATCCCTACCTAGCACGAGACTTTTTGGGAGCTCACTGGCTTTGGGTTTCGTAGGAACTCCGAAATTAAGCGAGTAGCGCGCGAGAGCAATCCCATGATGGGTGACCCACTGGGAAGTTCTCGTGTGAATTCCCAGAAACAAAAACCGTGAGGGCATAGTCAGGGCCCAAAGCGGACAATATCGTGCTACGGTGGTAGAGCGGGCCCGGGATGTGGTGGACCCCGGGTCAGGATGTGACACAAAATGTTTATATTAAGAGTGTGAATAAATAAATTAATATTAAACTTTTCATTTACGAAATTTGAAAATAAAAAATTTCACTTATAAGTAAACATAAATATCACTAGATCATAATGATAAAGGAATCTAAATGTATAAAGTTAATTACATGTAACATTTATAGGTCAAACCTCCATCTCTGGTAAAGGTAATTTGGTAACATCTTAATTTGTGATGACTCGAGTCAATGTAGTTCAATTAGTTTCATTATTAGTTTTAACCCTAACTATGTAATTAATTATTATTTAAGATTTACTCATATGGGAGAATTGTAAAGACTTTACACTATGTTTTTTTTTAACAAACGATATTATTTACATTAAAAGGGAGAGGATATGCTTAGCCTCACAATGGGCTAGCAATAATGTGGTTCAAATTCGCCTTTGGTGAGAATCGAACTTAAGACCTCTCACTTATAAAATAAGTGGAATATCACTAGACCGCGGTACTAAGTGATGACTTTACACTGTTTGGATGAGGAAAATAAACTTGGAATCTTGACAAAAGTTAGAAATTATAAATTGACATGCGCTAATTCCCTTGTTTGGATTTATAAACATAGAAATTTAGAATTTTCATGTGGAAAAAAAAAAAAAAAAAAAAAAAAAAAAGGTTTGTGTTTGAGACCTCTAATTCCCAAGTTCAAATTCGTAAATAGGTGTCATTTCCAATTTCTATGTGTGAGAGTTTAAAGATAACAAATTCCGTATTCAAATTTCATTGTTCTTTTAAGTTAACTAAACAAAAAAAAAATTAGAAAAGAAATGAACCGAAAATTGAAGAACTACTCCACAACTCTATATATCATTTATACACCGGCTAGTACACAGAAAAATTCCTAAAATAAATTGGTAAATTAAGTATAGAAATATCAACTAAATCAATTAAGAATACATGATGTATAATTGCATATGAAGAAAAAAATTAATTTATGGATTGTGCTTCTGTGTATAGATGTAATCAATGTGAGCCGCAAGAGTTCTTCTCATCAGGCACTCATCTTCTCCAACTCCATCACAACTTTCCTCCACCATGGCTTTTTCTACCTCAACATCCTTCAACTACATTAATAAAACACAAATTAGCAAATTTTACCACAAAGTTAGCTAGTTTATAATCTTATTTTGGAAGAAATAACTTATAATTAGTGAAATAATCACCTCAGGTTGAACTTTCACTGCACTGGCATCAGAAGAAGAAGAAGAAAGCAACGGCCGCGCCGTCGTGCCGGATAATATAAGGAAGAGGAGGAGGGCAACCACACAGAGGCTGGTGAGCTTGGACGACATGTTTGATTAAAACGATGAGATGTGAGCTAGCTAGCTGTATTAGATTGTGGCAGAGACTGTATGGAGGACTATATATAGAAGTTGAAGAACATGAGAAGGGCAAATGTGGAATTTTGAAAATGAATCGGATGACTCGTTTCTGCCTACTACTAGCCGTTGACCATTTCTAGAAGGCTAGCTAGCCGCAATTGTATTTAAGTAATGTTAGGACAAAGCTTCCGCAACGGCGTTTCGAATGGGGATGTCATAATGCCATTTGACTTGGCAGATTTCTTTTAAAAAAATATTATTATTTACACTAAGAAGTGGGGAAATAAGCTAAGCCTCATAATGAGTTAGAAATAATGTGGTTCAAATTCGTCTTTCGTAATAATCGAACCTAAGACCTCTCTTATAAGTGAAGATCACCACTAGACAGTAGTACTAAATGACATACAAAAGAAATATTTTGCTCATTTAATATTTTAACTATAGATTAACTAAATCACTTTTTTTTTTATACTAGAGAGAGTATGACGAAGGAAATCTACTATTTCGGATACATGAATAAATGTTCTTAACCATTTTAACTAC
Source organism: Cotoneaster glaucophyllus (assembly GCA_036320875.1). Taxonomy (NCBI): domain Eukaryota; kingdom Viridiplantae; phylum Streptophyta; class Magnoliopsida; order Rosales; family Rosaceae; genus Cotoneaster; species Cotoneaster glaucophyllus. Next base: position 21,941,711 of record CM070066.1, on the reverse strand, counting down.
AAATTCCTTCAAACAATATAAAACTTATCATTTAGTGATATGGTATCCATTTGCACAACCAAAAACCTCCTCAACCAAAGATATTGCTTACGTATCACCTTTTGCCACATTGTAATTTTTTTTTTGGTCAATAGCCACATTGTAAATTTAAGTGTTCTACACATATGTCATTAACTCGTTACAAGTTGAACATATTTTTTGAGTCACATTAATATTATATAATCACAATTAATTTGATTGTCGATGATTATTTTGTTTTGAGTTAAAAAGGGTTTGAGTTTAAATTTCATGTGCGACAGTTATTTAATAAACATTGAAGTGCAATCTCATATTTGATTCGATCACTGTCTGCAATGAGATCTATCAATTTGCTACGAATTGTTTATTCAGTCTCTCTTTCATCCCCATCTCAAAAATCCAAACCATGCAAATGCTAATCAAATAATTAACACTTTTTATTGGAGTCAAAACAATTAATTAGTTATTAACACCTGCCTGTGAAGTTGTGAACACAGGATTATTCTCCGCGGGTGTATTTTTTGGTCACGGACCGACTGATTTAACATACGCGTTCGTTGACAAAGTTGAAGACACGTAAGCATGCACGTACGTTCCAAGAACCATGCATATAAAATCTTGGTTTTATCTAAAATTAGAGTAATTTAATGATATTAAAAATCGGATTAGTCCAAAACTACACACGTGTATACGAATATTCTGTCCCCTCCGATGTCACCTGAAATCTTCACGGGGGGTGAATATTTAGTTGAATAGATCACCAAGTAGGTATTGCAGGATGTAATTAGAATGTTCTATTTAATTAGCTATTAAAAAACACACACAAAGTGGGAAAGAGAAAAACTATTGAAAAATGTTTGGATTCTTACAAGGTGATATGAACACATTACAATTAGAAAAATTGTTTGTGTTTTTTTTTTTTTAACAAACGATATTATCTATATTAAGGGGGTGGAGGAGTTGGCTAAGCCTCACAATGGACTAGCAATAATGTGATTCAAATTCGCATTTGACGAGAATCAAACCTAAAATATCTCATTAATTACAAGTGAAGATGAATACTATTAGATCCTAATACTAAGTGGCTGAAAAAAATTGTTTGGTTACTCCATTTTAATGAAGTTTTTGGGTTTTACCGCTCGTTCTGAACCTTATTAGTTTCAATGCTCAACCACCTCATTTTGAAGTTTAGAGTCATCATATGTTTATCACGTAACGAGAGAGATATAAATGACTTGTCGACAGGCATAAGCAAATGATAAATAAACTATGTGGGATTTTTCTGATTAATCTTCTTATATGCTAAAACGTAGACCATTCTTTTGGAATTAATTATTAGTTGTTGGGTGTTGGTAGGGTGGGGTGGGCTTAAAAGTATAAAGAGAAAAGGTAAGAATGTAGGCATGACAATTGGGAATGAAAAGAAGCTTCTTTTCGTCACCCCTTACAAAGCTTGCAGCCTTATAATACATGTCAAGTTAGATATAAGCGATATTTTACACTAAATTAATCTTAACTACCAAAAAAAACAATTTAAATTTGGATGTTAAAAGAATAATACACCGCTCTAGCTAACTTGACTTAATCCAGGCCTGCAGTACAAAAAAGGTCGAGAAAGGCACTATCTTCCAAACAAAAGAAAATTTCATTTGTATAATCTTCAGATTATTTGAATTTCACTATAATCTTCCAAACGACAGAAATTGAATAAAAAACATTGAACGAAATCCTACCAATTTCTATTACGTTAGTGTAAACACGAATTTTTCCTGAAACGAAACGCGACAAGAACCAACGTGTACAAAGTGATATTTGTATTTGATGATTTTGGGTTACAATCTCTTTTTAGCTTGATCCTCTGATTCGATCTCCGTAAGGTGTTGATTTGGTGGATTGGTTGTTGATCCGAAGGGCCGTCGGGGCTTGATCTTTGGATGAACAGTTCTTCAAGGGCCTTTGGAGGGCTTGATCTTGATGAACGAGGATGTGTGGATTTGTTGAACGGATCTTCAAAGGGCTTTTGGGCTTGATCTTTGAAGATGGATGAACAAATCTTCAAGGGCTTTTGAGGCTTGATCTTCGAGGTGGATGAACGGATCTTCAAGGGCTTTTGAGGCTTGATCTTGAAGGTGGATGAACGGATCTTCGAAGGGCTTTTGGGCTTGATCTTCGAGGATGGATGAACGATGCTTCGAAGGGCTTTTGAGGCTTGATCTTCGAGGTGGATGAACGGATCTTCAAGGGCTTTTGAGGCTTGATCTTGAAAGTGGATGAACGGATCTTCGAAGGGCTTTTGGGCTTGATCTTCGAGGATGGATGAACGATGCTTCGAAGGGCTTTTGAGGCTTGATCTTCGAGGTGGATGAACGGATCTTCAAAGGGCTTTTGAGGCTTGTGCTTTGAAAGTGGATGAACGGATCTTCGAAGGGCTTTTGGGCTTGATCTTCGAGGATGGATGAACGATGCTTCGAAGGGCTTTTGAGGCTTGATCTTCGAGGTGGATGAACGGATCTTCAAAGGGCTTTTGAGGCTTGTGCTTTGATGAAGAACGTACAGAACTTCGAGGAGCCTTGGGGCTTGATCTTTGATGAAGAACGGACAGAACTTCGAGGAGCCTTGGGGCTTGATCTTTGATGAAGAACGGACAGAACTTCGAGGAGCCTTGGGGCTTGATCTTTGATGAAGAACGGACAGAACTTCGAGGAGCCTTGGGGCTTTGAACTTTGATGAAGAGCGGACAGAACTTCGAGGGAGCCTTGGGGCTTGATCTTTGATGAAGAACGGACAGAACTTCGAGGAGCCTTGGGGCTTGATCTTTGATGAAGAACGGACAGAACTTCGAGGAGCCTTCGGGATTTGCTTGAGAGCGTTTGGAGTTTCAGAGCTTCAACGCTTTTGTGTAATGTGAATTGGTGCATTGAAATGAATGAAATGGCTTCCTATTTATAGAATTCCAAAACTTGATTTTTGGGTTTTAATAATCAGATGAAATAAGTCACTTCTGCCAGGCGTTGACACGTGTCCTGTTTAGTGACTTTTCTGAGTTATTTTGATTTTTCGTTGATTCACATGCTATGTATAAAATTTATGTGATACATGAGCGTTGAAATTTTAATTTTTGGTCAACATTTATTTCACGAAATTTCGATGTCTACAAATGCCCCCACTTCAAGGCGCGTCGCATACTTGTGCTTGTCACTTGTAGGCGATGTGTTTTGAAGTTTCTTAATGTAGATGTCAATCCAAGGGCCGTCGGGGCTTGATCTTGAATTGGACTGGAAATTTCTTCAAGGGCCGTAGAGGCTTGAATCTTGATTTTTGTGCTGCAAATTTCTCCAAGGGGCCTGAGGGCTTGACCTTGGACTGCAAATTTCTTCAAGGGCCGTAGAGGCGTGAATCTTGATTTTTTTGTGTTGCAAGTTTCTTCAAGGGCCGTAGAGGCGTGAATCTCGAATGAACTGCAAATTTTTGTGGTTTCGGGCTTGGTCAGGTACTACGCAAACCATATAGTAGGAGTTCCTCAAGTCGCCGAGCTAGGAGATCTCGGGTTCCGGTTGATCATTCTCCTTCTACTTGTCTCTCATTTAGCAACGAGGACAAAGAAAAGGAGAGGGAAGAGAGACGATATGAGATACTCTTGCTTTCAACGAAGTGGCCGACGAATCGACACGTGCTTTGTTGTGCTTGTTGACTTTCCACAGCTTTGATCTTGAACTGGGTTTGAAGGATTTTCTGGTTTCCTCCGGATGGATCATGCGATTCTGCAGACGAGGGCGTCATGCTATAGTGATCTGTTCCAGCTCACTTATGTTACATTCCTCTCTGCTTGTTTCTTTTGCCTGGCAGAAGTGGTGCGCATCCTTTTGCTTTTAAATGGTCCTTCAGAGCACTTGAAGATGAGTACTTGAGAGCAAGGCTCGGTAAGCAACCAGGCAAAGGTTCCGGGCAATCAGTTCCAGATCGGACGTTTGATTTCAGGTTCTGACTGATTGCTTTCTTTCTCCATATCTTGCAGGTAAGAGCAAGGGTAAAGGAAAGAAAAGGGAAAAGCATGATATGAAATACCTTTGCTTTCGACCTTGATGATATGAGATACGTTTGCTTTTGAAGCAGTAACGGATGAACCAACACATATATATTGGTTGCGCTTGTCTCCACATGCTTCAATGTACTAGCTTCACCTGTCTGCCTTATCTGTTCTTCAGGCAGATGTGGTATCTTCCTGGAGGTTTGAGTGGAGGTTTCGACATATTGCTTTTCTTTATCCTTGTCTTGCAGATAAGAGTAGGGACAAAGGAAAGGACAGGGAGATGGCATGCTATGAGATAGCTTTGCTTTCAACCCTGATGATATGAGATACCTTTGCTTTCGAAGAAGTCGTTTTCCACAGATTTAATCTTGAACTGGGCTAGGAGGCTTCTTCTGGTAGACTTGCTACAAATGTCTGAATTTACTCCTTTTACCTGGAGTTGGGCTCGATTCAAGGGTGGTGGACACTTGATCTTGAATTGGGCTTGTGATTTCTTCAAGGGCCGTTGAGGCTTGATCTTGATGAATGGAAACGGGACCACGAGCGGCTTCAGGATTTGGGCATCCGGCAAGCAGACACGAGATGGAGGTAATGGTCTGTTTCTTTGTTCGATCTCCCCAATTCATGTTGAAGAGGGTTAGAGGATGAATCAGCACGTGCAGTTGTTGCGCTTACTGATGATCCCCAAGATTGATGCTTCATTGTCGCTCGTCTTATCTGTTCTCCAGGCAGATGAGTACTCGAGAGCAAGGCCAGGTAAGCAATCAGGGAAGGATTTCTCATCAATCCGTTCCAACTGGGAAGGTAAACGCCGGCTGATCACTTTGCTTCTCCTTATCCTGTAGTTAGGGGATGAATCAGCAAGGTTGATGCTTCATTGTCGCTCGCCTTGTCTGTTCCCCAAGCCGATGTGGATGAGTACTCGGGAGCAAAGCTAAGTAAGCAATCAGGGACGGATTTCTAGGCAGTCCGTTCCTGACCAAAAACTTGGTTCCTAGCGCCGCCCGATTGCTCTCCTTCTCTTTGTCCTGTAGTGAAGAGGGAGGACAAAGAAAAAGGATGGGAGAAAGCATGATATGAGATACTCTTGCTTTCGACCCTGCTGATATGAGATACTTTTGCTCTGGTTTGATTTGTTTGCAGAGGTATTCTCGGGAGGAAGAGAGCCAAGCATTTTGAGAAAGCTTTGTTGGGGTTTTGCTGGGAGCGTTACCCTCGGAAGTGAGGAAGAGTTGGGCATGTTTGCAGGTCTGCTTTGTCATGAAGACGAGCGTCGACCTATAAGGGATCCTTTTTACAGCAAGCAGTGACACTATTCCTTTACCCTTGTCGGTAGCTGTTGGGTAATTGAAACAGTAGGATTCACGTGTCTTCCTTTTGTCAGAAATCTTTTGACAAAGTTACCCGTGATTTACGCAAAGCTGAGGTTGCGTGTGAAATGTGCCGACAACTTTTGGAAAAGCTGATATTTCGAGATGCGTGGAGCGGCGTCTCTTTGCTTTTTGCACCCGTGACTCCCTTTGCCTCTTCGATTCTTGAGAGAGAGTCGTCGTGCTGGCGGTCTGGCTCTCGAGTTTAGGAGAGTGGCGCCTCTTCGATTCTCGAGAAAGTAATCCTGCTGGTGATATTTTCTTGGATGTGAGGAAAGGTTGGGCCATTTACTTTGCCACGCGGCATGGAAGTTGACACGCATCGAGCTTTCCCAGTTATCAAGCAGTGGTGTTGCTCCTTTACCCTTATGGGTAATGGTAGGTTAGCTGGATCCAGGGAAATCTGATTCTCGAGGTCTGGAGAGTGGTGTCTCTTCGATTTTTGAACAAACGGCCCGACTTTTGATATTCGGGGAGAGGTGCCTCTTCGATTTTTGGACCGGCGCCTCTGTTGCTTCTTCTTTTATGGAGGTGTCGATGGCGTGCTAAAAGCATGCTTAGAGAGTTGTTTCTTGCAAAGAATCCCCTCTTTTGTATTTCTGAGAATTTGATTTCACCCGACCTCTCCTTCCTTCATTATTTTCACAAATGGCTTGCCCATCTGATCATCGTCTTGACTTGAATATTAGTGGAGAGGCATCTGCGTCTCCTCAAGACAATATATGGCGTCCATTTCTCTTATCCCCTTCTGGTCCTCTCACCATTGGGGACTCTGTAATGAAGAATGATATGACTGCTGCGGTGGTGGCCAGGAATATGTCCACTCCCAAAGATAACAGATTACTCGCCGGGCGGTCCGATGAGTTGGCCGTTAAGGATTCTCTGGCTTTCAGTGTCCAGTGCGCGGCTTCTGTTTCCAATATGGCCCAGCGCCTATTTGCTCGAACCCGCCAAGTTGAATCATTGGCGGCTGAAGTGATAAGTCTCCAACAAGAGATCAGAGGGCTCAGGCATGAGAATAGACAGTTGCACCGGCTTGCACATAACTATTCTACAAACATGAAGAGAAAACTTGACAAGCTGCAGGACTCCGATGGTCAGTCTTTAAGTGATCATCAGAGGTTTGTGGGTTTGTTTCAAAGGCATTTAAGGCCTTCGTCTTCTGGAGCTTCGCCGAGTGTTGAGGCTCAAAATAATCAACTTCCAGCGCCTCCTGGGGTTCCGCCGAGTAATGAGGCGCCACCTGGCCAATGAAGGCTTGTTTGCACATTCTTTTTTTTTTTTTTCTTCTCATGTAAAAAAATGTAAATTTTATGAGATGTCAATAAGATTTATTTTATTTCATTCGATGTCTATATATACACATATATAAGTATACATGCATACATATACACACCAAACACAAACCTTATTCATGCATATTTTATTTTTTTATTTATTCATATATGCATTGCCGACATCCAACACTCAAAAAAAAACTGTCATCATCATTTTTTTTTTTTTTTTTTTTTTTCTGCTGGTTGGTGCCCACGCACCCATCATTCTTTTTTTGCTTTGTTTTTTCTGTAAGTGGCACAGACACCATCATTTTCTTTTGTTTTTTTATTTTTTTTATTTTTTTATTTTCTTTTCTTCCAGATGGTGCCAAATGCATCATCATTGTGTTTTTTTTTTTTCTTTCTTTTTTTTTTCTACTTTCCGCCCATCTCTTTTCTTTTGCTTTTTTGGTGCCGTGCATCTCTTTTCCTTTGCTTCCTTTCCTTTGCTTTCCTGTGACGCAACACTGAAGATGGTGGAGCTGTGGCGTCGATCAAACGACTGAGAAGCATTGAGGCTCCACCATTTTTTTTCTTTTATATATGGTGCTCTGCAAGACTGGGTCTGTGGGTGAAAACCCAGGTCGAGACCGAGAGAAGACGAAGGAGGAGGAGCTGCATGTGCTGCTGAAACTGCTGGAGCTGACCGGCTAGTCGTTTGACAGCGGTCACTGAGCACAACCATCGAACACAACCGCTGCTGGAGCTGACCGGCTAGTCGTTTGACAGCGGTCACTGAGCACAGCCGCAGAGCATCGCCACTGAGCACGGACACTGAGCACAGACACTGCACTGCCTACCGTCGCACTGCCTTCCGTCGATGACTGGGCCCAACGGCAATGGTGTCAAGCTTGAAGTGGAGGAATTGCAGAAGAGATGTCTGCAGTGGTGGAGCAGAAGAACTTCACGACTGGCTAGTCGTTTGACAGCAGTCGTTTGAGGTTGTTGGCAGCGGAGGATGACGAAGGCGGTGCAGGTGATGACTCGGTCTACTTCGAAAGCAAGGAGGAGATGACAGCAGACATCACTGTTGAAGAACTGCAGATGCTGAATCTCAGGTCGCTGTGCTTGAAGATGGAGCTGCAGATGAGATGTCTGCAATGGTGGAACAGAAGAGCTTCACGACCGGCTAGTCGTTTGACGGCGGTCGTTGAGGTTGGAGCACAGCCGTGAGGTTTGGACGGAGAGCACGGAGGTTTGGGCGAGAGCGCAGAAGAGCAATTGTCTCCGATTCCCCGAGATCACTGAAAATCCACAATGTAATCCCCATTGTCCGTCACAAAAGGCTTGTCATTTTCGACGAAAGTCCTCAGTTTTCCGACGCAACCTGTGTACTCAAACAAATCCTGGAGCCTTTTGGTCGTGAATTTCCAGCAGAATGGCACAAATCTCCACCGGCATCGCCAGCCTGCTGCCTCCTAAATGCTTCACGAGCTTCGACTCATTGACGATGCAGACGAATTTCTTACAAGCACCCTCTACCAACTTCTCCCTTAAGAAGAATCTACCTCGGCCCTTGACCAAATCGAGGTGGGGATCGACCTCGTCGGCGCTGTCGAACGCGAGATCAAGAACAGGGTGCGAATCGAGGTCCGACAACAGAACTCCAAGAGACAGGGCTTGCTCGTGGCTCATTTTCGACGTGGGTATTCCTACAATGTTCTGAAGCTTCCCCTGTTTTAAAAGCTCACCGATTCGGTTGACGGCGTGCTTGGCGGTGGAGCCGGTGCCGAGACCGAGACAAAGCGACGGGGAGGAATTGGAGCGGTGAGGAGCGGTGAGGAGCAATGGCTTTGACTCTAATCCCGCAGGTCTGTGGGAAAGAACTTTGGAGATCTCCAAGGCTGAGAGACCCCACGATCTGGTACATGACCATCTCCGGTGAAGACTCGAAGCTGGTGACGTAGTGGTGGGTGCTGTCGATGCAATCGGCACTGGGGATTGATCTTGATTCTCTTGCTTCTGCTGGATGACTTGCTGGGCAATCGCCATTAGATTTCCAGAAGAACTTTCAGGCTTTTTTTGATGAGTTGCAGGACTTCAAATCCACCCAAATACACCTGCTTCCCATAGTCCCACATGTGCGATTCCCCTCTACCAGGATCTCAGGTCGTCGGAGATCAAGTTCAGGAGATCGTGCAGGTCACGTGAGGGGGCCTGTCCGAGGCGGAGCGCCTTGAGCACGTGCTTCGAAGACGATCACGTGGCAGGGGATCCGGAGGACGCCCTTCTGCTCGTATTCGTACTCCTGCGCCGACTTGTTGAGGAGCTTGACGAAGACCGGGACGTGGCCCTCGCGGACTACCGGCTCGCTAGCAGAGGATCTCCGGCGCCGGAGCTTCACACGGAACGACTCGTTTCTGCGCGGGCGGGAGGCGGCGGCAGCAGAGAAGAATGACCTCGCAGCTCTGGAAGTGGATCTGCAAATCAGTAGTCAAAGGAGGAAGGTTTTGGAGCGGAGGAAGCCGTAGTGGTAGACTGGGCCTGGGCCACCGGAGTTGGGTTCGAGAAATCCGAGTGAGGGAGTGATTTCGGTTCCTTCATGGGCTTGCTACTGGGCTGCCCCTTTTTTTTTTTCTTTTTCCTTTTTTTTTTTTTTTTTTTTTTTTTTTTTGCGAAGAAATTGTAATAACATCAAACCTTTAATCAAAAATTTCTTCTTTATTTTGATGTGACTGAACTCAAAGTTGAATGTTCGAGCTGCCTACGTACCCTTCCAAAAGAAGAGATCAAGTCAAAACGTAGTTCAAATACATATATTTTTTTGGCGCCGTTTGCAGTTTCAGCTCGTGCAGGCAAGGAGTGTTTTGATGTGTCACCTTTTATGCTCATGCGGACAAGGAGCGTTTTGGTACCGTATGCAGTTTCAACTCATGCAGGCAAGGAGCAATTGGTGTCGCCTTTTTAGGCTCGTGCGGACGAGGAGCATTTTGGTGCCGTGTGCAGTTTCAACTCATGCAGGCAAGGAGCAATTTGGTGTGTTGCCTTTTATGCTCGTGCAGACCAGGAGCGTTGGTTGTCGCCTTTTAGGCTCGTGCGAACGAGGAGCATTTTTTTGGTGCCGTGTGCAGTTTCAACTCGTGCAGGCAAGGAGTGTGGTGTCGTTTGCAGTTTCAGCTCGTGCAGACCAGGAGCGTTTTGTTGATTTGTCAAGCGGTGTAGGGAAGGTGATCCTCGCAATCTTCATAGCAAGGAGCCTTGACCGAGTGTTTGAAGAAGTCTTCGGGGAAGAAATCACGCATTGTGATGGCAACAGACGATCTTCGTGTAGCAATTTCATCATCCTCAACACTTTCATGTAGCTTTGGAGGTTGACGAGAGCTGCTTTGCCCCCTTTCCGATTGGTGAACTTGCGGTGGAGATGTATGTTTCTTGTGCAGTTTCTTCGGAGTGACATGAGTCCATCCTTCAACTTCACTTAACTTGACTGACATGGTTTTCGAGCATGCCCCCAGCAGTTGAGGTGAAGATTTTGAGCCGACAGAGCCAAAAGTGACGGTGGTATAATTTGACTTCACCACTTCGTCAAGATCTAGCTCGATGATTCCTTTCTGAGCCAGCTTCACGATGAGATCTTTCAGCACGAAGCATTTTTCCGTCGGATGACTGATGAAGCGGTGGAATTTACAGTATCTTGGACTGTCAGTACGATTCATCTCTTCCGGCCGTCTACACTCAGGTAGGTCGATCACCTTTTTGTCAAGCAAGTCTTTCAACATGGCAACCACATCAGAGTCAGGGAATGGATAAGTTTTCTCCTCAAACTCCTTGAAAGTGCGTCTACGCATTTCTTGATCACGAAAAGCTTCGGTTTGAATCGCCTTGCCTCGTGTGGATACTTTGACGGGAGCTGTGTTGACCGTCATTGCTTCCTTGGTGGGTTTCCACGCAGCCTTCTCCACCTTTGGTCCAAAAACTTTGTCGTTCTTGTGGTCGGTGAATGGTTCTTTCTTCCCATGATGGGCGATGCTTAGTTCCATGTCGTGGGCACGGGTGGCCAGCTCTTCGAAGGAACGTGGTTTGATGCCTTGAAGGATGTAGTGCAAACTCCAATGCATGCCCTGGACGCACATCTCGATTGCTGAAATCTCCGAGAGCCTGTCTTTGCAGTCGAGGCTAAGGTTGCGCCATCGGTTGATGTAGTCCATCACCGGCTCGTCCCTCCATTGCTTTGTGTTCGTCAGCTCCAGCATGCTCACGGTGCGGCGGGTGCTGTAGAAGCGGTTGAGGAATTCCTTCTCCAATTGCTCCCAGCTGTTGATGGATTCAGGCTCCAGGTCTGTGTACCACTCGAATGCATTCCCTTTCAGTGAGCGCACAAACTGCTTGGCGAGGTAGTCACCTTCCGTTCCTGCGTTGTTGCAAGTTTCCACGAAATGGGCGACGTGTTGCTTCGGGTTGCCTTTGCCATCGAACTGCATGAACTTTGGCGGTTGGTAGCCCCTTGGCATCCTCAAGGCGTCGATCGTCTTGGAGTAAGGCTTTGAGTACAACATGGAGGTATAGGAGCTCCCTTCGTACTGCGCCTTGATGGTGTTGGCGATCATCTCCTGCAGCTGCGGGATAGAAAGAGCTCCCAGAAGTGCCGCCGACTGGTCTGGCTCTTGCTTCTCTTCAGGCTTCTCCACCGGAGGCTCTTCTTTTTCTTCGTCGGCCTCTTTCTTTATGCCAGAGCCGTCTCCTTCCTCGTGTTTTGCTCCCAATCTGTTGGTGAGTGCGGTGATCTGCAAGTCTTTCTCTTCCACGGTACGTGTGAGCTTTGCGATCGTTTCGTTCATCTGGGCCAACTGCTCTTCAACTGAAATCACGCCGATGGTCATGACTTGTGCAACCAACATACGTGGCTTTCCTTCAGCAGCATGCTTAGGTGCCCTTAGCGAGGTTAGGTTGATGACAGGCTCACGTTTGTGATGTTCACCTTGCTCCCTTGACGGCACAAACTTTGTAGCGGCACGTTGAGGAGTGGTTGTGGCGCCAATGGATGCTCCGTTCGTGGCGGAAGTGCTCAAATTCCTTCCTTTGGCGGTTGCGAGAACGGTGACTTGCAAGTTTTGCTCTTCTGCTTTCTTTGTGAGCCTTGCAACTGTTTCCCTCATTTGAGCCAGCTTTTGTTCAATGGAGGAAGCTTCGATGGTTGTAAGAACGGCTTGGCCTTCCTTTGATGCCATTGCTTTTGGAGTGTGATTTGATTTTCTTGAATGGAGAAAGAGATGAGAGGTAGAGATTGTCCCACTGGGCGTGCCAAATTTGTTAACACGAATTTTTCCTGAAACGAAACGCGACAAGAACCAACGTGTACAAAGTGATATTTGTATTTGATGATTTTGGGTTACAATCTCTTTTTAGCTTGATCCTCTGATTCGATCTCCGTAAGGTGTTGATTTGGTGGATTGGTTGTTGATCCGAAGGGCCGTCGGGGCTTGATCTTTGGATGAACAGTTCTTCAAGGGCCTTTGGAGGGCTTGATCTTGATGAACGAGGATGTGTGGATTTGTTGAACGGATCTTCAAAGGGCTTTTGGGCTTGATCTTTGAAGATGGATGAACAAATCTTCAAGGGCTTTTGAGGCTTGATCTTCGAGGTGGATGAACGGATCTTCAAGGGCTTTTGAGGCTTGATCTTGAAGGTGGATGAACGGATCTTCGAAGGGCTTTTGGGCTTGATCTTCGAGGATGGATGAACGATGCTTCGAAGGGCTTTTGAGGCTTGATCTTCGAGGTGGATGAACGGATCTTCAAGGGCTTTTGAGGCTTGATCTTGAAAGTGGATGAACGGATCTTCAAGGGCTTTTGAGGCTTGATCTTGAAAGTGGTGAACGGATCTTCGAAGGGCTTTTGGGCTTGATCTTCGAGGATGGATGAACGATGCTTCGAAGGGCTTTTGAGGCTTGATCTTCGAGGTGGATGAACGGATCTTCAAGGGCTTTTGAGGCTTGATCTTGAAAGTGGATGAACGGATCTTCGAAGGGCTTTTGGGCTTGATCTTCGAGGATGGATGAACGATGCTTCGAAGGGCTTTTGAGGCTTGATCTTCGAGGTGGATGAACGGATCTTCAAAGGGCTTTTGAGGCTTGTGCTTTGAAAGTGGATGAACGGATCTTCGAAGGGCTTTTGGGCTTGATCTTCGAGGATGGATGAACGATGCTTCGAAGGGCTTTTGAGGCTTGATCTTCGAGGTGGATGAACGGATCTTCAAGGGCTTTTGAGGCTTGATCTTGAAAGTGGATGAACGGATCTTCGAAGGGCTTTTGGGCTTGATCTTCGAGGATGGATGAACGATGCTTCGAAGGGCTTTTGAGGCTTGATCTTCGAGGTGGATGAACGGATCTTCAAAGGGCTTTTGAGGCTTGTGCTTTGAAAGTGGATGAACGGATCTTCGAAGGGCTTTTGGGCTTGATCTTCGAGGATGGATGAACGATGCTTCGAAGGGCTTTTGAGGCTTGATCTTCGAGGTGGATGAACGGATCTTCAAAGGGCTTTTGAGGCTTGTGCTTTGATGAAGAACGTACAGAACTTCGAGGAGCCTTGGGGCTTGATCTTTGATGAAGAACGGACAGAACTTCGAGGAGCCTTGGGGCTTGATCTTTGATGAAGAACGGACAGAACTTCGAGGAGCCTTGGGGCTTGATCTTTGATGAAGAACGGACAGAACTTCGAGGAGCCTTGGGGCTTTGAACTTTGATGAAGAGCGGACAGAACTTCGAGGGAGCCTTGGGGCTTGATCTTTGATGAAGAACGGACAGAACTTCGAGGAGCCTTGGGGCTTGATCTTTGATGAAGAACGGACAGAACTTCGAGGAGCCTTCGGGATTTGCTTGAGAGCGTTTGGAGTTTCAGAGCTTCAACGCTTTTGTGTAATGTGAATTGGTGCATTGAAATGAATGAAATGGCTTCCTATTTATAGAATTCCAAAACTTGATTTTTGGGTTTTAATAATCAGATGAAATAAGTCACTTCTGCCAGGCGTTGACACGTGTCCTGTTTAGTGACTTTTCTGAGTTATTTTGATTTTTCGTTGATTCACATGCTATGTATAAAATTTATGTGATACATGAGCGTTGAAATTTTAATTTTTGGTCAACATTTATTTCACGAAATTTCGATGTCTACAGTTAGAAAAACAGAGTACGACATGTTTCAAATATCATTTCTTCCATTTGTATTATTTGCAATCTACATGATTTCTGCATCACAATGACTAGAAAGCTAATATGCTCCCAAGACAGGAAACTTCGATGAAGGCAACGGTTCATCAAGTTAGCCGCTACAGACTAGTTTTTCAGCGACTCGCAACAAGCTTTTCATTGAAGTAGGTCGCTTCAACAGACGAAAAGAAGAAGTCCCACACCAACTTCAAATGCTAAAAGCCACAGAAGTGGCGGTTCTTCGTTGAAAAACCAAATGGAAGTGATTCTTCTCAGACCTGGCCACCCCCGAGAAACAAAAGACTACCGGAAAAAGAAGCAACCTCTGTATTGTGTAAACAATGAAACCCTTGGAAGGGCACACAAAAGAAACAAATATGCTCAAGCTCAAGAAGGCAAGGAAGAGACCGGAAAAATAGTTTTAACAGAGCCTGTGAATGGTTAAAACTAGATGGAAGTAGTACAGCATGATGCAGCTAATTTTTAGTAAAAGAAAAAGGAAATAGCTCTTTTCGAACTAAATATATAGCGCTAGAAGTTCTAAGATTGTAAGGAAAACATATATTTCACAATATTAAGAAAAGTTTAAACATGGGTATAAGCAAGTTGGAGGATGAAACAACTACCGACTTTCCCCAACATTGCCAAATTCCCCATCTTCTAGCTCCTCACGATCACCACTTCTACGAGAACCATTCCGGTGATCTCTTTTATGTCTTCTATGTCTGCTTTCGGAATCTGATTCAGGACCAGGTTCCTGCTGTGACATCACAATTGGAAATGAGCTAAACTTTACATCAATGTTTAGATAATAAATCAAATGAAGAGTCACAATTATTTTTCAACACACCCGTCTTGATTTCTTGTGGTCGCTGCTAGATCTGTGAGATTTTCTAGACCGATCATTCTCATTTCCATTCCCATGATCTTCATCACTATGATGCCGCTTCCTATGTCTCCTATTATCGTCATGTCCTGACCTCTTTTTCTCTTTGGACTCGTGAATATCCATTGCATCAGCTATTTCATTGTCTGCTCCATCTTTCTTGTTGTGTTCCTCGTTTTCTCGTTCATATTCCACCTCTTTTTCCCTTCTTGGCTTCGCCCTTCTTTTGTCTCTTTCTTCTCTCTCCTTTTCCTTCCTTGCCTAGAGGGTGTAAAATAAAAGGAATTCATAGATTCAAATTCAAGGTTTCATTCCACATTGAATAGTGAATAAAAGCTTATACATCAAACAGATACGGATTTACAAATAATGTGATCCAGCTAATTAGTACCTTTTCCTCCTTTCTTTTTCTCTCCTCTTTTGCTTGTTCTTTCAGTTGCATTACATGCTTTTCAAATATCTCCTTGCAGAAGTTGTCGTCACCAATGCCACTACACATGCATCGAACATAATCAGCGAAGAGGATAGTATTTGTTGAAGATTAACAAACCTAAAACAAACGTATCCAGTGATAAGAAATATGCCGAACTTAACTTTCCCGTTATAATTTAATTTCAGTTTCTTCAAAATTTTGTTTATTTTCCACATTTTCTTCTCTACGGCCCTAAACATCAGGCCAGACAATAGAGATCTCTCACATATTAAACTTTAGGCCCAAAAGTGATTGTTAAAGCAGATACATTATGAGTCACAAAAGTGTGCTTCAAATTAACCATAGTTGGTCACCACATAAAATGAAGGGTGAACTGCCAATTTAGTCTCTGAATTAGCATCTCTGTGAAAATTAGGTCCCTAAACTATTTTTTCAGAAAAATCAGTCCTTGAATTATAAAAATCTGCCAATTATATCCCTAATATTATATTTGAAGCTACTATATTCAATTTTCCGTCAATTTCAGTCACATTACTTGCATGTGATACACAATGGCGGGTAGATTGGTAGTTTTTCAAAAAGTAATAGTGTATGGAGTTAACTTTGGAGGGTAAATTGGTAGTTTTTTATAAGAAATAGTGTAACTTTGGAGGGTAAATTAGACGTTAGATTCGCAACCTATATGAAATGTTAAGGGCTTATAGGAGAAAAAATGACGATATTACACTCTAAAGTGTGTCGATTGACTTAAGTTGACGAAAAATTGGATAAAATAGCTTTGAATATAATAGTATGGATGAAATTAGCAATTTTTAATGAATTTAGGGACTTATTTTTCCGAAAAAAATAATTCAGAGACCTAATTTTCACTGAGGTGATAATTCAAGGACTAAATCGACACTTCACCTAAAATTAACATACCAAAAACACTATAGCACTAAACATAGTTGGAAGGTGATTCAAGTTGTTACGTGTAATAAGCTATACCTGTACTCTTGACTAATTTCAAGAAGTGGTTTGTAGTCCTCCCACTTAGATGATGGAGTTATCTCCTGCAGCAAATAATGAATCAGAAAGATGACAAGATTTCAAACCGAAAACTAGAAGATAATATTGAAAGATATTCTACTGGTGCCAATTGCCAAACCATTAGGAAAATAACAGAATCATAAATACCAGAAATTGGAACACAGCATGCCACACCTTGATAGAAGATAAAAGATGAGAGAAGTCCTCCGCAAGACGTTTAAGCTTTTTAGCTTCTTTCTCCTCCTTTTCCCTCACTCGTTCCAGTAACTCATTGAAAACTAGCTGCAAGGCAGTTGAAAATCACATAAGATCATTGCAGCACATTTACCAAAACAAAGCACTTATTGTAGGATGAA
Organism: Cotoneaster glaucophyllus; assembly: GCA_036320875.1. Taxonomy (NCBI): domain Eukaryota; kingdom Viridiplantae; phylum Streptophyta; class Magnoliopsida; order Rosales; family Rosaceae; genus Cotoneaster; species Cotoneaster glaucophyllus. Next base: position 21,925,129 of record CM070066.1, on the reverse strand, counting down.
AGGAAAAAAATAAAAACAATGGATCATTAAAAATTAAATTGTCAACAGAGAAGAGACTTTTCTTGCCACATGGAAACTTCGCCACTCTGGTTGACACTTCAAACATCCATATGAAAGAATATAGTTGCACATAGTGATGTTTTCCTATGTGTTATATTCCTTGAAACTTCTTGAATGCTTATAAGTTATATCTACCTCATCCTAAAGCAGTGAAAAGTTCATCTAAAATTCATCCGTGACAACTTGACTGGCAAAGACTGAAAATTTGGAACAATGCCATTGATTTAGTTTAAGAATGCATATGGTAGCTTCATCACGACTAAGGAATTATATCTGAGGTTGAGTAAATGTAGCAACCTTCTTTGCAATATGTTCTTGGATGCTTTTTTGAAAAATTGGTACATTGGTTACTGAAGTGTAGGCACGATTTTAAAAATTAACAAGCAAATACATTGTTACCTATAACTGATGTGTTGACCAGTGTTTGTCCACGGTGGTTTCCACAAATCATTAACTTTAGTTATTTAGATGATTCTTAAGAGCAATGACCCACAAGATGAAAGCTAATATCCATAAGAGAAATTCTAAGGTCCAATGACCAAACTACATGCCCATCCAACCACCCAACCAATGTATTTTGGTTCCAAAAACCCCGTGTGGTCCTACATCTGTGTGTGCTACCGTATCTAGCAGCCGAAGGAAGAATCTCTCCCATTAAAGACTTCTCAAGTTTAAATATCATAATATTTGTTTAAAGTCTAAATGTACCTTCAAGTTGGCATCTGATATCGGTGGAGAGCCAAAATCATTTGATAAAACAGTTTTGAAGTCTTCAAACTTCCAAGTTGATGCAAGCACGACCTAAAAGTAACCACACATTAGATATCTAATGATAGTAGAAAATAGAAACAAGAAAAATCTGACCAATCAAACCTTTCCCAATTTCACTGCATCTTTTATTCGAGTTTTGTCCTCCTGATACTGTAAAAGAAATAGGCAAGATTTCTAGTTTGTAAGCAACTAAGAACTTCACTAAAGATTCAAGAAAAAACAGTAAAATGCCTTACTCATGCGTGAAAAAAAAAAAAATGCTTAACTACAACTTTTTTAATGTTGTTACAGGAAAGGAAAGAAGAAATTTTTGCTGAAATGTAATTACAGAATCAAATTAAAGGGACCCAAACATGGAAACTTGAACCAAATAGATTCATAGGGAAAGGTGACGAATTGTCATTGGAGGACAGATTTATAGATCCTGTTTCATTTTAAGAAATAAGGCAAGGTATAGTTTAATTACTTGTTTCATTAGTTCCTCAACAACATCATCGAACAAATCTTTTGGAGTAGCACCGGAGGCGTTTGATGCAACTGCCAGATATGCAGGTAGGTCTTTAACCTAAAGAGGACAGAAGAAACGGGGTGAAAAGGGAGTTCAAAACATGAGATAACAACATGATAGCAGCTAAATGAAGTGTAGCTGGAAAAAAAAATTACGTTTTCATCACAATTGTGAATTTTTTCAAAGGAAATAACGTTACAGATACAGGGAAAAAGGTATACTAACCTTCATGCAGTAATCACGCCACTGAGTTTTGAATGTAAGAGTGCCTTCCGTGAGATGTTCTTCCATTAATTTGCGGAACTCATCGCGGTTTTTACGTTCTGCCTTTCTCAATTCTTCCTGTTCTCCAAGAAAACCCAGATAAAAAAAAATTGTCCATTTGAACATTAACATATAGATCAATGTCAGCACAGTCAAACAATAAAGAACCTTCTGTATCCTCTTCTGCTCCTCCTCTTCCTTTTGTAGATCCAGCAAATATTCCTGTGAACAACATTTTACAATAAGCTTCAACATCCGGTTGGAAGTATAACTAGATAAATGAGAAGCATTACCTGGAAAATGTCCAAACGATCAATTTTTTCAAGACGTGAACATCTTTCATCAGCCTCTAAACGATCTTGAAATTTTCTCCACTGGCTGTTTGCCTAATGATAAGGTGACGCCAAGATCCATAAGTTTTAATGGCAAAAGAACCCCATAAATACAAAAGAACCATGCTAAAAGAGAACCTTGATGAAATCACAAGATTCCAAGAATCTCCTGTATTCCAATACATTGCGCTTACGTTCCTCCTGTGCTTTTGCTCGTTCCTGTTCCAAATCCAGTTTAACAGCAATAAGAGCATATTTACTTAGAATCTATGATCATCAAAACACCAAATGATAATGGGCATCAAATGTCAATTTAAAGTACTTCCACACTTAGTTAATAGATACTATCACAATGAGGACGAATGGAAAAAATGGCAAGGTTAAATTTGTAGCACCTAATTTATGAGGTCAGTCATATCTAAAGCTCTGTTTGTCAGCTAAGAACAGCCATTCAAAAATCAAGCTTTAAAATGAGCAAATCTCAATATATCCATGCCTTTATCAGTACATAAATACATGCAAACAAATATACACACTGGAGAGTGGAAACACACACAAATGCACACCAAGTCTTAAGGAGGTCAACTCAGGTACAGTAGTTAGACAAGCAAGGATTCCGCAGCAACATCCCAGCCTTAAGTTGCTCAACGCCAACGTACGTTTTGCAACTAAGGGGTGTAAACATCCACAACATGCATATAAATGTTACATATACAGGAGAAAAACTAAGGTAGCAGATAATTACTTTCTTTTGGAGTTCCTCAATATAATCTTCAAACATCTCCCTGCGATCTCTATCCCGTTCAATAGCTTTGAAACGTTCATCATTTTCAAATATGCTCTCTACTTTTCTGTATGATAATTTAACCATCAGTCTTATACATACATATAGGTATCAAACTGTCTATTAACCAGACATTGGAAACAGAAGAATATTGATACAAGGAAAGACAGACCCCCATCTTGCAGATGATGTTAACTCTGAGCATTCCTGCAAGGAATTCAAGCCACGAATAAAAAAAATGAGACAAAGCATATAATTTCTGTGTAGAGAAGAAGAATTTGAGGGGAGCAGATAACAACGTACTTCCAGCATTGTTTTGAATTCATCCCGTGCCTTTTTCTGTTTGATACGCCTCTCCTCAGCCTCCTGCTTTTTCCTTTGTACCAAGAACTGAAGCATAATAACAACATTAGTGATTATTTACAGGCATATAGATATACAGTGAATCATTAGCAGCACCAATTATATACCCTAAGAGTGATTGAAACAATACACATCTATAACTTAATAAGAATACCAGACAGGACGGTCAGGATTTAATGGTAACCTCAGTGTAAAAAAAAAAAAATCCATGGATCCAGTACTTGAGAGTTGACCACTACATACCAAAGTCTAGAAGATTGAGACAATACCACATCCCCTTCCCAGGAACTCACTTTCATGAAACCACTACTAGGTATATGTATTAATTTCTTTGATATGAGTGCACACAACAATGTGAAAGATTTACCTCATTAAAAGCTTGCTTCCGCTCTCCAAGTGTTTTAAGAGCGCCATATCTCTTGTCATTAATGATCACTCTCATGGCCTGCTAATTTTCAGGATTATATCATGAACTTTTAACATATATTAGCGAAAAAACTGAGAGCATATATGGCAATAATTGAATTACCCGATCCCAAGTCCAATCAGAACCAATATTTGTAGACTCAAGGAGCGCTTTAAATGCATTTTTGGCCTCCTGAAAAAGAAAGCAGAAGGTAAATAGTAAGGGTATTGCCATGAAAGTAACAATGACAGAGACTGAAATGCGTTCAAATTTGAGAAAGCAACAATGAAAGAGAACGCAGTGTCCCAAAATTTGAAATTTATTTGTACCAGTTTATTTTCATATGGTATGGGTTCCCGATCAACTGATTTTTCTTCCGCGGCAATATCATTAATCTTCTTTCCCGTTGCATCATCCTTAGCTTCCTGCAACACCTCGCTGTATGAGTTGCTAGAAAAGTATGTCAGGAATTCAACAACTACAGAAGAAACCTAAGAAATACCTCATTCTCCTGAGCAGGAACTCCATCAGCAGAACTATCAAAATCCTGAGCTGATATTTCCCTACAAATCGGGCGCAAGAAAAGTCAGATTCTCTGACTACATGCCAAATATACCTCCTCCAAATGCAAACGAAAATTTCATTAAAAAACCAGTTAATGACAGTACATTGGTTCTGCACCAGTATCGTTGATTGTGACAGCAGCTTCGGTACTTCCCATAACAGTGGCAGATGGTGCAACAGGTGTCTGAACTTCACTGGGATTTTCTTTCAAAGGAGAATCCACAACAGGTGAGGCAGATGTTCTTGATGGTACAGCAGTTTGAACATCACCAGTGGCAACAACTGGTGCCACTGAAACAGGGCTTGATATTACTTGAGCAGTACCGATTGAAGTATCAGCTTCAGCTACAGAGGGAGAAACAGTGACTGTGGCATGATGATCACCAAGCTTTTCCTGTTGTATTTCCTTCACAGACGCCTTTTCTACTAGCTCTCGAGCCAACTTTAATAAATAAACAAAAACATATTTTTTAGAGGACTAGTGGGAGAAAATTAAAAAAACTGAAAAACTATAAAAGGTTGAGGAAATTATGAGTGGCATAAGCGAATGGGTTGGAAAAAAAACCTTAAGTTCCTCGGGCAGAGTCCATCTTGATTCTTTGGTGACCTTGTTGTAGTAATACCTGCAACATTTGCATGTAGGATGAAGTAAGCAAGTGCAATTGTGAACTTGCGTTGATGACTTTCTCAATGCAAAAATACCAATTACTCACTTTCTTCCATCAGGACTGGTAAACTCCTTCCAGTTTGTTGATGCATCTGCCCTCTGTCCCAGTGAAGATACTAAATAAGTCGAATCTCTATCTTAAATAATACTTCCCAAACAAGAATGCTAGAGAAAGGAAGGGCAGGAATAAAACAATAAGAACCAAAGTTCTTGCAGCAAAAGCATATACAGCACTACAGTCCTAATAAAAAATTTAAAACTATTCAATTTTATCCTAATCCAACACAATGAAGAAGATGCGTGACGATGACTCTCTCTCTCTCTCACGCACACAAAGGCGTACACATATTGAAGAAGACATTAATCAGCACATTTCAGTAAAAATATACAAGCCAGAGCCAACGGAGAAGATGAAATTCGAAAATCAAATGATATTAAGTCTAAAATAGTTCTAGTTTTCATCCTAACATAAAAGCACGCAGACAAAAGTTGCTTAAGGTCAACAATAGATGAATTTCACCTGAAACCGTCTAATAATACCCATAGCTCCCTCCATTGCCCCTAGAACTAACAGCTAATACAAATTTAAAAAATGGTGGGGGGATTTTGACTGGTGGGTGTGGCTAAGGGTTGATGTTCCTTTTTACTTTACTAATATTATCCAAATGAAATTTTAAAGTTTAAATAATTAAAAAAAAAATCTATTGATTTTAGATCAATTAATGAATATTTTAATATGTTTTAACTGTAAACAGACAAAATGGACTAAGGTTGTTTATGTTTGGCAGCACTTAGCAAATTGATAACATAGTGACAAAAAAGGTCTTTAACCCTTACCAACTTGCAACATCAACTTATGCAAAGGCCATTCTAATATAGAATCCCAATGATAAAAGTCGCCAAAGCTATTGAAATTATCAACCATTGCAACCTTCTTATCCTCTATGGCACTAAAGATTACACACGACTTGAAGGACAAACCCCAAATGATATGAGGCCAAACCCTTCAAACTACAAGGAAGATAGTAAATTTTTTTAAAAACTCAAATAAGATATCTTTTATACTATAATGAGGGATGAGTAGCTATCAGAGCCAGATTTTTGAAACTGGAAACACAACATATGCATGTATAAAAGAAAGATTATGCTTATGCAAGTTATGGGGTCAGTTTTCGAGTTTCTTATCAGTGTAGATGAGAAAAATGATAATTTATTCAAATAGTATGCACTAAGAATTAAACATACAACATATCACACCAATATCATTGTAAAATCAAATAATGCAAATGACAGAATTTACATTCAAGCTATATAGTAGGTAGAGCAAGCAACAAAGACCCACAGCATATCCTACCTCTCAATAGATTGGCACAGCATGCACCTGTAAGCATCTTTAAAGCTATGGACATCGCCCAATGCATAAATGGATGAAGAATAAATTGAAAAATTCTTAAAAAGGAATTAAATCACCATTAACACTGTTTCTAGGACTAATGCAAATAGAAAACAGCAGAAAACAAAACTCATAATACCTTGGAAGTTCTTACCAAAAGAGAATACCTTCGAATTACATCAAACACTAAATAATTAAGAATAATATTAGCAATATGACAAGAAGTAAAGATGCAAGTCATTTACCAGAACATGTATACTGAACATAAAAGATTAGGTAAGATAACACAATTACCATGAAACTCAGATAACAATTATGGAGAGACTCATTTTGTGTATTCTTTTAAATTTACTAACTACATGTCAGTAGCCTAAAATTCTAAATCTTGTCAAGTAATTCCAAACCAAAACAGCATTCTGTACGTACTAAATATTCCCCTTACAAAAGCTGTAGGATTTTCCAGAACAACAATTTTTCCATTAATGCTTCCCCTTTTTTTGGACTCTTGGGATATAAGACAATAGTTGGCCTGCATCCTAAGAGATTAAACTTTTGCGGATAGTGGTTGCTACCAAAGCATTGAGTTTAAACCCTTGGGACTGCAACCTCTCAATTTATGAGTTCCACATGTTGGGTTGTCCACTGGTCAAGACAGGCCCACATGTGAGGGGGAGTGTGAATATTAAAAAAAGAAGACATCCTAACAGTATAAACTTATGAGAATAGTAACCAACAGAATTTTTGGGAAATTAGGACCATAGTTGATCCAATTAAAATAAATAAAGTTGCAAAAAATGACTTATCGCAACGAGTCAATGTAAGCAGAAAAGCTTAATAACTAATGGTCCAACCAGGCCCTCGACATGGGTAACCTTGCAATAAAATTACAAAATCGTGGGTGCCTGCTTGAGAGGAACTCCAGTAATGAGCTAAAGTTTCACCAGACTTCATAAAAGTTTGCATTCAGTGTACAAAAATGAAAGACATTTCACTCACAAGTAACTTGATAAGTCAAACCCACTAAGAATAGCACCAACACGGAAAGGAAACACACAGACAAGCTCACAATTTCACGGAAATGAAAACTGTTGATTGATATCACTAAAAATTTAAAAAAGGACACCAGGAAAAGCACGTTAGCTGCATGACTCACCTCCATTGGTGTCATCAGTTCCAAAGGCTTCTCCCAAGTAGATAATGCTGTCCTCCTGTTGTAATAAAATCTGAAGAGTTCATACAGCAAAGAATATATTCAGTTAGCAAGAGTGACCCTTGAAAAGTGCAGATCAGCCAGGAAATCACTAAAGCACAACATTCTAACAAAACAAAGAGTACGATACAAATATGTGGAAAAGTAAGACTAATTACTTTCTTCCATCAGCAGATGTATGCTCTCTCCACTCTGCTGCAGTCCCTCCGGCCGGGGGAGGTCGACCACCTGTTTCCTGAAATTTTAAAGGATAATGAACATTAGCAATAAATGATCATAGATAACTGAGAAGCATGACAACTAGGCTCCAAGCTGAAGAATTCTTACTGGAGCAATAGAGGTGGTTACAGGCCGTTCACCGGCTTGCTGCAGAGGTGTAACTTGTCCCTCGGATGAAACACTGGTTGCATGCGATTGAGATATAGACTGATACTGGGTGGAGTCATTGAAACTTCTTGGTATTTGACCATAAGAAGAAGTTGCAAACTGCATAAGTGCAAGTTATGAATTCAAGGCCTAAGGAATTTCAAGTAACCCAAAAGGTCAACCAAGAACACTCATGAAACTCACAGTATATGATGAAGGGACAGCTGCTCGTGGGCCACCTAAGTTAGGCATGACGTTATTTGGAGCTTGTGAATTAGGCTGAGGTAGAGGCAACTCAGATGCAAAATTCCTGTTAGGCTGAGCAACTGGCAATGGAATTGCCTGTGATGGAGGCATACTATGACCTGGTTGACCAGATCTTGGAGGTAGATGCTGCATTGGTTGTGAAAACTGGGGTTGGTGATTTGGGGGAGGCAGCCTAACATTCATCAATGGAGCACCCCTGCCAGCATGCTGAAAATTTTGAGAAGCCACAGGAATGAACTCCTGCGAATGTGGTGTTGGAACTACTGGGCGGAACTGTAGCATAAAATTAAATTGAAAGGGATTATTTTAATTATAACAATTAATATTGTACAGGTGACACAAATATTCGTCAAGAAGAAATGTGTTACTTGAAAAGACATTGGTGGCAGACTTCGAGGAGGATCAACAGCACCAACTATAGGAGGCCGAAGAGGCTATACAAGGAAAAGAAAATGGAGAAGTTAATTAGCAAAGCATAATTGGCCACATCTATTTTTATAATTTTTTTCTTTTATGGAATCAAAAGCTTTCATCCTTTTTGAAAGTTACATGTATTTTTTAAAAGAAATTCAAGTACAGGAAAAAGTATAACCAGTAAAATTATGAAAGGTAAATGGGTGGGTTTTTTGGTAAAAAGAAACAAATTATATTAAGAACAGAGGAAAATGCAGAAAGGAAGGCGGTAGTCAAGAAGACCATGGAGGAAAATCAAAATATTAAATATATCGGAAAATGGAACTTAGTCACTTCACATGCATAAGAACCTATGAAGATATAAGAAAAGCCTTGATGCATGAAGCTAAGATGCCATGAGTGCCTTAAGCTAATGTAGATAAAAAAGTAACGGCCTCAAAAGAATTGAAAAGATCACCCTTCATCCTAAGTGGCGGGAAATAAAGATTAAAGAAACACACACACATAGCATCAAATAAAAACAAAAAATTTTGTTTTAAAATCTAGGTGGTTTACAAATTACCTGTAGACCTGAAAATTGAGGGTTATTGGCCATTTCACTAAGATACAAGCCTCTGAAAGCAACTGCAAAGACAACAAACATCATTAGAATCTTACAGAATCAAGGGAGCATGTTAGGATGGACGCTTCAAATTATCAAGTACTTATCGTCAACAATCCACGTAATGGAAATTACACCAAACATACAGTCGTATATGATTTGATCCAGACTGCAATGAAAACTGAAACCTAAACTTTGTGGCATTGAGGGTTGCAGATTCAGAAAGATGTTCGTTAAATGATCATTGCTAAGAAGAGATATTAAGACTAAACTACATTCTAGAGGCAATGCACATAAAGATGAAATAAGAAAAAGAAGGGTAAAGGTAGAGTAGTACCAAATTATAATTTGATAGCAGGAAGTCCTCTATGACGGTTGATATGCACAACAAAGACTTAATAAGCACTGCACCAAAGAGTGATCCAATTCAAGTTCAAGGAATCAAATTAAATAAAATTAATTGCTAACTGAAATATACAATTTTCTACTGCTTTACAAGAACAGATTATGAAAACTCAATTAAAAAAAAAGGATTAAATTCTCAGAAAAGCCAAATACACAGATATTTTCCAGAAAGCAAAATGTAGGCTGTGACACTGCCAACACCAAATCCAAAACCAACCCAGAACGTCAATCCAATCAAATTAAAATCCCTAAAGTTTCAAATTTAAGAATCCCAATTAAACAAAAACTGACCTAATTAATTGGATATCCCAACGAGGACAATTGAAGCCGGAGATACATACAGTATCTACATATATATGTTGGAAACAGCAAAAGAATTTTGATTCATCCGACAGCAATGGAATTTAAGCGTGATAATAATCACAAAGATAATAAAAATTACGATGAAATTTGAAGGAAAATCGTACCAGCTCAGTGATGAAAGCTGTGAGGTGAAGCACGTGAGAACTTGAAGCCTCCGAGCGTTACCGATCTCGCCCGTCGCAGCTTTTATTTTTCTTTTATTTTTTTGGTCTGAATTTTGCAGCTTTAACTTAGACGGAAAATTTCAACCTAGTCCTCGGTAACTTTGCGGTTTATGATGCGGCTGCCCCTCTTATTGCGGTAAATTTTATTTTGGTGCATATATTGTAGTAAGATTTTAATTAAACCGTTTTGACCGTGGCACACGTGGATTAGACTAGTTGTTGTCAATAGCGTCATTCTGTCTTGTCTCCTCTCTTTGAAATTTGATACAATGAATGCTTATCTCTTTTTATACTCAAGTTTGAATTTCTTTTCTGTAGATTGTGTAGTTTAGAATGAAATATTGTCGGATAAAAAGACGTTTTTCTTTGTGTTTTTCAAGTGGTTACGGACATAACTATAAGTTGCGACAACCATAGAGTGCATGTGAATTCTTTTTTTTTTCTTCCCATTTTGGAGAATCCAAATAATAAGATGAATTGTTTGATGATGTATATCAAAAGAATATTCTTACTAGTGACTTAAAAGACATTTTTTATTTATTAAGGAAGATAGTCAATATTAGAGTCAACTAACTGTCCGAATATGTAATTTAAGAGAGATCTAATTTTGACTTTGCATTAAAAAAAAAGTTTAAGATTTAAAGATCTTGGAATAAAAGTAAAATCATTGGCCAAAAAAAAGATTTAAAACTCTAGGGTGCAAAAATTTGGGCTGAAAAACTTCAACTTTAGAATGACATAAAAATGGCTTTGAGTTCAACTTGAAGGAACTCGAGTTGAACGCAAAGGCCAAAGAGGTCTGAATCTTCTTATCGAACTCAAATCCTTAAATTTTTTTTTTTTTGAAAAGAGTACGATATTTATTTATTGGAAAAGAATAAATACAAATAGGAGGATGGTGTGCATATAAGGACCTCGATAAAAACCAGGTGGGGATTTCAACCCGGACAAAGAAAAAACAGTTTCCTGCACAAATAGATTATAGCTTAAATAGCTTAAATAGCTATCTATCCTCAAATAAGCAGTCAATTATAACTTTTTGCTAAAATAGAAAATCTTGCAGAGTTTTCTTCGAACAATACATCCATTAGAAGATCTGGTGGCCCGCCAATCCAAGTCTTCTCACCAGTTCGTCCAAGATCACTTCACGCAAGGCGATGAGCTACAACATTGGCCTCGTGACGAATCCAACTAACCTAGGCATGTGAGAAATCCAATAGGTAAGCACAGAGATCGTTGATGATAGGTCCAAGCACCGAGCAATCCTCTCCTTGCATATTCATCGCAGCAACAGTCAGGCTTGAGTCACCTTCAAAAATCACCTCTACACTGCATCCAACAGTAGCCTGCGCAAGAAACACTGCTTTCCTAGTGTTGAGTCAATATTATATTATATATATTACCCTATTCTTAGTATGTTTTGGTAGAATTTTGATTATATTTTCAATATAGAACATTCAACTTCTTCTGAAGCAAAACATGATCAAACAGACGAATTTTGAAATGATTCAAATTGGAGGACGTTCGTAAGTTGCTTAGCTTGATTCTATAAAAATATCAGATTTTTCCACCAAGCGGTTATTTTCTGACGAAGAAGTAAAGAAGCAATGCGAGGTGAAAGTGACTTTTTGGGCTTAACTGCGTTTTTTGGAGCCCAAGATGACCTCTGATGGGTTCGTGATCCTCTGGAGAAGTCTGCAGAATAGTCCAAGCTTTAAATCCAGCTATTTTGGGCTCGTTTTGGAGTAGATATGAGTTCAAAACGTGGCTGTGCAGATTTTGGGCAGATTATCCTAGTCAATTTAAGATTATGTTTCCTAATTTATTTGGTTTCCTAGTTTTATTCTAAGTCCTTTTCTAGGAAGGATTGGATTTTCTAGGTTGTATAAATAAGCCATTGTGGCCTTCTTCTTCTTTACGCAATATTGGAGAGAGAAATTTGGCTAAAGCTTAGAGATTTTCATACTTTATTCTACAAGGTGTTTTCATTCTTTTTATAGTTTAATAAAACTCTTTTGATTTTAATTATGAATATGCGTAACTAACTTTCTTTTGCTAGGGCGATGTCTTGAGCTTTAGCATGAATATGTAGTTTTTATTTAATTGCTTATGATATTATGCATGCATACTTTAAATTATTAGTCACTATGTTTGAACTGCCTTTATGTCTTAATGCTTCGCGACCATTAAGATGTTTAGATAAGTAATCAGATGCGATTCGGTCGAAATACCACCAGAGGATTGAGTATTGCTTCTTGTGATTGATAGTTGTAATTTCACCTAGGGCGAATGCCACGTCTTATGAGTTGTATGGTTTTTCAAAGGGTTTTCACAAAGCGTAATGAGTTATGTATGTTTATATTTGATCTGAATACCACAGACGGATTGCATGTTTGATACACGTTCAAGTTTGAATACCACGAGTAGAATATGCATTAGGAAAACCTAACCTTCAAAGTTGCATGGGTAATTCATAAGTAATTAGTAAATATATATATATATACAGGTCCCTTACCAAGAGGGATCCCCATTTTTCTAAAAAAATGGGGACACCCTCTTGACCGTTGGATTGGCTTTAATGAAATTGTGTGGTTGAGATTAAAACACAGGCCACACAATCTCAACCACACAATTTCATTAAAATGAAATCCAACGGTCAAGAGGATGTTCCCATTTTTTTAGAAAAATGGACCCTCTTGTGAAAGGATTCCACTAGTAATTAGCGTTCATGTCCGGAGACTCACATGCGACTGTTAGTTTCAGTAGTGATCCTCTTTTTGGCGAGGTTCGATCTAGTTGGCAGCGCATCTAAACAACCTCTCCAAGTAGAGATTTTAACTTTTCCTGGAACGCAAGCATTCCATAGTTTCTTCCAGAGCACCGATTCATGGTTTTGCAAGCTCAAACGATCCGTCCTTGTTCTAATCATCTCCACCTCTATTCTCACCAAGTGATAAGCACTTTTGACAGAGAAGGCTCCATTCTTTTCATAGTGCCAGATAATTTTGTCAACCGTAACTCGTTCACTTAGGGGGATAAATTTTATGGTTTCCATTTCCTCCGGGCTAAACAAATTGCCAACAAGTTCTAGGTTCCAGCAGCGTGTTTCCCCCATAAATAAATTACTCACCGTGGCATCTCTATGCCAATTCGCTGGAGGTGGCGAGATTATTCTTAAAAATTATCCCGAGGCACCCAATTATTGCCCCATATTTTGATGGATGAACTGTCCCCTACTTGCCAACGCAACCCCCACGAGATTACTGAGCGGGCTGCTGCAATACTCCTCCACACAAAGGACGAATTAGAATTCACTTTCGCACTCATAAAATCTGTCTTAGGGAAATACCGAGCTTTGAAGAGGCGAAAAGCTAAAGAAGAAGGCTGAGAAACAAACCTCCAAGCTTGCTTAGCCAAAAGAGCTAAATTGAAGGCATATAAATCGCGAAAACCCAATCCTCCTTCATTCTTCGGTTTACATAACTTTCTCCAATTAATCTAATGAATCTTCCTCTTTCCTGGATCCCCACTCCACCAAAATTTGGCTATCAACATGTTTAGTTCCTCACAAAATGTTTTTGGGAGTAAGAAACATTGCATAGTGTAAGTAGGCATTGCTTGGGCTACCGCCTACCGTCTTCACCAATAATTCCTTCCCCGTACTACTTTGCAAACCGCCACACCAACCTTGCATCTTTTTCCACAAACAATTTTTAACATATGCAAAGGTTGATTTTTTAGATTGTTTCACATACACCGGCAAGCCCAGATATTTATCATGAAATTGTACTTTTTAAACTCCAAGACAACTTGCTAAGAATTGTTGATCAACATCAGTGAGGTTAGAACTAAATGCTACACAACTCTTATTAAAGTTAATGGATTGTCCCGACGTTAATTCGTAAGTACGCAGCAAGGTTTTGATGTTCTGGCATTCCTCCAAAGTACCCCGTGCAAAGAGAAAGCTGTCATTAGCAAAGAGTAGATGATGAATGCTCGGTGCATTTTTGCACACCAACACACCATGAATGAGCCCGAGTTCTTTTCCATTATGTAACAGCGCGGACAAACCTTCAGCACATATGACAAACAAGTAAGGAGATAAGGGGCAGCCCTGTCGAATTCCCCTCTTAGGAGAAACAAGCCTCATCGGCTCGCCATTAACTTTGAAGGAATATGTTACCGTTGAGATATACAACATTACCAGACGAATCCAATTCTCATTTATGCATGGAGTAAGCAATTTCCGCCGCCACCAAGGTATTATCCGAGATTAACCTTCTTGGAACAAAGGCGCTCTGCATCAGAGAGATAATCCTTGACAAAATCCTCTTAAGTTTGTTGGTGATCACCTTAGCCACAATTTTGTAGATAACGTTGCATAGACTTAATAGACGAAGTTGTGTCATTTCCTTCGGATCTTGAACTTTGGGAATCAATGTTATATGAGTGTAGTTAATTTTCCATAGCATACATCCTGAATGTAACATTGAGCGCACTCCATTACAAGCATCAGTCCCTACAACATCCCAATGATTTTGGTAAAAATCTGGAGACATGCCATCGGGCCCAGGGGCAAATTTGATTTCTTCATCAACAAATGACTGACTCAGCTCTTCATTCATATCCACGGTGACTCTCAGCTCAATGTGCTTTTAACACCTCATCTAGATGTTCACCACCATTAGACTCAAAAGCTTCGTAAAGTAATCTACAACCACCTTTTCCGTACCCGATTTATTGTCATGCCAGTCTTTGTTTTCATCTTTCAGTCCATACAAACCATTCCGTCGTTGTCGAAGCATTGCTTTTTGGTGGAAATACTTTGTATTTCTATCGCCAAGCTTCATCCAATTCTCCCTTGATCTTTGGCGCCAATAAATTTTTTCTTGCTTAAGCAAGGAGTTTAATCTTGCAACTCGCTCTCTCTTATGTCCAATCGTAACCTCTGTAAAAGGTTGACCGAGTAAGGAGGTAAGCTTGTCATATATTTCATCAATTTCTTTAAACCCCTGCCTAGTATTTTGACGGGCCCACTTAGCCAAATTCAATCTTGTTTCTTTGATTTCCTTCGTAACCTGTAACATAGGAACACCCTCGACCACTTTAGCTGTTGGAATTCCTCTATCCCACATCAACCAAAGAGCTTGAGAACAAGCAATTTATATAGAATTACCCCATTCTAACTAACACCGAGACCTTTTGGATTAAAACCTCACACCTGACGGATTGAGCAGGTGACCAAATGGGGACAAAATCGATATTGTTGGAGTGGGTCCATGACCCGTCTACCTGAAATTTAAGATTAGCCCATCCTTGTTTTATTGCTTCCCGACACCCATTCTGTGAAGTCCACTGGTTCTTCATAACGAAATTGTCTTCGGCATTTCAACTGTCTCTGTCCACCCCAGGTGAGAAATAGTGGTGTGTGATCAGACGAAGACTTCTTTAAATGAGTAACCTTGTAGGTTGGAAATAGTTCCAGCCCCGCATGATTGGCGAAAGCCCTATCGAGTCCAGCTTTATCCCTCCACCCTTATTGTAAACCATATGAACTTATTACCACCATAGCCCAGGTCAATAAGTTGACATCTCTCAATTACATTCTGGAACCCCTCCATTTGCCTATCTCGACGCAGATTACCACCTTCCTGTTCATCAGCTTTAAGAATTTCGTTTAAATCACCAATACACACCTAAGGCCTGTCGGAGTTGTCATGAAGATGATCTAGTAGCTGACATGATTTAGCCCTATCACTGGCACGAAGATAGCCATAAAAGAAAGTGACTCTCCAGTTGGACTCATCTCCCACGCCACCCACATCCATATCTATATGATTCGAGGAGTATAACCGTAAACTCAAATTTTCATGTTCTTTCCACATCACATTTAATCCCCCCCCCCTCCGATTGTCCTCTACTGGCAACCATGAAAACAAAATCAAACTGCAATTGTACTTTGAGTCTTTCCATGTGAGCCACGCTGCTCTTGGTCTCACAGAGAAAGACAATGTTGGGATCTTTAAGAGATATCAACTTTTTAAGCGCATGAACTACTCGGGGTTCCCAAGCCCCCGGCAGTTCCAACTGATACAACTCATTGCGAGCGGCGAGGTTGAGCCTCGTCAGCCGCCGCCGAGAAATTGAAAGACTACCCTCCATTTAAATCAAGTCTACGTCTTGAAACACAGGTGGGAAAACCAAAATCTTCATCACGATTTACACGCTTACCCAACTCAGGGAGAGGTTCACAAGCACGTGCATGAGAACTAGCTAAACCCCTTGAACCACCTGCTCTTCTTACGTTCGATGATAGGCATAAGATTAAATGGGTCAGGTCCCAAAGAGAATTCCCAATGGCCAAAAGGGCTTATATTACTTTCTTGGACCATCAGCCTCTGCAAACTAGAGGATGTCGATGACCCCAAACTCAAGAACACGTTGGCTCATTCCACTCCTGCTATGAGGGACCCCTGCCACCTTATCATGAATCCGTGTCTCCAAGCATGGATCTGTTGGGGGCTGGTTTTTAATATTGACACCAAATAAGGTTAATTCCTGCCGAGTAGTAGTGAATTTGTCATTATGATGCATTGACCTATCATCAATCTGCATAGCGGGAATCCCGAGATGATTGTCATTAGATCCCATGGGAATAAGGCTAACTGGACCGCCATAATAAGGAATTACAGCCATATAATCAAATCCCATATCCTCCTCGGACGCAGCTGCATTTAAATCTAGCAGATTTGGACGAGGTTGACTTTCCTTATTCGCATTTGACAGGTTGTTGATTCCCCCTTTCATCCCCCGCATTAACTTCGTGGTCAACTCTCTGGTCACCACCGTGTCGACAGCTCTCTGGTGAACCTTCCGACATCACCTCATCGTCATGGAGTGGTGCTGCCATCTTCCAGCCTGGGGATGGATCTAAACCGAACTGTCTCCCTTGAGGTTTGCCATAATCCAAACTAATCACATCATTCTGGAACCAACGACCGTATGGTTTCGCTAGATCATCATCGTTGCGCCCTCGAAAATGCGAGCACTGCTCCTCAACGTACCGCAACCTCAACCTGTTTACCCTCTATTTGACTTAGTATACTACGACGGAGAGGCTTCAAAATATCTACCACTGTTCGGATATGAAGAACGCTTCCATTCACATCATATATCCTGCTTTGGTCCGTCACTACATACGTACCCAGGTGGTTCCCCAGAAATTGGCCCATTTGTCGGGTCACATAAGCCAGTGGTAGTCATTTGACCTGCACCCAGAATTCTTGTAATTTCAACGGAATCCCAGAGGGATGAGTAAGATCATCCACTGCACCCAAAACCAGGAGTGCCCTCTCGAACAGCCCAGTCCGCTCCTCATCACTGTGCTTCTTTCCCGTTCGTTATTAAAACCAAAGGAAAAAATATCATTCGCCAACTCCACAATCATAACTCTGGCCTTTGGCCTCCAAAGATGATACATCTGTTTTTTGAATCTCTCCCGATTGACAGGTTTCCTCGTCAAAACCTTACCCACTAGGAAACCTTTGAATTCTTAAGCAGAAGCCATTCTTTCTTGTCCACCACAATCACCTGTTGTTCCTCGCTCGTGAGAGCCAGTTGAGAAGAGAAAAGAGTAGTCATATCCTCCATAGCTTCCATTAAAACTTGACCGAATTTCCTGCAAATTGAAGTCCCAACAGCCACACCAATCCGCACTCTACTTCTTCGAACCAATTAATCAGAACTGCAGTCTGCAATTCATACTCAGTAATCCAAACTTGACTCAACGCCCAAAGCTGCTGAAAATAATTCTCCCCTAGAGAACCCTAGAGAGGCTCTGTCAAAGAATATATTTGTCAAAGTCAAATGCTTCCTTACTTCAACTTAAAAAAGGAAAAAAGACGAATTATAAAGGTTACAAGTATGGGTGGGCAAATACATCGAAAAACCGAAAACCCAACAAAACCAAACCGTTTGGGTTTGTTAATTTGGTTTGATTTGGTTTTTTTTTTCTTTTGGTTTAATTGTCCAATCGATTTGCAAGTGGCTCTTTACCACAGTGGTGGAAAGATGTTGTGTCTTTGCATGACAACGTGAATTCGAATCCCGTCGGTGACTAATCTAACATCTAACTTACAAATGCTATCGCTCGACTCAAAAAAAAAAAAAAAAAAAAAAAATTGTCCAATCAATTTATAAAAATAAATGCACGCTCATTCTAGTCAGGCCCGGCCCAGGCTCTTAGGTTCAAAACACCATGTGTGCTTATTTGCATTCCAATTTTTACAAATTTCTTTTCATAACAGTATAAATTTATAAAATCTGGCTAAATGATCAAGAAGTTTAATTAGAAGGAATGATTTTTGTTGTTTAAAATTAACGAGAGATCCTAAGTTCGAAATGCTATGTGCATGTTTAATTTTTTCAATTTTTACAAATTTTTGTTTGGTTGTTAATTTATTTACTAACTAGTAGTTATATGAGTTGCTATTTTTAAATATCCATTCCAATTCAAATCTAATCTTCAGCAAAGAGTAATGCGCAGACTAAATTTTTAGACCAAATTTGCAAATAATATTACGTGTCATCAAAAGGTTTAATTTAGTGTTCATTCATTATTTATACAGATACTTAAAGACTCAAAAACATTAATTTTTTTTAATCTTATATTGATAAGGTTAGTAAATAAGAAAAAATAACTCACGATTTATACAAAAATATTTTAAAAGTTCAGATGGAAAACAAAACTCATAATCTATCTACTTGTAAGCCCGAAGTTTTTTAGTTTCCTTCTCTTAATACAAAATTAATTAATTATTCCGTGTTTCTAAATTATTGAGTTTGAAGTGTTTTTCTAAATATAATTTTATCGATGTCTTACGTGTGGAAACAAATATTTTTTTTTATATGAAATGAGGGCACATTTTTTGACGTCACCCCGGGCCTCAAAAATCTATGGACCGGCCCTGATTCTAGTTCGATGGCAACCATTCTTCTCAAGTCATCTCATCTTTGTCTTATCACTACCCTAACTGTGGCTCCAATGTCGCCGACCTTTGCCTGCTCGCAGTTGGTGACCAGTGGGACTATCTCTAAAATCAACTCACGCATGCCCCTCAGTCCTCCTGAGTCATCCACCAAGAGACAACATATTGGAAATTCTCATGAATTGTATTTTTGTTTGGAATTGTTTCATTAGAAACTGCTTGACGCTGAAACCGAGGCCACATTGAGGTACATTAAATCATGGAAATCTTTCTTCCAAAATTAAAGAAATTTATTCGACCATATTGGCGGCGTGGATGGGTAGTTTTGCTTTGGTTGATCTTATGCAATACGCTTTTCGCTTGGAAATTCGTCATTACCCCCATAGAGCAGCTTTTCAAGTAATGGGTAGTGTCAATCCATTGCCGAAGTTGCTGCAGACACCTATTGTTGGAAGATAGAGGTTAGTTTCAGGTGCCTTAATAGCACCATTGATATAGCTGAGCTTGGATCTTCCTCCCAGTGCAAGGGAGATAGCCCTAACCCAGGGAAGGTAGTTGAATTCATTCAACAAAACGAAGCTGAGACGTTGGTTGGGGTTAACTTCAACGTCAGATTGAGCTGATGCAGCCAAGGAGCTTTCAGCTTCAGAAGAATTATCTTCAGCCATCTTGGCGTGAAAAACAGACGAAGAACACACAACGGAAATAACAGAGACAGGAATTTAGGGTTCCTGCTCTGATACCATGTGAAAATTTAGAGATGTTGTATATCTTTTCATAAAAAAAACTTTACAAGGACTCAAACATATATATAGAAGAAGAGTGAAGAAGACGGCTTCAATCACTTCAATCACTCCCTTAATCACTTCTTGAAACACTCCTAATCTATTTACAATAACAACAAAGCAAAGTTCCTTAATTGAAGGAAACGGACAACATGACTAAGTATCCAGGATAAAACCCTAAACCCTAAAGGATAAAACCGGGTAAAACACTAACCCTAACTGACAAGGATTGCAACAGTGAAAGTCCCAATAACCTCCGATAACCTCTATCTTCCAACAGAAAGCTTGCAAAGAAAGAACTCTCTCCCAAAAATACTCTACCTGCCCACCCGCTCACATTGTCAAATACCCTTCTTTGACTCTCCACTCGTGGAATATCTCTGAGCAAACCCTGATAGAATTGCTCAAAAGAGAACCCTCTCCGTCAATACTCCACCTCCCCACCCACTCACATTGTCAAATGTCCTTCTTTTACTCTCCACTCATATTACATGTAAAGCAGCCATCATGGCGCATCTTCCTAGAACCATAGCCTTCTTCCTCTTGCCATAAAGCTAATGCATCTCCCAAAATAAAGCCTCTCTCATGTTTGATAACCCAACTTAGATGGCCTTGCTGAACACCTTTAACCAAAACCATAGTTTCTGCTACATTCATACATTACCCTTGCTTTTATTAAAAGTAACGTTGGCCCCATAAAGAATAGCTAACCTAATGATGGTTCTTTTCAAATGATTTTGTGTTTTTTCTATCACAAAAGTTCCTTTGTAGTGGTTTGACTGAGAGAGTGTGAGTCAGTTACCTGTATAATGCAATTGGCTGGCCTAAAAGGGGAAGATATGCTTTGGCATGCTGGCCTAGTAGCACAAACATAACGAGAAAACATGATCATCTTGTGAGACTTCATTTTCATTGTAATGTAAAGTTGCAACAAATAACAAGCATTCTCTCATCGAATTCAATTGATTCTATACCGTTATACAATAAACATTCAAAACAAATTATTGAAACTTCATATGTATAAGCCATCAAAAGTATTCAATTCACGTTTCTTAAATAAATAAAAAAATTCAATTCTCAACAGCTACATTAGATCTAATTACTCCAAATCAAAGACCATCAAATAGCAAGGGAGGGATTGCATGATGAAAAGAGATGAAATATTTGTATGTTGAATTTATGAGCAAGGTAGAGATTGGAGAAAGTTTTGAAGAGAGATGGGGGAGGGAGGTAGCTGCTGCAACTGGGTTTGCAGTTTCTGCCTCCCAAACTGATTAAGTGGAGTAGAAAAGGTCGTTGACTTTGCGCGATGCAGGTACACGTGCGTCGTGCAAAATAGCTTTGCGCGAGGCACGCGTACCTGCGTCGCGCAAAGTTGGCAAAAAAGGCGGTAAAGCACTCTTGTTTGGCGCCAAGATCTTGCGCGACACTCAGGACGTCGCGCAAACACACTTTGCGCGACGACACTTTGCACGACGAAGGCTGACGTCGCGCAAAACATCTTTGCGCGACGTAGTAACTGCTGCGTTGTGCAAACCTGTTTTGTGCGACGTCAGCCTTCGTCGCGCAAAGTGCCGTACCGCAAAGTGTGTTTGCGCGACACTTTGTATTTTGGGTCGCGCAAACAGACTTTGCGCGACGAAATTTGATCCGTCGCGCAAGATTCCGTCACGCAAACATGTTTTTCTACTAGTGATCCCATTAAATCCCATTAAATGTCGTCCAACAATGTCCATGGAAAGTATCCCTTCACTTCATTTCTGCACACACATACACAATGTTCAAATAGATTAGGTCAATATAATGATTAAATAACCATAACTTAAGAAGGCTAGGCAGTATATAGAGTTAATTAATTTAGGGTTAAAAGTATGTATTACACCATTATAAATATGTGAGACTTTTGTATTTAATCAAGGCTTAAAAGTATGTATTACATACCATTCTCAGCAATATAAATGAGTGGATCATTATATTTTTCCTTTGTGTAGAGCACAAAGATCGTAAATTCCTTTTGGATATACATATGACCAATCTGAAGCAGTCTGCCACAGCATTTCAAGATAATACGTAAATGTTGGGGGAAAAAACTAATCCTCCAAATGAAAATAGCTCAAAATGATAAATTTGATGTATACCTGTGGACCAATAAGTACTCTACTAAGCTCAGCTGCTGCAATTTTTACAAACATTAGAATGCAATTGGTGTAAATATTAGAATATAATTAATGTAATTAAGAAGTTAAACTAGGTCAGGAAGAGCAAAGAACTTAAGCTGTTCAAAGTAAGGTTCCTTTGGCGCTCACTTGTAAGATCAGCTCGAGGATCTGTTACGTAGCTTGCCGGTAGTGAATTGTTCTTAGGTGTACTAGTTGTGCATCTAGCAGTATAATAATTTATTCCAAGAAAATTAAATGATCCGTTTAGCAACTTGGATTGTTCTTTTGTGAATTTTGGCAATCTTTTTCCAACAATTGATCGCATGGTGTGTGGATAGTCACCACTTGTTAATGGGTCCAAAAACCTACAAAACATGAAAATTCCAAATATTAGCCTAATTATAGCATTATATATAAAGAGTACTCCTCGCTAGGTAGTATCAATGTTACAAGTCATAAGTAAACATGTTATCGGGTTCATATATAATTTAATAAGACACTTGCCATCCAAACATAAAATCCAAAGATTGTAAGGCAGCATCTTTATCTTGCTTTGACTCCGAAGCAGGCTCAAAACAGTGTGACACCAATGTTATCCCTATCAAGCCTTTCTGAGATGCCTACACAAAAATATGAATTTTGGTTGAATAAATAGGAGTTATAGTCAAATATACAACCTTTAGATTATCTTACTACTGAGAGCATTCCCTCTGCTATTACAACTCAATAATAATGATTCATATAGAATTCTCAATTAGGAGCCAATAATCTGACCCAAAAGACAAAAACAAAAAGAAGCAGTTATTGAACCTGATATCTATTCTTGTACAATTCTACAGCTGCTCCATGAGCAAGAAGAATGTGGTGTGTCACCAAGTATGGTTCAATGGTTGAATCTCCACTGGTGGAGTTTAGGTTTTGCCAAGAAGAGCAGCGTCCCGGTGCTTGAGTCCCAACATCATAAACCATGTTACTAAAAGTATATGGCTCATTTACCGTGAACCAGTGCTTAACTCGATCACCAAATTCCTTATAACAAAGTTCTGCATAGTCTTTAAAATGATCGATGTAGATACAAATTTATGTTACGTATATCAGTATGTATTTTATCAAATTATCAATGAGAGAATAAATTTTGTTCACTTACACAATACGAGGGCTTAAGAAACCACCATATTCATCTTCTAAAGCTTGGGGGAACATCCCAATGAAAGAGTGTTACAAACGGCTTTAAACCTATAATACATTATCAGAAAAATCAAATTAAAAGTCTGATTGAATGTTGTTCTAAAAATTCATGTAATAATTGTTTAAGGTAGGATGATTAACCATTGCGTACGAGTTCGTTGATGAGATTGTTTAAGGTAGGATGTTTAATGTGTCTAACAACCTGATGTAATTGGGAGGGGCGTCATTTCATTTTTGGATATAAAACGAATAGGTTCAGGAGATGAGAGAATTTAGGATACCCACTAGAAAGGCTTATCCAATCGATAATGATGTACAGGAAAATAGAACATTTTTGTTACCCGGCCAACCCTCAGGAGAAGCAAATACAACAGGTACACTAATCAGTAAGATTAATGAAGTAGCAATTAATGCAAAAACAGCCAATTGGAAAGCAATAGTCATGTTTCTAATCCTCCAATCTACCAACAAAAGAAGTATATCATTTGATCCCTTTATCAACCAAAAAATTGTACGCCTTATTTACTGCTTTTGGGCAACCCTCTCAACAACTAAGAGAACCATGAGGAGCTACTATAGCAACGTGTCATCAACGATTTTTTCTGCAGTTATTCAAAAACGTAATGGTCAAATCCATATCATGTGCAAAGTACTTTATATGCGTGCGCATTGATGAACCATATACATATATTGTACATATCACATGACCACGGACTATTCGTCTCCCAACAAAGTGCATGGTTATTGGAGAGGTTGGAATTTACTTGTCCTCACGTAGAAAAGAATGAGGTGCTATTTATACTCCTTTGAAATGAAGTAGCTAAAGTTCTCATATTACCAATTGATTAAATCACGGACCCGGATGTTTGTGGGTGTAGGTATGCCATATGCTTGGTCCTTTTCCATCTTCTTTTACTGCACCTTCATACTGAAATATACACACATGCATATACGTAAGAGTACTACTACACACGCAAGGAAGATGCCAACATTATAATTCATGCATGGATGCTAACTGCATGTATAAAATACACCAAAAATATGGTAAATAATCCCAGAAGATATATATGTATGTGTGTGTGTGTATATATATATATATATATATATATATATATATATATATATATATATATATATATATATATATACTGACCTGGTAAGATGCGGAACCTATGCCAAATATGAACCCTGGTTCAAAATTGCTGCGATTGAGAAATTTGCAATGAACAGGTGGATCCGTATTAGTTACTTTGCTATTTGTCAATGCAAAGCCAATGAGTAGCAGCACACCAAAGAGCAAAGATCGTGAATATTTCATTGCCATAACTTGGGAGTTTTGATATCGATCGAGATAATTAAGTTATCTCCTCCTGGAATGGGGTTTATACAGAGAAAGGGAGGAATGGATACGGTGTCTACGTACTAGCTCATGAGAATAGTAAAGGGTTAAAATTTGTAAACAAATTTGGCTTTGAAAGTCCTAGTTTAAAGACCAAGTCATGGTCTGTAGTTTAAAAGAAAGCACGTTTCATGTACCCCAAAGTTGCGTACGTAAGTAAAAGAATGGATAATCCTTGTGTTCCACCTATGAGGAATGCACATATTCTAGAAATTTTATATTGTGATTGTTCAGTTTCTTAATCTTTATTTGAAGATCATCTAAACAAAAAGAATTATTTGAATCTGTAATCATTTAGTCACTTAAATATATGAACCCAATCGACAGTGTAGATACTAAGTAAAAGATTTATAATGAACTATACAATTTATTGATATATTTGGATTACTAAACAGTCTTCAATTTGAATAGTTTTTTGTATATATGATATTCAAATTAAGATTAAGAAATTAACAACTTATACTATATACAAAAATACATTGTTTATAATAAAAAAAAAAATTATTCCTTGAGTTGAAAAGTAAGATAATGTACACAACTATTCGATCAATCTCATCTTAATTTTAAATGATCAATCGTTGAGGTACCCTTGAGTTTTCCAGCAAAAGAAAATGTTAACTGCATTCGGAAACAAAAAGTCATTTATCTGCATGTTTATATTATGTATGTCCAACTGTTGAAGGCATAACTTTTGAAGTTGAATATGGAAGACTAGCTACAGAGACTTGTTCAAACAGTAGAAAATTATTTGACCCAACAAAAAAGTAGAAATTTATGACCAGAATTCTTTACGTAAGTACATAACCGATAAAGATGAAGAATTTAATCTTGATCTTTTTCTTCTTGTTAGAGTTTTAATATTTAATCCGTAAACCCAATGGTTTTGTGAAATTGTCTTTCCATGCTAATTAAGAAGGCATCGAAATAGCTAGGTTCTAAAGATTGTGAAAGGATACCATTGGGGTGGTTTCTTCTTGGTAGTACAAGAAATTGATTAGCTGTTTCAAGAGACTGGCTTTTTTTATTAGCTTACATCTATTTATTTTGATTTAATATTTTTTATTTATATATATTTTAACAATTCAAAAACACAAAAGTTTGACCCCCCTCTAATTTTTCTAATTTTTTTCTTTACTTGAATTTTTGGGACTTATATTGAATTTTCATGTGTCTCACAACTTGAAGGAAATGGGAGGGGGGGGGGGGGGGCTCATTTCATTTTTGGATATAGAAAGAATAGGTTCAGGAGATGAAAGAATTAAGGATACCCACGAGAAAGACTAATCCAATCCATAATGATGTGCAGGAAAATAGAACATTTTTGTTACCCTACCAACCCTCAGGTTAAGCAAATACAACAGGTACACTAGACCCGGTAGTTTCTGACAGTACACGGTGACACGACACGAAAATAACGGGTTTCGGGTCAACACGATAACTAATCGGGTCATTATCGGGTGACCCGTTAAGAACCTGTTAATAACGGGTTCTTAACGGGTATACACGCGGGTGACACGTGGGTAACCCGTTTCGACCCGTTAAGAAAAAAAATTATTTTGATAATTTTAAAGTTTAATTACTAAAAGATTTATTATAAAATACAATAGCCATATTAATATATACAATATATTCTATATTAAATATATATAGTTTTGTATTATTATTCTATATAAGTTTAAAAAAAAAAAGTTTTAGTTATTATTTATTTTTATTATGAGAGTTCCTTATTATCATTACTAGGATAAATTTTACTTAACATGTTGTCCAAAATTAAAATAAACAAGTATAATATTTGTAGAGGCAAGAACTAAGAAGACATACATACAAGTATGAAAAATGTGAAAGAATATATAAATACTCGTGATTCATCATTATTCCTCTACGAGTAGATAATGGTTACACTTACATTATCGTTTAGATTTTTAAAATGCTCCAAACCCTCATGAATAATGTTTTTTATTTGAGGGCAAAATTAATAATAATTATTGTAGAAGTGTAAAAAATGTAAAACAAAAAATATTTATACAATCACTCATAGTGACAAGCTTTAGAACTTTCATGAAGGGGTCAGCTTCGAAATCTAACACTATAATCCATAAACCTTAAATTTATATTTAACCGTCGATTGTAATTTACGCTTTATTCTTCTCACCGAATTTCATTTTTTTAATTTTCTTTTTTGAAAACACGATCATATGGCAGATGTAAGAAGATGAACAGTTCAGATCTTTGATATCACGTTTCGATATTTACGGTTAACTGAAATATGAGTCGATGTCATATAGTTTGTAGAAACTTTATAAACATCAAGCAATATTTTCACTAACCATAAAATTCTGAATATAATATCAATGATCCAAACCGTTCATCTTCCTGCATCATGTTTTCAAAAAACAAGATCTGAAAAAACAAAATTTGATGAGAACAATGAAGCGTAAATGTAAACAACTATCAACGGTTAAATTTTGATATATGATTATAGTGGCGAATTTCGAAGTTAAGCTCTTCATGAAAGTTGTAAAGCTTGTCATTACGAGTGTTTATATAATTTTCTATATTTTTAACAATTCTACATTAATTAGAAAATTATTAAAGACTTTACTTAAATAATAGCCGTAAGATAAATGAGAGTAAGTATGTACTGTTGGATTCTATTTCACTTATACTATTAGAACTTTTGTGGACAAAAAAACCCCCTTCTCTATTCCATTATTTTTCAATTTTACCATTTGATAAATTTAGGTAAGCGAAAATATACTTAAAAGAAAAATGTGTTTTTATGTTTTGGATGTGACAATATGGTATGTATATCCTTATTTAGTATTATGTTTTTCATTTGATTATTTATTCGTTTAAAATATATTTTCCTTAATGGATAACGGGTCGAGTCATATTACCTGTTAATATTATCGGGTCGATTTCGGGTCGGGTCATTTTACACGTTTATTTTAACGGGTGTTACACGACACAACCAGTTAAGATATCGGGTATGACACGAAAGCGACACGAACACGAAAAACACGACACGAATGCTAGGTCTAAGGTACACTAATAAGTAAGATTAATGAAGTAGCAATTAATGCAAAAACAACCAATTGGAAAGCAATAGTCATGTTTCTAATCCTCCAACCTACCAACAAAAGAATTATACCATTTGATCCCTTTATGAGCCAAGAAATTGTACGCCTTATATACAGCTTTTCGGCAACCATCTCAACAACTAAGAGATCCATTCGAGGAACAAGGGGACTAGTTGAAGTACGAATCCCCCAAATATTGGGAGGATCCGTACTTCTATTGAGAGGATGACAAATCATTTCACCATTTTAGTTGGAACTTTAGGCCGTTTTCGAAAAAATATAGCGAAAAAAATTATTCCTAGAGTTCAGACTAAAAGGAATGTATAAACCAATGCTTCCATAGATTCGATCGTGGTTTACAATTATAGCTTCCATACCTGTTTATTTGGGATCGTCTCCCAGATAAATAAAGAACAAGAGTCAAAGAAAAGGCAATGATTCAAATCAAGATTTATCTGGTACCCCATCAAAAAATAACAAAAATAAAATAAAAATGAAAAGTAACAAGTAACAAAGCATATTGTATCAGACTACTTGTCTTCTTGTAGTTGGATCTCCAAGTTTTTGGAATGCTCCAAATTCCACTTGAGCATCTAAATCTGGATCAATACCAGCAAAAACATCTTGAAACAAGGTTCTAGCACCATGCCCAATGGATTTATTTTTTTGTCCCATAGTCCCCCACTACTATATATATCGTGAAACGTGACATCTGTTTGTATGTTTTTTTTATTCATTCTATTTTTTAAGCATAACATAATATAGCGTATTTGTATTTTTTTTTATAATGTAAAATATTCTTCCTTTAAGTATTCCTTAGCTCTAATTTATAGAATTTCCTTTTATGTATTTCTTCCTCTTCATCGAAAGATATACCTTTCAATACAATAGTTATATGACAAGTGGATCTTTTTATAGGATAACCCCATCCTCGAGCCCGGGGCTTTAATTCTTTCACAGTTGCGTGTCACAGTTAACCCTAGCCACAAGGACCACTCTTGTGTTATAACTAATATACGGTAAAATTATGTGATGCAATAAAATTAAAGAAGGGAACGACGTTGAATTAAGAAAAATGATTGAAGAATTGTTATTTTATAGGTTAATAGGTTATTTATTATTGTCATATTCCCCAAAGTTTATGTTTTGGACTGTTTAAATTGTTCGAGTTAACGTAGCTGTGATCTTGTCAGTTTTGGCTCATAATGTATGGATTTGAAGGGAACAACGAGATTTACAAAAGTAAATGAGCACAATGGGGATTTGGCAAAGTAATCACGTCTAAATAGATAAAATATAGATTTAAGAGCTTTAGGAAAAAGATAAGTGGAAGAAGACATCTCCTTGTAAAAGGAAAGGAATGATCAAAAGTTGGTTATCGCGACTGTCAAGACCTCTTGATGCATCGTTGAGAAAAACCTATCCACATAGACTCAAGGATCATTGACCCAAGGGTCATCGAATGAATCAGTCACTTACCACAACCAAGTTCAACTACTAACCTAAGGAAGAAACGACAAGACTTAGATGGACAAGAAGGCTTTTGAGACTCGAGGGACTTCCAAAAGGCATTTCCTGGAAGCCAGTATGGTGAATCCAAAAAAAAGTCACATACTCTTGACTAACTTCTCCACTTCCAAGAAATGATGGAAACTTACGAATGAGGGTTCCAATAGTGCCTGACTCCACTCAAGACACCCTTATCCGGCAGCTCTTCGAGGAAGTGAACAAACTAAAGGCTAAACATCATGCCAAGGTACCAAACTGGAATCAGCCGAGGCCATGCCCTCTGACAAAAAGGATCTTTGGCACCCCTCTACAAGGAGAAACAGAACATAAGCTTGGTTTGATATCGTATATTGGGAGGGAAGATCCAATTGGGCATATCCATCTTTTTGAATCCACCATGTATACCAAGGCGTAGTAATGAAGAACGATGTCTCATTTTCCCCATCATTTTATCTAGGGGAGCTCTTAATTGGTATGGTCGTCTTCAACCAGATACAGTAGATTCCTTCACTGAGCTTAAGAGACTTTTTGTGGTGCAATGCATCTTCTAGGCTGATTGCTTACACTCCGCTGATGATTTATACACCATTCGTCAGAAGTCAAACTAGTCATTGCGTGAATATGCCCGTAGCTTCAGCCACGAGTATTCTTTTTGTGCTGTGGCAAATTATAAAATAGCACTCAGGGCCATCACAACAGGTGTCAACATACACTTTTTCCCTTCAGCATGTGTTACAATGTGCCTCGACAACTCGTCATTATTTTCACCCACTTGGTAACGAAGGAACTCAGCTTCGTATCACCAACCAGATCATGAAAGGTACAACTCGTACTCTAACAAATAATTTTTTTCCTTTGGCAACTTACCACCCTTTCCACTATCTAGGTAATGAAGGAACTCACCTTCGAAGTACTAACTAGGTGACAAAAAGTACAACCAGTACTCCATTCTTTTCTCTAACTAGGTAATGAAGGAACTCACATTGTATCACCAACCAGGTGATGATGGGTACTACCGTACTCTAAGAAAAAAAATTTATCGTTCAACAATAGCGATGCTTCAATAAGCCAACAAAGGCTTCTGTGCATGTGTAATACTTTGACAAGTCTGAAGCTTTATTAACCCATAAAGCTACATGTCGTATACAAAGGCTAAACTTTTACAAGACTTTTTGACATCAACATGTGAAGCGGTCACTTGCAAAACTCTTCAGCTCCCTTACATCTATTTCAAATATTTCCCACTTCAACAATGCAAACACAACAACCCCAATGTGGGTTCTGAAGGCTACTACTGGGAGGTCAATCAATTTATATAGCTTCCAGAAGGCTTCAAGCAACACATAGGCTTCAACTCTTCAGTGGCTTAATTTGCACCATGCAGTATGAAGCGTTATAAACATCTCCTTCAACTGTACTAGAAGGTCAAACATTGTAGCTTCGATAACTTAGTTGGGTTCTCATAGATATGGTTCGAAGGAAACTCACACTAGTACAAAAAACTGGTTGCGCGATAAAGAAAATTCCCTCGCGCAATGTACCTTGCGCAACGATAAAGATATCTTCGTCGCGCAATAGTAGTGAATTATGCGCGACGGAGAACTTCGTTGCGCAAAACAGTTTTGCACGACGGAATCAAACTCATTCGTCGCGCAAAATATTTTTTTGGCGGGTACCCAAAAGCTCGACGAAAATTTTCCCGCCTAATCTTTGCTCGACAAATCCTTTGTCGCGCAAACCCTGTTCATTGTCTTGGGCAGATCATTCAACGCATTGGAGACTGGGGGACAATTGCGCGACAAAGGCCATATCTTTGCTATAAATATGCCCTTCTGCTTTTATTTTTCTTCACAAATTTTACTCTTCAAAAGTTTGTTTGTGCTGAGATGGAGAATATAAAGAAGGATGATAATGTGACCGACACCGACCTAAATAATGTAATGCATAATTTTCAGTTTGCACATGCAATTGCTGTAGCCATGGCTAACAAATGTCCTACTGCTGAGTGGCGTTCTTGGAAAGATGTGCCAGAGAATGCGAAGAAAGCGGTGATGGATGAATTATTAGTACGTATACTATTGATGGATGAATAATTAAATTTGTAAAGTTTTTTTGTTATATGTTATAATTAATTATTTCCATATATGTGTGATAGTGTAACTATATTCTTGATGATGAACCGAAGGAACAGTTGATGAAGTTGATGGATGATGCGTTGGAGGGAGGTTACAATAGGTGGCGTTATGAAGTCCCGCAAAATGGAGGATCATCGAAATAGTCGTTTTAATTTATGTTTTGTATGACAATATTTAAATTTAAGGAACTTTTTATAAGTTATGTATTTGGACTTAATTATGTTTTAATTCATGTTTGGTTATTTAAATAATTGAATGGAGTATATTATCAATTTATTTAAGGTATTAATTGAATGAAATATAATACTAATTTATTTAAGGTATTAATAATTTAGTGTATTAAGGGGGGTGTATTCAATTGGGATTTTGAGGGATTTTAATTCTTTTAATGAATTTAGGAGTATTCAATCAGGATTTTAAGTGATTCTCTGAGATTCAAGGTGTATTCAATCAGGATTTTAAGATAGTTTATTAAAATCCTTATAAATCCGGGTGTATTCAATTAGGATTTTAAAGAAGTTTATAACATTCCAGGTGTATTCAATTAGAAATTGATTTTAAAGAATTTGAAAAAGTTAAGGAATTTGAGGGAATTTGAGAGATTTCGTAGTGTATTTTAAGCATCCACAAATCTCACCTCTCCCCATGAGATTTCGAGGGAATTGAATCAAAATTTTATATGGAATCTCTATAAATCAATTAAACTCCAGAAAAATCCATGGATTTATAATTCTACTAAAGTCTTTCAAATTCCTGTTTGAATACACCCCTATAAGTGAATGGAATACAATATCAATTTATTTAAGGTAGTAATTATGTAACATCTTAATTGAATGGAATATATAATATCCATTTATATAAGGTAGTAATTATTTTTAGAATACATATTATAACTGAAAATTTGTTGGTAATTATAAAATTTACGTAAACACAATAGTGTTTACGTAAATTTTATAATTACCAACAAATTTTCAGTTATAATATGTATTCAAAAATAATTAGTACCTCAGGTTCGTCGCTCAAACGTTTGCGCGACAAAATGTCGCTGTGCAAACTCTTGTGCGACAAATTTTTCGTCGCGCAAGGACGATTACTAATAGGTCAACAATTTGGTGCATCTGAATCAGAGAAGTAAATGTTTTATTTAGTGTTGGGTTTGCGCGACAAAGCCTTTGTAGCGCAAAGTCCCTAAGTCTCATATAATTATGCGCACATGCTCTTCTTATTTTTCATAGTTCGTTTTAGAAAACGCTCTGAATCAACTTCGGGCGATTATAATCAGTTCCTTCTTTGAGTGTTAGTACAATGGCCGACGATGGTGCGCGTTCATCAAAGACAACGGATGACGAAGGTTCTAGAAAAGGTTTGCGTTCAAATTTTTGCATTTTGTATAAAATTTGTATTTAGGTTTTAGTATTATGCAAAATATTTTATGTTGATCGACAAGAAGAAAAGAGTTGAGGTACGGGTCCAAAAATCTTATGGTAGGAGTCGTTACCGAATCACTGGTGACGAAATAGTAGGGGTAGTGAAGTCAGATAAGCGTGGCAGCTTCTTGGCAGACGTAGGAGCACTGGTGCGTACAAAATGTACTATAGAATTGGAGTCTCGGAGAGCCATCCCCGAGGAGTTGAAGATGCAGATGATTGATGAGTTAGCTGTATGTGTTAATTTCATTATTTAATTAATAATTATGTTTGTTAAATATACTGTAATAATGAGATTTTAATTTATTAATTTGCATGACAGTGGAATTGGGACATTGACAAAAGTGATCCAAATCTGATGAAGGCTATCAACAACATGTTCAAGTCGAAATTTCGGCAATGGAAGTTTGATAATGAACGTGCTGCAGCACTACAGCAAGAACCAGAACTACCTGGGGATGAGTAGAATAGGGTTTCTTATTTTAATTTTATTGCTTATGTAATAATTAGATAAGAATTTTAAGTTTTTTTTAGTATGAAAAATGAGGACATTAAATATGTACTTAATGTTTTTATTAAGCATGAATGAAATGAATGCATTTTAATAAATATGTATATTAATTAAATAGGCACAAATCGTATTATTTATTAAATATGCATGTGGGTTGAAAAAATTTGAAGAATAAATGGAAAAATGTTGTAAATATTATAAAGAAAAAAAAGCGCGACGAACATTTTTTCGTTGCGCAATGTCGGAAAAAAAAAGTGCGACGATCTTCGTTTCGTCGCTCAAGGGGTTAAAAACCCGCGAAAGGTACTCGTTTGGCCCCCCAACAAAGCTGAAGTGAAAGGTTTTGCACAACGATAGCGTCGTCGCGCAAAGGTGTCGCCTTTAAACAGCCTTACACCATTTCTAGGAAGGCAGAAGCTGCAAAACAATTGCAGCTGCCTTCCCTTGGTGCAATTTGCAACAGATTTGAGGTATAATATTTCTTAACTAACTTATTTATTTTCCATTCATTTAAATTGTGTTGTATGTAGTTTATTGGTGTTGTGAGTTTATGTATTTGTATGCAATCATTTTTGTATGGGTGTACAAAAAATGGTTTGCAATGTTCATATGAGCTTAGTTTCTCGTTTGAGAATTAGTTGGATTTCGCAAATGGATGCGAAAGCATGATTGCGGTCCAATTAATTCTTCAATTGTCCCAAAATTTTGGACAGTTTGAGAATACACATTTACATGTTGTAGCTTGCCTCACGCATTAGAGTTTGAACGTGGGAAATGTGGTAGCATCTCTTTGCGTTCTTCGTAGTTTTTTGTATCTACGTCGTGCACTTGAAGAACTGCAGGGAGATGCTGCCGAATTTTTCTCATGCTTGAACTCTAATATGTTGGAACAGTAAATTACAGCACGTAACTGTGCATTCTCGAATGAGATATGACCCATACCGGAGGCATAAGGTGGCATGTCATAATTGAAGTTGTTGTAACCCTTGTAAGTTTTTTTTTTGTTGCAGGTGAAATGGACAAACAGTGGATACAAAATCCTAACAGATGTGCTGATGATTATTTGGATGGAATAAATCAATTCATCGATTTTGCAATTGCAAACAACCGGGGTGCAACTCAAATTTGGTGTCCTTGTAGAAAGTGTAACAACTTAATGATTGAATATTTTGAGTGAGAAATGGGATGATGGAAACCTATACTACGTGGAATCATCATGGAGAAGAAATACAAAATGCTTCATCCTACCACATTACCCGAGCAGTGGATACAATTGACTCTGTTTTGGATCCAAATGATCAAATTATGGACATTATCAATGATGCTTTTCCAACCGCTAGTTCGAATACGAATGTGAAAGTAGAAGATGGCGTCCCTCCCACCATGGACAGTGAAGCATTCGAAAAATAATAAAACTATTAAAAAGTGCCAAGCAAGAATTATACCCAGTTGCGAAGGATTTTCGATGCTCACGGCCATTGTTGAGTTGATGCATGGAAAAAATAAGTTTCGTATGTCGAACGAGTGTTTTGATTATTTTTTGGGGTTTTTCAAGAGGATGCTTCCAAAGGACAATTGCCTTCCTAAAGATCATAAAAGTGCAAAGAAGCTGCTGAGTGGTCTTGGATTGGGATATGAAAAAATTCACGCGTGTAAAAATAATTGCATTTTGTTCTACCAAGAGAATAAAGCGTTGGATAAATGCCCTATATGTAATGAGTCGCGGTTTAAATTGACATCTTAGAATAAAAGAACGAAGATTCCACAAAAGTTATGTGTTATCTCCCATTAAAACCCAGGTTGCAGCGATTGTATATGTCTACGCACACTGCAAGCGACATGAGGTGGCATAAGGACAGACGGGTAGATGACAATGTTATGAGACATCCGGCAGATGGAGAGGCCTGGAAAGAGTTTGATCGGCTGTACCCTGAATTTGCACGTGAACCCCAGAATGTTAGATTGGGACTTGCGACAGACGGGTTTAATCTGTTCAGGGTTCTAAATCAATACAACAGCACTTGGCCAATCTTCGCAATTCCGTATAATTTGTTGCCTTGGAAGTGCATGAAAAAAAATTTATGATGATGACGTTGTTAATAACCGAAGATCCGGGCACGTGTATTGATGTGTATTTACAACCGTTGGTTGATGAACTAAAAGAATTATGGGAAAACGGTGTTCCCATATATGATAAATCTACCGGGAATATGTTTACTTTGAGAGCAGCCGTGATGTGGACTATAAACGATTTTCCAGCGTACGCTATGATGTCTGGGTGGAGCACTAAAGGCTACTACGCATGCCCAGTTTGCAAAGAGGACACGGCGTCTAGTTGGCACGCCGGAAAAGTTTGTTACCTAGGGCATCGTAGGTGGTGGTCGTGGGACCACGAGTGGTGTCAGAGCGAGACAGCCTTCTTCAACGGCACAGAGTTTCGGCCAAGACTCAGAGAATGGTCCGGCGATGAAATTTTGGCTGAGGCAAATCGGTTGGATTTTGCTCCATTGGGCAAGTTCGTAAATAGGACAAGACCAGACACACATCTAAGCTAGACACACAAGACGAGGTTGTTCGAGCTTCTGTACTGGTCGAAATTAAAATTGAGACACAACATCTTTGTAATGCATGTTGAGAAAAATGTGTTTGATACGCTGGTCGGAACTATACTGGACATCGAGGGAAAAACAAAGGACACAATAAAAGCTCGAATCGATCTTGAAAAAATGGGCATTAGGCCAGGTTTATGGATGGCGAGGGACGGAGACATAGCCAGAAAGAAGCTTGCATCGTTTTCGGTGAAACCGGACAAGAGGAAAGAGTTTTTGCAGTTTCTATCTTCTGTAAAGTTTCCAGATGGGTATGCTTCAAACATCGGCCATTGCGCAAACGTGGATGGAGGCAAATTATCCGGCCTCAAGAGTCATGATTGTCATGTCATACTTCAACGGCTTCTCCCAGTGGGAATTCGACACCTCTTGCCCGAAGACGTGGTGAAGCAGATTATGTTGTTGGCGAGATTTTTTTCTCAATTAACTACAAAAAGTTTGCAAAAGTTCGATGTTGAACAGTTGTGCGACAATATTATTGAAGTGCTATGCAATTTTGAACAAATATTTCCTCCAGCTTTGTTCACAAGTATGATCCAAGTCATGATTCACTTGCCGGATGAGGCACTTCTAACCGGACCCGTCAACAATCGATGGATGTATCCGATTGAAAGGTATATAATTGCCATAAATACTTTAGTTCGTGATGTATGAATAATTACACTAATTTTATACGATAAATTTTTTTATTAATGCAGACTACTGGGTGAATTAAAAAAGAGTGTACGAAACAGGGCAAAGCCCAAAGGATCAATCGTGGAGGTATGGGTCGGCTTTGAGTCCCTTACATTTTGTGCAATGTACCTACAAGATGTTGAAACTACATTCAACCGACAGCAACGCAATAATGACGGTGGTGTGAAAAGCGAAAAAATTTCTGTTTTTTCCCAAATCGCACGACCATTTGGCCAACCAATAAGAGGGGAGGTGTTTGACAAACAGGACATGGAGGTAGCACATTGGTTTGTACTTAACAATTGTGACGAGACAATTACGTACCTAGATGAGCATGAAGAGTTGATGAAGCGGGAACATCCTTCACATTTATATGCCAAAAAGCATCGTGAATTGTTTCCTCGATGGTTTCGTGAAAACGTATGTTGTTCGTGTTTGGGTTTTGTGCATAATTGTAAATGTTAAACTAACACGACATCTTTTTCTCTTTTATTTAGGTGAAGAACATGAAGGAAATTAATTCGCCCGCTTACAGTGAAGAATTGTACAGCTTGGCGATTGGGCCCTTAAGCGCAGAATTGTACTCAAGTTGTCATGTAAATGGCATCAAGTTTTTGGCAGCTGATCGTGACGACAAGCTTTGTACGCAAAATAGTGGGGTACATGTACCAGGTGCGGGCGACATTGCAAAGACAGGTGTCAATTTATCCACTTTAAGTGTCGTGCAATTACTTTACAAAGACAGGTGTCAAGTTATCCTTTTTAAGTGTCGCTGGTTTGATAGAAACCCACATCGGATTGGAGGTGTTAAGCAAGACGATGGTTTGCTATCGGTCAACACTAACAGATGTTGGTATAAGGACGACCCTTACATTTTGGCAACGATGGCTGAACAAATTTTCTATATAGATGACCCTAAGGCTAGGAGGGGATGGAAAGTAGTTTAGAAGATTGAGCATAGAGGGGTGTATGATATTGCGGACCGAGATCCTGCTGCTGATGACGATCATGGTGACGTTGCTGACCAACAATTTGACACTTCAACGACACTTGGTGCAGATACAATGCGAGATATGACTATTGTACAAGAACCGTATCATGTAGCTGGAGGCCATGATATCGAAATACCGATCGATTCCATTACGATTGACCTTGGGGATCTGCCACGATACAATGCACCCGAGCGCGCGAACAACGATGTTGATGTGCCTACAGACAAAGAGGATGGGAGTTTGAATCTGACGATAGTGATGATCTTTATTCATCTAGTTCAAACGAGGAGTAATGAAAAATCGTGATGTATATTAGTTATATGTATTGAATGGTATTTAAAAATGTTGTATACAAACAGAAGTTTCCTTAAAATTTGTAACGTAATTAAAGTTTAAAAAATTTATTTATTTATTTAAACCAAAAAATAAATTAAATTTACATTTATGCGCGACGACGCTTTTATACATGTTTGCCGCAAATATTAAAAATTAATTTTTTTAATATAACTGGTTGCGCGACGCAAGTTTAAACATATTCGTCGTGCAAACATGTAAAAATTTGATTTTTTTTTTCCCACAATTGGGCGCGTTTGTATTTCGGCACCTTCAATTCATTTCACTCACTCAAAATTTAACTCCTCTTAGACTCAAACTCCTCTCTCTCTCGGTTCTCTCTCGGTTCTATGGAGTTACTCTCTCTCGATACTGTCAACCTCCTCACTCTATCTCTCTCTATCTAAGACTCAATTTCAGTGTCTCCCTCTCTCCCTCTCTCGCACTCCCTCGATTTCTGTGTCTCTCTGTCACTCTTCGTCTCACTTCCGGCGCACTCCGATGCTACACTATCTCCCCGCCGCTGCACAGAACTTTACTAGGTAACCACCTAGTCTCCCTTAATTCATCTCCCTTAATTGAATTGTTTATAAGTACAATTTTATGAATTTTTTTTCTTCAATTGTTTCAGTTACAATATTTAGGGATTTAGTGTTGGAATTGGGAATCCTAGGATTTAGGGTCGGAATTGGGAATCCTGGGTTAGGGATTTAGGGTTGGAATTGGGAATCGTAGTTGCTCACGATGTAGGGTTTTTGAATTAGTGTTCGAATTACAGATATACAACCACAAATCTCTCATTCTTTGTAGAATATGTTTATACAAAATGCCTCTTCTTTAGCAGCCGCCTTACACATATACAAATTTATATGTAAAGACCATATTATCATGTACGTGTTAGAGAATGAACGTAGGTTGAAACTACCTAACTTAATTAAGGACTGCTCATCCCATTGTGAAATTTCATAATCTGCACCGATGGCTACCATAATGTGCACAGTCAGAGCAGTGCAGTGCAGTCTCGTAAGTACCTTAACAAAAATTATAGCATTTTAGTTTCATTTCTGCATTTCAACAGGGGAAGTGAATAACATGCATGCTAGCTAGTTATTTTGAATTGTGATTTAGATTAATCATTGTTAAGTAGCACTAAGAAGTCATATCAACAAGTTGTAAATTTTGTTTTAACGTCCCCAGTTGGTATAAACTGTTTGAATTGTTGGGTGGATGTGTTGTTTTTGTTGTTATATTGTTTGCAGGTTTTAGGAAATGTTATAGTTTTAGGGGAGGTTCTGCCGGATTTTCGATAGAAAATAGTAATCGTCTAATGTTTACTTTGTTTATTTGGTAGGTCCAAAAAAAAACCAGAGGCCCTCGTAGACTCCAAAAGACTTCTCAGACCACTCGCACCACGACCCAGAAGATCACCATTACGTGGGATCCTCGACATCGTGCGGCAACAACAAAGGAGCAGCACAGTGCGTTGGCCACCGACGTTGGCTCCGTTATCCGGAATTATTGCCCCCTCAAGTGGGAGTCATGGAGAGCTGTGCCACAAGAAACCAAGGACGCCGTGCGTTATGAATTATCAGTAACTATTTTCAACCTCATAAACTAAATTTTTATTAAAGTATACAAAGATTATAAATTTTCACTACTGTTTATTTGTTGAGTTTTGCAGCATCACTATGAGGTCTCCAACCTCAATTCCAACCAAATGGAGTACATCAACGACCTTTGCTCCAGTAGGTTCACTCAATGGAAGAGCGACCTCCACAAGCATTATGAGCTATATGACAGTCCAGAGGTCGCTCTAGAAATTGGGTGCCCTAAAGAGTTGTTGGATCGTCGGGATGAATGGGAGTGGCTCTGCGGCCATTTTCAAGACGAGAAATACTTGGTACGTATAATTTATATTTCAATAATATATTAATAAAAAATTTACAATTTAAAAAAAATATTTCATTGTTTTCATTCATTTGTTATAAATATCTAAACTAATACGTTTTTTTTTAATTCAACAGAAAAAGTGAAGGCAAACTCGATCAATCGGTCGAAGAAGAAACTTCTTCACTGATCCGGGTCACGACGCTTCTCTTATAGGTTGGAGGAGCGACGTAAGGTAACCGTATATTTATTTGAAGTTTTCAATCTTTTTTCTCTTTATTACACAATTGGTAATCTATGTTAACACTTTTTAAATTTTTTTTTCAGGCGGACCAGCTTCATGTAAGTTCTTTCAAATTTATAATATTCAATTTGTATTAATATTAATTACATGTATATTCATATTAATTTGTTTTTTTTTTATTTTTCTAGTCCACTATGGTGGAGAAAGGCCAGACAGTTCTGGAGGAGGTGGCTTCCCAGTTTCCCATAGAGACCCCGATCGAGGAGGTGTTTCCCTCTGAGGATGTTGGGCTTCAGATCAGGATCGACACACTTGATCAGACCCTCGGTCTTCTGCAGGGTAATGTTCACCGGGGGCTTGGGAAAGCCCGCCTTCGAGACCCGTTTACCTCATCCTCCAACCAGCAAACTGGACAGGTCGAAACGTTGACAAATGTAGTGGTGGGCTTGCAGGAGCAGTTTGAGGCCCAACAGTCTCAGATAGCGGCCCAAAAGAATTTCATGAACCAATTATGTCACGCACTTCATATCTCTGGCATTCACTTCCCCGACATTGAACTAACTCTAGAGACGACCCCCCAGCCCCCCGCCGTAGCAGCTACGACTTCCCAGCCTCCCGCCACAGCAGCTACGACCTCTCGGCCCCCCCACACAGCAACAATCCCACCAGTCGGCGATTGTGACGTCATGGATTTCTTTTTTTAGTTTTATTTTAAATTGTTTTCGAATTTAATTTTTTTTTCCATTTTAGGTACATATACAATATTTTTTAAATTCAATATACTTCTTTACATTTTCAATTTTTAGTTTCATTAAATTCATTTTTAAATAAACGAAAAAAATAACAAATAAATTATTTATAAAACTAATTTAAAAATAAATTACAAATAAATAATAGATTATTTTAAAAAACGAATTTAAAATTCCCACTACGACGGCCTCTATGTCCGTTGCGCAAACGTTTCAGGGTCGAACAGTCGCGTCCGTCGCGCAAAAGTTTGGGGGTCGACACCCACTTTCATCGCTCGTTCTGCGGAACGACCAGGACTTCCGTGGCGCGTTCTACATACAACGCGACAAATACTTTTCTATCGTCGCATAATTCCTGACATAACGAGCTTTGTGCGACGGAGACTTCGCCGCCCATTGTTTACGACGACGAATTTTCCATTTGCGCGACAGTTTTACCTCCGTCGCCCAAGTTGTTTTTCCTAGTAGTGTCATTTATAGGCTTTCTCAAAGCCTCAAGCATTTTCTACTCCAAAATTTACAAGAACTTCAAAGTCGCAAGCTTCGATAACCTATGTAGCCACATTGACAACATGCAAGTATTATATCATAGCATTACTTACCAACGATGGTAAATTGAAACTTCGGTAGGTAATGCACACCAGTGTCCAAGGAAAAATCATTTTGTGCCAATAGGAGACTTGGGGGACTCCCATTATATGCTAATATACTTTAGTACTCGAAAGTTTCATGAGTACTCAGCAACTTGGGTTTTCCAAGTCCCCAACCGAGAAGCTTTCCTCACTCGGGAACTTGAGGGAGCACTGTTTGTTCCATACTTCACCACCCCCGAATCTACTAAGCACCGGTCAATTTCTCACCTTCAAGGACCCACTGAAGAGTTCATGTGGAGGCACCCTTGCCGAAGCACACGAGTTTCTCTCTAATCAAGAGACCAATCACAACATGACACGCGTCAACATAAAAATAAAACTCCTAGAGTCCCACATAAACTGCGGACAGGAGCCGAAGACTCTCATCAACTATACAAGGAGACAATTCTCGTACAATTAATTCCTAATATCGTTATTGTGTCTAAACATGTCATTAGAACTCACTAATGATGATTATGCTTAAGCTTATGTCTTGTGTAAAATCTTCACTATTAATGAGGACTCCTCCCTTGTGGACATAACCCAATTTAAGGTGAACCACATACACCTTGTGTTGCTTCCTACCTCTATCTCTTTACATATTATCCTCACCAGGTGACCGGAGCAACCTGGCGAAGGTTACAAACTTGACACTTTAGGTTGTTCCAAAGTCTCACTGATTTTGTGCACCAACATTTGTAAATAGTTTCTTACAAGCAATTGAGCCCGCGCGATGCCGTGAGTTTTAAAACTGTGTTAAAACAGGTGGAATATATTAAAATCTATTAGCATCCTTATGTGAATAAAAAAATAGATGTTTGTAATATATAGCAAAAGTTTTAAAACTCTTTAATTCTTCTTTTTAAGCAAATTTGATAAATACATACAATCCAATCTTCAACCAGTTCAAGCCTATACTTTTTCTTTTCTTCAATCAAATTTGTCATGTCACCCAAGGTCATATGCAAAGTCATCTAAATGAAAACATTT
Organism: Cotoneaster glaucophyllus; assembly: GCA_036320875.1. NCBI lineage: Eukaryota > Viridiplantae > Streptophyta > Magnoliopsida > Rosales > Rosaceae > Cotoneaster > Cotoneaster glaucophyllus. The sequence continues at coordinate 21,882,936 of CM070066.1, read as the reverse complement.
TTGTTAAGTTGTGCAAAATGTTGAGTACACTTTAATTGAAAAAATAATCACTAATACAATTAGGCAAGAAGGGGAAGGAGATAATCATGAGGATCTAGAAATATTTTGATCTCAACAAGAAGATATTGACAAGGTTTTACATACGTACCCGCAAGCTCCAAGTTGTGGTATCAATTCCCAAAAAAAAAAAATATATATATATATATATATAGTCCCAAACAATACTAGAGAAATATTTTAGTCCATCTTAAACTTTTATTTGTGGCCTTGCTTATTATTGTACTTATTAACAATTACAACCATGTCGAGGCAAGTTTCTTTGCAACAGGACCAAGAAAAATGATAACTTATTACAATGTGGTATTTATTCCTGAACCTAAACTGGGACCAGAACTGTTTAGGACTATAAATAAGTTATTCCCTTATAGAGACAGGTTTTACTGTAGCATTCACAACTCTTATAGCTTTTTATTGAATTATTGAATCTCAAAGAACACTTACATTATTGAAAGAAAATACAAATGCAGAAGGAATTGAAATACAAATACATAAAAAGGAAAATTATCCACTTAAACGTTTAAAATGAACAATAACTTTATTTTAATTTCTTCAATTCTTCTTAAGCAAATTTTTGAACCAGTGTGCTGAGAGTTTTGGGTGTCTTTTCAGCCCATTATTGTAATCCACGTAGTTTAAACCAAATCGGACGGTATATCCAGAATCCCATTCAAAGTCGTCCAACAATGTCCATGGAAAGTATCCCTTCACTTTCGCACCATTTCTGCACACACATAACAAATGTTCAAATGGATTAGGTCAATATAATAATTAAATAACCATAACTTAAGAAGGCTAGGCAGTATATAGCCGTAATTAATTTGTTAATAACTACTTACTTGATCGCCGCTTGAAGGTAACACAGGTGACGATAGTAGTAGTCAATTCTACTGGTATCATGAAGAGCCTCGTCAAGTGATAGTTCTGGATTATTCAACTCTGATACACCTACGTACATATTATTGCACAAAAAATTAAATTTAGTTTTTTTCCTCCACAAATATTTAAAAAAAAACGTGCAGCTTCATTTTACACCATTATAAATATGTGAAACTTTTGTAATTAATCAAGGCTTAAAAGTATGTATTACATACCATTCTCAGTAATATAAATGAGTGGATCATTATATTTTTCCTTTGTGTAGAGTACAAGATCGTGAATTCCTTTTGGATATACATATAACCAATCTGAAGCAGCCTGCAACACCATTTCAAGATAATACGTAAATGTTGGCGAAAAAAACTAATCCTCCAAATGCAAATAGCTCAAAATGATAAATTTGATGTATACCTGTGGGCCAATAAGTACTCCATTAAGCTCAGCTGCCACAATATTTACAAACATTAGAATACAATTGGTGTAAATATTAAAATATAATTAATGTAATTAAGAAGTTAAACTAGGTCAAGGAGAACAAAGAACTTAAGCTATTCAAAGTATGTTTCCTTTGGCACTCACTTGTAAGATCAGCTCGAGGATCTGTTACGTAGCTTGCCGGTAGTGAATTGTTCTTAGGTGTACTAGTTGTGTATCTAGCAGTATAATAATTTATTCCAAGAAAATCAAATGATCCGTTTAGCAACTTGGATTGTTCTTTTGTGAATTTTGGCAATCTTTTTCCAACAATTGATCGCATGGTGTGTGGATAGTCACCACTTGTTAATGGGTCTAAAAACCTACAAAAATGAAAATTCCAAATATTAGCCTAATTATAGCATTATACATAAAGAGTACTGCTCGCTAGGTAGTATCAATGTTACAAGTCATAAGTAAACATGTTATTGGGTTTATATATAATTTAATAAGACACTTGCCATCCAAACATAAAATCCAAAGATCGTAAGGCAGCATCTTTATCTTGCTTTGACTCCGAAGCAGGCTCAAACCAGTGTGACACCAATGTTATCCCTATCAAGCCTTTCTGAGATGCCTACACAAAAATATAAATTTTGGTTGAATAAATAGGAGTTATAGACAAAGATACAACCTTTAGATTATCTTACTACTGAGAGTATTCCCTCTTGTATTACAACTCAATAATAATGATTCATATAGAATTCTCAATTAGGAGCCAATAATCTGACCCAAAAGACAAAAAGAAAAAGAAACAGTTATTGAACCTGATATCTATTCTTGTACAATTCTACAGCTGCTCCATGAGCAAGAAGAATGTGGTGTGTCACCAAGTATGGTTCAATGGCTGAATCTCCACCGGTGCAGTTTAGGTTTTGCCAAGAAGAGCAGCGTCCCGGTGCTTGAGTCCCAACAGCATAACCCATGTTACTAAAAGTATATGGCTCATTTACCGTGAACCAGTGCTTGACTCGATCACCAAATTCCTTATAACAAAGTTCTGCATAGTCTTTAAAATGATCGCTGTAGATACAAATTTATGTTACGAATATCAGTATGTATTTCATCAAATTATCAATGAGAGAATAAATTTCGTTCACTTACACAATACGAGGGCTTAAGAAACCACCATATTCATCTTCTAAAGCTTGGGGAACATCCCAATGAAAGAGTGTTACAAACGGCTTTAAACCTGTAACACATGATCAGTAAAATAAAATTAAAAGTCTGATTGAATGCTGTTCTAAAAATTCATGTAATAATTGTTTAAGGTAGGATGATTAACCATTGCGTATGAGTTCATTGATGAGATTGTTGTAATAATCAATTCCTTTCCTGTTAACGCCACCACTTAACGTTCCATCTAATTAGAACAAAAATAACAAAAAAAAAAAAGGGTTGCCCAGTATATAACTCGATCACATTACTTTAGTTAAAAGTATATAAGGAGAATAATTTTCTTGTAGGATAAATAATTGTTATGCACAATATTGACATTGGTCCCAACCAAATATGAGGATGTGGAGCAACTTACTTGGTAATAATCTGGACCATGAAATGGAGAATCTATAAGCATCCAACTCCATATCCTTCATAATCCCCACATCTTCCTAGAATGACAAAAGTTTAAAATTAAATATTGAGGATCTCAATATATATATTGTCCTTTTTTTTATAAAGGCTCCAATTTAATTTGTTAACGTGTGGCCTTCAAGTATAAAGGGTCAAGAGACAAAGTTATGAGGTTCTAGACCTTATAGCGGTGATATTGATCTATAGCAACGTCTCCGTTACTGCCATCAACGATTTTTTCTGCAGTTATTAAAAAACGTAATGGTGAAATCCATAGCATGTGCAAAGTACTTTCTATGCATGCGCATTGATGAAGTATATACATATATTGTACATATCACATGACCACGTACTATTCGTCTCCCAACAACGTGCATGGTTATTAGAGAGGTTGGAATTTACTTGTCCTCACGTAGAAAAGAATGAGGTGCTATTTATACTCCTTTGAAATGAAGTAGCTAAAGTTCTCATATTACCAATTACCAATTGATTAAATCACAGACCTGGATGTTTGTGGGTGTAGGTATCCCATATGCTTGGTCCTCTTCCATCTTCTTTTACTGCACCTTCATACTGAAATATACACACATGCATATACGTAAGAGTACTACTACACACGCAAGGAAGATGTCAACATTATAATTCATGCATGGAAGCTAACTGCATGTATAAAATACACAAAAAATATGGTAAATAATCCGAGAAGATATATATATATATATATATATATATATATATATATATATATGTAATACATATATATATACTGACCTGGTAAGATGCGGAACCTGTGCCAAATATGAACCCTGGTTCAAAACTGCTGCGATTGAGAAATTCGCAATGAACAGGTGGATCCGTATTAGTTGCTTTGCTATTTGTCAATGCAAAGACAATGAGTAGCAGCACACCAAAGAGCAAAGATCGTGAATATTTCATTGCCATAACTTGGGAGTTTTGATATCGATCGAGATAATTAAGTTATCTCCTCCTGGAATATTGCATGGGGTTTATATAGAGAAAGGGAGGAAGGGATATGGTGTCTACGTACTAGCTCATGAGAATAGTAAAGGGTTAAAATTTGTAAACAAATTTGGCTTTGAAAGTCCTAGTTTAAAGACCAAGTCATGCTCTGTAGTTTAAAAGAAAGCACGTTTCATGTACCCCAAAGTTGTGTACGTAAGAAAAAGAATGGATAATCCTTGCGTTCCACCTATGAGGAAGGAACATATTCTAGAAATTTTATATTGTGATTGTTCTGTTTCTTAATCTTTATTTGAAGATCATCTAAACTAAAAGAATTATTAGAATCTGTAATCATTTAGTCATTTAAATATATGAACCCAATCGACGGTGTAGATACTAAGTAAAAGATTTATAATGAACTATACATTTTATTGATATATTTGGATTACTAAACAGTCTTCAATTTGAATAGTTTTTTGTATATATGATATTCAAATTAAGATTAAAAATTAACAACTTATACTATATACAAAAATACATTGTTTATAATAAAAAAAATATTCCTTGAGTTGAAAAGTAAGTTAATGTACACAACTATTCGATCAATCTCATCTTAATTTGAAATAATCAATCCTTGAGTTACCCTTGAGTTTTCCAGCAAAAGAAAATGTTAACTGTATTCGAAAACAAAAAGTCATTTATATGCATGTTTATATTATGTATGTCCAACTGTTGAAGGCATAACTTTGGAAGTTGAATATGGAAGATTAGCTACCGAGACTTGTTCAAACATTAGAAAATTATTTGTCCCAACATAAAAGTAGAAATTTATGACCAGAACTCTTTACGTAAGTACATAACCGATAAAGATGAAGAATTTAATCTTGATCTTTTTCTTCTTGTTAGAGTTTTAATATTGAATCCGTAAACCCGGTGGTTCTCAAATTGGCTATTTTGCTCCTAAAGATTGTGAAAGGATACCGTTGGGGTGGTTTCTTCTTGGTAGTACAAGAAATTGATTAGCTGTTTCAAGAGACCGGTTTTTTATTAGCTTACATCTATTTATTTTGATTTAATATTTTTCATTTATATATTTTTTTACAATTCAAAAACACAAAAGTTTTATCCCCCCCCCCCCCTAATTTTTCTAATTTTATTCTTTACTTGAATTTTTGGGACTTATATTGAATTTTAATGTGTCTCACAACTTAAAGGAATTGGGAGGGGGGTCATTTCATTTTTGGATATAGAACAAATAGGTTCAGAAGATGAGAGAATTAAGGATACCCACGAGAAAGACTAATCCAATCCATAATGATGTGACAGAAAATAGAACATTTTTGTTACCCGACCAACCCTCAGGAGAAGCAAATACAACAAGTACACTAATAAATAAGATTAATGAAGTAGCAATTAATGCAAAAACAGCCAATTGGAAAGCAATAGTCATGTTTCTAATTAATCCTCCAACCCACCAACAAAAGAATTATACCATTTGATCCCTTTATTAGCCAAAAAATTGTACGCCTTAAATACTGCTTTTGGGCAACCCTCTCAACAACTAAGAGATCCATTAGAGGAACAAGCGGACTAGTTGAAGTACGGATCCTCCCATTAGAGGAACAAGCGGACTTGATGTGACAAGTGGATCTTTTTACAGGATGACCCCGTCCTCGAGCCCGGGGCTTTAATTTGTTCACAGTTACGTGTCACAGTTAACCCCAGCCACAAGGACCACTCTTGTGTTATAACTAATATACGGTAAAATTATGTTATGCAATAAAATTAAAGAAGGGAGCGACGTTGAATTAAGAAAAATGATTGAAGAATTGTTATTTTATAGGTTAATAGGTTATTTATCATTGTCATATTCCCCAAAGTTTATGTTTTGGACTGTTTAAATTGTTCGAGTTAACGTAGCTGTGATCTTGTCAGTTTTGGCTCATAATGTATGGATTCAAAGGGACCAACGAGATTTACAAAAGTAAATGAGCACAATGGGGATTTGGCAAAGTAATCATGTCTAAATAGATAAAATATAGATTTAAGAGCTTTAGGAAAGAGATAAGTGGAAGAAGACATCTCCTTGCAAAAGGAAAGGAATGATCAAAAGCTGGTTATCGCGACTGTCAAGACCTCTTGTGGCATCGTCGAGAAAAACCTATCCACATAGACCTCTAAGAAAAAAAATTATCCTTCAACAGTAGCGATGCTTCAATGAGCCAACAAAGGCTTCTGTGCATGTGTAATACTTTGACAAGTCTGAAGCCTTATTAACCTAGAAAGACAAAGGCTAAACTTTTACAAGACTATTTGGCATCAACATGTGAAGCGGTCACTTGCAAAACTCTTCAGCCCCCTTAAATCTATTTCAAATATTTCTCACTTCAACAATGCAAACACAACAACCCCAATGTGGGTTATGAAGGCTACTATGGGAGGTCAATCAATTTATATAGCTTCCAGAAGGCTTCAAGCAACACATAGGCTTCAACTCTTCAGTGGCTTAATTTGCACCATGCAGCATTGTTGACCCTAAAAACTACCAAGCCTACGTGGCGCGCAGGCCGAATAATCTATGAGCTAACTACGTCATTCGGTTGAATGCGGGGCGTGCCAACTCGACGGCCGAGCTCGGCCGGTGAGTAAAATGTTGATGTTGCGTTGTGTGAGCGGCTGACTTCTCGATCTTGCGACTGCGGCCGAGGAAGGAACACGCCTCGGCCTTTGGGTTCTAGAGCCTGAAGACAAGGCTGCTAGTTCTGCGAAGTTCAATATCAAATTCGGCTTTCAATGTGCCGAATGTAGTAACCTGTAACACCTCACTTCGCCGAGAAGGCTGATGAGATGACCTCTGCCAATAAGGATTCAAAAATCCTTCTCGGCCGAGACTTGGATAGATAACCAGTCGGCCCCGACGCAGTGCTGTTTATCCAAACTGAAGGTGCTCCGCGGTCGGCTGATTCTACGGCAACAGTGCTGTTTATCCAAACTGAAGATGTTTACCGGTTGCCTCCACAGTGCTGTTTATCCAAACTGAAGATGTGTTGGCGAAAAAGAAAATAAAAATCTCAAAGTTGAGAGGTTTCGCGTAGAGCGAGGGTTTGCGTAGGGCAGATTTGTGTGTTGAGTTGGAGGTCTCTAGAATGTTGCACGACCTCTTGTATTTATAGCGGCTGAAAATACATTTGGATGCGATATAGAAATGTACCGTGCATCACCAAATCACCTATGATGATAATCCACTTCTTTTCTGATAACATCACACCTTGCTGTAGATAATGCACTTAAAATCACGAGTGGATAAAGACACGGTATATCCCCTTTTAATGCTCACCTGCTGATCACTTCACATGCAGGATTATTTGCTGCATTGCTGACCTAGGCCCAATTAAAAGTCGAATATTAGGATAGAATCCTAATATGCCTTGTGCAATTGATGTTTATTAGGATAACATCCTAATATTGCTGCCGTGCTAATTGCATGGAATTGTAATTGCTAGCTGTAGCAATCCCTTGTTATTCCATCCTTATCTCAACCAGATGTTCTCTAGATAATATTAATATATTATTCAAGAGATAAATATATGATTAACACAACCATAATTTCACCCTGTAAATAATAATTAAAAAATTATCGTAACAATGGTGTTATTCATCGGTGTACGATCTCGATTACTCGGACCGATGATGTAAATTTGGGTCCAAACAAGTATGAAGCATTATAAACATCTCCTTCAACTGAGGTCAAACATTGTAGCTTCGACAACAATGTAGGTTACTTCTTCGTCGCGCAAACCCTTGTTTTTTTTTTTTAGCTAAAATATTTTTTATTTATTTTTTAATAAATATTGTAATTAAATTCTAAACAATAATTAATAAACCAAGAAAAAGTATTTAATTATAAAATATATGAAAATATACATACAAGATGTTCGAACAAAAAAGAAAAAACTACAAGAAGTAGCTTTCTAGGTTTGATATATCAGGCTATTGGGTATCGGCTGGGAGGTCAAAGGTGTGACTAGAAAAATACAAAAACTAAATTACAAAGGTTTCCAGTTGAAGTTTCTCTATCGACAGATTGACTGTAAGTTTTCTAAAATCTTTAACCAAGCAAAAGTTTCGATAATATCTCTCCCATGGTGGATGTGTCACCTTTATTATCCATCTCCACGCCAGATTCCAGGACTGCAGCATCTAGCACTACTTCCTTTCCGCAATCTCGTAGGCATTTTCATCTAGCACTACTTCCTTTCCGCAATCTCGGCGCATTGGTCACACTCCAACGACAAGTGATCAATTGCGACATCTATACACTTTTTGAACCATAAAAATATAACACTATAAACTAATCCTTTCTTGCATTTGAAAGTAGAAGATAAAAGCAAATAAAACTGAACAAATAAACCATGTGTGAAAAAAGCAAAAAAAATGAACAAACATGTTAGAAGATTAAAAAGTGTAATGAATCCAAGGCAGCACGATTGATTAAAAAGAGTCAAACCTAAACCAAGAGACCTATCCTAATCTGTCAAACCCCCAACCCAGCTTTCTATTTGTTAGTCTGTATGTACATTTTGGGTGTGTGCGGGTGTGTGCATGTGTATGCGGTGTTCAAACCAGATACGGTGACCTAAAATTGTAGTTGTATAAAACACTTCCATGCAAAGTAGTGTGATGCATGTTAAATTTTAACCAAAATTCGTAAATAAATTCACACATAGATGCTTAAAAAAAAAAAGATGGTTGAATTAACTGGTAAAGGAATGTAATATTCTAATTCAGTCCATGTTGAAAACAAATGAAAATGTAATTCTTATTTTGGCCAATCCGCTCTGTAACACTGTAAAAAATGGGCAAATAAGGTCAGTTATTTATCGCAAATATTATTAGTCTATCGCAATCAATGAACTCGCATTTGAATATGCTAGTTTGCTGGTCTGTTACTCTCCCTTTCACATTTTACCTAAATGACCCCATGTTGTGTGCTCTATCTGTCTCTCTCTCACCTTGTTTCATACAGTTAGCAGGGACAGCAAAATCTAGATTCTCTGCAAAATATTACAGTGATCATATGGCTCTTGTTCGTGCATGTGAAGGATGGAAGGATGCTGAAAGAGAAGGATCAGCATATGGCTTGCAGAAAACAAACAGAAACCAGCACGGCAAAGAAAACTGATCATTTCTTGCATTTGAAAATAGAAGAAAAAAGCAAAGAAAACTGAACAAATAAACCATGTGTGAAAAAAGACACCAAATTTGAAGGAAATTGCCACTTACAAGACTTCACATTTTCTTGAATACCTCCAAACATGTTTTTTAAGAGTGACATGCTCCTCGTAATGCTTGCGCCTCAATAATTGCTATCTCTACCTGCAAACACATAAGCATATGGATCAAATGACTAAAATATACACAAAAGTATGCCTTTACAGTTTTATTGTTTCCTACCATCTGCATAAAAGCATATACTTGCGAGTACGAGTCTCTAACATTCCACACAAAAACTGATGTGGCAAGTAGATCAAGTTTTCATCATATAGATTTATGTCTCAACATTTCACAAGAGATATACTTGTGAGTAGATAACTGATCTCTTATACAATTTTGCACAAATGTTGGTAACGATGACCGTTAACAAATAGACTAAAAATTTACAATCAACTAGAAAATTTGAACGTGGGCTGCTGCGGGTTTTGAAACCGTAATGCAAGACATGCATAAATAATTTCGACAGAAAGACATATGAATTGTTGATGATGGCCTTGAACTTTCTCAGAATTATAAGGTTTGTGTTGTGGAGCTTGGACATGCATTGGTCTCACAATTTGGGTAGAAAAAAAGAAAGAAGAAAGAATGTTGTTTTCCTACAACTAACGCTAGAGTCCAATTTTCACGAAAAAAGGAAAACGCTAGAGTCCAGTTAAACAGAAAAATATGCAAGGAATACTCACTGAGCTTCACCATCTTCGCTGGCTTCAAACTGGAATTGAACCTCCTCTTGTTCAACTTTAGTGAAGTTAAACTTGCTACCATCAAAGGGCTGGAGAACCTTATGAACTCGAAACTCTGTTAGCCTCTTCTTAAGATGACTGTTAACGGGAAGGAATAAGATGCAGTACTCAGAATAGAAGAAAGAGTGAAAAACACACTCACAGATTTCGATCTGGAAATTCAGAGAGAAAATGCTCTCTGCAAGTTTTCCGTATATTGGGGAATATGCTCATTGAGTCTGTGAGCTCACACACTACAATGAATTAACCGTTGGAGGAGAGAGAGAGAGAGAGAGAGAGAGAGAGAGAGAGAGAGAGAGAGAGACAGATCCTCAATTCAATCTCAGCCATCCAATTTACACTCCACTTAGTTTAAGACACTTGTCCACGATCAAGTCCTATGAGACTCAACTAGCACATTTTAAATGTATCACACAATCTTAGATCAATTCATCAATTTGCACATTAACACTCCCCCTAAATTGTGAACTGATCTTACTCCCAATTGCTCTATGAGATGACAAAACTGTTCCTTGGTCAGTGCCTTTGTGAATATGTCTGCTACTTGGTCTTTGGTTGGACAATACACCAAATCAATGATTTCATTCTGCAAAGCCTCCTTGATAAAATGATACCTTCGGTTGATGTGCTTGGTTTTCTGGTGGAAGATGGGATTCTTGGTAATTGCAATAGCAGAAGTGCTATCACAATTCAAAGGAGTTGCCATAGTCTGTGTTTCACCAAAGTCTTCCAACACAAACCTTAACCAAGTTGCTTATGCAGTAGCTCTGATGCACTGATGTACTCTGCTTCTGCAGTGGATAATGCAACACAATTTTGCTTGACTGAGGACCAAGAAAATACCCCACTTCCTAAATGAATGCATATCCTGAAGTGCTTCTCATGTCTTCTTCTGATCCACTCCAGTCACTGACACAGAAACCAAACAACATTGCTCCTTGTCCCTTCTTATACTCCAGACCATAATCCAAAGTTCCTTGTATGTACCTCAGTGCCCTTTTAGCAGCTCCATAATGCTTATTAGTTGAGCAGTGCATAAACCGTGCTAATAAACAAGAGGCATACATAATATCTGGTCTAGTTGCAGTAAGATACAATAAACTGCCAACTATTTTTCTGAACTGAGCTACATCTACCGTTCCACTGTCATCATCCTTTCTCAATTTGTGACCTGGGACCAGTGGAATACTAACAGGTTTACAGTCCTGTAATCCAAATTTTTTAAGCAAAGAAGTAGCATATTTCTGTTGATGAATGAAAATACTACTTTCAGTTTGTATAACTCCCATTCCAAGAAAATGGTGCAGCAAACCCAAGTCTGTCATTTCATATTTGTGCATCATATCAGCTTTGAATTCTTCTATCATTTCATTACTGTTTCCTGTATAAATGATATCATCGACGTTGCTTCATTGCCACTCTTCTTGAATCCACAATCTTCAAAATGAGCATCAATTTCACTGTACCAAGCCCTTAGCACTTGTTTCAGTCCATAAAGGGCTTTGTGCAGTTTGTACACCTTGTTTTCTTCTCCTTTCACAATAAACCCATCTGGTTGATCCACATACACTTCTTCTTGAAGAACACCATTCAAGAAAGTAGACTTAACATCTAGCTGAAATAGCTGCCAATTGTTCCTTGCAGCTAGAGCAATTAATGTTCTTATAGTGTCCAACCTTGCAACTGGTGCAAATGTCTCATTATAATCCACACCAGGCTTCTGTGCATAACCCTTAGCCACCAATCTTGCTTTATTTTTCTGCACATATCCATCTAGATTCAGCTTGGTCTTGTATACCCACTTTACCCCAATTACAGGCTTATCAGTTGGTCTATTCACCAAAGTCCAGGTCTTGTTCTTCTCTATCATATCAATTTCATCTTGCATTGCAACCTTCCAAGCTTCATCTTGTGCAGCATCATCAAAGCTTTCAGGTTCAACAATACACAGATTGCAGTATTCATATACCTCACTCAGTTTTCTCCATTTCAAAGGAGTTGAGTCAAAAGCTTTCGTATCCACAGGATGAGTTTGTTCACTTGCATTCTGAGGGCTTGATCTTTCACAGAAGTTGGGAGATGGTGACTGAGAAGACTCTCCAGCTGCAATATCATTTGTTTCTCTAAACTCAGGTGGAGTTAGAGGAACACAGATTTCTTTCACTTTGTTTTCTTCCCAATCCCACTTCCCATTCTCATCGAACACTACATCTCTAGATATAATTACTTTCATGGTGGTTGGATTTAGAATTCTGTACCCCTTATCACAAGCTCCATATCCAATGAAAATTCCTTTTACACTTGATGCTTCCAGTTTATGTCTCAATTCTCCAGGTATCAAGGAATAACACACTGCACCAAACACTTTGAGATGTTTGATTTCAGGCCTTCTTCCACTGTAAGCTTCAAATGGTGTGACACAATCTAATGCACTTGTAGGACATCTGTTCAATAAGTACACTGTAGTGTTAACTGCTTCTCCCCACAGCTTGTAGGGTAGCCCTTTCTCATGCAGCATACTTTTAGCCATTTCCACATTGTTCCTACGCTCGAATTCCAATTGCCGTTAACGGAAACTACAAAATTGAGGAAACAGTAAGTGAATCAACCTTAGTTTCACAAGCAGTGACATCATAGCGAAATAGCCCTCTCTGCATGCGATCCTCCCACTATACCATGGAGTGGTAAACAATTTTATTCCATAATAACTGTTAACTACAAAAGGAAACAAACAAAGCCGGTGATTCTTTCTTCATCTCCTGTATATCAATTTACCTCCCTGAGAAGCAGTGAGTCAAGAAATGCAACGGGAGGCTCTCTTTTCTCATGTCCGAGCAAACCCGTGTCACCATCATTCACGTTCAGCTTCTTGAAGGCATACAATGGAAGTTTTGCACCTACGCAAACCGAAAATGGTACACAACCCAGTCATAAACATAAAATCATTTTCTTCAAATCCAAAAAAAAAAAAAAAAAAAAAAAAAGAAAAAAGAAAGAAGCTTTGCTCCTACTCCAACCTGTATAGATCGAGTAACTGACAAATACCCAGATAAGAAATAACGCCCGAACCCGTCGAAAAACACGAAATCAACAAGTGAAGCAATTTCTTGACAACATATCACACAGGGAGGTTTGTTTTGCAAAACACCAATTCAAGTACGTAAAAGATAAAGCACAAAAATTCAAATTCAAAGTGGAGGACATTTAAACAAATACCTGGAATGCAACATTGGTTAAGGTAGTTGCGGCCACAACCCCCGACGCGGGGGGCACCTTCCAAGGCTTCCATTCTTCTCGGCCCAGGTTGGAAACAACCTTGATTCCTTCCTCGTCCCCAATCTTCGACATGTATACAGAAAATGGAATTAAAATTCGAAATCTATAATCGATCCAAAAACTGAAAGTTTTTATTTTGAGAAATCACTTACACTAGGGAACAGCCACGAGGAGAGGATCATTTTTACCTCTTGGTTGAGGTCCAATTCCGGCAGACGTCGCCGGAAATTGCTCGGAATACCCACGGTCACCGTTTCTTAGATCTGAAATTGAGAAAATTTGGCTACGAATTTGAACAAACAAACTAGAGGGTTGGAAAGAGGAAGGGAAGAGGATTCTGGAGGTATGAGCGAGAGGGAAGAGAGAGGTCTACGGGAAAGAAAGAGAGAGGTCCAAACATGGAAAATTGAAGAAAAAAAACGCCTATTTTTCACTATTCCACCGCAAAAATTATCACAACTGGCACGACGTAGGTATACAATTTGACGTTGCACCAGGTATTTTTTTTTTAAAAAAAATTATTATAAAACTTAATTAAAATGTGACTTTACTCCTTTAAAATTCAAATTTTTTTTACATAAACCCCACAATAATTTTTTTTACATATATATCATTCAATTTCTTAAGTGTTATAAGTACGAAATAAACAAATTAAAATCTACTTAGTAAATATATATATACCATTGAACTTGATGGGAAATGCATTCTACGAAACTAATTTCAATGATCCAACCGTCAAACTTGTTTGTATATACTTCAAGATTGCCCCAAAAATCGCAAAAAACAAATATTCAAAGATCAAGTAACGAGACAAAACTTTTCGACAGTTATAAACGAAAAATCACGACTTAACGGCTATTTTAACTCCGATTTTGATGATTTTTTACAGATACACTCCTTGACCCTATATGAATACAACTAACTAATTCGATCGTCAATTTAAAATATTTACACATGTGAATACTACAAAAGCTTATGTTATACTTAATGAAAGTATAAATAAAACTGTTAGGGAATCTATGGTTTTGATGGGATACGCATTCTACGAAACTAATTTCAACGATCCAACCGTCAAACTTGTTTGTATATACTTCGAGATTGTATATGCCAAAAATCGTAAAAAATAAACATTCAAATATCAAGTAACGGGACAAAACTTTTCGTCAGTTATAAACGAAAAATTATGATTTAACGGTTATTTTAACTTCGATTTTGATGATTTTTTACAGCTACACTCCTTGACCTTATATGAATACAATGAACTAATTCGATCTTCAATTTAATATATTTACACTAGTGGATACCACAAAATCCTATGTTATACTTAATGAAAGTACAAATAAACTCTAAATGCTAGGGAATCTATGGTTTTGATGGGATACGCATTCTACGAAACTAATTTCAACGATCCAACCGTCAAACTTGTTTGTATATACTGCGAGATTGGATACGTCAAAAATCGTAACAAAAAACATTCAGAGATCAAGTAATGGGACAAAACTTTTCGATGGTTACAAACGAAAAATCACAATTTAACGGTTATTTTAACTTCGATTTTTATGATATTTTACAGCTACACTCCTTGGCCCTATATGAATACAACGACCTAATTCGATCATCAATTTATAATATTTACACAAGTGGATACCACAAAATCTTATGTTAAACTTAATGAAAGTATAAATAAACTCTAAGTGTTAATGAATCTATCGTTTTGATGAGATACACATTCTACGAAACTAATTTCAACGATCCAACCGTCAAACTTGTTTGTATATACAGCGAGATTGGATATGCCAAAAATCGTAAAAAAAAAAACATTCAGAGATCAAGTAATGGGGCAAAACTTTTCGATGGATATAAACAAAAAATCACAATTTAACGGTTATTTTAGCTCTGATTTTGATGATTTTTTACAGCTACACTCATTGACCCTATATGAATACAACGAACTAATTTGATCGTCAATTTATAATATTTACACAAGTGGATACCACAAAATCTTATGTTATACTTAATGAAAGTATAAATAAACTCTAAGTGTTAGGGAATCTATCGTTTTGATGGGATACACATTCTACGAAACTAATTTCAACAATCCAACCGTCAAACTTGTTTGTATATACTTCGAGATTGCATAGGCCAAAAATCGCAAAAAATAAACATTAAGAGATTAAGTAACGGGACAAAAATTTACGACGGTTATAAACGAAAAATCACGATTTAACGGTTATTTTAACTCCGATTTCGATGATTTTTTACAACTTCACTCGTTAACCTTATATGAATACAATGAACTAATTCGATCGTCAATTTAAAACATTTACACAAGTGGATACCACAAAAGAAAAAGGCAATGCAACAACACCAAAAGAAAAGCAAAAGGGAAAAGAAAAAAAAATTGTGCGACGTAGGTGCACCTGCGTCACGCAAAACAGCCTTGCACGACGTAGACCTACGTTGCGCAAAGTTTTTTTTTTTTTTTTTTTTTTTTTTTTTCCCTTTTGCTTATGAACTAATTCAGTCATCGATTTAAAACATTTACCCAGGTGGATACCGCAAAATCTTATGTGATACTTAATGAAAGTATAAGTAAACACCAAGTGTTAGTGAATCTATTGTTTTGATGGGATACGCATTGTATGAAACTAGTTTCAACGATCCAACCGTCGAACTTGTTTGTATATGCTTCGAGATCGCATACTCAAAAAAATCGCGAAAAGAAAACATTCAGATATCAAGTAACGGGACAAACCTTTTCGACGGTTATAAATGAAAAATCTAGATTTAACGGTTATTTTAACTCCGATTTTGATGATTTTTTACAGCTACACTCCTTAATCCTATATGAACACAATGAACTAATTTGATCGTCAATTAAATACATTTACACAAGTGGATACCAAAAAAGAAAAAGGCAATGCAAGAACCCCAAAAGAAAAGCAAAAGGGAAAAAAAAAAAAAAAAAAAACTTTGCTCGACGTAGGTGCACCTCCGTCGCGCAAAACATCTTTGCTCAACGTAGGTGCACCTACGTCCCTCAAAGCTAGAAAAAAACGGTAAAGCATTCTTGGTTTGGCGCTTAAATCTTGCGCAACGCAAAAAACGTCGCGCAAACGTGCTTTGCACGACGAAGACTGGCGTCGCACAAAACAGATTTGCGCGACGTAGGTGATAAGTGTAGTTGCGCAAAGCACGTTTGCGCGACATTTCGTATTTTGCGTCGCGCCAGTTACCGTCGCGCAAACATGTTTTTGTACTAGTGCAAGGTCATATCCAAAGTCAGCTAACTGAAAACATTTGTGTTAAGTTGTGCAAAATGTTGAGTACACTTTAATTGAAAAAATAATCACTAATACAATTAGGCAAGAAGGGGAAGGAGATCATCATGAGGAGCTAGAAATATTTTGACCTCAACAAGAAGTTATTGACAAGGTTTTACATACGTACCCGCAAGCTCCAAGTTGTGGTATGAATTCCAAAAAAAAATAAATATATATCGTCCCAAACAATACTAGAGAAATATTTTAGTCCATCTTAAACTTTTATTTGTGGCCTTGCTTATTATTGTACTTATTAACAATTACTACCATGTCGAGGCAAGTTTCTTTACAATAGGACCAAGAAAAATGATAACTTATTACAATGTGGTATTTATTCCTGAACCCAAACTGGGACCAGAACTGTTTAGGACTATAAATAAGTTATTCCCTTATAGAGAGAGGTTTTATTGTAGCATTCACAGCTCTTATAGCTTTTTATTGAATTATTGAATCTCAAAGAATACTTACATTATTGAAAGAAAATACAAATGCAGAAGGAATTCAAATACAAATACATAAAAAGGAAAATTATCCACTTAAACGTTTAAAATGAACAATAACTTTCTTTTAATTTCTTCAATTCTTCTTAAGCAAATTTTTGAACCAGTGTGCTGAGAGTTTTGGGTGTCTTTTCAGCCTATTATTGTAATCCACGTAGTTTAAACCAAATCGGACGGTGTATCCAGAATCCCATTCAAAGTCGTCCAACAATGTCCAGGGAAAGTATCCCTTCACTTTCGCACCATTTCTGCACACACATAACAAATGTTCAAATGGATTAGGTCAATATAATGATTAAATAACCATAACTTAAGAAGGCTAGGCAGTATATAGCCTTAATTAATTTGTTAATAACTACTTACTTGATCGCCGCTTGAAGGTAACACAGGTGACGATAGTAGTAGTCAATTCTACTGGTATCATGAAGAGCCTTGTCAAGTGATAGTTCTGGATTATTCAACTCTGATACACCTACGTACATATTATTGCACAAAAAATTAAATTTAGTTTTTTTCCTCCAAAAATATTTTAAAAAAAACGTGCAGCTTCATTTTACACTATTATAAATATGTGAAACTTTTGTAATTAATCAAGGCTTAAAAGTATGTATTACATACCATTCTCAGTAATATAAATGAGTGGATCATTATATTTTTCCTTTGTGTAGAGTACAAGATCGTGAATTCCTTTTGGATATACATATAACCAATCTGAAGCAGCTTGCAACACCATTTCAAGATAATACGTAAATGTTGGCGAAAAAAACTAATCCTCCAAATGCAAATAGCTCAAAATGATAAATTTGATGTATACCTGTGGACCAATAAGTACTCCATTAAGCTCAGCTGCCACAATATTTACAAACATTAGAATACAATTGGTGTAAATATTAAAATATAATTAATGTAATTAAGAAGTTAAACTAGGTCAAGGAGAACAAAGAACTTAAGCTATTCAAAGTATGTTTCCTTTGGCACTCACTTGTAAGATCAGCTCGAGGATCTGTTACGTAGCTTGCCGGTAGTGAATTGTTCTTAGGTGTACTAGTTGTGTATCTAGCAGTATAATAATTTATTCCAAGAAAATCAAATGATCCGTTTAGCAACTTGGATTGTTCTTTTGTGAATTTTGGCAATCTTTTTCCAACAATTGATCGCATGGTGTGTGGATAGTCACCACTTGTTATTGGGTCTAAAAACCTACAAAACATGAAAATTCCAAATATTAGCCTAATTATAGCATTATATATAAAGAGTACTGCTCGTTAGGTAGTATCAATGTTACAAGTCATAAGTAAACATGTTATTGGGTTTATATATAATTTAATAGGACACTTGCCATCCAAACATAAAATCCAAAGATCGTAAGGCAGCATCTTTATCTTGCTTTGACTCCGTAGCAGGCTCAAACCAGTGTGACACCAATGTTATCCCTATCAAGCCTTTCTGAGATGCCTACACAAAAATATAAATTTTGGTTGAATAAATAGGAGTTTTAGACAAACATACAACATTTAGATTATCTTTCTACTGAGTGTATTCCCTCTTGTATTACAACTCAATAATAATGGTTCATATAGAATTCCCAATTAGGAGCCAATAATCTGTTATTGAACCTGATATCTATTCTTGTACAATTCTACAGCTGCTCCATGAGCAAGAAGAATGTGGTGTGTCACCAAGTATGGCTCAATGGCTGAATCTCCACCGGTGCAGTTTAGGTTTTGCCAAGAAGAGCAGCGTCCCGGTGCTTGAGTCCCAACAGCATAGCCCATGTTACTAAAAGTATATGGCTCATTTACCGTGAACCAATGCTTGACTCGGTCACCAAATTCCTTATAACAAAGTTCTGCATAGTCTTTAAAATGATCGCTGTGGATACAAATTTATGTTTCGTATATCAGTATGTATTTCATCAAATTATCAATGAGAGAATAAATTTCGTTCACTTACACAATACGAGGGCTTAAGAAACCACCATATTCATCTTCTAAAGCTTGGGGAACATCCCAATGAAAGAGTGTTACAAACGGCTTTAAACCTGTTATACATGATCAGTAAAATCCAATTAAAAGTCTGATTGAATGCTGTTCTAAAAATTCATGTAATAATTGTTTAAGGTAGGATGATTAACCATTGCGTATGAGTTCATTGATGAGATTGTTGTAATAATCAATTCCTTTCCTGTTAACGCCACCACTTAACGTTCCATCTAATTAGAACAAAAATAACAAGAAAAAAAAAAGGGTTACCCAGTATATAACTCGATCACATTACTTTAGTTAAAAGTATATAAAGAGAATAATTTTCTTGTAGGATAAATAATTGTTATGCACAATATTGACATTGGTCCCAACCAAATATGAGGATGTGGAGCAACTTACTTGGTAATAATCTGGACCATGAAATGGAGAATCTATAAGCATCCAACTCCATATCCTTCATAATCCCCACATCTTCCTAGAATGACAAAAGTTTAAAATTAAATATTGAGGATCTCAATATATATATTGTCCTTTTTTTTATAAAGGCTCCAATTTAATTTGTTAACGTGTGGCCTTCAAGTATAAAGGGTCAAGAGACAAAGTTATGAGGTTCTAGACCTTATAGCGGTGATATTGATCTATAGCAACGTCTCCGTTACTGCCATCAACGATTTTTTCTGCAGTTATTAAAAAACGTAATGGTGAAATCCATAGCATGTGCAAAGTACTTTCTATGCATGCGCATTGATGAAGTATATACATATATTGTACATATCACATGACCACGCACTATTCGTCTCCCAACAACGTGCATGGTTATTAGAGAGGTTGGAATTTACTTGTCCTCACGTAGAAAAGAATGAGGTGCTATTTATACTCCTTTGAAATGAAGTAGCTAAAGTTCTCATATTACCAATTGATTAAATCACAGACCTGGATGTTTGTGGGTGTAGGTATCCCATATGCTTGGTCCTCTTCCATCTTCTTTTACTGCACCTTCATACTGAAATATACACACATGCATATACGTAAGAGTACTACTACACACGCAAGGAAGATGTCAACATTATAATTCATGCATGGAAGCTAACTGCATGTATAAAATACACAAAAAATATGGTAAATAATCCGAGAAGATATATATATATATATATATATATATATGTAATACATATATATATACTGACCTGGTAAGATGCGGAACCTGTGCCAAATATGAACCCTGGTTCAAAACTGCTGCGATTGAGAAATTCGCAATGAACAGGTGGATCCGTATTAGTTGCTTTGCTATTTGTCAATGCAAAGACAATGAGTAGCAGCACACCAAAGAGCAAAGATCGTGAATATTTCATTGCCATAACTTGGGAGTTTTGATATCGATCGAGATAATTAAGTTATCTCCTCCTGGGATATTGCATGGGGTTTATGTAGAGAAAGGGAGGAAGGGATATGGTGTCTACGTACTAGCTCATGAGAATAGTAAAGGGTTAAAATTTGTAAACAAATTTGGCTTTGAAAGTCCTAGTTTAAAGACCAAGTCATGGTCTGTAGTTTAAAAGAAAGCACGTTTCATGTACCCCAAAGTTGTGTACGTAAGTAAAAGAATGGATAATCCTTGCGTTCCACCTATGAGGAAGGAACATATTCTAGAAATTTTATATTGTGATTGTTCAGTTTCTTAATCTTTATTTGAAGATCATCTAAACTAAAAGAATTATTAGAATCTGTAATCATTTAGTCATTTAAATATATGAACCCAATCGACGGTGTAGATACTAAGTAAAAGATTTATAATGAACTATACATTTTATTGATATATTTGGATTACTAAACAGTCTTCAATTTGAATAGTTTTTTGTATATATGATATTCAAATTAAGATTAAAAATTAACAACTTATACTATATACAAAAATACATTGTTTATAATACTTAAAAATTATTCCTTGAGTTGAAAAGTAAGATAATGTACACAACTATTCGATCAATCTCATCTTAATTTGAAATGATCAATCCTTGAGTTACCCTTGAGTTTTCCAGCAAAAGAAAATGTTAACTGCATTCGAAAACAAAAGGTCATTTATCTGCATGTTTATATTATGTATGTCCAACTGTTGAAGGCATAACTTTTGAAGTTGAATATGGAAGGTTAGCTACAGAGATTTGTTCAAACTGTAGAAAATTATTTGATCCAACAAAAAAGTAGAAATTTATGACCAGAATTCTTTACGTAAGTACATAACCGATAAAGATGAAGAATTTAATCTTGATCTTTTTCTTCTTGTTAGAGTTTTAATATTGAATCCGTAAACCCGGTGGTTTTGTGAAATTGTCTTTCCACGCTAATTAAGAAGGTATCGAAATAGCTAGGTTCTCAAATTGGCTATTTTGCTCCTAAAGATTGTGAAAGGATACCGTTGCGGTGGTTTCTTCTTGGTAGTACAAGAAATTGATTAGTTGTTTCAAGAGACTGGTTTTTTATTAGCTTACATCTACTTTTTTTTATTTAATATTTTTCATTTATATATATTATTACAATTCAAAAACACAAAAGTTTGAACCCCCCCCCCCCCCCCCCACCCTAATTTTTCTAATTTTTTTCTTTACTTGAATTTTTGGGACTTATATTGAATTTTAATGTGTCTCGCAACTTCAAGGAATTGGGAGGGGGGTTATTTCATTTTTGGATATAGAACAAATAGGTTCAGGAGATGAGAGAATTAAGGATACCCACGAGAAATACTAATCCAATCCATAATGATGTGCCATAAAATAGAACATTTTTGTTACCCGACCAACCCTCAGGAGAAGCAAATACAACAGGTACACTAATAAATAAGATTAATGAAGTAGCAATTAATGCAAAAATAGCCAATTGGAAAGCAATAGTCATGTTTCTCATTAATCCTCCAACCTACCAACAATAGAATTATACCATTTGATCCCTTTATCAGCCAAAAAATTGTACGCCTTATATACTGCTTTTGGGCAACCCTCTCAACAACTAAGAGATCCATTCAAGGAACAAGCGGACTAGTTGAAGTACGGATCCTCCCAATTTTAGTTGAGACTTTAGGCGGTTTTCGAAAAAATATAGCGAAAAAAATTATTCCTAGAGTTCAAACTAAAAGGAATGTATAAACCAATGCTTCCATAGATTCGATCGTGGTTTACAATTATAGCTTCCATATCTGTTTATTTGGGATCGTCTCCCGGATAAATAAAGAACAAGAGTCAAAGAAAAGGCAATGATTCAAATCAAGATTTATCTGGTACCCCATCCAAAAATAACAAAAAGAAAATAAAAATCAAAAGTAACAAGTAACAAAGCATATTGATGTGACAAGTGGATCTTTTTATAGGATGACCCCGTCCTCGAGCCCGGGGCTTTAATTTTTTCGCAATTGCGTGTCACAGTTATCCCCAGCCACAAGGACCACTCTTGTGTTATAACTAATATACGGTAAAATTATGTGATGCAATAAAATTAAAGAAGGGAGCGACGTTGAATTAAGAAGAATGATTGAAGAATTGTTATTTTATAGGTTAATAGGTAATTTATCATTGTCATATTCCCCAAAGTTTATGTTTTGGACTCTTTAAATGGTTCGAGTTAACGTAGCTGTGATCTTGTCAGTTTTGGCTCATAATGTACGGATTCAAAGGGAACAACGAGATTTACAAAAGTAAATGAGCACAATGGGGATTTGGCAAAGTAATCACGTCTAAATAGATATAATATAGATTTAAGAGCTTTAGGAAAAAGATAAGTGGAAGAAGACATCTCCTTGCAAAAGGAAAGGAATGATCAAAAGCTGGTTATCGCGACTGTCCAGACCTCTTGAGGCATCGTTGAGAAAAACCTATCCACATAGACTCAAGGATCATTGACCCAAGGGTCATCGAAGGAATCAGTCACTTACCACAACCAAGGTCAACTACTAACGTATGGAAGAAATGAGAAGACTTAGATGGACAAGAAGGCTTTTGAGACTCGAGGAACATCCAACAGGCATTTCCCGGAAGCCAGTATAGTGAATCCAAAAAAGTCACTTACTCTTGACTAAACTTCTCTACTTCCAAGAAATGATGGAAACTTACGAATAAGGGTTCCAATAGTGCCTGACTTCACTCAGGACCCCCTTATCCTGCAGCTCTTCGAGGAAGTGAACAAACTAAAGGCCAAACATCATGCTAAGGTGCCAAACTGGAATCAGCCGCGAGGTCGGGCCCTCTGACAAGAAGGATCTTTGGCACCCCTCTACAAGGGGAAACAAAACATAAGCTTGGTTTGCTATCGTATATTGGGAGGGAAGATCCAATTGGGCATATCAATCTCTTTGAATCCACCATGGTATACCAAGGCATAGTAATGAAGAACGATGTCTCATTTTCCCCATCATTCTATCTGGGGGAGCTCTCAATTGGTATGGTCGTCTTCAACCTGATACAATAGATTTCTTCACTGAGCTTAAGAGACTTTTTGTGGTGCAATGCATCTTCTAGGCTGATTGCTTACACTCCGCTGATGATTTATACACCATTCGTCAAAAGTCAAACTAGTCATTGCATGAATATGCCCGTAGCTTCAGCCACGAGTAGTCTTTTTGCGCTGTGGCTGATTATAAAATAGCACTCAAGGCCTTCACAATAGGTGTCAACATACACTTTTTCCTTTCATCATGTGTTACAATGTGCCTCGACAACTCGTCATTATTCTCACCCACTTGGTAATGAAGGAACTCACCTTCGTATCACCAACCAGATGATGAAAGGTACAACTCGTGCAACGAACCTTCGCGCCAAGGCAGTAACAGCAGAGTTTGGGCGACGAAGATGTAACCTGCGCCGCGCAAAGTCGTTTTGCGCGACGCAGGACCTACGTCGCGCAAACTTGTTTTGTGCAACGTAGGTTACTTCTTCGTCGCGCAAACCCTTGTTTTTTTTTTAGCAAAAATATTTTTTATTTATTTTTAATAAATATTGTAATTAAATTCTAAACAATAATTAATAAACAAAGAAAAAATATTTAACTATAAAATATAAGAAAATATACATACAAGATGTTCGAACAAAAAAGAAAAAACTACAAGAAGTTGTTATCTAGGTTTGATACATCAGGCTATTGGGTATCGGCTGGGAGGTCAAAGGTGTGACTAGAAAAATACAAAAACTAAATTACAAAAGTTTCCAGTTGCAGTTTCTCTATCGACAGATTGACTGTAAGTTTTCTAAAATCTTTAACCAAGCAAAAGTTTTGATAATATCTCTCCCATAGTGGATGTGTCAGCTTTATTATCCATCTCCACGCCAGATTCCAGGACTACAGCATCTAGCACTACTTCCTTTCCGCAATCTCTGCACATTGGTCACACTCGGACGACAAGTGATCAACTGCGACATCTATACACTTTTTGAACCATAAAAATATAACATTAGAAACTAATCCTTTCTTGCATTTGAAACTAGAAGAAAAAAGCAAAGAAAACTGAACAAATAAACCATGTGTGAAAAAAGCAAAAAAAATGAACAAACATTAACAGAAGATTAAAAAGTGTAATGAATCCAAGGCAGCACGATTGATTAAAAAGAGTCAAACCTAAACCAAGAGACCTATCCTAATTTGTCAAACCCCCAACCCAGCTTTCTATTTGTTAGTCTGTATGTACATTTTGGGTGTGTGCATGTGTATGCGGTGTTCAAACCAGATACGGTGACCTAAAATTGTGGTTGTATAAAATACTTCCATACAAAGTAATGTGATGCATGTTAAATTTTAACCAAAATTCGTAAATAAATGCATACATAGATGCTTAAAAAAAGATGGTTGAATTAACTGGTAAAGGAATGTAATATTCTAATTCAGTCCATGTTGAAAACAAATGAAAATGTAATTCTTATTTTGGCCAATCCGCTCTGTAACACTGTAAAAAATGGGCAAATAAGGTCAGTTATTTATCGCAAATATTATTAGTCTATCGCAATCAATGAACTCGCATTTGAATATGCTAGTTTGCTGGTCTGTTACTCTCCCTTTCACATTTTACCTAAATGACCCCATGTTGTGTGCTCTATCTGTCTCTCTCTCACCTTGTTTCATACAGTTAGCAGGGACAGCAAAATCTAGATTCTCTGCAAAATATTACAGTGATCATATGGCTCTTGTTCGTGCATGTGAAGGATGGAAAGATGCTGAAAGAGAAGGATCAGCATATGGCTTGCAGAAAACAAACAGAAACCAACACGGCAAAGAAAACTGATCATTTCTTGCATTTGAAAATAGAAGAAAAAAGCAAAGAAAACTGAACAAATAAACCATGTGTGAAAAAAGACACCAAATTTGAAGGAAATTGCCACTTACAAGACTTCACATTTTCTTGAATACCTCCAAACATGTTTTTTAAGAGTGACATGCTCCTCGTAATGCTTGCGCCTCAATAATTGCTATCTCTACCTGCAAACACATAAGCATATGGATCAAATGACTAAAATATACACAAAAGTATGCCTTTACAGTTTTATTGTTTCCTACCATCTGCATAAAAAGCATATACCTGCGAGTATGAGTCTCTAACATTCCACACGAAAAACTGATGTGGCAAGTAGATCAATTTTTCATCAAATAGATTTATGTCTCAACATTTCACAAGTGATATACTTGCGAGTAGATAACTGATCTCTTATACAATTTTGCACAAATGTTGGTAACGATGACCGTTAACAAACAGAATAAAAATTTAGAATCAACTAGAAAAATTGAACGCGGGCTGCGGCGGGCTTTGAAACCGTAATGCAAGACATGCATAAATAATTTCGACAGAAAGACATGAATTGTTGATGATGGCCTTGAACTTTCTCAGAATTATAAGGTTTGTGTTGTGGAGCTTGGACTTGCATTGGTCTAACAATTTGGGTAGAAAAAACAAAAAAGAATGTTGTTTTCCTACAACTAACGCTAGAGTCCAATTTTCACGAAAAAAGGAAAACGCTAGAGTCCAGTTAAACAGAAAAATATGCAAGGAATACTCACTGAGCTTCACCATCTTCGCTGGCTTCAAACTGGAACAGAACCTCCTCTTGTTCAACTTTAGTGAAGTTAAACTTGCTGCCATCAAAGGGCTGGAGAACCTTATCAACTCGAAACTCTGTTGGCCTCTTCTTAAGATGACGACCCTCATTCAACTGGGCTATGAAACCAAATTGCCCTGGGATCACCTACACCAAATTATCAAAGAAATTGGTACCCATACCCCAAATAAGTAATATATATACATACACATTGTTCCTAAGCTCGAATTCCAATTCCCGTTTACGGAAACTACAAAATTGAGGAAACAGTAAGTGAATCCACCTTAGTTTCACAAGCAGTCACATCATAGCGAAATAGCCCTCTCTGCATGCGATCCTCCCACTATACCATGGAGTGGTAAGCAATTTTCTTCATCTCCTGTATATCAATTTACCTCCCTGAGAAGCAGTGAGTCAAGAAATGCATGCGGTCCAATTCCGGCAGACGTCGTCAGAAATTGCCCGGAATACCCACGGTCACCGTTTCTTAGATCTGAAATTGAGAAAATTTGGCTACGAATTTGGACAAACTAACTTGAGGGTTGGAAAGAGGAAGGGAAGAGGATTCTGAAGGTACGAGCAAGAGGGAAGAGAGTGGTCTACGGGAAAGAAAGAGAGAGGTCCAAACTTGGAAAATTGAAAAAAAAAAAAGCCTATCTTTCACTATTTCACCGCCAAAATTATTACAACTGGTGCGACGTAGGTATATTATTTGACGTCGCGCAACGTATTTTTTTGAAAAAAAATTATTATAAAAATTAATTAAAATGTGACTTTACTCCTTTAAAATTCAATTTTTTTTTACATAAACCCCACAATAATTTTTTTTACATATATATCATTCAATTTCTTAAGTGTTATAAGTACGAAATAAACAATTAAAATCCACTTAGTAAATAGATATACCATTGAACATGATGGGAAACGCATTCTACGAAACTAATTTCAATGATCCAACAGTCAAACTTATTTGTGTATACTTCAAGATTGCCCCAAAACTCGCAAAAAAACAAACATTCAGAGATCAAGTAACGAGACAAAACTTTTCGACGGTTATAAATGAAAAATCACGACTTAACGGCTATTTTAACTCCGATTTTGATGATTTTTTACAGATACACTCCTTGACCCTATATGAATACAACTAAATAATTCGATCGTCAATTTAAAATATTTACACAAGTGAATACTACAAAAGCTTATGTTATACTTAATGAAAGTATAAATAAAAGTGTTAAGGAATCTATGGTTTTGATGGGATACACATTCTACGAAACTAATTTCAACGATCCAACCGTCAAACTTGTTTGTATATACTTCGAGATTGTATATGCCAAAACTCGCAAAAAATGAACATTCAAATATCAAGTAACGGGACAAAACTTTTCGACGGTTATAAACGAAAAATCACGATTTAACGGTTATTTTAACGTCGATTTTTATGATTTTTTACAGCTACACTCCTTGACCCTATATGAATACAATGAACTAATTCGATCTTCAATTTAATATATTTACACTAGTGGATACCACAAAATCTTATGTTATACTTAATGAAAGTATAAATAAACTCTAAATGTTAGAGAATCTTTGGTTTTGATAGAATACGCATTCTACGAAACTAATTTCAACGATCCAACCGTCAAACTTGTTTGTATATACTGCGAGATAGGATACGCCAAAAATCGTAAAAAAAAATAAAATTCAGAGATCAAGTAATGGGACAAAACTTTTCGATGGTTATAAACAAAAAATCACAATTTAACGGTTATTTTAACTCCGATTTTGATGATTTTTTTTACAGCTACACTCCTTGACCCTATATGAATACAACGAACTAATTCGATCGCCAATTTATAATATTTACACTAGTGGATACCACAAAATCTTATGTTATACTTAATGAAAGTATAAATAAACTCCAAGTGTTACGGAATCTATCGTTTTGATCGGATACACATTCTACGAAACTAATTTCAGTGATCCAACCGTCAAACTTGTTTGTATATACTACGAGATTCGATTCGCCAAAAATCATAAAAAACAAACATTCAGATATCAAGTAATGGGCCAAAATTTTTCGATGGTTATAAACGAAAAATCACAATTTAACAGTTATTTTAGCTCTGATTTTGATGATTTTTTATAGCTACAAACTATTTCGATCGTCAATTTATAATATTTACACAAGTAGATACCACAAAATCTTATGTTATACTTAATGAAAGTATAAATAAGCTCTAAGGGTTTGGGAATCTATCGTTTTTTTATGGGATACACATTCTACGAAACTAATTTCAACGATCCAACCGACAAACTTGTTTGTATATACTTCGAAATTGCATAGGCCAAAAATAGCAAAAAATAAACATTCATAGATTAAGTAACGGGACAACAATTTTCGACAGTTATAAACGAAAAATCACAATTTGACGGTTATTTTAACTCTGATTTCGATGATTTTTTAGAACTTCGCTCCTTAACCCTATATGAATACAATGAACTAATTCAATCGTCAATTTAAAACATTTACACAAGTGGATACCACAAAAGCAAAAGGCAATGCAAGAACACCAAAAGAAAAGCAAAAGGGAAAAAAAAAAAAAATTTGCACGACGTAGGTGTACCTGCATCGCTCAAAACAGCTTTGCGCGACGAAGACCTACGTCGCGCAAAGTTTTTTTTTTTTTTTTCTTTCCCTTTTGCTTATGAACTAAATCGATCATCGATTTAAAAACATTTACACAAGTGGATACCACAAAATCTTATGTTATACTTAATGAAAGTATAAGTAAACACCAAGTGTAAGTGAATCTATTATTTTGGTGGGATACGCATTGTGCGAAACTAGTTTCAACAGTCCAACCGTCGAACTTATTTGTATATGCTTCGAGATCGCATACGCCAAAAACCGCAAAAAGCAAACATGTTTTTGTACTAGTGCAAGGTCATATCCAAAATCAGCTAACTGAAAACATTTGTGTTAAGTTGTGCAAAATGTTGAGTACACTTTAATTGAAAAAATAATCACTAATACAATTAGGCAAGAAGGGGAAGGAGATAATCATGAGGAGCTAGAAATATTTTGACCTCAACAAGAAGATATTGACAAGGTTTTACATATGTACCCGCAAGCTCCAAGTTGTGGTATCAATTCCCAAAAAAAAATAATATATATATATATATATATATATATATATATATATCGTCCCAAACAATACTAGAGAAATATTTTAGTCCATCTTAAACTTTTATTTGTGGCCTTGCTTATTATTGTACTTATTAACAATTACTACCATGTCGAGGCAAGTTTCTTTGCAACATGACCAAGAAAAATGATAACTTATTACAATGTGGTATTTATTCCTGAACCCAAACTGGGACCATAACTGTTTAGGACTATAATAAGTTATTCCCTTATAGAGAGAGGTTTTACTATAGCATTCACAGCTCTTATAGCATTTTATTGAATTATTGAATCTCAAAGAATACTTACATTATTGAAAGAAAATACAAATGCAGAAGGAATGCAAATACAAATACATAAAAAGGAAAATTATCCACTTAAACGTTTAAAATGAACAATAACTTTATTTTAATTTCTTCAATTCTTCTTAAGAAAATTTTTGAACCAGTGTGCTGAGAGTTTTGGGTGTCTTTTCAGCCCATTATTGTAATCCACGTAGTTTAAACCAAATCGGACGGTGTATCCAGAATCCCATTCAAAGTCGTCCAACAATGTCCAGGGAAAGTATCCCTTCACTTTCGCACCATTTCTGCACACACATAACAAATGTTCAAATGGATTAGGTCAATATAATGATTAAATAACCACAACTTAAGAAGGCTAGGCAGTATATAGCCTTAATTAATTTGTTAATAACTACTTACTTGATCGTCGCTTGAAGGTAACACAGGTGACGATAGTAGTAGTCAATTCTACTGGTATCATGAAGAGCCTCGTCAAGTGATAGTTCTGGATTATTCAACTCTGATACACCTACGTACATATTATTGCACAAAAAATTAAATTTAGTTTTTTTCCTCCAAAAATATTTAAAAAAAAACGTGCAGCTTCATTTTACACCATTATAAATATGTGAAACTTTTGTAATTAATCAAGGCTTAAAAGTATGTATTACATACCATTCTCAGTAATATAAATGAGTGGATCATTATATTTTTCCTTTGTGTAGAGTACAAGATCGTGAATTCCTTTTGGATATACATATAACCAATCTGAAGCAGCCTGCAACACCATTTCAAGATAATACGTAAATGTTGGCGAAAAAAACTAATCCTCCAAATGCAAATAGCTCAAAATGATAAATTTGATGTATACCTGTGGACCAATAAGTACTCCATTAAGCTCAGCTGCCACAATATTTACAAACATTAGAATACAATTGGTGTAAATATTAAAATATAATTAATGTAATTAAGAAGTTAAACTAGGTCAAGGAGAACAAAGAACTTAAGCTATTCAAAGTATGTTTCCTTTGGCACTCACTTGTAAGATCAGCTCGAGGATCTGTTACGTAGCTTGCCGGTAGTGAATTGTTCTTAGGTGTACTAGTTGTGTATCTAGCAGTATAATAATTTATTCCAAGAAAATCAAATGATCCGTTTAGCAACTTGGATTGTTCTTTTGTGAATTTTGGCAATCTTTTTCCAACAATTGATCGCATGGTGTGTGGATAGTCACCACTTGTTAATGGGTCTAAAAACCTACAAAACATGAAAATTCCAAATATTAGCCTAATTATAGCATTATACAGTACTGCTCGCTAGGTAGTATCAATGTTACAAGTCATAAGTAAACATGTTATTGGGTTTATATATAATTTAATAAGACACTTGCCATCCAAACATAAAATCCAAAGATCGTAAGGCAGCATCTTTATCTTGCTTTGACTCCGAAGCAGGCTCAAACCAGTGTGACACCAATGTTATCCCTATCAAGCCTTTCTGAGATGCCTACACAAAAATATAAATTTTGGTTGAATAAATAGGAGTTATAGACAAAGATACAACCTTTAGATTATCTTACTACTGAGAGTATTCCCTCTTGTATTACAACTCAATAATAATGATTCATATAGAATTCTCAATTAGGAGCCAATAATCTGACCCAAAAGACAAAAACAAAAAGAAACAGTTATTGAACCTGATATCTATTCTTGTACAATTCTACTGCTGCTCCATGAGCAAGAAGAATGTGGTGTGTCACCAAGTATGGTTCAATGGCTGAATCTCCACCGGTGCAGTTTAGGTTTTGCCAAGAAGAGCAGCGTCCCGGTGCTTGAGTCCCAACAGCATAACCCATGTTACTAAAAGTATATGGCTCATTTACCGTGAACCAATGCTTGACTCGATCACCAAATTCCTTATAACAAAGTTCTGCATAGTCTTTAAAATGATCGCTGTAGATACAAATTTATGTTACGTATATCAGTATGTATTTCATCAAATTATCAATGAGAGAATCAATTTCGTTCACTTACACAATACGAGGACTTAAGAAACCACCATATGCATCTTCTAAAGCTTGGGGAACATCCCAATGAAAGAGTGTTACAAACGGCTTTAAACCTGTAATACATGATCAGTAAAATCAAATTAAAAGTCTGATCGAATGCTGTTCTAAAAATTCATGTAATAATTGTTTAAGGTAGGATGATTAACCATTGCGTATGAGTTCATTGATGAGATTGTTGTAATAATCAATTCCTTTCCTGTTAACGCCACCACTTAACGTTCCATCTAATTAGAACAAAAATAACAAGAAAAAAAAAAGGGTTACCCAGTATATAACTCGATCACATTACTTTAGTTATAAGTATATAAAGAGAATAATTTTCTTGTAGGATAAATAATTGTTATGCACAATATTGACATTGGTCCAAACCAAATATGAGGATGTGGAGCAACTTACTTGGTAATAATCTGGACCATGAAATGGAGAATCTATAAGTATCCAACTCCATATCCTTCATAATCCCCACATCTTCCTAGAATGACAAAAGTTTAAAATTAAATATTGAGGATCTCAATATATATATTATCCTTTTTTTTTATAAAGGCTCCAATTTAATTTGTTAACGTGTGGCCTTCAAGTATAAAGGGTCAAGAGACAAAGTTACGAGGTTCTAGACCTTATAGCGGTGATATTGATCTATAGCAACGTCTCCGTTACTGCCATCGGCGATTTTTTCTGCAGTTATTAAAAAACGTAATGGTGAAATCCATAGAATGTGCAAAGTACTTTCTATGCATGCGCATTGATGAAGTATATACATATATTGTACATATCACATGACCACGTACTATTCGTCTCCCAACAAAGTGCATGGTTATTAGAGAGGGTGGAATTTACTTGTCCTCACGTAGAAAAGAATGAGGTGCTATTTATACTCCTTTGAAATGAAGTAGCTAAAGTTCTCATATTACCAATTGATTAAATCACAGACCTGGATGTTTGTGGGTGTATGTATCCCATATGCTTGGTCCTCTTCCATCTTCTTTTACTGCACCTTCATACTGAAATATACACACATGCATATACGTAAGAGTACTACTACACACGCAAGGAAGATGTCAACATTATAATTCATGCATGCATGCTAACTGCATGTATAAAATACACAAAAAATATGGTAAATAATCCGAGAAGATATATATGTATGTGTGTGTGTGTGTGTGTGTATATATATATATATATATATACAGGTTGCTTAAGGAGAGGGATCCCCATTTTTCTAAAAAAATGGGGACACCCTCTTGACCTTTGGATTGGCTTTAATGAAATTGTGTGGTTGAGATTAAAACACAGGCCACACAATCTCAACCACATAATTTCATTAAAGTCAAATCCAACGGTCAAGAGGGTGTCCCCATTTTTTTAGAAAAATAGGAATCCCTCTTGTGAAAGGATTCCTCTATATATATATATATATGTAATACATATATATATACTGACCTGGTAAGATGCGGAACCTGTGCCAAATATGAACCCTGGTTCAAAACTGCTGCGATTGAGAAATTCGCAATGAACAGGTGGATCCGTATTAGTTGCTTTGCTATTTGTCAATGCAAAGCCAATGAGTAGCAGCACACCAAAGAGCAAAGATCGTGAATATTTCATTGCCATAACTTGGGAGTTTTGATATCGATCGAGATAATTAAGTTATCTCCTCCTGGAATATTGCATGGGGTTTATATAGAGAAAGGGAGGAAGGGATATGGTGTCGACGTACTAGCTCATGAGAATAGTAAAGGGTTAAATTTTGTAAACAAATTTTGCTTTGAAAGTCCTAGTTTAAAGACCAAGTCATGGTCTGTAGTTTAAAAGAAAGCACGTTTCATGTACCCCAAAGTTGCGTACGTAAGTAAAAGAATGGATAATCCTTGCTTTCCACCTATGAGGAATGCACATATTCTACAAATTTTATATTGTGATTGTTTAGTTTCTTAATCTTTATTTGAAGATCATCTAAACTAAAAGAATTATTTGAATTTGTAATCATTTAGTCATTTAAATATATGAACCCAATCGACAGTGTAGATACTAAGTAAAAGATTTATAATGAACTATACATTTTATTGATATATTTGGATTACTAAACAGTCTTCAATTTGAATAGTTTTTTGTATATATGATATTCAAATTAAGATTAAAAATTAACAACTTATACTATATACAAAAATACATTGTTTATAATAATAAAAAATTATTCCTTGAGTTGAAAAGTAAGATAATGTACACAACTATTCGATCAATCTCATCTTAATTTGAAATGATCAATCCTTGAGTTACCCTTGAGTTTTCCACCAAAAGAAAATGTTAACTGCATTCGAAAACAAAAAGTCATTTATCTGCATGTTTATATTATGTATGTCCAACTGTTGAAGGCATAACTTTTGAAGTTGAATATGGAAGATTAGCTACAGAGACTTGTTCAAACTGTAGAAAATTATTTGATCCAACAAAAAAGTAGAAATTTATGACCAGAATTCTTTACGTAAGTACATAACCGATAAAGATGAAGAATTTAATCTTGATCTTTTTCTTCTTGTAAGAGTTTTAATATTGAATCCGTAAACCCGGTGGTTTTGTGAAATTGTCTTTCCACGCTAATTAAGAAGGTATCGAAATAGCTAGGTTCTCAAATTGGCTATTTTGCTCCTAAAGATTGTGAAAGGATACCGTTGCGGTGGTTTCTTCTTGGTAGTACAAGAAATTGATTAGTTGTTTCAAGAGACTGGTTTTTTATTAGCTTACATCTATTTTTTTTTTTTTTTAATATTTTTCATTTATATATATTATTACAATTCAAAAACACAAAAGTTTGACCCCCCCCCCACCCTAATTTTTCTAATTTTTTTCTTTACTTGAATTTTTGGGACTTATATTGAATTTTAATGTGTCTCACAACTTCAAGGAATTGGGAGGGGGGTCATTTCATTTTTGGATATAGAACAAATAGGTTCAGGAGATGAGAGAATTAAGGATACCCACGAGAAAGACTAATCCAATCCATAATGATGTGCCATAAAATAGAATATTTTTGTTACCCGACCAACCCTCAGGAGAAGCAAATACAACAGGTACACTAATAAATAAGATTAATGATGTAGCAATTAATGCAAAAATAGCCAATTGGAAAGCAATAGTCATATTTCTAATTAATCCTCCAACCTACCAACAAAATAATTATACCATTTGATCCCTTTATCAACCAAAAAATTGTACGCCTTATATACTGTTTTTGGGCAACCCTCTCAACAACTACGAGATCCATTCAAGGAACAAGCGGACTAGTTGAAGTACGGATCCTCCCAATTTTAGTTGAGACTTTAGGCGGTTTTCGAAAAAATATAGCGAAAAAAATTATTCCTACAGTTCAAACTAAAAGGAATGTATAAACCAATGCTTCCATATATTCGATCGTGGTTTACAATTATAGCTTCCATATCTGTTTATTTGGGATCGTCTCCTGGATAAATAAAGAACAAGAGTCAAAGAAAAGGCAATGATTCAAATCAATATTTATCTGGTACCCCATCCAAAAATAACAAAAAGAAAATAAAAATGAAAAGTAACAAGTAACAAAGCATATTGATGTGACAAGTGGATCTTTTTATAGGATGACCCCGTCCTCGAGCTCGGGGCTTTAATTTTTTCACAATTGCTTGTCATAGTTAACCCCAGCCACAAGGACCACTCTTGTGTTATAACTAATATACGGTAAAATTATGGGATGGAATAAAATTAAAGAAGGGAGCGACGTTGAATTAAGAAGAATGATTGAAGAATTGTTATTTTATAGGTTAATAGGTTATTTATCATTGTCATATTCCCCAAAGTTTATGTGTTGGACTGTTTAAATTGTTCGAGTTAACGTAGCTATGATCTTGTCAGTTTTGGCTCATATTGTACGGATTCAAAGGGAACAACGAGATTTACAAAAGTAAATGAGCACAATGGGGATTTGGCAAAGTAATCACGTCTAAATAGATATACTGTAGATTTAAGAGCTTTAGGAAAAAGATAAGTGGAAGAAGACATCTCCTTGCAAAAGGAAAGGAATGATCAAAAGCTGGTTATCGCGACTGTCCAGACCACTTGAGGCATCGTTGAGAAAAACCTATCCACATAGACTCAAGGATCATTGACCCAAGGATCATCGAAGGAATCAGTCACTTACCACAACCAAGGTCAACTACTAACATATGAAGAAATGAGAAAACTTAGATGGACAAGAAGGCTTTTGAGACTCGAGGGACATCCAACATGCATTTCCCGGAAGCCAGTATGGTGAATCCAAAAAAAGTCACTTACTCTTGACTAAACTTCTCCACTTCCAAGAAATGATGGAAACTTACGAATAAGGGTTCCAATAGTGCCTGACTCAACTCAGGACCCCGTTATCCTGCAGCTCTTCGAGGAAGTGAACAAACTAAAGGCCAAACATCATGCTAAGGTGCCAAACTGGAATCAGTCGCGAGGCCAGGCCCTCTGACAAGAAAGATCTTTGGCACCCCTCTACAAGGGGAAACAAAACATAAGCTTGGTTTGCTATCGTATATTGGGAGGGAAGATCCAATTGGGCATATCAATCTCTTTGAATCCACCATGGTATACCAAGGCATAGTAATGAAGAACGATGTCTCATTTTCCCCATCATTCTATCTGGGGGAGCTCTCAATTGGTATGGTCGTCTTCAACCTGATACAATAGATTCCTTCACTGAGCTTAAGAGACTTTTTGTGGTGCAATGCATCTTCTAGGCTGATTACTTACACTCCGCTGATGATTTATACACCATTCGTCAAAAGTCAAACTAGTCATTGCGTGAATATGCCCGTAGCTTCAGCCACGAGTATTCTTTTTGCCATGTGGCAGATTATAAAACAGCACTCAAGGCCTTCACAATAGGTGTCAACATACACTTTTTCCCTTCATCATGTGTTACAATGTGCCTCGACAACTCGTCATTATTCTCACCCACTTGGTAATGAAGGAACTCACATTCGTATCACCAACCAGATGATGAAAGGTACAACTCGTACACTAATAAATAATTTTTTTCCTTTGGCAACTTACCACCCTTTCAGCTAACTAGGTAATGAAGGAACTCACCTTCGAAGCACTAACTAGGTGATGAAACGTACAACCAGTACTCCACTCTTTTCTCTAACCAGGTAACGAAGGAACTCACATTGTATCACCAACCAGGTGATGAAGGGTACTACCCGTACTCTGAGAAAAAAATTTATCGTTCAACAGTAGTGATGCTTCATTGAGCCAACAAAGGCTTCTGCGTATGTGTAATACTTTGACAAGTTTGAAGCTTTATTAACCTAGAAAGACAAAGGCTAAACTTTTACAAGACTATTTGGCATCAACATGTGAAGCGGTCACTTGCAAAACTCTTCAGCCCCCTTACATCTATTTCAAATATTTCTCACTTCAACAATGCAAACACAACAACCCCAATGTGGGTTCTGAAGGCTACTACTGGGAGGTCAATCAATTTATATAGCTTCCAGAAGGCTTCAAGCAACACATAGGCTTCAACTCTTCAGTGGCTTAATTTGCACCATGCAGTATGAAGCGTTATAAACATCTTCTTCAACTGTTCCAGAAGGTCAAACATTGTAGCTTCGACAACTTAGTTGGGTTCCCATAGATATGGTTCAAAGGAAACTCATTTATAGGCTTTCTAAAAGCCTCAAGCATTTTCTACTCCAACATTTACAAGAACTTCGAAGTCGCAAGTTTCGATAACCTATATAGCCACATTCACAACATGCAAGTATTATATCTTAGCATTACTTACCAACGATGGTAAATTGAAACTTCGGTAGGTAATGCACACCAGTGTCCAAGGAAAAATCATATTGTGTCAATTCTCTAACTCTTCAACAACGCGAGAATAACCCAACAAAAAATTGTTTTGCACACTCTTGATCAAGACTGTGCGAAGCAAAATCAATTTATATGTTTCCTCCGAACCTTCAATTACTACAACATCTGCCTCACACACGTGGAAGCAAATCTATTTATGTGGTCACTCCTACATTTTCTTGTCTCTAGTTCAAAAAAGGGGGGAGAGAGGCTAAAAATAAAAATTCGACATTAATTAATAATTAATAGTAGTTTAAATAATTATTGATTATTAATTACGCAATTAATTAATTATTTTATGACATGTGGTCCCAAAGCTTCGACACATAGTATACAACTACAACTTGTAGAAAGCTTCGCACACCAATATATGGAGTGGTTGGAACTTGAAAAAACTTCTACCTTTCAAGCTAAGTGTCCATAGAAAAAAGCTTCAACCACTCAAGCTATGTGCCTAACGGAAAAAAGCTTCAACCACTCAAGATACATGCCCAAAGGAAAAAGCTTCAACCACTCAAGGTATGTATCCAAAGGAAAAAGCTTCAGCCACTCAAGCTATATGTACTTGGGCTACATCCAAAAAAAAAAAAAAAAGTGGAAAGAATTTTTAAAGTCTTTTATCTTCAATGACTCTGGAAATATAAGACACCTCCTTCAGTAATCCTCCTCGATAGGAGACTTGGGGGACTCCCATTATATGCTAATACACTTTAGTACTCGAAAGGTACTCAGCAACTTGGGTTTTCCAAGTCTTCAACCGAGAAGTTTTCCTCACTCGGGAACTTGAGGGAGCCTTGTTTGTTCCATACTTCACCACCTCCGATCTACTAAGCATCGGTCAATTTCACACCTTCAAGGACCCACTAAAGAGTTCATGTGGAGGCACCCTTGTCGAAGCACACGAGTTTCTCTCCAATCAAGAGACCAATCAAAACACGACACGCGTCAACATAAAAATAAAACTCCTAGGGTCCCACATAAACCGCGGACGGGAGCCGAAGACTCTCATCA
The DNA here is from genome assembly GCA_036320875.1 of Cotoneaster glaucophyllus. Lineage (NCBI taxonomy): Eukaryota > Viridiplantae > Streptophyta > Magnoliopsida > Rosales > Rosaceae > Cotoneaster > Cotoneaster glaucophyllus. The sequence continues at coordinate 21,844,402 of CM070066.1, read as the reverse complement.
ACTATACAAGGAGACAGTTCTCGTACAATTAATTCCTAATATCATTATTGTGCTTAAACTCATCATTAGAACTCACTAATGATGATTATGCTTAAGCTTATGTCTTGTGTAAAATCTTCACTATTAATGAGGACTCCTCTACCCTTGTGGACGTAACCTAATTTAAGGTGAACCACGTACATCTTGTGCTGCTTCCCTACCTCTATCTCTTTACATATTATCCTCACCAGGTGACCGGAGCAACCTGGCGAAGGTTACAAACTTGACACTTTACGTCGTTCCAAAGTCTCACTGATTTTGTGCATAAACATTTGTAAATAGTTTCTTACAAGCAATTGAGCCCGCGCGATGCCGTGAGTTTTAAAACTGTTTTAAACAGGTAGAATATATTAAAATCTATTAGCATCCTTATGTGAATAAAAAAATAGATGTTTGTAATATATAGCAAAAGTTTTAAAACTGTTTAATTCTTTTTAAGCAAATTTGACAAATACATACAATCCAATCTTCGACCAATTCAAGCGTATACTCTTTCTTTTCTTCAATCAAATTTGTCATGTCACCCAACACTAGTACAAAAACACTTTGCGCGACATAGGTCCTTCGTCACGCAAAGTCAAAAAAACATCGCGCAAAAATTAGTGCAACGAACCTTCGCGCCAAGGCAGTAACAGCAGAGTTTGCGCGACGAAGATGTAACCTGCGCTGCGCAAAGTCGTTTTGCGCAACGCAGGACCTACGTCGTGCAAAGTTGTTTTGTGCAACGTAGGTTACTTCTTCGTCGCGCAAACCCTTGTTTTTTTTTTAGCAAAAATATTTTTTATTTATTTTTAATAAATATTGTAATTAAATTCTAAACAATAATTAATAAACCAAGAAAAAGTATTTAACTATAAAATATATGAAAATATACATACAAGATGTTCGAACAAAAAAGAAAAAACTACAAGAAGTTTTTATCTAGGTTTGATACATCAGGCTATTGGGTATCGGCTGTGAGGTCAAAGGTGTGACTAGAAAAATACAAAAACTAAATTACAAAAGTTTCCAGTTGCAGTTTCTCTATCGACAAATTGACTGTAAGTTTTCTAAAATCTTTAACCAAGCAAAAGTTTTGATAATATCTCTCCCATAGTGGATGTATCAGCTTTATTATCCATCTCCACGCCAGATTCCAGGACTGCAGCATCTAGCACTACTTCCTTTTCGCAATCTCTGCACATTGGTCACACTCCGACGACAAGTGATCAACTGCGACATCTATACACTTTTTGAACCATAAAAATATAACATTAGAAACTAATCCTTTCTTGCATTTGAAACTAGAAGAAAAAAGCAAAGAAAACTGAACAAATAAACCATGTGTGAAAAAAGCAAAAAATATGAACAAACATTAACAGAAGATTAAAAAGTGTAATGAATCCAAGGCAGCACGATTAATTAAAAAGAGTCAAACCTAAACCAAGAGACCTATCCTAATCTGTCAAACCCCCAACCCAGCTTTCTATTTGTTAGTCTGTATGTACATTTTGTGTGTGTGCATGTGTATGCGGTGTTCAAACCAGATACGGTGACCTAAAATTATAGTTGTATAAAATACTTCCATACAAAGTAGTGTGATGCATGTTAAATTTAACCAAAATTCGTAAATAAATGCACACATAGATGCTTAAAAAAAAGATGGTTGAATTAACTGGTAAAGGAATGTAATATTCTAATTCAGTCCATGTTGAAAACAAATGAAAATGTAATTCTTATTTTGGCCAATCCGCTCTGTAACACTGTAAAAAATGGGCAAATAAGGTCTAGTTTACGGAGCTATTTATCGCAAATATTATTAGTCTATAGCAATCAATGAACTCGCATTTGAATATGCTAGTTTGCTGGTCTGTTACTCTCCCTTTCACATTGTACCTAAATGACCCCATGTTGTGTGCTCTATCTTTCTCTCTCTCACCTTGTTTCATACAGTTAGCAGGGACAGCAAAATCTAGATTCTCTGCAAAATATTACAGTGATCATATGGCTCTTGTTCGTGCATGTGAAGGATGGAAAGATGCTGAAAGAGAAGGATCAGCATATGGCTTGCAGAAAAAAAAACAGAAACCAACACGGCAAAAAAACTGATCCTTTCTTGCATTTGAAACTAGAAGAAAAAAGCAAAGAAAACTGAACAAATAAACCATGTGTGAAAAAAGACACCAAATTTGAAGGAAATTGCCACTTACAAGACTTCACATAAGCATATGGATCAAATGACTAAAATATACACAAAAGTATGCCTTTACAGTTTTATTGTTTCCTACCATCTGCATAAAAAGCATATACTTGCGAGTATGAGTCTCTAACATTCCACACGAAAAACTGATGTGGCAAGTAGATCAATTTTTCATCAAATAGATTTATGTCTCAACATTTCACAAGTGATATACTTGCGAGTAGATAACTGATCTCTTATACAATTTTGCACAAATGTTGGTAACGATGACCGTTAACAAACAGAATAAAAATTTAGAATCAACTAGAAAAATTGAACGCGGGCTGCGGCGGGTTTTGAAACCGTAATGCAAGACATGCATAAATAATTTCGACAGAAAGACATATGAATTGTTGATGATGGCCTTGAACTTTCTCAGAATTATAAGGTTTGTGTTGTGGAGCTTGGACATGCATTGGTCTCACAATTTGGGTAGAAAAAAACAGAAAGAAAGAATGTTGTTTTCCTACAACTAACGCTAGAGTCCAATTTTCACGAAAAAAGGAAAACGCTAGAGTCCAGTTAAACAGAAAAATATGCAAGGAATACTCACTGAGCTTCACCATCTTCGCTGGCTTCAAACTGGAACAGAACCTCCTCTTGTTCAACTTTAGTGAAGTTAAACTTGCTGCCATCAAAGGGCTGGAGAACCTTATCAACTCGAAACTCTGTTGGCCTCTTCTTAAGATGACGACCCTCATTCAACTGGGCTATGAAACCAAATTGCCCTGGGATCACCTACACCAAATTATCAAAGAAATTGGTACCCATACCCCAAATAAGTAATATATATACATACACATTGTTCCTAAGCTCGAATTCCAATTCCCGTTTACGGAAACTACAAAATTGAGGAAACAGTAAGTGAATCCACCTTAGTTTCACAAGCAGTCACATCATAGCGAAATAGCCCTCTCTGCATGCGATCCTCCCACTATACCATGGAGTGGTAAGCAATTTTCTTCATCTCCTGTATATCAATTTACCTCCCTGAGAAGCAGTGAGTCAAGAAATGCATGCGGTCCAATTCCGGCAGACGTCGTCAGAAATTGCCCGGAATACCCACGGTCACCGTTTCTTAGATCTGAAATTGAGAAAATTTGGCTACGAATTTGGACAAACTAACTTGAGGGTTGGAAAGAGGAAGGGAAGAGGATTCTGAAGGTACGAGCAAGAGGGAAGAGAGTGGTCTACGGGAAAGAAAGAGAGAGGTCCAAACTTGGAAAATTGAAAAAAAAAAAGCCTATCTTTCACTATTTCACCGCCAAAATTATTACAACTGGTGCGACGTAGGTATATTATTTGACGTCGCGCAACGTATTTTTTTGAAAAAAAATTATTATAAAAATTAATTAAAATGTGACTTTACTCCTTTAAAATTCAATTTTTTTTTACATAAACCCCACAATAATTTTTTTTACATATATATCATTCAATTTCTTAAGTGTTATAAGTACGAAATAAACAATTAAAATCCACTTAGTAAATAGATATACCATTGAACATGATGGGAAACGCATTCTACGAAACTAATTTCAATGATCCAACAGTCAAACTTATTTGTATATACTTCAAGATTGCCCCAAAACTCGCAAAAAAACAAACATTCAGAGATCAAGTAACGAGACAAAACTTTTCGACGGTTATAAATGAAAAATCACGACTTAACGGCTATTTTAACTCCGATTTTGATGATTTTTTACAGATACACTCCTTGACCCTATATGAATACAACTAAATAATTCGATCGTCAATTTAAAATATTTACACAAGTGAATACTACAAAAGCTTATGTTATACTTAATGAAAGTATAAATAAAAGTGTTAAGGAATCTATGGTTTTGATGGGATACACATTCTACGAAACTAATTTCAACGATCCAACCGTCAAACTTGTTTGTATATACTTCGAGATTGTATATGCCAAAAATCGCAAAAAATGAACATTCAAATATCAAGTAACGGGACAAAACTTTTCGACGGTTATAAACGAAAAATCACGATTTAACGGTTATTTTAACTTCGATTTTGATGATTTTTTACAGCTACACTCCTTGACCCTATATGAATACAATGAACTAATTCGATCTTCAATTTAATATATTTACACTAGTGGATACCACAAAATCATATGTTATACTTAATGGAAGTATAAATAAACTCTAAATGTTAGGGAATCTTTGGTTTTGATGGAATACGCAATCTACGAAACTAATTTCAACGATCCAACCGTCAAACTTGTTTGTATATACTGCGAGATAGGATACGCCAAAAATCGTAAAAAAAAAAATTCAGAGATCAAGTAATGGGACAAAACTTTTCGATGGTTATAAACAAAAAATCACAATTTAACGGTTATTTTAACTCCGATTTTGATGATTTTTTTTACAGCTACACTCCTTGACCCTATATGAATACAACGAACTAATTTGATCGCCAATTTATAATATTTACACTAGTGGATACCACAAAATCTTATGTTATACTTAATGAAAGTATAAATAAACTCCAAGTGTTAAGGAATCTATCGTTTTTATGGGATACACATTCTACGAAACTAATTTCAACGATCCAACCGTCAAACTTGTTTGTATATACTACGAGATTGGATTCGCCAAAAATTGTAAAAAACAAACATTCAGAGATCAAGTAATGGGCCAAAACTTTTCGATGGTTATAAACGAAAAATCACAATTTAACAGTTATTTTAACTCCGATTTTGATGATTTTTTACAGCTACAAACTAATTCGATCATCAATTTACAATATTTACATAAGTAGATACCACAAAATCTTGTGTTATACTTAATGAAAGTATAAATAAGCTCTAAGTGTTAGGGAATCTATCGTTTTGATCAGATACACATTCTACGAAACTAATTTCAACGATCCAACCGACAAACTTTTTTGTATATACTTCGAGATTGCATAGGCCAAAAATCGCAAAAAATAAACATTCAGAGATTAAGTAACGGGACAACAATTTTCGACGGTTATAAACGAAAAATCATGATTTAACGGTTATTTTAACTCCGATTTCGATGATTTTTTACAACTTCACTCCTTAACCCTATATGAATACAATGAACTAATTTGATCGTCAATTTAAAACATTTACACAAGTGGATACCACAAAAGAAAAAGGCAATGCAAGAAAACCAAAAGAAAAGCAAAAGGGAAAAAAAAAAAAAAAATTGCACAACGTAGGTGTACCTGGATCGCTCAAAACAGCTTGGCGCGACGAAGACCTACGTCGCGCAAAGTTTTTTTTTTTTTTCTTTCCCTTTTGCTTATGAGCTGATTCGATCATCGATTTAAAAACATTTACACAAGTGGATACCACAAAATCTTATGTTATACTTAATGAAAGTATAAGTAAACACCAAGTGTTAGTGAATCTATTATTTTGGTGGGATACGCATTGTACGAAACTAGTTTCAACAGTCCAACCGTCAAACTTGTTTGTATATGCTTCAAGATCGCATACGCCAAAAACCGCAAAAAGCAAACATTCAGATATCAAGTAACGAGACAAACCTTTTCGACGATTATAAATGAAAAATTTAGATTTAACAGTTATTTTAACTCCGATTTTGGTGATTTTTTACAGCTACACTCTTTATCCTATATGAACACAATGAACTAATTCGATCGTCAATTTAAAAATTTACACAAGTGGATACCAAAAAAGAAAAAGGCAATGCAAGAACCCCAAAAGAAAAGCAAAAGGGAAAAAAATATAAAAAATATAAAAAAAAATAAAAAAAATTTGCGCGACGTTTTGTATTTTGCGTCGAGCAAACATACTTTGTGCGACACGACGAAATTTGCTGCGTCGCGCAAACATTTTTTTGTACTAGTGCAAGGTCATATGCAAAGTCAACTAACTGAAAACATTTGTGTTAAGTTGTGCAAAATGTTGAGTACACTTTAATTGAAAAAATAATCACTAATACAATTAGGCAAGAAGGGGAAGGAGATAATCATGAGGAGCTAGAAATATTTTGACCTCAACAAGAAGATATTGACAAGGTTTTACATACGTACCCGCAAGCTCCAAGTTGTGGTATCAATTCCAAAAAAAATAAATATATATATCGTCCCAAACAATACTAGAGAAATATTTTAGTCCATCTTAAACTTTTATTTGTGGCCTTGCTTATTATTGTACTTATTAACAATTACTACCATGTCGAGGCAAGTTTCTTTACAATAGGACCAAGAAAAATGATAACTTATTACAATGTGGTATTTATTCCTGAACCCAAACTGGGACCAGAACTGTTTAGGACTATAAATAAGTTATTCCCTTATAGAGAGAGGTTTTACTGTAGCATTCACAGCTCTTATAGCTTTTTATTGAATTATTGAATCTCAAAGAATACTTACATTATTGAAAGAAAATACAAATGCAGAAGGAATTGAAATACAAATACATAAAAAAGAAAATTATCCACTTAAACGTTTAAAATGAACAATAACTTTCTTTTAATTTCTTCAATTCTTCTTAAGCAAATTTTTGAACCAGTGTGCTGAGAGTTTTGGGTGTCTTTTCAGCCCATTATTGTAATCCACGTAGTTTAAACCAAATCGGACGGTGTATCCAGAATCCCATTCAAAGTCGTCCAACAATGTCCATGGAAAGTATCCCTTCACTTTCGCACCATTTCTGCACACACATAACAAATGTTCAAATGGATTAGGTCAATATAATGATTAAATAACCATAACTTAAGAAGGCTAGGCAGTATATAGCCTTAATTATAATTTGTTAATAACTACTTACTTGATCGCCGCTTGAAGGTAACACATGTGACGATAGTAGTAGTCAATTCTACTGGTATCATGAAGAGCCTCGTCAAGTGATAGTTCTGGATTATTCAACTCTGATACACCTACGTACATATTATTGCACAAAAAATTAAATTTAGGTTTTTTTCCTCCAAATATTTTAATAAAAAAAAAACGTGCAGCTTCATTTTACACCATTATAAATATGTGAAACTTTTGTAATTAATCAAGGCTTAAAAGTATGTATTACATACCATTCTCAGTAATATAAATGAGTGGATCATTATATTTTTCCTTTGTGTAGAGTACAAGATCGTGAATTCCTTTTGGATATACATATAACCAATCTGAAGCAGTCTGCAACACCATTTCAAGATAATACGTAAATGTTGGGGAAAAAAACTAATCATGCAAATGCAAATAGCTCAAAATGATAAATTTGATGTATACCTGTGGACCAATAAGTACTCCATTAAGCTCAGCTGCCACAATATTTACAAACATTAGAATACAATTGGTGTAAATATTAAAATATAATTAATGTAATTAAGAAGTTAAACTAGGTCAAGGAGAACAAAGAACTTAAGCTATTCAAAGTATGTTTCCTTTGGCACTCACTTGTAAGATCAGCTCGAGGATCTGTTACGTAGCTTGCCGGTAGTGAATTGTTCTTAGGTGTACTAGTTGTGTATCTAGCAGTATAATAATTTATTCCAAGAAAATCAAATGACCCGTTTAGCAACTTGGATTGTTCTTTTGTGAATTTTGGCAATCTTTTTCCAACAATTGATCGCATGGTGTGTGGATAGTCACCACTTGTTAATGGGTCTAAAAACCTACAAAACATGAAAATTCCAAATATTAGCCTCATTATAGCATTATACAGTACTGCTCGCTAGGTAGTATCAATGTTACAAGTCATAAGTAAACATGTTATTGGGTTTATATATAATTTAATAAGACACTTGCCATCCAAACATAAAATCCAAAGATCGTAAGGCAGCATCTTTATCTTGCTTTGACTCCGAAGCAGGCTCAAACCAGTGTGACACCAATGTTATCCCTATCAAGCCTTTCTGAGATGCCTACACAAAAATATAAATTTTGGTTGAATAAATAGGAGTTATAGACAAAGATACAACCTTTAGATTATCTTACTACTGAGAGTATTCCCTCTTGTATTACAACTCAATAATAATGATTCATATAGAATTCTCAATTAGGAGCCAATAATCTGACCCAAAAGACAAAAACAAAAAGAAACAGTTATTGAACCTGATATCTATTCTTGTACAATTCTACAGCTGCTCCATGAGCAAGAAGAATGTGGTGTGTCACCAAGTATGGTTCAATGGCTGAATCTCCACCGGTGCAGTTTAGGTTTTGCCAAGAAGAGCAGCGTCCCGGTGCTTGAGTCCCAACAGCATAACCCATGTTACTAAAAGTATATGGCTCATTTACCGTGAACCAGTGCTTGACTCGATCACCAAATTCCTTATAACAAAGTTCTGCATAGTCTTTAAAATGATCGTTGTAGATGCAAATTTATGTTACGAATATCAGTATGTATTTCATCAAATGATCAATGAGAGAATAAATTTCGTTCACTTACACAATACGAGGGCTTAAGAAACCACCATATTCATCTTCTAAAGCTTGGGGAACATCCCAATGAAAGAGTGTTACAAACGGCTTTAAACCTGTAATACATGATCAGTAAAATCAAATTAAAAGTCTGATTGAATGCTGTTCTAAAAATTCATGTAATAATTGTTTAAGGTAGGATGATTAACCATTGCATATGAGTTCATTGATGAGATTGTTGTAATAATCAATTCCTTTCCTGTTAACGCCACCACTTAACGTTCCATCTAATTAGAACAAAAATAACAAGAAAAAAAAAGGGTTACCCAGTATATAACTCGATCACATTACTTTAGTTAAAAGTATATAAAGAGAATAATTTTCTTGTAGGATAAATAATTGTTATGCACAATATTGACATTGGTCCCAACCAAATATGAGGATGTGGAGCAACTTACTTGGTAATAATCTGGACCATGAAATGGAGAATCTATAAGCATCCAACTCCATATCCTTCATAATCCCCACATCTTCCTAGAATGACAAAAGTTTAAAATTAAATATTGAGGATCTTAATATATATGTTGTCCTTTTTTTTTTTATAAAGGCTCCAATTTAATTTGTTAACGTGTGGCCTTCAAGTATAAAGGGTCAAGAGACAAAGTTATGAGGTTCTAGACCTTATAGCGGTGATATTGATCTATAGCAACGTCTTCGTTACTGCCATCAGCGATTTTTTCTGCAGTTATTAAAAAACATAATGGTGAAATCCATAGCATGTGCAAAGTACTTTCTATGCATGCGCATTGATGAAGTATATACATATATTGTACATATCACATGACCATGTACTATTCGTCTCCCAACAAAGTGCATGGTTATTAGAGAGGTTGGAATTTACTTGTCCTCACGTAGAAAAGAATGAGGTGCTATTTATACTCCTTTGAAATGAAGTAGCTAAAGTTATCATATTACCAATTGATTAAATCACAGACCTGGATGTTTGTGGGTGTAGGTATCCCATATGCTTGGTCCTCTTCCATCTTCTTTTACTGCACCTTCATACTGAAATATACACACATGCATATACGTAAGAGTACTACTACACACGCAAGGAAGATGTCAACATTATAATTCATGCATGGATGCTAACTGCATGTATAAAATACACAAAAAATATGGTAAATAATCGGAGAAGATATATATATATATATATATATATATATATATATATATATATATGTAATACATATATATATACTGACCTGGTAAGATGCGGAACCTGTGCCAAATATGAACCCTGGTTCAAAACTGCTGCGATTGAGAAATTCGCAATGAACAGGTGGATCCGTATTAGTTGCTTTGCTATTTGTCAATGCAAAGCCAATGAGTAGCAGCACACCAAAGAGCAAAGATCGTGAATATTTCATTGCCATAACTTGGGAGTTTTGATATCGATCGAGATAATTAAGTTATCTCCTCCTGGAATATTGCATGGGGTTTATATAGAGAAAGGGAGGAAGGGATATGGTGTCTACGTACTAGCTCATGAGAATAGTAAAGGGTTAAAATTTGTAAACAAATTTGGCTTTGAAAGTCCTAGTTTAAAGACCAAGTCATGGTCTGTAGTTTAAAAGAAAGCACGTTTCATGTACCCCAAAGTTGTGTACGTAAGTAAAAGAATGGATAATCCTTGCGTTCCACCTATGAGGAAGGCACATATTCTACAAATTTTATATTGTGATTGTTCAGTTTCTTAATCTTTATTTGAAGATCATCTAAACTAAGGAGGGTGTATTCAATTGAGATTTTGAGGGATTTTAATTCTTTTAATGAATCTAGAGGTATTCAATCAGGATTTTAAATGATTCTCTGAGATTCAAGGTGTATTCAATCATGATTTTAAGATAGTTTATTAAAATCCTTATAAATCCGGGTGTATTCAATTATGATTTTAAAGAAGTTTATAACATTCCAGGTGTATTCAATTAGAAATTGATTTTAGAGAATTTGAAAAGGTTGAGGAATTTGAGGGAATTTGAGAGATTTCGTAGTATATTTTAAGCATCCACAAATCTCACCTCTTCCCATGAGATTTCGAGGGAATTGAATCAAAATTTTATATGGAATCTCTATAAATCAATTAAACTCCATAAAAATCCATGGATTTATAATTCCACTAAAGTCTCTCAAATTCCCGATTGAATACACCCCCCTAAAAGAATTATTAGAATCTGTAATCATTTAGTCATTTAAATATATGAACCCAATCGACGGTGTAGATACTAAGTAAAAGATTTATAATGAACTATACATTTTATTGATATATTTGGATTACTAAACAGTCTTCAATTTGAATAGTTTTTTGTATATATGATATTCAAATTAAGATTAAAAATTAACAACTTATACTATATACAAAAATACATTGTTTATAATAAAAAAAAAATATTCCTTGAGTTGAAAAGTAAGATAATGTACACAACTATTCGATCAATCCCATCTTAATTTGAAATGATCAATTCTTGAGTTACCCTTGAGTTTTCCAGCAAAAGAAAATGTTAACTGTATTCGAAAACAAAAAGTCATTTATCTGCATGTTTATATTATGTATGTCCAACTGTTGAAGGCATAACTTTGGAAGTTGAATATGGAAGATTAGCTACGGAGTACATAACCGATAAAGATGAAGAATTTAATCTTGATCTTTTTCTTCTTGTTAGAGTTTTAATATTGAATCCGTAAACCCGGTGGTTCTCAAATTGGCTATTTTGCTCGTAAAGATTGTGAAAGGATACCGTTGGGGTGGTTTCTTCATGGTAGTACAAGAAATTGATTAGCTGTTTCAACAGACCGGTTTTTTATTAGCTTACATCTATTTATTTTGATTTAATATTTTTCATTTATATATATTTTTACAATTCAAAAACACAAAAGTTTTATCCCCCCCCCCCCCCCTAATTTTTCTAATTTTATTCTTTACTTTAATTTTTGGGACTTATATTGAATTTTAATGTGTCTCACAACTTGAAGGAATTGGGAGGGGGGTCATTTCATTTTTGAATATAGAACAAATAGGTTCAGAAGATGAGAGAATTAAGGATACCCACGAGAAATACTAATCCAATCCATAATGATGTGACAGAAAATAGAACATTTTTGTTACCCGACCAACCCTCAGGAGAAGCAAATACAACAGATACACTAATAAATAAGATTAATGAAGTAGCAATTAATGCAAAAACAGCCAATTGGAAAGCTATCAACAAAAGTCAATCATATTTGCCTCGAAGGGCATTTTCAAAATTTCACATTTTAAAATTATAAAAACTATAATTTTTTGGGACGGGTCCTTACATATTATAAATACTTCTCACTTTTCTCATAAGTCTATGGGTTTTCCCCATGCCTTGGGTTTTACCGTAGCAAGGTTTTGTGAGTTTTACTACAAATGCATACTTCACTTAAATTTGAGACTCACGATCACCCGTTGTGCCGATGACTTCATCAACTATTCTACCTTATCTGCTGAAGATCTGATGCAATGGTCTGTTGAGTATTTACACACTCAATGAGGAGTGTTGCAGTTATATTTAGAATAGGAATGTGATTGTGTAAATCTTAGAGGATATGGGAAAATATCTTATATTCCTATTAGGAGTAGATTACCTATTAAATGTTGTAATCCTAAAGGGAAAGGTTTTTTTCTATCCTACTACTGTAAATAAAGGCACAATGGGGTGAATCAAACACACCTCACAATTAAATCACTCTATTTTATCTCTAATTGTGGCTGGCCCCCTCTCTCTAAACCTTAGATCGTTCAATCAAATAGGCCTACAACATTTTTTTTTTTTAAATGCTGCCAATGACAATAGAAAAGCATAGAAAAATAGAAGCAGGGTCTACCATGCTTCTAAAAAAAGTGTTTTTCTTTCTTTTCAAAGAATAATAATCAATATCCATTTAATGAAATTTTCAAACGGCAAGTAAGCTCCACATATTTTACAAAATTACAATCATTGCCACTACATTATTCTCTTTGACAATTGTTATTTCACATTAAATATCATATCATTTTTATTCAGTTAACATATTTACAACAATTTATATAAAAGTTTACCAAACATTCGGATACTATTTTTTTTGTTAAAAACACTTTTACAAAAAAAAATTACCAAATACTCAACAACTTTATTTTACAGTTGTTTATTCTTATAGCACAGTAAAAGTAATTTTTTCAAAAAACACAGCAATACCAAACTAACTCTTAGTTTTTGAAAAAATGTTATTAAAATCTGAAAATAATTTTATCAAACTACCCATTCATGTTTAAAAGAAAAGACTATATCGACATCAAAGTCATAAAAGATAAAAACTCACCTTTTTAGACGGTTGTGTAAGTAAAACCCTGATTCTGACGCTAATAAAATAATGGGCAATTTTATTGGCTCTTCAAAAATCTCATTCTACAATTTTCACAAGTGTATTTTTCTTTTCTAATATAGAAAGTTTGGAGTGTAGAATGAAATTTTTAGAGTGCTAATAACAATTCCCAAAATAATAAAGGTTTACTAATTCGGAAAGGGATCCGGCTCCTAATCTACCAAATTAGGAGATCCGTGTCTTTAAAATTTGATCCAACGGCTTAAGTTATTATAGCTTTTAAAGTGGACCCCTGTTTGTAGTCGTTTGATCAAATTTCAACAGCACGAATTCCGTGATTTGGTGAATTAGGAGGAAGGAGGAAGAGGATCTCTTTCCTACTAATTCTCAAGGGAACTTATCTTTCATTGACATTGAAATGATTGACCAGTTAATATAATGAGTCAAGTTCAAATGATTCATTAACTTAATGAGTTGAATTTTGGGGTACCTGTTAAAAAAAGAAAACATTTTTAGGTCAATTAGACCTCAGGAGGATCTTCGCCACATTCGTTCATCGTACATCGTGCAGTCAAAAATCATTGTAATTTTTTTATGTAAAATTGAATATAAACAGTACCTGACAAAAATTAATCGCACGATGTACGATGAACGGATGTGATTGAATGATCTCTTGGATCTTCACAAAGAGGATCAGGCGAGGATCCTCTCTCAATCAGACCCAACACATGTTAACACACTCCCAATTCTAAATAACGCTTTTGATTATTTGTGTTAATTATCAAATTTACATTTTAAATTGCTAGCCCAGTCCCCTAATTCGAGCGCTCCTAATCTTGCACAAGCAGAAAGTACGCCGACCATGGCATAGCAATCAGGTTTCAAATTCTCCTCCTTCATTAGAAAGAAGAGGTCTATGGCTTCTTTCCCTAAATCATGCTGCTCCAAGAAACTATATCCTTCTCGAGCATCACATCAAAGACGGGACGAGCTTTCTCCATATTTCCGCACTTGCTATACATATCAACTAAAGAGGTAGCAACAAACACATTCCTCCCCATACTAATCTCCGTTATGTATCTATCAATCCATTCCCCACTGCCTATATCCCCTAACCTCCCACACGCAGATAAATCCCGAACAAGGCTAAAACTATCAGGCCTCAAACCCATCTCCAACAACCCCCTTTCAATTCCCCTTTTAATATCGGCCTAAATTTCCCTACAAAGCCCGCTTTAATTGAACACGCCGCCAAGTTCTCGATCACCATCGCCCTTGGATCTCCACCATCAGGAGCTCCTGCTGCTTCGTCTTCAGTTTTAGGGTTCTGAACGAGAAGTTGCAGAGGAGATCTGACATGGATGTGGCTGGGGGGGCTGCGACGAGAGGAGCCAGGAGGCCTCCCGTTGATTTGACAGCAATCGGCCGAGAAAAGAGAGAGGGGATGGAAGAAAATCCACCGCCACCCCTCCCCATGCCATTGAGGTGAGCTCTCATCACAGAGTAACCATCCACCTCCATCGCCGGTCGGCCATTTCATCGACGACTGTTCCTCCTTCCTGGACTTAAGAGAGGTGAAAACAGAAAAAAGTGGAAGAGAGAGAAAGAAAGAGAAAGGTGAGAGGAAGAAGGAAAGGGATGCGTGGGTTGGCAAGGGTGTAGCGGCAGAGATGGTGGACACTCTCCTCCTGATGGTGGAGATTAGAGCAACTCCACCCATGGAGCCTTCCCCCCAGGCAACTCACTATGCAATCCACCCTAATGAACAGTAACTGCCTTAAATGAATAGTAACTGACATAAATGAACAGTAACTGTCATTTGCATCTCCACCCATGGAGCCCTTCCCCCAGGCAAGCAATTAAAATATTAGTTTTTTTTGTTTGTTTAAATAATACAAAATAAAATTATTTGTAAATTCGGATAAGAATTTTGAAATCGTTCTCGTTGCGCCACGTGTCATTTAAAAAAAAACAATTATTTAGCAAAGGATTTCGATAAGATTTTTATCCAATATGATCGTGCCACGTGTCGTTATCTTTTCAGAATCTTTGACGATAAATTTCGATCAGATTTTAACTTGTTCGAAATTGCGCCACGTGTCATTTATCCGAAAAGATAATTATTGGAGATCGATTTCGATAAGATTTTTATCCAATACGATCGTGCCACGTGTCGTTATCTTTTCAGAATCTTTGACGATAGATTTCGATCAGATTTTTAACGAATGACGGCATGCCACGTGGCCCTATCTACAATCCAATCGTTTCTGAATCGTCCATATAATCCACCCCTCATCCTCACAAATCTCACACCAATTTTCTCAACATCTCTATCTCATTATTCATAGTTTCTGCTTCTTCTTCACCATTCATCCTTTTACAATGTCTTCTTCTTCATCAAGGATGATGTGGGAACTCGATCATCAAGAGGAAGAATTGTTTAACCAATCTGAAGGAATGTTCAACCTTCAGATAGCCCAAAATGAGATGGAAGAGGATGATGAGCGTACAAGGAGAGACGACGAAGCAAGAATGGCCAGAGCCTCACATTCCCGTCGAGTCAACCAAGCTTTTGCTCAGATATGCAGGCCCAGCCGTTCCGGAAACCTTGATAGAAGCAGGCAACGACGGGGTGAAGAGCTATTGGACGATTACTTTGTCCATAACAGTGCATTTCCTGATACGTACTTCAGACGTCGTTTTAGAATGGAACGACATTTGTTCAACAGAATCATGACTGATGTTTGCAACCATGATTCTTACTTTGTTCAAAAGAAGGATTGTTGTGGTGCTATGGGTCTCCTGCCTGAGCAAAAAATCACTGCTGCGTTGCGGATGCTTGCGTATGGAGCATCTGCAGACCAAGTGGATGAGATAGCGAGGATGGGGAAATCAACCATTCTTGAGGCCCTGATGAGGTTTTGCGGAGCAGTCGAATCTTTGTACACCGCAGAGTACCTCCGAAAACCTACTCACGAGGACTTGCAAAGGCTTCTGAAGAAGGGCGAGATGCGAGGTTTTCCTGGGATGATAGGAAGCATCGATTGTATGCACTGGACGTGGAAAAACTGTCCAAGTGCATGGCAGGGCGCATATGGGGACAGAAAAGGAGCAAAATCTATCATTTTGGAGGCAGTGGCATCTTTTGATACATGGATATGGCATGCCTTTTTCGGGGTTCCGGGGGCTCAAAATGATCTCAACGTCCTTGCTCAATCCCCAGTGTTCAACGACGTCCTGCAAGGAAAGGCACCAAAAGTCACGTACGTCGTCAACGGACGTAGGTACGACGGGGCATACTACCTAGCTGACGGCATTTACCCACGGTGGGAAACATTTGTCAAAACAGTGCCACGTCCGCGAAGTGCAAAGGAAAAACACTTTGCAAGCTGTCAAGAGGGGTGCAGGAAGGATGTGGAGCGTTGTTTTGGTATCCTTCAAGCTCGTTGGGCGATCGTCAGGGGTGCTGCCAGAATGTTCGATGTAGAGTCACTTCGATCCATCATGATGACGTGCATCATTCTTCACAACATGATTATGGAAGATGAGTACGATTATGATGCGGTTGATGAATATGAGCCAGAGCCAGACACGATGAACAATTCAAGAACACGGATATATTGTGCCCATGATGCCACCGATGAACCCGTGCAACACGAGCCATTAGGGGATGGACGTTACAATGAAAGGGTCATTGCACGATATACTGCACTTCAAAGGACATCTATGCACAATGCTCGGCAAATTGACTTGATAGAGCATCAGTGGGCATTGAAACAAGCTGAAGATACTTAAGTTTATTTAGTGTGTTTGTTTGTATTTGGTGTGTTTTTTGTAGTGAGTTTATTTGGTGTGTTTATGTAATTTTATTTGGTGTGTTTATGTAATTTTATTTGGTGTGTTTATGTAATTTCATTTGGTGTGTTTTTTAATTCCATTTGGTGTGTTTTTTAATTCCATTTGGTGTGTTTTTTTATTCTATTATTAGTATAAATATATTACGAAATTAAATAAATGTACTCTCACTTTAAATAAAGTACTAACTTTAATAAATTGGAAACAACGTAAATAATAAATTACAACCCAAAGTGAATGGAAAATTATGGGCTCCGATTACAACATAAATAATAAATTACAACCCAAAGTGATTGGAAAATTATGGGCTCCGATTACAACATAAATAATAAATTACAACCCAAAGGCGACTATTCATCATCACTTAACCAATTTGTGGTGTTAGGATGATCTTGTCTTGTTGTGCTAGGACCATCTCCTCTTGATCTAGCTTCTCTTGCACGCCTCCTTTGCACCACATCCTTCTTCTCTGACCGCCAAAAATATTTAGAATCTGGAGACATCCCTTCTAAAGGCGTGTTCATAATGTCACGATCTCGTTGTGCCTTTATTTCTTCTCTAACCAACTCCCTTTCTTGCCTAAGTAGCTCTCTTTCCCTCTGTTCAGCTTCAAATGCTTGTTGAATAGCTGCAGCTTTTGCCTCATCTCTAGCCTTATCAGCCTCATATTTCGCCATTTCCCGTGCCAACGTCAATTCACCTTGACGAGCAAGTTCTTGCATGTACTTTCCATAATCATTTTTGGAAGCACTCCCTTTCCTCTTTGAAGCCTTCTTACCTTGAGGCCTAATTGGATAACGGGTTGACCCCGACGCTTGTTCAGGATTCGGCGTTTCAGGAACTTCTTCTCCATCTTCTTCATGAACATTGGAGCCATGATCGGGTGTAGAGTGTGGAGGGGTGCTGTGTATAGGGGTGCTATGTAGAGGGGTGTTGTTCATGTATACTTCTGGACCAATAGGCACAACTTTGAATTTAGGAGCATCTTTAACAACATTCCAACATTCCCACCGGTTGAATGATTTTTGTTTTGCTTTGATTTTGGAAGCATACCATGCTTGTGCTTGAAGTTGCTACAAACAAATAATAATAATGAAATTATTAGGTAACAAATAAATATTACAAACAAATAATAATAATAATGAAATTATTAGGTAACAAATAAATATTACAAACAAATAATAATAATGATGAAATTAGGTAACAAATAAATATTACAAACAAATAATAATAATGATGAAATTAGGTAACAAATAAATATTACAAACAAATAATAATAATGATGAAATTATTAGGTAACAAATAATAATAATGAAATTATTAGGTAACAAATAATAATAATGAAATTATTAGGTCACAAATAATAATACAAACAAATGATTATAATATATTCTTACCTGATCCGCATAATTTTCCCCACTTCGAAGATTACTACTAGCTTGTGCCAAGGCGTCTCTCCACGTACTAAATGAATGGCTAAGTAATTTCCAACGACTGGCCACCGATTCTTTGGTTCTTGTCCCACCTATTTGCTCAAGAAATTTGGTATGTATGAAACTCCACATTTCTCGCAAATGCATCTCATTACCCGTAATGGAATTATGAGTAACTTCATACCAGCTAGTGCACAACGCAACATCTTCAACAAGTGACCAATGACCACCTGCATCAGTAGTCATTTTGTGGAAAAAAATTGGATTGAAACTTTGAGAGAAAGATATGAATTTGATTGAAAGTAGTTGAGAAAATATGAAATTGTGGTGTAAGGTAGATGGAGAAGAAGTGGTATTTATAGAAAAGTAAATATAATTTTTTACAAATTTTTTCAGAATTTTTTGCAGAATTTTTACAATTTTTTCGGATTTTTTACATTTTTTTTAAAAATTTTATTCAAATAATTAATCTCTACCGTTGGATTTAAAAAAATTTGAATTCCAACACTCCAGATTGTGCCACGTGTCACAACGGTAACTTTTCTTAATTATTAAACTGTTTTTTCTTTTTTTTTTTTAATTTCAAATCAGTTTTTTTTTTTAGATCGGACGGCTTTTATTTAAAGGGGGGAGGATCAAACGGACCGTGGGAAGCCACGTGGCTTCCCAACGGTCACTGACAGACCTGAAAAGTTTTTTTTTTTCTGACTTTTGGTCAGCGACGTGCCCCCACTCGCGAGTGTCTGAGGGCCTCGGGCCACAGGCCCGTGACTTACCCACCGCCCCTCTGCTTGGGCCTGACTGTTGCTCGGCCTCTTGCACGGCTGGAGTTGGAGTGACTGGCCCTCGGGCCTTTTGAGGGGCCTCTCCCCCGAGCACCAGCAACGGCTGGAGTTGCTCTTAAAGGGAGAGAGAAGAATATTTCTCTTCTAATTTTTGTTTTTCTTTTAATTTTTAATTTTTTAATATCCACATAGATGCCACATCATCAGTCTTAACAGCAACCTTAACGGATGTATGAAACTGTCTCAAAATTCTGACTTCAGTTACCATTCTGGGATGAAAAATACTTGATGTACTAAATGTTGAAAACCAAGAAACTTTATGATAGTAAACTGAGATTAACCCTTTGAATAATGTTAGGGGGTGGAGACTAATTTTGGAAACTAAAGTACATGGAAGTTGATAATTAGCTTATTACTTAAGCGTTGATAAACATGTTCATTCATATTGATGACACATCAGTTAGTTTACAAATTTAATCTTCTTAGTTAATTTACTTTATGTTAACAAGATAGCTATGATCCCTGAACTTTAACTCAATTAGAGCAATGATCCCTCAACTAAAAATCCATTACCATTGGTCCCTCAACTCATCAAAACGTGCAGCTATGGTCCCTCAACGAAAAATCCATTATCATTGGTCCCTCAACTTTAATTCAACTGGAGAAATGATTCCTTACCTTTAACCCAATTGTAGCAATGGTCCTTCCAACATAACTCGTTTTGACAAAAATTTTGACGCAGTTGACCAAAATGATCATAATTACACATTGATGAGTTGAGGAACCCTAATTATATAAAAGGTTATTCCAACCTAACTTATTTTGACAAAATTTTGACTAAATTGATGAAAATGACTATAGCTACACATTTTGATAAGTTTAGGAACCAATGGTAATGGATTTTTAGTTGAGTGATCATTGCTTTAATTTGATTAAAGTTAAGGGACCATTGCTACAATTTACTCTCATTTTTCAGATAAAATAAGTTGCAAGTAAAGACTGTTCTCCAAACAAAAAAAACAAAAAAAAAAAAAAAAAAAAAAAGTTGCAAGTAAAGAGTCACCTCGACAGTCCATAGAATTTATGCGTATATAAAATCCAACACTTACACCAAAAAAATTATAAAAAAAATCCAACACTTGCATTTCACGCCCAAAAAAAATCAAAAACGAGAAAGAAAGCATGAAACTGAGATTTCGATTGATAGAAACCAAAGAGACCATCCGAGTGGAGGTCCCCGATCTCTGCTCTCTCCACCACCTCAAACAAACCGTCTCCCAACTAATCTCCGCCGCTCCTTCCTCCCTCCGCCTCTCCCTCAACCGCCGCGACGAGCTCCACGCGCCATCCCCTCACGACCCCCTCCGCTCCCTCGGCATCACCTCCGGCGACCTTGTCTTCTACACTCTCGACCCCTCCTCCCAAGCCCTAGCTTCGCCTCTTCATCCAATTTCGCATTCGTCCGCAGAATCCCCAAATCGAACTGAGCCCCAGTGTTCGAATTTTCTAAACTCCGAAACCCTAATTGACGAAGGGGCTGTTATGGCCGATTTGATTGCTGAAGAACAGAGGTCTGGAGGTTCGAATTCGGAAACCCTAGTGGTTTCTGGTGCCGAATGTATGGATATTGATGACCCGTCTGATGGGCTAGGGCTGGAGAAGTACTCGGTTCCATTTTTCTTGAAGAGGGTACTGAGGGAGGAGTTGGGAGACGACCGTAGCAATCACGAGCTATTGGTGATTGCTGTACATGCTGTGCTCTTAGAGTCTGGTTTCGTTGGCTTCGATTCGTTTACGGGTATGCTGGCCAGTCAAAGGACGGGTTCAACGATTTCGCTTTCGTACACTCTGCCTGAGATATTGCGAAATCGGGGCAATACTGGTAAAGAGGTTGAAAGGGTTGTGTTGAAGTTTCAGAATTTGGGGCATTTTGTGAATGTTTATGGGTCTTTGGCAAATGGCGGTTCTTCGCCCTATCAGGTATGTTTGGACAAAAACAGATTTGCCCCTACGATTGAATTCGTTTATGAAACCCAAAATGTCAATGACAGAGATGGGTTCGTTTTAGAGTTATGGAAGATTGTGAAAGATGGGATCACATTCCCATTGCTGATTGATCTTTGCGCAAAGGCTGGTTTGCCTGCACCACCGAGCCTTATGCGCCTTCCACCGGAGCTCAAAATGAAGATTCTGGAGCCACTGGCTGGTGTTGACATTGCCAAGGTGGGTTGTGTTTGTAAGGAGCTGCAAAATCTTGGTAATAATGATGAGTTGTGGAAGCAGAAGTACGCTGAGGAGTTTGGTAATGGTAGCGGAGGAGAAGGAACTGGAGGTGAAGGAACAGTGACTAACTGGAAGTTTAGATTTGTTGGAAATTGGGAGACTAGGAAGCAACAAATGAAAGCAGTAGTGAGGTGGAGATCATTTGAGAGGCCTTATTTCAACCGTATCAGGAGGGACCCTAACCCGTTTGTACCTCCAAGGATCGGTGGAATAATTGGTGGAGATTATGACCGCTTTCCACTCTTTGGTGCAATTGATCCTACCGGACAAGCACACCCTCTTCTACAACAACCCCGAAGATCTTGTAGGCGGCGTAATTTTTCACCCAATTGCGATCTGGGAGGGTTCAATATCTGATCTGGTCGCTTGGAAGTTGCTGGAACTGAAGCTGCAGGTTCATGTTTCGTATGCATAGTATATATAATAAGCATCTTGTTTAATCTCCGGCTAGTATTAAGACCAAGTAATCGTAAATTTTAGCTGTTTTTTTTTTCTTGTAGTTGGTTTGAACTGTGTACATCGTTGTTGCTTATGTTGATTACAGTTGGATTTTGGATATAATTTGAAGTTAAGTTTTGTAGTTTTGGTGTTGGTCTCTCTGCTTTTGATGTGCATATAAGCTGCTCTGCTGCATTATCTTCCAAATTTTTATTTATTTCTGCCGGTGCTGAGTGCACACGGGCAGCTTCTTGTTTAGTTAAATTTGCTTGGTTATAAACTTCTAGGTAACATTCTGTTTAGACTGAATTGAACCACAGTTTTGAATAGTCGTTATAACGACATCCACAAATCAAATTCAAAAGACAAGTTGAACATCCCCTAGTGTTGCTTTAGTCTTAAGTGCTATAGTCTGTTGTTCTCAAGGAATAAGCTCTTAACAAATGCATAAATTCGAGTCTCGGTACCCTTTAAGATTGAAAAATTCCTCATCTCCTCTACCCTAACTTCAAACCGCGAACTTGAGCTGTGTGAGGAGGAAAGAGCTCTAACTATTTATTTCTTGCTAGCAACGCTTAAACACCAAAAGAGCTTTATATTTGACAAAGAGTGAAAGAAACACACAAGAAACTGAAACTCAAAAATTCTCTCCTTAGTATCTCAAGGAAACCTTAGCAAAAAGATGAAAGACTGCAAAAACCAACTATTTCTCATTCAATATGCAAGACAATCCATGTGGAAATCTCAATTTTATTCGGCCTTCCTATTGAAATCTCAATTGTATCAGTCTCCCCGACGCACTTCATCAGGGACAATCCCAATTTCATATGATCGTCTTTGTGAACTAACAACTTGTTTGGTATCAATTCTTCTTCAGCAAGACATTCTTTGGGCGAATTGGGTGCTAGGAGAAATTCTTGTGTCCCGTAAGATGACTACATCATTCCGGTTCTTGTTTAATTGTATTTCATGGGCTTTCTTTGAGCGGACCCAAGAATTTCATGAGTGCTAGCGTCCAAAACCATCATAAGATAACTAAAAATCTTCACAAAGATACGCACCCCCCGAACAGATCAAGTAAAACACAGGCTACGTAGCAACATACCCAAACCCAAGTCCACGTTAAAACAGAGGATTTTTTTTGTTTAATTATTTAGAGTAAGAAGTACAAAAATTTTAATTTCCTAGATTTGTGTAAGTTTCCAAGAACCATTTCTCTTTGCAGAGCATGCAACAATGAGACGTATCGAAGTTACTTTGTTCTAAAATGGCATACTCCACATCATCAAGATGAATTGCCTAACAAGGCTCCAACATCTACTGTTTCGTGGACGGATTGTGCATTTCATCTTCATTCTCAAAATTCTATTATATTCCGACGTATCTTATACTCCGGCCATTTTAGTCGTTTTATCTTGTCATTGATCTTTGACCAAGGATTTAACGGCCAAAAATTCCAGAGTATAGTTACCCGGGCATTCAAGAAAATCGCACTCATTCTTCTATAAAATTGGCTCCGACATTTTCTCCTAATTATACAAAATATTTTACACAATTGAGAGCAAGCTTCTAAGTTTAGTGCAGAGAGAGAAATGGAGAAAGGACAGAGAACCTACAGAGCTCACTGCTTGATTTTACCCTATCCAATCCAAGGCCACATTAATCCCATGCTCCAATTTGGCAATCTTTTAGACCACAGAGGAGTGAAAGTCACACTGGTGACGACTCGCTACATCTACAAGACAATGCAAGGGTTGGGATTGACCTGCTTGTCGTGGGAGACCATCTCCGATGGCTTCGATGAAGGTGGGACGCGAGAAGCAGGAACCGTAGATGCCTATGTGGAAAGGTTCTGAAAAGTGGGTTCGAGAACTTTTAGTGAGCTTCTTGAGAAGCTTTTGAGCTCAGCGTCCCCGGCTGATTGTGTTATTTATGATTCATTCATTCCTTGGTCTTTGGATGTCGCCAAGAAGTTTGGAATAGCTGGGGCGGTTTTCTTCACTCAGTCTTGTGCTGTTGACAGCGTCTACTACCATGTCCACGAAGGGCTTTTGAAGCTTCCTCTTGCTGATGATCAGTCTCAAATTTCTCTTCCTGGGTTGCCACCACTTGATCCTTTGGACTTCCCATTGTTTGTTTACGACTTGGGGTCTTACCCAGCTTTCTATGAACTGGTTGTGGGACAGTTCTCCAATGTTGACAAAGCTGATTGGGTCCTCTGCAACACATTTTATGAGTTGGAAGAACAGGTCCCTCTCTCTCTCTCTCGGTAAATTAAACTAATTGCATACTAATTTTCTGCTTAGGTGGTGGATTGGATGGCTAAGCTTTGGAAATTGAGGACCGTAGGACCAACTATACCGTCCAAGTACTTGGACAAGCGACTTGAAGGCAAAGAATATGGTGTGAATCTCTTACCAAACATTGATGCCGGCGTAAAATAGCTAAATGGAAGGCCAAAAGGGTCTGTTGCTTATGTATCGTTTGGCAGTGTAGTGGCACTCGTAGTTGAGCAAAAGGAGGAGCTTGCTTGGGGCCTGACAAGGAGCAATAGTAATTTCTTGTGGGTGGTTAGAGAATCAAAGGTCCCAAAAGGGTTCACGGAGGAGACATCCGAGAAGGGTTTAATGGTTACGTGGTGCCCCCAAATGGAGGTTTTGGCTCATGAGGCAGTTGGATGCTTCATCACACATTGTGGTTGGAACTCAACTTGGAGGCACTGAGTTTGGGGGTTCCAATGGTGGCATTGCCGCAATGGATGGATCAACGTACGAATGCCAAGTACATTATGGATGTTTGCAAAATAGGGGTAAAGCTCCAACTGATGAGAAAGGGGTTGTGAGACTAGAAGTAGGAGAACATTGCATAAATGAAGTAATGGAGGGAAAGAGAGGGGAAGAAATACAGAAAAGCGCTGCAAAATGGAGAGAATTGGCCAGAAAGGCGGTGGCTGAAGGCGGAAGCTCTGACAAAAACATTGGCGAGTTCATTGCAAAACTGAAGGTCCAAAGCACCGCTGGAGTCCAACAAAATCGAAATGAATCGAATAATTGTGTTTGTAAGGAGCTGCTAATCTTGCTAATAATGATGCGGTGTTGAAGAAAAAGTATGCCGAGGAGTTTGGGAATGAGTAGCAAAGGAGAAGGAACTGCGACTAAGCTAGAGGTTTAGGTTGGTTGTAAAATGGGAGACTGGGAAGTAACAAAGTTTAGGATATTTTATTAAGGGGTATGCATGCGTATGTTTTGTAAACCATATAACGTGATTGTTGATAATTGAATTATTACTCTTTAAATAAAATGCTTACTTTTTACTGATGATTAGCACATGGTTTGCAAATATAGTATAAAAAGATAATATTTCAAACATTTGTTTTTTTTTTTAATAAACGAACCAACTATAATAATTTAATATCAAAATCGTTGTCCAAATAGTCGATTCTAAAGACTCTCGGTCTCACCTACAATTGGAGGGTAATTGGACTTCAGAGTTTTCAACAACGTGAGACGTGTAACGAGCTTTGAGCTGGGTATGAGTAGTGTTCCCCCTTCAGTAAACCCCAGTCTCTAACTAACCAGTCACTGTATCTCCTCCTCCTATCTCCGCCATGCCGTTGTCGGCCACTCTCTTTCCTCCCTCTCTCTCCTACTTCCCCCAAACACAACACCACCAACCACAACTCCATCTCCTTCACGCTCTCCATCCCCATCTCAAACCCAAAACACTCACCCTTCAATTTCAATCCCCCCAAGCCTCAAGACGATCCCCTAATTACCCTCAGGTCCTCTCTCTCTCTCTCTCTCTCCCTCTGCAATTCTAATCAATTAACCCTTCGGACTTCATTTCACAGGGCGGCGGTGCCGATAATATAGCCGACGACCCCCGCAGTTGGGGCCGTTCGATCAATTCCGAAGTCGATCGGCGCTACGATGACCAAGACGATGACGAAGACGATGAAAATGACGAGGACGACGAAGAAGAAGACCGGAGTTTGGATTTGTTGGTGAGGTTTGTTCAGAATGTGTTCAAAAAGGTGTCCAGGCGTGCGAGGAGGGCCGTCCGATCAGTTCTCCCCGTCTCCATTCCCACCAAGCTGGTAATCATTTGATCATAAATTTGGCTCCTATTACCTTATATTCATTCAGAAAGATTGGATTTTTAAAGCTCAATTGTTAAATTGTTTTGTGTTGTTGGTTTGGCTTTCTTATATACAGGTGGGATTTTCTGTTAATGGGGTGCTAATGCTAGCATTCTTGTGGGTCTTGAAGGCATTTCTTGAGGTAACATGTATATATATGTATACATTGTGTAATTTTACATTCATGTATTACTGACTTCCGTCTATTTGGTTATCAATATGTTCTTGTTGTCTTAATTTCCTTTTATGAGTTGTTGAAGATCAATTGCACGCTCTAGAGTCTTGTTACGGGTTGTTTTAGCGGTTTCACATGACGTTTAGGTTTGCAAGTCCAGGGTATGAAGTGAGTAAATTTAATCATCATTCTACATTAAGGGTTGGGGGCATTACGTAAAAATGTGGTCTTTTTTTCGTTTTTGTCAAAAAGTTTATCAAACGTGCGGTCTGTTAGTTTAAGGAAATGAAGTATCAAAACCGGAAAACCTCAGAACCATATGTTGCCTGTGTGGTGTTTCCTCAACACCGGTTTCAGAAAAAGTGGCCTTGTTTCCTAGTATGAATGAGCACAAGTTTGTAGAGTTACTTGACATGCACAGGTCATGTTTCTTTCCAACTATGAATAAATCTCAAGTAAATCAAATCAAATTCATACTAGTAAAGGACAAAAGAAAAAAGGATATAAATAAGTCGTCGTCTCCAGGATACAGTTCATTGGATGGTACTTTTGCAACACACATGATAATAATCGAACAGCTTAGGTGATTTAGGACCGTTGTAGAAAGCTCAGTTTCAGATGCGAAGATTGGCTCTTTATCAATACGGATTCATCTGAAAGGAAAACTCAGTAGGTAAGGTGTCATAGGGAAAGTGGCCCGCAATTCATGGGCATACCAACATTCACACTTACTCAAAGTGGCCCGAGCTGCAGACTGCAGTTTCTTATGCAGCTTTTTCTTATAATAAGCTCTAGAACAATGCCTTTTTCAAAAGCTTGATCTTTTGGCGAGGCACTGAATTTTCTATGTTTAGAAGGCCTTCAACAGATTGAAAACTATACAGTTATTAAACTGTCAAGATAGATAGAAAATTTAGGATTTCGATAGTTGTTTAAGTATAAGCTTTTCGAATCATCCTGTTGTTATAGATGGTGTTCTTATTGAGGGCTATCACGTGAGATGTCATACTTAAAATTACATAAAAAACAGCAATCAAATTCTTATATTAGCGTTTGCATTGGCGATGAGTATATTTGTTTTTAGTGATGATTTTTATGCGCGACCTGAATGATTTCTTAATAAAATCTTGAACTTTCTTTGTGCTCGTGTTAAATCCAGGTTGTTTGCACCCTTGGAAGTCTAGTGTTCGTAAGCATCTTACTCATTCGTGGGATATGGACCGGAGTAGCCTATTATCAAGATAACCGCAATCAGAAACCCCGCAATTTTGAAGACGACAACCGTCCATGGGCGGGCGCACAGCCCGCAACCTGATACTACCATTCAGAGGAGAGATGTGCTGAATTATAATTTCACACCAGATAGGAATATACAATAAAGAACACTTGAGAAATCAAGGATGATGGGAAGATAGCATTAAAATGTGTTTGACCGTGATCATTGTTCTGGCCTTCAAGGAGTTTTAAATGGATGTAACATCCTGCCTTAGTAGATAAACAAAGGTTTGTTATTGTACACAGGTACTCTGTCAAAATTCAAAATTTTCATTGGGACCTTTCTTTTATTTTCGTCAGTGAGATTTGAACTTAGGAGTCGGGAGAACTTCCGATCAACTTCGGCTTTGAGACTGAGAAGTGAGAAGACTGGAGAAGAGAACGATGGTGGTGGAGATTGGGGGAGAACGGTGGTGAAAGAGATTGGAGAGGGAGAGGGTTCGTTGTCTGAGTGAGAAGTGAGAGAGATGAGTGAGTCTGAGAGACAGAGATCGAGTGGGGAGAGTTGAGGCCTGTGGGGGGACTACATCAGGTGTGACCGAGTCCATGTGAACTCGGATAAACACCAATGGAACCAAGTCACATGGACGATGATTTTAATATAAAAAATCGATTCAGTTCGTTTCGGTACCAACTTTGGAACTGAAACGAACTGAATAATCGCAAAACCAAACCGATCTTGTACTATATCCAGTAAGTCAGAAAAAAAATTCAGTTCGGTCCGGGTTGGATTTCGGTTCTGGGGACTTTATGCCCACCCCTGGTTGGGATTTCCTCTAGCAAATTGGAGATTGGGGGTTGTTGGACCAAATAATTGTGCGTTGATTTTTATGCATTTACATTTGACTCGTTTACAATGATTGGTAGCGAAAATGTCATTCTCTCCCTTTGGACACCCATAATTTTTATTAGCATCGCGAAGGAAAAATATAACAGTGATATGTAAAAAGAACGGAAAATGACGTGCGAAAATTATTTATCAATCCCAAGGGAAAAGGTATTCACTAGTTGTCAGTGATAGAGACTTGTATTTGGGTGGTTGGATT
This sequence comes from Cotoneaster glaucophyllus, assembly GCA_036320875.1. Taxonomy (NCBI): domain Eukaryota; kingdom Viridiplantae; phylum Streptophyta; class Magnoliopsida; order Rosales; family Rosaceae; genus Cotoneaster; species Cotoneaster glaucophyllus. The sequence goes on along the minus strand of CM070066.1, from coordinate 21,815,956 downwards.
GGGTCCCGGGTTTGCTTTAGCTTGCACATGAAATATGGCAACGCCATTTGTCCTTCCCGCACTTTTCTCGTCATCATTCACCGTCCTTGTTTTTGTGTCACATCCAATGTATAAAATAATGTTTGAGAAATTAAATTTGTAAACTAAATGATATAGAAGTTTATGATTGAATTATTATTTAAACGTTGATTAACGTGTTTTTTTTTATGGGTGAAACATCATTTAATTTGCAAATTTAGTACTACTGGTTTAGTACTGAGGTGCTTTTCAAAAAAGAGGATATCAAAAAAAGCTCGTAAACTTTCAACTTCAATTTTTTTTTCATAGTTTTGGGTGAAAAAAAAAATAAAAAACAGAAGCAGCAAAAAGCAGCTTTGAAAACTAGCTTTTCAGCTTCTACGCAAACCTCTTTTCTAAGAGGCGCTGAGCGCTTTAATGAAACTTTCATGTACCCAAAATGACCTTAAGCAATTAAATAATTTACAATCACACAAGATGCTTTTATCATCTTCCATTTTTTTTCGATGAGCTGTTTCAGAATCCGTCAGAGTCGAGGCGGTAATGCAGTGGGCAAGATTGCACCAACCCTCTCTGTCCACGGCGGCGCCAAATGCCTCTCTAGATGGTGATATCTAGTCTACCTCCGATGGTAATATCCCCACAACCCAATTGAACTAACAAAATCCCAAATGGAATTACCAACAATCCAAAGCTCGAACACTCACCTTCCATTCCTAGACTATAAATTTTTTTGAGGTCGTTCAAGATCGTGAGGCCGTACTTCAAGACCTTGGAGCGGCGGACCTTGAGCTTTTGGATCAAGCAAAGCTATATCAGGCCCCTCATCCATTATCGACCTGGTTTTTGAACCAGCAATCTAACTCGCCAATGAACCATCCAGCACAAAGGAGATTTTTTTTAGGATTTCAATTGAGAAAGAAAGAAATCGCATGGAGAGAGGAAGATTAAGAAAGAAAATGTGAAATGGGTTAGAGCGGCGGAATTGACGAGAACGGGAAAGAAAAGAGAGCCACGTGAGAGAAAGAGGGTTTGAGAGATGCTTCTAGAAAAATGTGGACTGATTTTAATTATGATAATAAAACATAAAAAGATAGGGATTTTAAATAATAAACTAGTTTAATTTTTTTTATAAAATAACCATTAGTGTTGGAGATGCTTATGTTAAAGAGTAATAGTTGTATAGTAAATAGACATTATAAATGTTGGATTATATGTTGAATTATGATTTCTTGTTAAACGTTGGATTATATGTTTAAGATAAAGTTTATAAATATTTTTCTTTTAAAAATAAAGTATATTAGTAATTCACCTTTATTTGTTAAGAAAATTAAATTAATGGCACATCTAATATTATACCCTTTTTGGTCATTTTACACAGTCACGATTGTTTTACATAAAAGTTTACCAAACACTATAATATTGTTTTTTTTCTTCCAAAAGCACTTTTACAAAAAAGTTTACCAAATACTCTGCTGCTTTATTTCACATCTGTTTATTCTCATAGCACAAAAAAAATATTTTTTTTTCATAGCACAACAATACCAAACCAGCCCTTAGTCTACAAATTTAATCTCCATAACATTACTCATGAAGCCAAGGCCATCTCAATTTTCCAATTTCATATACATTTTTTAATCACTTTGATGAAAATATAAAAACCAAGTTATGTAAAAACTAAGATGTAAATTCAAACAATTTTACTTTGATGAAAGTATAAAAACAAAAAATTGGTTTTTTTTTTTGGACAAAGGGTAAAATTCATTACCACAACCACAAGAACAACAATTGAAAAAATTGGTTTGTGAATGATTACGCGTATTTGATATTTACTTTAATCCTAATGGTTAGGGTTCTAAGTGTAGCAGTTAGGCAAATTGAGAGGCTAATCAAAACTCAATCTTTTTTCACGATGGTTGATGAGATTGCCTAAATTGATTGAATCGAGCTCAAATCATAACTTTTTCTAGTCCCATCCATGAAAAGATTGAAAATTAAGTTATGTACAAGTGAAGTTTGGTTTAACTCATCAACATTTTACCCTAGTATTTCTTTTCGAAAAAAAAAACTACTTTTACCGTATATTTGTATCATAGAGATGAGACTCACATACGTTGGTGGACCCTACCTCTATTAGAGATTGTAAAAATATGTGATAAGTGTATCGTTACTCATTAGAGGTAAATAGTTTTAACCATGTGAGTTCTCACTGTTAAATCCATTTATGAATTCAAAAGGGAACTGTTATTAGCATTCAAAAAATCTTATCATACACTCCTCATACAGGTATTTTTATTTCTAATTATAAAAAGTTTGGAGTACCATATAAGATTTTTAGAGTGCCGATAATAATTCCCATTCAAAATTAAAACAATAAATTAAATAAAAGAGAAAAGACTGGAGAGGATTTTACCCTTTGAAAATTAATGGGCCTTGGGCCATGGGAGTCATAAGTCATTCAATGACCCGGGTCCAATTTCAACGACAAACTCCCTTCAGGCGGCAAAATTTAATTTTCAAAAATCAAAATATAAGAGAGAGAAAGGACAACCGCGGTTAAAAGAGGGTGGTTACGCCAGGCCAGCATCGCATCAAAGACAGCCCACCACTCAATCCTGGCCGTCCGTTCCCTCTCAATCTTCAACCAAACCCTAACCCCACCTCTGGTTAAATTTCGCATCTCCTCTCCCGCATTTCCACCTATAAATACCTCCCCAAATCCCCCCTATCAGATCTCATCAGAAAACAGAGGATTTCACAGAGGGCGTCTTAATAAACGCCTTCGACTCTTCGTCTCCTTGTTCGTGCGAGCCTCTCGTTCTTCGATCTCTTTCGTTTCGTTTCGCGGTTTCAATCGGGAAAGATGAGGGAGTGCATTTCGGTCCACATCGGTCAGGCCGGTATCCAGGTCGGCAATGCCTGCTGGGAGCTTTACTGCCTTGAGCATGGCCTTCAGGTATCCTCTCAATCTCCCTACCTACATTTCTCTATTGATTTTGTTCGTATGCACATTTGCGTTTTGTTTCCGTGATTTGTTCGGTTTCTTTTAGATCTATGGCTTTTGCGCTCCGATTCGTCGTGATTTGTATGGATCTGTGATTTTATCTGCATTTGGCTCGGTTATCAATCAGATCCGTGCTTTTTGAGAATCGGACTCCCATATAAATGTTAATTTTGATTTGTATTCGAAAATGAATCAAAATTAACATTACTATTGTTTTCAAATCATTTGATTTTCCTTGGATCTATGATTTAGTGTTACTGTTATTGACAGTCCAATTATATTCTCAGTAAATTTCAAATTTGGATTGTAATTATTCGTTAATTCAACGGATTTTGTTCTTTGATTATTTGTGATTTTATTCGTATATTTTGTTTTCCTATGGAATGTGATGATGAAATCGTCAATGACAATAGATTGAAGGCTTGTTTCTCAAGAACATTTGCAGCTTTTGCCTTTTGCCGGGCTTGAGGGCTTGTGCTGCTTTTATCCTTACTCCATCCTTATGTATATGAATATAGTTTGAAACTTCGTAATTCATTGTCATTTGTATATACACAAGTTTGTAGTGTTTTTTATTGGAATGGTAGATTGGTTGCTAATTCTCTGTTATTTTACAGCCTGATGGTCAAATGCCCGGTGACAAGACTGTTGGCGGAGGTGATGATGCCTTCAACACATTCTTCAGCGAAACTGGAGCTGGCAAGCATGTGCCTCGTGCTGTGTTTGTTGATCTTGAGCCAACTGTGATTGATGAAGTGAGGACTGGTACCTACCGCCAGCTCTTCCACCCTGAGCAACTCATTAGCGGCAAGGAAGATGCTGCCAACAACTTTGCCCGTGGTCACTACACCATTGGCAAGGAGATTGTTGATCTCTGCTTGGACCGCATCCGGAAACTTGCTGACAACTGCACTGGGCTTCAAGGTTTCCTTGTTTTCAATGCTGTTGGCGGAGGAACTGGCTCTGGTCTTGGTTCGCTTCTTTTGGAACGTCTGTCTGTTGATTATGGAAAGAAGTCAAAGCTCGGGTTCACTGTGTATCCATCTCCACAGGTCTCTACATCTGTGGTTGAGCCCTACAACAGTGTCCTCTCAACCCACTCCCTCCTGGAACACACCGATGTTGCAGTGCTCCTTGACAATGAGGCTATCTATGATATCTGCAGGCGCTCTCTCGACATTGAGCGACCCACCTACACCAACCTCAACCGTCTTGTGTCTCAGGTACAGAAAACTATCTGGTTTATAATTTCGAGTACAGAATTTAGATCGCATTGTTTTTTACGAAGTGATTGTTACTAAATTTTGTTTCTATTTGGTTTTCAGGTCATTTCCTCCTTGACTGCTTCTCTGAGGTTTGATGGTGCCCTTAATGTGGATGTGACTGAATTCCAGACCAACTTGGTTCCATACCCCAGAATCCACTTTATGCTTTCCTCATATGCACCTGTCATCTCTGCGGAGAAGGCGTACCATGAGCAACTCTCAGTGGCTGAAATCACCAACAGTGCCTTCGAGCCCTCATCCATGATGGCAAAGTGTGACCCCCGTCACGGCAAATACATGGCCTGCTGTCTGATGTACCGTGGTGATGTTGTGCCCAAGGATGTGAATGCTGCTGTCGCCACCATCAAAACCAAGCGCACCATTCAGTTTGTGGACTGGTGCCCCACCGGATTCAAGTGCGGTATCAACTACCAGCCACCCACTGTTGTTCCAGGAGGCGACCTTGCCAAAGTCCAGAGGGCTGTGTGCATGATCTCTAACTCGACCAGTGTTGCTGAGGTGTTCTCCAGAATTGACCACAAGTTTGATCTCATGTATGCCAAGCGTGCCTTTGTGCACTGGTATGTGGGTGAGGGTATGGAAGAAGGGGAGTTCTCTGAAGCCCGTGAGGATCTTGCTGCCCTTGAGAAAGATTATGAAGAAGTTGGCGCAGAGTCTGCCGAGGGCGAGGATGATGGAGAGGATGAGTACTAAGCGCCTTGAACTGAAGTTTCTATTGCGTGTTGTTTTGCTATTCGAGTAATATGTTATGCGTATGATGATGCCTTGTGTGTCATCTGGTTGTGGTGTGTTTGTGAACTTCTGGAGAAGTTGTTGCGTACTTAATTTGCAATGTTATATATGATATTCTGCATTTCCATTTGACATTGAAAAGGAGACCGAAGCTGAACCTGTTTGGTTGTAAACTGGAACTAAACTTCAAACTAAAATTCAGGTTTAGGGCTGTGAGAATGCTTAGGATTTCGATACTTAGGTCTCAGGATTTGGGTTTTTTGATCCTGAAGTTCGGAATATGGGGACTTGAAGTTGTACCATGTAGGCTGTAGGAATGAAGCAAGAAATTTCACCATCATTCCAATGACCTAAACAAACCACTTTAAAACTCGAAGAGTCGCTTAGCGTCTCAGAGATGACTGAAGTTCCAGCTACAGAGAAGCTATCACAGAGATGACTGAAGTTCCAACCATAGGGAAGCTGTGCATATTTAAGAGTCCGGTGAGGTTTGAGGTTCGAAACGATCCGGTACCTGTTTTGGGGCTTTTCCCCGCTTGTTTTCTTAGTCTTGAATGGAGCTCTCAATAGCACAACAGCACTGAATTAGTTCACAAAACGTGCAAAATGGAACTTCATCAAGTTGGTTTTTGTCATAAATCATAAAAAATTATCTCGACATTGTTCAAGGGCACTAGCCAGAACGGCGTCGCATTGCATTTGAGCATAAGATTGGAGACAGAAATAAAAAGAAAACAAAGTTATTGATAAGTTTGAGGATTTATACAGAGAAGGAATAAACAAGAGCCTAGAAAATAGTTGGCCGGAACCTGTATTTGGATTCTAAGTTATGAGAAGGACTTGTGCTTCACTTTACACGTGGTGCTATTTGAGAAATCCTTTCGTCTTCCAGAAGTTCATACGGATCAATGTATTGGGGTGGTGACATCGGCGAACTGCTTCCGTCATGGACAAAAGTCGATCCAAAGTACTGCCCAAGAAGATTGAAGGATCAGAGTCTTACACTTAATACAATGAAAACAATCATTAACCTCTCTCTCTACTGCCTAAAGGCCAAACAATCACAAAATTTCTCTCATTAACTCTCGTAATCCAATCAATTTATATACATCGTTGAAATACGCTTTCCTATTTACAAAATAGTAATGATTTCACCGAACGTGCATCTACCTTGAAGAAGCCTTACCATCATTATAAGAGCAGTTCCTGACTATATAACATATCAGACAATAATTGTTGTCCTACATCTTTACAGGTTTAACTTTTCAATGATAAGGACAGGCTCCCTCACATCCTAACAACTTAAGTTTTAGGGGATAATACACTAACAAAAACTTAATAATAATGAAGCAAACTACAAACAAAAGCTGAAGGAATTGACACTTGTAATAATACACAGGCCAATGTGTCTGGACGGCAAGCAAGATTAAAATCATGAACAAACTTAAGGCCAAGGAAGAGAGTTTACCAAGTAGAGAGCAGAGAAGAGTGCTACAGTTACGAGGATCAATGGCCAAAACCCCAAGAAGAATGTCCCTCCGATTGTCAGCAAGAGTCTGGCCCGAGGGATTAACCCCTGAAAACAAATGAAGTTATGAACATTCCTTGAGCTTGTGCAAGTCTATTGCCACATGTACAAAGCAACACCATTCAAGCAAATAGGGCAGTGAATTGTGCTGAAGCTAAATATATAGTTTTGAAAGAATAAAACGTTACTCGTACTACTCATTTCATGAAAACTATTAAACTAACGGTTACTGTAAACGTAGGACATGGTGCGCCAAAAGCTCATATAAGATTGATTTTACAATCATCCAACACAACAAAAGCAATAACGAAATAAAAGTGATTCAACCTCAAGGCCTTCGCTGTTCAACTGCATGGACCGCTCCCTTTGATTTGCTAGACTTTTCTCAATCTCGGTTGAGACTGCATTTCTAGCCGAGAAACCCCTATCTTTGTTTCTCATCTCGTCATTCATTCCATACTCAGTCCTCTCTTTTTCCTCAAGCAAAGAAGTGGGATTCATACCCCTCCTCCTTAATTCCTTCATAAACAACGACTCCGGAGGTTCTTCACCTGAAACATAAACTTACAACTCAGGAACATACAGATTCCACCATTCCCTTGACATCCTTTAATTTAAATCAAGCGACCCACTATATCCAAATAACTCCAAGTTGTGCTTGTTTTCTGCCCACAAATACTATTAAAATTCAATCTTTGTGCTCAATTTACAAAAAATATTCTTCTTTCAGATTTAACCACCCAGTAATTAACAAACCTTTTTTCTAAGTAAAATTAAAGAGACCAAATATATAGACAATATAAATTCAATCACACAAACTAATTAAACCAATATTTCAAAACACCTCTTTGCATGCCACCGAGTTCGAACCCCCCTCCTCGGAGTTTAGATTAATTTAAAGTAGAATATCGCTCGTCTCAAAACAACTTCCCAAAATCGCAACAAAACAACTGATTAACCCCAACTTTTACTTGCTAAATAAGAACCAGAAAATAATTTCGAAAAGCAAGAGAGAGAGAGAGAATTTTGAAGAGCTCACCATTGCTTTTGCCGTCAGATTCTTGAGCCTTGCAGCAGACCCCAAACCTCCTCCTATTTCTCAAGTGATATCCACGCCCTCTGTATCTTGACAACCTGATTATACTTTTCCTGGACTGAAATTCCGGGAAAACCCGGATGGATTTTCCGGGAAAATTCGACTGGGAAACTGGGATTGGAGAGAGAGAGCACTTCAACATTTGAACAGACGCCATTCTCAATGGATAAATAATCTCATTTCGCTGCCGATAGCTAAAAGAAAGAAGAAAAATAAGAGATTTTTTTGTTTTTTTCTGAGAGCGAAGGCTTTGTTCAGAGAATCAGAGGTGAAGAAGCAAGTGCTGACAAGGTGTGCGGGTGTATTTTAGCGGCAGAGAGGTGTTGGCGGCTATCTTGCGCGGGAGATTGCGTGGTCTGCTTCTTGTGGCTGAAACTTGCGGTCCGAGAGGCGGAGTAAGATTCTGGAATTTTTTGTGTCGACGTGAGTACACCACATATCATTATATATGTAGATTAATGTTTTATTTTTTAAGTTGTTACTTTTTAACATAAGTATCTTATCATTTGTATAATGACACGTGGTGTATCAATTCGTGTATCTCTCATGCCCTCCAGTCCATTCTTATTAAAATGATCACGATTAAACCACGTAAACATTTTATGTGGCTTTTTTTTTTTTTTTTTTTTTACAGAGAGATAAAAAAGTAGAATGAAAGAGAAGTGGAGGGGAATAACGAGAATTTGGAGGAGACTTTATTATCTTCACATTTTTTTGCCCCTTTACTACTTTTTAAGTATTATGAAATACACACTTTGCTGCCTTAGTTTTTTTGTTTCAATTTCAACATAAATTTTGATTTGTCTGCTGCTTTAAAACTTTCATAGGGTTTTTCGTCAAGTTCTCTGTTAAGTGATGACGTGCATAACTTTAGCCCACCACATGTGTCAAGAATTAGCACTAGACACAATGACTTAGATTTATAAATGAATCTCTCATGTACGTAACGAATATAATGGGCCAAAGTTATGCCTTATTACGCACAATAACTCTCACAAAACTATTAGGCAATTTGGCACTAGTCCTGTCACCTCATTTTCTTAGATAAGGAATATACTAGAGGTATATGATTTTGATATGATCAGCTTCTCTTCTCGAATTTGGAGAATGACTAACATTTGAATCTCCTTTGCTCGTTGGTAAAAGAAAAATGATCTTGACATGGAAAAATGAATCGTATCACGTCCAAATAATATATACGGGAGACGTGAGGAGAAGTATCTTGTGTCAAAGCTATAACTAAAGTGGGACATACATTAGTAGAAAGGTTTTAGGACCTTTCTTTAACATGTACTATTACACTAAGAGCTAGTTGATCATATTTTCGTTCATATTGCTCGTTTGATTTTGATTGGATTATGTTGCTTAAGATGATTCGCAATTTGTCTTTATAAAAAAAATGGGAATAATTATCGTTAATCAAACATGTCCATGTCAGTGGATCACATTGTAATGACATGGTATCACAATTATCTAGATGTCTAGATACAATATCTAACTAATATTGGAAAAATATAAATAACAACTATATTATTTAAGGAAAACTAATGAAAAGGGCTTGAAAAGTTTTAGTTTTAATAAAAAATGTTATAAGTTTTGTTTAATAAAAAACCATGTTATAAGTTTTAGTTTTAATAAAAAACCATGTTATGTTGTAAAATAGGCGGTGGGTGCAGTGGAATAAATAAACAAGACACAAAATTTACGAGGTTCCTCTACAGTCAGTGTGACTGGAGTACATCCTCGGAGCAGCAGTGGTGCTTTCATTATAATTTAGAATAGGAGTACAAAATAACTCTCTCTACTATCTCCTATCCTCTTCCTCTCTTTCTCTCTTCCTCTTCCATGAACTTCTTGTGACTTCTGTATCTTCTTGTATTCTATCTGTCCTTTGATAACAATCGAATTGCTCTATTTATAGAGCAATCCCACACATACAAATTTCTTACAGTTTGACATTTGCTTTGCATCTGTTGAAAATGTAATTCTTTGCTTCCAAAGTCCGTATCAATTTGTGTGGGCATTGACAATTCCAATTAAGGATTGAAAATCCATTTGGGCATTCATTATCAGCCAAAGTTGTCAAACAATGCTGATGTTTTCAACACTCCCCCTTGGATGCCCACATATCAACATCAGTTACCTTGTTAAAACCTTGATCTGTTTTGGTTGCTCCCCCTCATTAGTATCTCCCCCTGATTTCAAATCATTTAGGCTGATTGTTGATCATTCTGCTTCAATCTCTTAGCGAGAAGAGTTGCCAAAAGAGGAGTTTTACAGGCTTGTCCTTGAATTGGGATGGAGGGCCTTATTCTAGACTTCCTCCAAAGGTCTGAATTTACTCCTTTTATTTGGAGCTAAATTTGATTCAAGGGTGGTGGACACTTGATCTTGAATCGGAATTATGATTTCTTCAAAGGCCTTGTGACTTGTTCTTGAATGAAATGGAACCACGAACAGCTCCATGTGACAAGTGATCTTCAGCTCTGTCGGGGATGGATCGGCACATGTTTTGCTGTGCTTGTCTCTACATGCTTCAATGTATCATTTTCACTTGCCTTATCTGTTTCCCTTGCATAAGTAGTATTTTCCCTGGTTTTCCCTCATGCATACGTGGCATCTTCACTTGCAGTATTTGCCCTCCGATGCAGGAGTTGAATGCAAACCTTGCATTTGAAAGGTCCTTCAGAACATCACTTCTCAGCTGTTCATGATATGAGATACTCTTGTTGTGGTGTGACTTGTTTGAAGAGGCATTCTCGGAGAGGAAGAAAACTAAGTATTTCGAGATGCTTTGTTGAAGATGCATTCTCGGAGAAGAGAGAGAGAGTTAGGAGTTTTGGATATATGCCTTGCCATGGAGGATGAATGTCGACATACATAGGGATTTCCACAATAACAGGTAGTGGTGCGGATGTGGCCTTGTTACCCACACTTGTCGGCAACCTCACGCGTTTTCAACTCTGTCAGATATCTTTGATAAAGTTGTACGCGATATCTGAAAAGCTGATATTGCGTCTGAGAAATGTTGGCTGGCTTTATGCAAGAAATCCGGCTTTTGAAATTCGATGAGCGGTGCCTCTTCGATCTTTGAACAAGTAGCTCCGTTGCCTCTTCTTTTTATAGAGGCATCAATTGTGCTCAAAGTGTATGCTCGGAAAACTGCTGCATGTAGAATTTTCCCTTTCTTGCACTTTTGAGATTTTATCTTTCATCATTTCTGAAAATGGCTTGCCCATCTAACATTTGCTTAGATTTGAGTCTTAGGACTAATACAGGCGAGCCGCATCAGGATAATATATGGCGCCCATCTTTCTTATCTTCAAATGGTCCTCTTACAGTTGGAAACTCTGTGATGAGGGATGATACAACTGCTGCAGTAGTAGCTAGGAATCTTCTTACTCCAGAGGATAAGAGAATCCTTTCAGAACGGTCTGATGAGCTGGCCGTTCAAGACTCATTGGCTTTCAGTGTTCAGTGTGCTAGCTCCGTTTCCAATATGGGTCAACGTCTACTTGCCCGAACTCGCCAAGTTGAATCATTAATGGCTGAAGTGGCAAGTCTTAAACAAGAGATCAGAGGGCTCAAGCAAGAGAATAGAGTGTTACACATGCTTACAAATAATTACTCAACGAGCATGAAAAGAAAGCTTGACCAGCTGCTGGAATCCGAAAGTCGGACTCAAAATGACAATCAGAGGTTCGATGGTTTATTCCAAAGGCACCTATTTCCCTCGTCATCCAGAGTTTTACCAAGTATTGAGGCTCCAAATAATCAACCTCTGGCGCTTCCCCCTTCAGGGATACTTCCGAGTACTGAGGCTTCACATGAGCAACCTTTCTGAAAGCTCCCTCCTGTTTTTTTTTTTATTTTTTTTATTTTTTTAACTCATGTGTATGTACATGTTTGTACTTTCTCAGAGATATTAATAGATAAGCTTTATCTCATTCAGTGTATTGTGCTAAATACAATAAAGCATAAACTTCACTAAGATGTGGTACTTCTGGACCAAACATCAATTCATCATTTCCCTCACAAGGATGAATGATTTTTCTTAGTGTCTACATCATTTGAGTATTCAACTCATAATCTTCAATCCATATGATTCTTTGAATATCATAAACATCATGGATAAGATTTGTGTTGCATATTGTTCGATCTGCAGTTCGAGACAATATTTCCTTCAACACTTTATAATTTTTCTAAACTCTTCAGGAGTTCCAATCTAATATCATCGACTCTTGCAAGAGATATTAGTATGTTGCAACAATATCATAATGATAATACTCACTAAGGCAATTTATACCATCTATTGGTATTGAGTACATAATTTATGCTTTACCCTTCGGGGGCTTTCTTCAAGCAATTTGAATCCTTCATGAATTTTCTACACTTCATGACACATTCTCCTTTGGGATTTATACAGAGCAATTTGCTCCCATGTATAATTGAGGGATTTACTTATGGAGATATGATGTGGGTAACTCATAACCCTTCGTATATAATTCTCCATTCATATGACCTTGTGTCATATCATGTGAGTGTATTTCACTGTATTACAAATGCCCATATGTAACCTCCTTGGTTCAACATCTTTTGGCTATTTGTATCGTATTCAAGTATATAGGTCCATTTTTCCACGTTCTTACAAAATGGTAATGGAATTGCCTTTCTCCATTTTGGCCAATAATATTTCCTTCCATCGATGGAAAAAGAACGGGACTCAATATCAACATAGCTCATTGATGAATTTAGTAGCTACTGAAGAACCAAAATTAACATTGGTTATCATCAATCCGTGATCCCATATTCTCATGTGCATGCGCATGCATAAAAGCTCTTTATTTCTTTTGGATATCCATTGCCTCTTCAAGGAAATTACACTATCTCTTCAAGGATAGTCATAGTTTAGAGAATGCGGATCATAACCTCTTCTTGAGCGTTATAGAGCTTGGATTTTAATCTCCACTTCCGGGAGTTGAGTCACTGGAACCTATATGTCTATCATGCTTCATGCATGAGACATCAATATTCCCATGTCCGCAGATTGTCCTTTTTGGGACGTGTATCCATGCGGCGACTGTCATGCTTCTGGCATGCAACAGTTATGCTTTGGGAATGCAATAGTTCAGTAGTGCCATATTCTTCTTCTTTCGAAGAACTGAACCTTTTGAGTCTAAGGGTCTGCCACGCTTCAGGCGTGTAACAGATAAATCATTTACTGCCTCATTATATTGTCTAACAGGGACATTAATTCTTGTAGGCACATTTGCAGCAAGTATATGTGATTTCATCACTTTCTTTGCATCATCAAATGCATCTGGCATTTGATTGACACATCGTTGTTTCATTCAATTATTCTTACTTCATTTTCTCATCATTCTTCTGGAATGATATTTTCTCATCGTTCTTCTGGAACGGTGATATTTTCTCATCGTTCTTCAGGAACGGTGTTATTTTCTCCCCCTAACGGCGGGAAAATTGTCTTATCAAAATGACAGTCCGCAAACCATGCGGTAAACATATCCCTAATCAAGGGTTCTAAATATTGAATGATAGATGGTGTTCAACATCAATGCCCAATTGGCGATGATGCTTCATTTCAGTACGTTGTGGCAGTGTAATAAACACATAGATAACACAACCAAAAACTCGTAAATGTATAATGTTTGGCTGGTTCCCAAACACGAGTTGTACTTAGAAGTATTGATGGTTGGTAACAAATCTCAACCAAACTAATAATGCATTATGTAAAATGGTATGTTCTCATCTTGGAATTTCCTTTTCATGAGCAGAACGTGGGTAATCAATTTCATCCGCTTAATAAATATTTCTGCTAAACCATTTTTGAGTATGGACATAAGGAACTTCTGGTCCTTATTTAATAGTCTGTAGACTGAGACTCTTATGGCTTTAATTACAATTAAGTTGAGGCACTGCGGCACTTCAAACTTACGATACTTGTCAAGGAACTTCATGTCCTGATTTTGTGGATCAAGGGACTTCATGCCCGATCTTTTTGTATGATGGAACTTCAGGTCCAATCATTTTTATATGATGAGGATCAAGAAACTACAGGTTCTGATCTGATCAAGGAACTTCAGGTCCTATATATACTCATCGTAACAAAAGATAAGTACAACAAATAAATTAAAGCAATAAGTGATAATTCTAGCCATAGTAAATAAATTGCATTTAAGTAAATAAAGCTTGTGACAAGGGCTTTAATTCAGCACCATTCACATAAATCAAAACTTAAAGCAGTAGGCGGTAAAACCGTCCATGATAAATAAATTACTTTAAAGTAAATAGAACTTGTGAAAGGGTTTTAAACCAACACCAATTCACATAAATAAATATATATATTTTCTTCTTTCTTTTCATATGGTACGACACCATCAAAAAAAATCTTCACCCTTTTGTTTTTTTATTTTTTATTTTTATTTTATTTTTTTATTACTTTTTCTTAGTTTCCACATGGTGTCTGACACCAAACCATGACCTTCCATTATTTTATTTATGTATTCATTTTGACCAAATGGTGCCGTGCACCATTCAAATCCCTCCTTCCTTTTTCTTCTTTGTCTGTCTCTACCAGTCTCAAAACCAGTGCCATCTGGGTTGTTGTTAAGGTCACACAGAACCAATTTAATCCAAAAGGCTATCAGAGACTGGCGTTGTTCTTGCATGGCCAACATGGCATCGCGAAGCAAGAACTTCCTTATAGGGACATATATGACAACGGAGTTGATGGAGGTACAAGAGAGGGAGGCCTGTGTGGAGTTAGTCCTGCCATCACCATCTCAGACAACGAGGAATCATGGTAGTCCTCGAGATCCGTTGAAAACAATGCGATCTGGGTTTCTAAGTTTGATGAGATTCTTCTGGATCTCTGGAAACCAGTTGTTAGGTACGAGTTTTCTCATCTCGTAACGACTACAGGTCGTAAATTTCAAATTTCACCGAAATTCGGTGGGGCGCTTCTGGCGCTGTGGGAGAGACGGAAAATAGACATACCTTTTGTTCTGTGAGATTATAGCTGACAGAGGTGAGAGGTAGATAGTGCTTCACCGGATTTATGGCGTTGTGCCTTCCAATGACATGAGAGCTTCTCGTGCTGATAACGTGTTGTAAAATAGGCGGTGGGTGCAGTGGAATAAATAAACAAGACACAAAATTTACGAGGTTCCTCTACAGTCAGTGTGACTGGAGTACATCCTCGGAGCAGCAGTGGTGCTTTCATTATAATTTAGAATAGGAGTACAAAATAACTCTCTCTACTATCTCCTATCCTCTTCCTCTCTTTCTCTCTTCCTCTTCCATGAACTTCTTGTGACTTCTGTATCTTCTTGTATTCTATCTGTCCTTTGATAACAATCGAATTGCTCTATTTATAGAGCAATCCCACACATACAAATTTCTTACAGTTTGACATTTGCTTTGCATCTGTTGAAAATGTAATTCTTTGCTTCCAAAGTCCGTATCAATTTGTGTGGGCATTGACAATTCCAATTAAGGATTGAAAATCCATTTGGGCATTCATTATCAGCCAAAGTTGTCAAACAATGCTGATGTTTTCAACATGTTATAAGTTTTGTTTAATAAAAAACCATGTTATAAGTTTGTCTTTCTCCTTCTTTTCTTTGGGTTTTGCAACTTTTTCAAATGATGTGGTTGCAGACCTTCTTCTTTTTCTTTGAAACAAAAATATAGATCCTCATGCTATTTAATTTATATTTTTGTATTATTTCGTTGAAATGTGATCGTCGTTATTATTCATAGTGTATTCAATGTACTGTTTTTCAATTTTTCTTCGTCAGTGAAGTTTATCATTTGTTTCTCCAGAAAAAATATTTGAGATCTACATGCTATTCAAAAATAACGACGGACACTGTTTCTGGAATGTAAAAATAAACTGTTTCTGGATTTTAAGTAACACTGTTTCTGGAATCTAAGTCCTTGTTTCTGGAATTTAAGTCACTGTTTCTGGATTTTGGTTCTTTTTGACGGACACTGTTTTGGAATGTAATAATAAACTGTTTCTGGATTTTAAGTAACACTGTTTCTGGAATTTAAGTCACTGTTTCTGGATTTTAAGTAACACTGTTTCTGGAATTTAAGTCACTGTTTCTGGAATCTAAGTCACTGTTTCTGGAATTTAAGTAACTGTTTCTGGATTTTGGTTCTTTTCGACGGACACTGTTTCTGGAATGTAAAAATAAACTGTTTCTGGATTTTAAGTAACACTGTTTCTGGAATCTAAGTCACTGTTTCTGGAATCTAAGTCACTGTTTCTGGATTTTGGTTTTTTTCTTTCCAGATACAGTGTTTGTTTGTGCACGGCCCAAAGGGCTTGGTGTGGTTGCTGCTCGCCGGAGCTAAACGGAAGGGAAGGCCGGACTTCGGCCGGAAAGTTGGACAAACTTTAAACGCTCATAACTTTGTCAATACTCAATGAAATCGAGTGATTCAAAAACGAAAATCGTAGTTCTCGAAGAGAAAAAGAGAATGGTACCTTGCACGATGGCTAACTCATTGTGGTTTGGCCGGAAAACACCTCGAAAGCCTCGGAGGTCGCCGGAAACTGGGTAAGATTCAAATGGATATAACTTCTTCAATACTCAACGAAATAGGGTGATTCAAAAAGAAAAGTTGTAGTACTCAGCGAGACGAAGAGGAGGAGGAGGAGGAGGAGGAGGATGAGGGCCAAAGGAGAGCCCATGAGTGACTGTCTGGTGGTCGAGCTGTCTGTTGGTTTGGTGGGTTTTACTTTGTTCTGGGATGGTTTTTGGTTAAAAAAAGTTATATGATGGTTTTTGGTTAAAATAAACTTAGTTCAAGCCATTTTTATTAAAGCTCCCTATTATTTATGCAATATCAAATTTATATCACAATATCTAAAGAAACTTCAATGCTTCGATGCTGTATTAACACCGTCAACAAACTAGATACACAACACATCATTCCTGTATCAACACAATATCTACATCTTCTATGTCACATTATCTTTTAACATGATTAACAAAATAACATCTTACTAATTATTCCTTGGACATTACTATAGATTCGACAAATGATAAAGAAAGAAGAAATCTAGATCTAACGATGGTGAAGGACGAAATCTAATGCCGGAAATTCAGATTTAACAATGGTGAAAGACAAAATCGCTATGGGATGATGTATTGGATTTCCATCCATACGTCCCAGATTTAAAACTCACATCTCTCCTAGAGTATGTTACTAGTTTTGAATCCTCCCTCTCCTATTAGAATAATAATTTTAAAAAATAGATGGACTAAAAGCCAACAGGTGAGAATTAATGGTATCATTTCTTTTGGAAGTTTATATAGTCACGTGATATGACCTTACACGCCATATATGCCATGGTTTTTATTATACATTTTGTGGTCCAACAATTCTTTTATTTTCTATGAAATGAAAAATAGAGTCTGAATCTAAATTCTGCTTTGAAGCCACTCCATCATACAGGTGCTATATATATAACCCTAATATATTGTCATTTGTCAATGTCACAATTGTAAATTGGTGCTTCAAATCTTTCATATTTGCTATATCATGCAGAGAGTATCCTTTCTTTCCCGTTTCATGACACGAATCTTTCACATTTACTTTGAATTGGATATTATGATTGAAGAGTAAATAGATGTGATTTAATATTTTAATCTCAGCTCCGGTAATCAAATTCACAAGTATACGACCGCACGCGTTCTCGTTTGATATGCAGAATTAGGTTGGGATGGATAACTCCCTAATTTTAAGGTATATTGAATATAAAAAGAATGACTTTTCATTTGAGGGGGATTGGAAGAGGATTAAACATGAGAGAAAACTTTTACTTTTTGGAGATGATCGGAATGTAGGAGTTTTCTTCGAGTGTAATCCATTTTCTACCCTCTAGTTAGTCATAAATTTTTCATTTCTCACGCCTCAAAAGACCTTAAAATTAGAGAGTTATCATTTTCAATCCAATCCTGCATACTAAACGAGCCTTAAAATTGTTATAGCACCTAAGTTTACGCGAAAGACCTTTTTTATAGAACGGAGTGTAAGTAAGTATTTCTCCATCAATCGATGTGCTTATTTTTTAGCACTGACCTTCGAGAGTATACCATAGGAGTCTCTTACAAAAATAATGGTGCTACTTCTTTCTTGTAGCCAAAGTAACCTAACTTACGTTGTAATAATTCCAAGAAGAGCGACTTCCATGAAACGTGATATATACCCCATTCTTCTAATCTCTCTACCTTGGTGTAGGCAAGTTTTTCTTCATTCCGACGGTTTCGTTAGTATCTCATTAACATAAATATCTTATAGTATCAGACAGTTGGACAACAACAGATCATTTATTATCACATTGTGGGAAATCTGCAAAATGATAAGCTTTGTATAAACTTTCAGATGACTTTTGTCTGCGCGGTTCCTTCACTATCCTTGGAACCGAATGCTAACCCCGGGCTAGGATAACATTCAAAAGTGACCCACAAATATACATAAAACCCATCAAAATAAATTCGCTTAAACCGCCATTCTCCAAGTATTTCAGCTCATTCTCAAGCTTCTTCCCACCAGCCAGTACGTAAATGATCTTCTTGAAGAGCTCGACACACTTAGGCCATCTCCAACCGAAAGGTCCAGAGGGCCAGAGGGCCGAAAATAGCCCTAAAACCGTCTCCAACCGAGGGCTAGGCCAGAGGGCTCGGGAATCTGGGAGGGCCCCACGGAATTTCAAATGGCCAAAGGGCTGGCTATTTTTTTTTTTTAATGTTTTCCTGTTGCTGTCGGTTATAACCGACAGCATTAAAGAAGGATTTTTTAATACTGTCGGTTACAACCGACAGCACTAGTTTGAATTTTTTTTTTTAATATAACGGCTAGCTGAGCTAGCCGTTGTGTTTGTGTGTTTGTTTGTTTGTTTTTTTTTTTTTTTTTTTTTAAATTTAAACATTTGCAATATTTCCTTCTCTTTTTTTTTTTCAATATTTCTCAATATTTCCTTCTTCAATTTTTCCTTTTCAAATTTTCCATCTAAATTGTAGCTTTAAAATAATAAATTATGTTTGGCCCTATGGCTCTCGGTTGGAGACGGTTTTTTGTGACAGAGCAAAAACGAGCCCTCTGGCCCTCGGTTGGAGACGGAGGCAAATATGGCCTTATACTGTTCATTAAAATATTAATATCTTGGAGAATCTTAGAGGGCCAGAGAGCTCAAACGAGCCATCTGGCCAGCCATCGGTTGGAGATGGCCTTAGCAGCAAGGCGGGAGGCTTGGCAGTCACGAAACGGGGCGTTTTTATTTGTAATTTGGCCAAGTTGGTTCATGTTGGTAACCTGAGATCGATGTAATAAAAGGAAAATGAAATACACATAACAGAACGATACAGAGAAAATTAACATGGATATTCTACACAAAGACGACACGTATAAATCGAGAAATACAGACTTTTTTTTTTTGAGTACATCGATATTTTTACACTAAGGGGAGGGGAAGTTCGGCTAAGCCACACAATGGGCAGCCTAATTTGGTATCGAATTCGTCATCTACGAGATTCGAACCTAAGACATTTCACTTCTGAGTGAAAAAGAATACCATCAGACCGTAGTACTGAGTGAAGAGAAATACAGACTTAAACCTGCTGTACAGCAACAAAAGATGAAATAAACGAGTCCATTTCACAACACAATGCTTCCTCCGCACTATCCTTGAAGCAAATGGGCAAACATTTCAGCGATCCAGCGATCCTCCTTGGAGAGGTTAGGCTCCTTGTCAAGCTTCTTAACGGACACAGAGCTACCAACCACCTTTGTGAAGACCTCACCACACTTTGCAGCAAGGTGGGGGATTTGGCAGGCAAGAAATAGAGCAAGCCAATTATTTCTAAGATGGCCAGCGTGGGTGATGACTATGACCTGAGATCCAAGTAAACGGAAAAATGAAACGTACGTAGATTATTTTAGGCGAACTGAGTTTCGATTTCATGTGTTATGGTGACGATGGGGATGGTCGTCACCTACAAGGAAAATGTCTACATCCTTACGTGTACGAAGTCAACTCTCATTAGCAACAAAATAACGAGGAAACAATGAGGGCTTGTTTTAGGCCATATAAAATGAGGGGCCTAAATAGAACCAACCGAACCCAAGCCAATCGCTACAATTCCATGCATCAAGCTTTCCCTTATGCTACTTCCACGGACCCTAAGATTCCGATACTATGTTTTGTTCAGTACTTGTGGACATTGTTTGTGATTATACATTACCTTTAACAAAGAAACAGTTTTCCTCCTAAACAATAGTCTTCACCTGGATTGATTGGAATGCCATCGGAGTAGCGCGGGAAGGAGTGACATCCGAGACCACCAAGACCCAATCTCCTTGTTTCACCAATCCCTTTGATTTTATGAGATGGATGGTGCTTGAGATGTTAGACTCCGTATCATCCGATAGATCAACAAGAAGAGGGATCACTCCCCACTGCAAATTCAGAGCCATACGGGTGCTTTCATCGTTTGTGAAAGCAAATATGGGAGGGTTTGGTCTGTTTCGTGACAAGAGCGATGCCATGTGCCCGTGCTTGGTGTAAACAAAGATTGCATCCACAGCAAGGTTGTTAGCTGCACATGCAGAAAAAGTTGATTAATTGTAACTTACGGGAACAATACATACTATTTAGACTGAAAAATTTATTTGATTGGTTTCTACTTTCATAGATTCACATAAGCGAACATCATTTGTATTTTTTTCCGGGATCCTGCCCTTGTTATTTCTCTGATTCAACAATCAGTTACAGATGCAGACAGACAGATATTATAAACTGCTTTAAGTCGGTAAGGCAAGGAAGGCTGATTTCACCGATCATTCCTACTTGACGCTTTGGACGAGTATTTTCAAAACCTCAGTTCACTATCATTAAGGGAACTTCTTGGATCACCGCTTTGAGTCTTAAGGCGACGGAAGGCAGAAGAGGGAAAGTAGCTCTATTTACAATTACAAAAAAGAATTTAGGCAATTCTGACAAGTTTGTATGAAGTTTTTAATAAGGTAAACCAGCATAGCAGAAAATCTTCCAATGTTCTTCAGCAGGACTATTAATTTATTATAAACTTAAGTCGCTCATTAGCCGATTTTCAAGAGAGACTTAAATCGAGGAAAAAAGAGGATGTGGGAAAAGTGAAAGTACCCATTTCAACAGCTGAATTGCATATCTGCTCAGCAATGCGGTCAGGCAACGAGACTCCTAGTTGGCGCTGAAGGAGAGAACCTTGCTGGTTTTCCACACGACTCCATGTTTCCATTCTACTGCTGGTCATTTGAAGAACAGAAAGAGCCTTCTCTCCAAATAATCCAATTGCTGATTCCCCGGCCAACATCAATGCATCTGCATATTGTCGAACAGCTTCTGAAACATCTGCAACCTTTTGAGAAGTAGCCATCATAATGTGATTAATTTTCTCTCTTGCTGCTCCCCATGCAACAGCAATAATCATCATAATTACAATAGTTCTAGGAGACGCTAATCGTACCTCAGCACGAGTTGGAGTTGGGTATTCGATCATTGACTCAAGAAACTGAGAAGCTACAATTACCGGCTTGTTTAACTGCCTGCAGACATTGGTTATTTCCTCTTGGACTGTTGGAATCTGTTCAAGTGGGATCTCAACTCCAAGGTCAACTCGCGCAATCATGATTCCATCAGAAGCCTTTATAATTTCTTCCAAATTCTGAAGGGCTTCCAAACTCTCAATCTTTGCCAAAACTCTTGTGGATCTGCAAAGGGAGACCAGAGTAGTTTTCATATTTGGAGTTCCAAAGGATAATCGCAAGAGGTGCTGATATAATTAGTGGCTTCTAAAAAGCACGGTAAGGATTTATATCTGATTGAAAGACTGCTCGACTCAAATTGTAAATGCTTGAGAATCTGATGCCAAATATCATATTGTTAAAAGAATCCATCACATTATGCAAGGAATAAAATTTTCAATGAAATATAAAATGTTGAACCATAACTGTCTACTGCCTTACTTGGCTGATTTGGTGATGAGGTAATTCTTCAAATGCTTCACAGATTCAGCGTCGTTTACAAATGACATGGCAATAAAATTGATGCCTTCGGAGATTCCGAATTCAATGTCGGACCAATCCTGCAAAACAAAATGAACATGAGCATCAAAATGTATTATAGACAAACTTAAAAGCAAAATTTACTTTCACTAGAAAAGCCAGACAATTCGAAAACGAAAATGTAAGAACATTGTACAGATATTGACCTTAGTAGACAGAGTTGGGAGGTCATAGTTCCTCTCCACAAGCTTCCCATTTCTCCAAAAGCTGAATTTGGCTCGAGGCAGGAATAGACCGGGGTCTGTGCACTTACAACGCAGGTCACTTCCTAATTTTTCAATGACTTCAAAGCATGCCATTCCTCCATCAATAACAAGTTCATCACCCTCTTTGATACCTGCCAAAAAAATTACATGGACATCATCAATGCAAAATGCACCTTCCACTCCGATAAAACTGCCAATAATACATCGCAATTTCGTCACTTACCATCAGAAAAACCTTCATAATTTGCTTGTACTGTGAATGGAAGGGAACCCTCAAATTTTTCAGTGGTAAATAGCCAGATTGAATCCTCCTGATAATCCAACAAAAATACAATTCAATCAAATTTAACTTTTTTTTTTTCCTTCGGATAAAATTTATGAATGGGCAACTCTCCTAACCTGAACTTTAAGAGAGGATGGAGCTCCATGATCAACAACATGAATCTGAGTACCTTCGGTATCGATCATAACAGAAACAGAAAACCCCTTCTCCTCATTCAACCTCTTGATCTTCCTAATGACGTCGCGGTGCCACTCCCGCGTGTTGTGACACATATTCAGCCTTGCCACATTCATCCCTCCCAAAACCAACTTCTCCAAATCCTCCACAGAAGAACACGCCGGCCCAATTGTGCACACAAGTTTGGTCTTCCTCAACCCCAAAAACCCCTTCTCCCTTAACTCCCTCTCCGACACCACATCAAGATCCAAACTCTTCAAACTTTTCAAACTCTCTGCCGCCGCCAAACCCACTTGCACCGCCTGCACTCCACCACCACCACCAACTTTCCTTTTCAATTCTTTCCCAATACAGGACACCCGATGGTGCAAAACCGGCACACCAGAAACAGTTTTCTGTAAATTGACACTTGGGTTATTGGCTTTGACACCAAAACACGTATGGATCGAATGGTCCGCGACCGCCATGGATTCGACGAATTTGAAGTGAACTTTCTTGATCAAATACCAGAAAGAAATAACAAGATAAGGAGAAAGACTGAATTTTTGTGAGTACTGGAATAAGGGGTATTCAAAGAATTAAGTTTAGTAGATGAATATTGGGGTTTCTTGGATCGAAAACTCCGTCGAGGATTGGACTTTGTTCGGAGATTACAAGAAGAATAGGAGGAGGCATAGGAGTTAGGCTTCAGTGCTTCACAGTGTGTAACAATATTCGTCATATTTAGTGTACCAAAAACTAGTAGTTGTGGCCCCCCCGCTACTACTGCCACCACGGTATGTGGTGGTGGAAAAAAAATTTAGTGTACCAAAAACATAGTTTGATACATAAGTGTAATAATACAATTAAAATTTGGACAAAAGACAAATAACCTTAAATTCAAAACCTAACATTATATTTGTATATGGCGCTTTACTACAGTGATGGAAAACATTTATGGCGCGTTTATGTAACGGTAATGAAAATATGAGGAATTGAATTGAGGAGTTGGAATGAGGAGAAGTCAGAATCGGATTCATGTTGAAGTTGTTTACTTAAATGTTCTGGAATCAGAATAGAATTCCTTAAAACTGTTTACTAATTCAACAAAATCGGAATATAAACCAGTATGATTACTAAAATGCCCTTGTCCCAAATCAAATATTTTATACTTTAATGAGTTTATAAAGGATAGTCTTGGAAATAAAAAAAAGTAAGTGAAGGCATAAAGGAAACAAAAGTGTTATTTCGATTGCCCAAACAATCAGAAATTGGATTACCACCTATATCTAGGGAATCAAATTCCATCAATATAAGGAATTGAATTCCAAAATTTGTGTGGGCCCCACTCCCGCTGCTTTTTGATTCCTCTATGTTTAGTAAACACCGGAGTACTCCGAAATCGGAATTGAATTATAAATTCTCATTCCGATTACGGATACGTAAACGCGCCCTTAAGTCTTTGCATCTTGGTACATGTTCGTTCCCACCAACTCTCTTTCTCCCTACCAATTAACTTACTAGCGTTTTTGCTCAAGTCAAAGAAAAACCTAACACCTTTGTCAAAAAAAAAAAAAAAAAAAGGCCTAACACTATATTTACTGCATGCGAATTTATAAATTTTCTCTTTTGTCCACAATTTAAATTTATTTCTCTCATTTTAGGTTTTAAATTTTGAGGCACTGAATATTTGAACAGTGGAGACCAAATGGAAAGGGGGGTAGCGAATCACTACTGGGTCCAAATTTTAACGGTCAACTACACTTTCCGGGTGAGGTAGGGGTTAAGGGGGCACGTGAGTTTTGAATGTGTACGGATTTTGCAGACATGAGAGAACAACTGTGTTTAGGTGATCTTAAGAGTAGTTCCATCCCTAAAAAAATGCGCCAGCACTCAGCGCATTTATCCACTAAGTGAACAGTGATAGGCCTCAATGAACAGTAATAGGCCAAATGCATCTCCACCCCTAATAAAAAATAGCCTAGTCCATTTTATTAAAATATGATTAAATAAAATGCATCTTCAATTGGACCTTTAAAATAATGATTTTAATAGTCCCCTCATTTGACCGGATCTCTCTATTTTCTTTCTCTCGTTCTCTCTTTCTCTCTCTCTTTATCTATTCCCCCCCCCCCCTCTCTCTCTTTTCCAGCTCACTCTTGTGAGCTCTCCTTCTCCTTCCTGTTCAAAACCTTCAACAAATCAAACACAAAATATTATTTTTGTAATCCCTGAAGCTCAAGGAACCCAACCATGGCCTTGCATGCGGCATCGGTGCATGGTGCGAGGTCCTACCATTGAAGCCGAGAGCTTGAGCTCTTAATCTCTAACCCAGGTTATGTTTCTATCATTGTATTGTGTTCTTAATCTTTAAATCCTATTGTGTTGCAATTTTTGTGGTTAATTCGAGGGCTTAAGTCCCTCCATGCAGTTTTTGGCGGAGGAGATGGTAGAGAAAATGGTGTAAGCGTGAAAGGGGGAGCCCAGAGAGGCGTATTGGGCTATAAGGTTGGTGCAGAGGAAGATGTTAAGGGTGTAAGCGTGAGATGACGTCAAACGGATCGTTCGATTGCTCAGTCGATTTTAGGCTGGCCTGGTACAGATCCTCTCCTGATCTAAAAAAAGGGAGTCCAATGATCAAATGATCCGGACCGTTGAAAATTGATCCGACAGCTATAATTATTATAATTTTAGAGAGCCCTCTATTTGTAGCCGTTGGATCAAATTTCAACGGCTTAGATCATTTGATCCTTAGGCTCCCTTTTTTTAGATTAGGAGGGGATCTGTACTCTTTAGAACCCACACATGAAAATTGATCCAACGGCTATAATTATTATAATTTTAGAGAGCCCTCTGTTTGTAACCGTTGAATCAAATTTCAACGGCTTAAATCATTTGATCCTTAGGCTCCCTTAGAGGGGATCTGTACTCTTTAGAACCCACACAATTCATAGGTTCCGAGAGTAATTATTAGCTTTCAATATTTTATTCATAATACTTACACGTTTCCTAGGTTTCTAGGGCATCCACCACATTTGGTTGTTGACTTTTCGAAGGCTAGAACAGTAGCCACTCATTTTGCTGGAAAGCTACGCATCCACAGAGACAGTCTGCAAGTCTGGAAGTCTATTGATTTCTCTCATTAATTAGTAAGTTTTGACTACTTTATTCTTAATTCTTGATTGGTTTATTTGTTTGTTGTTTGAATTATTGTATATTTTTTCTAATAGATTTGTTAGAAATATAACTTATCATATAAAAATGGGTTTTTGTTGTCCAAATTTTTTTTAGGACCAACCATCCGTCCAATGAAGAATTTAAGGACAATCAATCCACTTTTTATAAAAAGAGATAATGGTGATATATTAGAGAGATACACCTTCTGCATGTAATGAGAACGCACCAATATCAACTGAGTAGTCTCATAATCCTCACAAGACATCTAATATAATTGAACATCAAGATTTTTTTTTTTTGATAATGCTTCTTGGGAACGAGACTCGGGAAACGAATTCAAATACATGAATACTCTATTAATCAACAAGATGAGGTTCAACATGCTTATACCAAAAACTAGGCCTTACCAACCAAAACTTCTGGAGTATCCTAGGTCTAGGTTTGGATCACAATATTGAGGATTCTAATATTTTTTGTTTTTCACAATTTTCATGGTTAGAATATTCTCCTTCAGCAGATAGAGTGTATTGATTCTCATGCTTTCTTTTTGGGATTGGTTCAGCATGTCGTCCAACACTAATTGTTGATGGGGTTTAATAATTGGAAAAGAGTTAATGACGAAAAGAATTGTGTAATTCTTTCTCATATTGGAGGTCCATCTTCGTTACATAATAATTGTCTTTTGCGTGTAGAGGAATTCATGAACCCATCTCAATAGCTTGACAAAGTTACTAATCAACAATCAAAAGAAGAAATTTTGAAGAATCCGTTGCGGCTCAAGGCTACAATTGAGTGTGTTCGATGGCTTACATTTCAAGCATGTCCTTTTAGGGGACACGATGAATCCTTGGGTTCGAAAAATCATGAAAATTTATTGAACTGGTAAAGCATACAACCAAGTTCAGTGATAAGGTGGGTACAGTTGTTTTAGAGAATGCTCCAAAAAATGCCAAATATTCCTCGCTCATAGGAAATTTTGAACATTCTCGCCAACATAGTAAGAAGAAAAATGCGTGAAGAAGTTGGGGAAAGTGTTTTTTATATTCTTGTTGATGAAGCACATGATATTGCTCATAGAGAGCAAATGATCATCATTTTAAGATTTGTTGCTAGTGATGGTTTTCTATGAGAACGTTGACAATAAGAAAGCCTTTGCTTTCCATGAGTTGCCTATAAAAAAAAGTTACGAGATCAAGGCCATGATGGTGCAAGTAATATGTGACGTCAGTGAAATGGGCTACAATCATTATTTGTTAAAGATTGTTCATTTGCTTATTATGTGCATTGTTTTGTCCATCAACTGCAATTAGCATTAGTTGCAGCATCAAAAGAAGTGATGTTATCTGGTTATTCTTTTCAGCATTAGGCTCAATTGTAAATGTTATTACTACTTTTCCAAAGTGTCATACTTAGTTGCAGGCTGCACACACAGTGAACATTACAAAGTTAGTAGCTAGTGAACTTGAGACAGGAAGATGAGCTAATCAAATCGGTACTATACATTGACCTGGAGCTACTCGTTGGAGTTCTCTTTATGATTTAGTATGTGACTTGATACATATGTATGATGTGTCTAGTACAGTACTTGAGAACATAAAGAATGACGGATCTACTACAAACTCCTTGCTTGGGGAAGCTACCAGTGCTTACAATGCAATCAAAAATTTAAATTTATTTTCATCTTTCATCTATTACAGGAAATTATGGGCATCACTGATATCCTTTGTCGTGAACTACAAAATAAATCGCAAAACATTATGAATGCTATGAACCTGGTTACTACTACAAAAGATGTGCTTCAGACTTTGCGATTAAATGGTTGGGCTACCTTTATTGATAAACTGAATTCATTCTGTAAGAAAACATGATGTTGATATGCTCGATATGAATGCTCAATACAAAGTAGGAACTGGTCGTTCTTGTCAGCAAACAGATCATATTACATATGAGCGTCATTACGCATTGATAACTTCAATAATATAGTAGATTTTCAGTTGACAGAGCTAATTAGTAGGTTCAATGAGGAGGCAATGGAACTTCTTATTTCAGTTCAGCTTTAGAACCAAGAGATGCTTCGAAGGCATTTAACATTGATACATATGCGAGTTTCTAGAGAAATTTTATCCCCAGTATTTTTCTCAAAAAGAGCTACATATGTTGAGGTGCGAGTTGAAAATCTATGTATCAGACGTACCACATCATCTTGTGTTTCCATAAATGTCTACGACTTCTTAATTATGTCGAGGATTAGTTGAAACAAAGAGGTTTGAAGGTACCATTTGATTGATAAGTTAATTCACCTTGTATTGGCTTTCCCTGTTTCAATGGCAACTATTGGACCAGCTTTTTCAGCAATGAATCTTATTAAAACAAGACTTCGCAACAAGATGGAAAGTGAATTTCTAGCAGATTCAATGGTTGATTCAAGTGAAAAGACAAAGGATGTCAATTCCATTAAGGATCAAAGGGCACAACTTGAATGTTGATTCAAGTGAAAAGACAAAGGATTTCAATTCCATTAAGGATCAAAGGGCACAACTTGAATTTGTATTTTTTATTTATTTGTTAAGTTTTTATGAACAAGATTGATAATATATGTTTTCATTCTATTGCAAGTTGCAACTTTAAATGTTTTCTTTGTTAAGTCTAGCTGAAACTTGATTTATGCTGAGTTTAAATTTCTTATTTCAAATTATTACTTTCAGGTTTACTATTATATAACTTTAGGTAGGCAACAAAAAAATTGAAGCATTTAATTTCTAATAATAATTTTAGCTTAGCCTACCCATCAAATAATTCCTGGCTCCGCCATTACATATCTAATGATGGCTAATAAATTTTTCACTATTATCGATTCGTCAAAATGTAAAAAACAAACAGGAAAAAGATAAAGGTTGATGATGCTCAATGGCTCATTGTTTAGGATTAAGATAAGCAGGCCTAACTCCGAGCATATCCTCTGCATGTTTTGCTAAGAGTATATTCCTCCTTCCATTAAACCTTTTGTTAATGAAATATGATATTTCATACCTTCAAAGGCCAATGCCATAGTTATGACCTTCCCATGCATGCAAAGTATCCAAGTAGGTTCCAACAATAATAAAGTCGACACACTCAGAAATGTATACAATAATTTCCATGATGAAGTAGAGGATCGACAAGCGGCTACGTTATTAGAGGTTTTAAGTTTGAATATCTCTTGCTGATTGAAACGCATTTCTCGCTTAATGTACATACTAAGTGAAATACTATATTACTAATAAACATATATATAGTATGTATCTATATCATATATATCACGAAAGCTCTCTCAACCATTTAAAATAAAGTTAATATAATATAAGAGTAAAGTTTGTTTGCTAAAAGTTTAGGGAAAGATTGACTACTTTTACTATTAGCGCCAGAACATACCCATAAACTCAAGCTGAAAAAATCATAATTAATTTAACAATACTTCTTTAAAAACTAAAAACTGAATATATATATATATATACACACACACGCGCGCACACACATAGTCCCCATGTTCTCTCGTGCTTTCATTTTTCTTCTACTTTTTGTCAACTTTTTCAGCAATAATTGCATGAGATGCACAACACACTAATGTTCAAACACTTGTTAAGTACTTTCCAAACGAGAAAGTTTTTCATTTTACGTTAAAGATGAAGATTCAACCGTTAAAGAGCAAAATGCATACAACATAACATATGGTTAAAGTCTCATGGATTCAACGGTTAAAGTGAAGAAATGCATAAAGCATACAAGCAATTTATATTTTTTTTTCAAAATTAAAATATTTGTTGCAGTCCTATTAGATTAGGAATGTAATTGTGTATCTCTTATATTCCTATTAGGAGTAGATTATCTATTAACTGCTGTAATCCTAAAGGGTAAGAAATTAACCTTCACTACTACTATAAATAAAGGCACAATGGGTGAAATAACACACACCTACAATTTCACATCTCTCTCTTATTCTCTCTATGCCGCATCCTCTCTCTCTTTCTGGCCTACATAATTGTTCAGTAAATTATGCCTACGACACGTTATCAGCACACTCTTGACGATGCGCTAAAAAGAGTTTATTCTTCAATCAGGGGAGTATTACGTTTTAATCATTCTTTTTGTGATTAATTTATCATTTTGAATTGATCTACATGCTATTGATTCAATTTACTTTTTCTATGTTGAACGTGATACAATGCATTGAAGATGCAATTTCATCTTTATGAGAAAGATCTTCTACAAATTCAAAGGCTCTTGTTGTTTTCTGCCAATTAAGTACGCCTAAAATAAAGTAAGGTATTCGAAACAACCTTGAAGCATGAAAACATTTCCCATGATGCATAAACCCCCTATGTATATATATAGTATATGTTTATATATTTTGTCAATATATATATATACGTTTCATGCATTGCGCAATTTTTGCTATGTGAAATTTGTGAGTCAAAGAATCTAAATAAAATAGAAACATGATTTTTTTATTGGGTTCCGAAAACCCTAAATATTAAAATTTGAACATTGAAAAAAAAAGGGGGAAAAACAAGCATGAGCCGCGCCTGAAGCCGCGCCACGCTAAGCCGTCAAGCCAATAGAGCCAGCAGCTCTTGGCCCAGAACCGAGAAAAACGACGTCACTCGAGGTCTTCTCATACCATGGGACTCGCTAACTCTGCTATATCATCACCTGCAGTCGAACGACATGGGCCTGCACTGTCCCGACAACCTATTGTCGTCCACCAGCGTACGAAATCGTCCCGACGTCTAGGTCTTCGAAATTCCAGAAGCAATCTGACCCAACTTTGGAGACCCACCCGTGATTTTCACATTGAAAATCTTACCTCCGTCGTGAAATTCAAACCTTAGCTAACGCTTGCTTGTTTTCCCACCATTTGTGGCGACGCCGTTGAGCATCTTCGGCCGTCTCTCACCCAGCTACGCCCACTCAGGACACAGCCGCCCTTTTTGGGCCTGTTGTCATTCGGCCCTAACACCAACTAGGCTTATCTTTTTTTTCATTTGGCCCGCCCAAGGCCACCAGTAGCGTGGGCTGCTTCTTTTTATGGACCAAGCCCAATTGGGCTTCCCTAATGGATTTGGCCCGTAACCCAGCTTGGCTGGGGTTGCCCACTACAGATTTAAGCCCTTTTTCTTTTGGGCTACCTCCTAATTGGCCTGCAGCCAACATGACTTCTGTGGATAGGCCTGGATTTTTTATTTTTGCTTCTATGATCGACCCTGAATAGTCCCGATCTATTCAATTAATTAAAAGTGACCAGCAGTCCATTAATCTGATAATGAATCCAAAATTATTGACCTGAAGATCACTTTTGGACATTAACGATTCAATAATTTATTTCTTTTCTTTGAACTGTTGACTCACTTTCGTAGTAACGAAGCTCTCACACTTGAGTTCCCGAAGAAACTCAAATCCACTACACTTAGTTGTATATTGCATTATGTGTTCTTGCAGGAACCTCTCTTTTATGAACTAAACGTTCATAAACTAAATTGAACCTATAGTTTCAAATTTAGTGCCTTTGAAACCCGAAGTTTTTATAAAACAATACACCCATAAAAACCCGACGTTTTTCATGAAACCATGTCTCAGAACTTGAATGTTCTAACTTTGATGCTTAAGGATGATTCATTCCCATAGCACCAATCACAATCTTGTTCCCTCCAATTTAATGGATTGTCGAACCGTCACAAGTTCGATTTTCCTGATTTGGACGTTTTCTATTAGAAACCACTTTATGTGGGGTACAAGACGTGAATCTCCACTTGACTATCACGAAGCTAAGAAACCATTGACGGCAACAATGGCATGGAAGAGCTGAATAAGCCTCTGCCATGATCTACATTCAAAGACTTATGCCCAAAGCATTACAAATGGAAATACCTCCCGAATGAGGATTCCATGACTCTGTGGCTCTCTTCTACGGACCGTCTAATCATGAAAGACATTGCCTGAAGCACACCATGATTATGTCCATGAATGAGTACAATTCTGTAGTTTATAAATTCGATTGAATTTTGACTGGAGAATACTTTTCTCGTCCTTCCATGTTTCTAACTCGCTTCTGAAACAGTAGTGTAGAAAGCGGAAGTTTACCAAATTCTTGGATCTGATTCCTATCACAAACATAAGGTAGAATCAGTGCCTACCAAGGTGTGGCGTCATGCTCGAAGCGTGATCTTTCGCACCTAAGACCTAAAACTTCAAGAATAAAGGATAATATTCCTGAATCTCAACCCTGCAAAATCTACTTCCGTATTGATGGAATAGATCATTGGTTATGCACCTGTCCGTGCCCCTACCAATCTCGTTGAGGAGTACCATTCTAGTAGTCAATATGTGAGATTAATTTTGCTCCACCGAACATCGTTGGCAGAGCAAAATTTTGACATGGATGGCTTTGTTGGCCGAATCCCCTTAGTAAACCATTTACTTTGTGAACATTTTTTCATGTTCTTGGATTCAAGTTTGGTGTATGTTTTACTTATGGATAATATTATTGATATTGTCCTCGAATATGAGTTAATTGAATCATGTTTCTTAATACATGTGACCGATTCAATTAAACACGTGATTAGGTAGGAATGTGGGAAAGTTAGTTGTCTGGATGAATGCGTACTACGCACACTAGCTTTACACCTAAATCATATCTCTAACAACGACTTCAGGTCTATCCAACCTGATTAAGAGCATTGGCACACTCCTCGTTGTATGAATGGTACTGCATCACCATTTAAGGGACCTTATATTCTCCTTGTCGTTGAGTTTTTAAGGATATTCGAGAGAACAATGATCATCAATGAAACCACTGTAGAAAATAGAGTGAAATATCTTTGCACCACCTCCAAAAATGAGCCTGAAGCTTTGATTTAGGGCCAATGGGCTGTTCCCCAACTAGGGCACACGCCATATGTGGCCGGCCTGGAGCTAGGTGATTGAGCAGTTTACTTGCTTTGGCACGACCTTTTGGGACACTTAGGTCAAACATAGATGCTACAACGTATCTCCTTACCCGAAGTAAGAATCTTGTGCCTACAAGCACACTTTGCCAAGCCTGCTCATTAGGAAAATTTATTTTCTATATCATTTCTTGCAAAGATACGAAATCACACTTTTTGACAGTAGATTCAAGGGAATATATGTGGACTAATCCAACCAAAATGCGAACCATATAAATAGTTATGGTTTTGGTTGATGAATCAACAAACTGGTCACATGTTTGTCCACACACATTGCTGCTAAACCTTCTGGTCGATTATGGGCTCACCACCCTACTTATCCCATAAGGTCTGGGAGATTGGATAATGCCAGAGAGTTTATATCGAAGGTTTTCGATAAAGTATTGCATGTATTTTGGGTTTATAATTGAACATCGAATTCCCATGTTCACCCCAAATAGCCTCGCCTAGTGATCATAAAGCGCAATTTAAATGATTGCCCGAATTTTGGTAAACGTACCAAGTTTTCGGTTTCTGCCTAGGGCTATGCAATCTTGTACGCAATTATGTTGGTCCTTCTTGAGGCCCATTGCCACCCAACCTATATGACGTTACAGTTGGTTACTGGGTACGAACCTAACAATTTTCGTATTTACGCATTTGGGTTTGCATTCCATGTGCCAAGTTGCGCCGCCACAACGTACCACCATAGATCCTCAAATAAGGATGTGTATATTTTGTCGATCATGATTCTCCTTCACACTAGCTCTCTTAGAGCCCTTGCACTCGATCTCTTTACTGCTCATTTGCGGGTTGTCACTTTAATGAGACAGTCTTCCCACCGTTAGGGGAAAATAAGAACGTCAACGTTCCTGTAGAACGGTGCGAATTTGCGTGGACGTTGCCCATTATGTCTCATCCTCGATCCCCATATCACACAAGTGTGATAAGAAAGAGCGATGGATTCTAGATTTCAGAATGTTGCTCCAAACGCAATCCTCTGATCTAGCTAAAGTGACGGGATCATATACCAGCTGCAAACATGCCTGTAAGGATAAACGTACTTAACAGACGTCGAGTCAACATCCTTGGAGGGTGTGTCGTCCCTGTTGGACTGTTTGGATGCCCCTGTTAGACGGTCCGGTACACCGACAGATAGCCAAGCAATTCGTCTTGGCCAGGAGCACGACATATCACTTGATTTGTAGGATTCACTTCCCTGGAAGAAGAAGACACCACACAACAATGAATCTAAAATCGATCGCTGTCTCAAATCATTTCCATCTCATGAGATTAATCTAGATTACTCCCAAGACTTGAAGTTCTTGGTCTAGTTTACTAGTTTGGATGAGAAAATGGAATTGAAATGAGATTACCATCGATGTTGTTTTCACTTATATGGTAGCTACCGACATAAATGAAAAACGACGATATCGAACCGTGTTCCGTTGATTAAGTGACAACGTAGAATTTATTGGACAACTAAAGTTACAATCCAGGTCAAAATCCTTACCAAAGTGTGTATTGGACTTGTCGTTCCTACACTGCCCAAGGTAACCTTGTTGTGTTACAAGTGGGAAATGAAGCGTTATGAGATGAATGAAATAATGCAATATGATGCACGCCTTACGGCGCAAAGTTTATCTCAAAACGTCATGTGATTGATAGCAACATTATGAAATGTGGTTAGTATTTTCTCTATGGGATATAGATACGGAGATTTACATGTAAGTTCCCGAAGAATTACATGGACTGGTTCAAATAGTTCCAAAATCACGAAACAACTTCTTAACTCGTTTTGAGGCGTTCACTTATGGATTGAAAAATCCGACGGATGTGGTATACCCGTTTACGTGATTATTTGATCAGTCAGGGATATGAATGAATGCCCTTGCGTGTTAAACTATGAAGTCTTATTCCGAATGGCTAGAGTTACAGTTTATGTCGTTGACATGAATCTCACTAAGACTCTAAAAGAGCTTGAGAAAACTGCCTCGCACTTGAAGATGGTATTTGAGATGCAGGATCTTAGGAAAACTCGTTTATGCCTTGACCTGAAGCTGAAGCATTGTTCTGACGGTATTTTGGTCTACCAGTCAAACTAAACCCTTAAGATGTTACCTTTGAGTATACCTTTGATCCTTCATACGTTATATGCAAATGAGACCCTTGAAGAGGTTATGGAATCCGAAATTCCATATATAAGTTGAACTTTGCACTTCGTTGTACTTAGCTCATTGTATTTAAACAGGACATCTCCTTCGCTGTTGATCTTCGTAAAGATGCAACATTGCGCCTACACGCAACCACTGAATTGGTATTAAAGACGTATCCTGAAGGTACTATGAGGGCAAATCCCAACGCATCTCGAGCGGATCCAAACCCCTGATCCTCAGAATGATGTTTGCCTTGTTTGTTATGCTGACGCAGATTACTTATCAAACCCACATAAGGCAAAATCCCTGAATGGTTATGTCTTTACCGTTAAGGGATATCGCAATATCTTGGAGGTCCACGATATGACCTTAGTTGCGAAATCTTCGCACTATTCCAAGACTCACCTCACTTCACTACGCCACAAGTGAGACATGGTTAGAAGTTCTTGTTGAGCATATTCGAAGTACCTGCTGTGTTTTTCATCCATCATTGAGTCCCAACAACGATCTATGAAGATTATGCCGCATGTATCAACCCAACTAAGACATGATACATCAACGAAGACAACGCCAAGACATATTGCGTCTATATCTGCATCAGCAAGCATCAGGAGATTAAAGTCATGCAAGCCGATCCCAGACAACCTTGCCGACCTCTACACGACGTCACTGTTGAAGTTAACCTTCTAGAAGCTTGTCCGAAGAATTAGTATGCCTAACTATTCATATGCAATGCTTGTAGTTCTCATTTTGGAAGTTATGTCAAACTCAGGGGGAGTATCCAGAAGTATACTCACTTGATCTTAATGTACTTTTTTTTTATTTTTTATTTTTACGATTAGGAGCATTTTTCCCACTGGGTTTTTGCTACCTAACTAGGTTTTAACGAGGCACCCATCTTGGGTTGATCATACCCTTGTGAGCTCTTCTACTTGCGTCCAAAAGACATACAGTTTTGACTTAATGCAACTTCTCACTTTTCTCATTAGTCTATGAGTTTTCTCCCACCTTGGGTTTTACCATAGTGAGGTTTTGTGAGTTTTACTTTTTTATGCATTCTTCCGTTGATTTGAGACTCGCATTTGCCCATTGTGTTGACAACTTCATCAACTTTACTTACTTCATCACTAAAGACCTGATGCGCCATTTACTTGAGTATTTACACACTCAAGGGGGAGTGTTACAGTCTTATTATATTAGGAATGTGATTGTGTAAATCCCAGTATATCTTGGAATATCTCTTATATTCCAATTAGGAGTAGATTAACTATTAAATGTTGTAATCATAAAGGGTAAGAAATTAACATTCCTTACTACTATAAATAAAGACACAATGAGGTGGAATAACACACACCCACAATTTTACATCTCTTTATTCTTCTCTCTATACCGCACCCTCTTTTTTTTTTTGGCCTACATAATTGTTCAGTAAATTATGCCTACAACAATATTGTATATTTTCAATTAAAGTAAAGCAACTGACATTTAAATATGAATCCAAATTTTCCAATACATTTAAATATTTATTATAAATCTATTTAATCAATGCTCATTGGTCATTGGTCATCATGAATAGCTTTCTATCCATCCATTGGACATTGTTCCAAACATATAATAGTAGTTTTCCGTGACAAACCCAAACCCAAAAAAATTATATACTATTTTTTTAAAACAAACGATGTTATTTATACTAAAAAATTAGAGGAGTATATTAAGCCTTACAATAGACTGACAATAATATGGTTCAAATTCGCCTTTAACGAGAATCAAATCTAAGACCTCTCACTTACATAGAAAGAGGAATACCACCAGATTATAGTGCTAAGTGGCAAATCATATTCTAAATTTTGATAGTAGTATTGATGTCGTGCATTTTATTTGTAAATTTATGTTCCGGACCATCTCCAAAGGAGATATCAATTTTTAAACATAAAATTTGAATTTGACAGCCTATATGGAATTTTCACATGTTTCAAAATTTTAGTCTCCACCAAATTAAATATTATTTTATTACACTATTTCTTTTTATTTTATTTTATTACACTGTTTCCTCAACCCAATTCATAAAGTTTCCATCTTTGTGTAATTCTTCATCTCGGTTTTGCTAAAATCCAATTTCCGATCCCAACCCTCAAATGTGGAGGCCGCGGAGCAAATCAACGGTTCAAATTCACGGCACGTCATCCCCATCCTCCCCTTCTCCTTCTCCTCCTTCAAAGACATCCAAACACTCTACGCCGACGAAACCGACGAAACCGACGACCACTCCCAGCAACCGACAACCGGCGCCGCCACCAAAAAAGCCTCCGTTATTTTCCATCGCGTCCAAGTCGCCAACTCGCTTCTCCGCGCCTGGTCAGCCGCCCAGCCCTTCACATCCTCACACCTCAAACCGTTTGAAATTCGGAGCCTTTGGCGGGTCCTGGGCTTGGAGCCGAGATGGGTTGAGAGCTTGAGGACGGGGGCGAAATGGGCAGATGATGGCTTGGGGAAAGAGTGAGAGGGGTGGGGGTGTTGACGAAAAGGGTGGCCATGGACGCCATTGTAGGAGGTGACCAAGGTCCAAAGGCCTCTGTTTTTAATCCGAGTTCCTACAAACTCTTCATTTCAAGGATTGACATGACATCTTTCGAAATGGAGTCTTACATTTGGGTTTTAGGTTGAGATCGTGAGGTTAGTTTCTGAGAAAAGGGAAGAAGAAGGACGAGCGGCTTCTCAGGTTCGAGTGAGAGAGGAGAGTTACAGATCTGATAAAAAAAGTTAATAAAAAATATATTTGACGCTGCTGTCAAATTTGACAGCAAGGTCAAGCCGTATCAAATTTAGCTTTTCGGTTAGAAAACGTTGTAGCTGTCCATTTTTTTTTTACTTTTATTACTGATTTGAACATTTTGATATCTTCTTTAAAAATGCTCTAATAGTAATTAGGTCGTGTATAGTTAAAATCTTAGATGGTTCTAACTTCTAGGTCGCATATTTTTAAGAGGATATTGCTCTAGTTTTTAAGAAGATATGGATAGTTCTTGATTGTCTTGAAACTTTAGAATAGTTTGATTGAAGACAAATGATAAATTTCAGTTTTAAAAAGAAGTTTAATAAAAAAAATTATTAAATAATTCCTAAGTCATGCAACCAAAGAGTAATACCAACTAGGGATTTTCAATTTTTTCCCCTCAAATTTAAATTGGGTGAAATTTGAGCTGATTATTTGTTTGTTCGAGATAAAATGTTTTACTTTTAGATATTGGTACGTTTTAAACTAAAAAGGTATATATTTTTTTTTTATAAAATGGTAGGGTACTTAAAAATAAAATAAAAAGTGAATAAGTTTAAGTTGACAAAATAAAATTGGTACATTTTACATATATATAACAAAGTTTTTTATTTTCTTTATAAAAATGGGTACATTATAAATAAATTATGCATACAAATAAAAGATTAAAAAAATTACGGGTAGAAATAAAAGTTTAAAAATGTGGGCATACAAAAATTTAATTAAAAAAAAAAAGTACATATTAGAAAAATGTTTATAAATTAAAAAAGAATGGGTATTAATAAAAAATTCAGTAAAAAATATAAATATATCTTCTGTAACGTTTCTAACTGGATCTATTTAGAAATAATTAAATAAGTTTTAGTTATAAAATATAAATATGCTGACATGTAAATATTTTTTTATTAAAATAATAATGTGAATAAAAACTAAATGATCTTGATAAAAAAATTAAAAAAATTAGACCAAATTTTGAACATAAAATTTAAATTTGGACAACTTATGTGGCACTTTGACATCTTTTAAAGTTTTGTTCTCCAATCGATATGTCAAATTAAATTATTATTTTATAAAATAAATTATTAAGCTAATTAAAATTTAATAAATGACATTTAAAGTTTAATCAGTAATCTGTTCACATTCCTTGATTGAAAAGAAGAAAAAAGTAGGATAATTGCATCGGTCAACTCAATATTAATTATAATAAATGATTAAACTAATTAAAAATTAATAAAATACATTTAATAATTAATAAAAAAGCTGCTGTCAAATTTTGAAGCTTTGTGAGTTTTTGTTTTGTAGTTTCCTTATATGGGTATCTCTTGTTTTCTAGTTTCAGTTTGTACATCTTGATTTTATGAGCATAAAAGAAGAAACAAAGGAAAAAGAAAGTGCCATTTTTTTGTTGTTGCAGGGGGATATGGATGTTTTTGGCTATATTGTTTTAAGCTTTGGCAATATTGATCAAGGGCTTCTTCTCCAGTGGGCATCTGGTATCTTGCTGTTTGGTGTCTTTCACCGAGACAAATTTTCATCACATATACCCTTTTGGGGTTGAGAGGAACCCAAAGTCAATTCTTGGTGCTTGCTTCTGTTTTCCAAAACTTATAAAAACAGTAATGATTTTCCCGCTTCTGTCTTACTTTGAGTACTTATTTACAATCTTGTCCTTCATCCTCTATGTAATTGCATAGATTAATTTGGACTCTGTGGGGTGGACTATTTTTAGGTGCCTTTACATTAGTGGTTGAATGACCGATCACTAATATGCAATGATATGAAACAAATCCAATCTTGCACTTTAATAATGTATTACATACACAAACTACGTAGGAAGAGATTTGTTTCGCGTATAGCTTCCACCTACTTTATACAATACCATTGGGTGGCCCACAAATACGTACAAACAATATATACATATTCTACAAGAATACAAAGCATACTCCTTACAAGGTCACGCTGTGGCCCACAAATACGTACAAACAATATATACATATACACATTATGTACAGTCGGCCGCTGCTTACCAAAATGGACACCACCTGAAAGAAGCACAATAGCCGTTGTTAGACAAACGCACATTCTAACTCGGTATACAGAACAGAGAAAAAACTCAGCATGACTCCCGGCATCCAGATTGATTGGTTTTCAACTTTTCAGCAGTTTATATTATTCCCACTCCATAATAACATAGCCATTCACCCAACGATTGCTTGGCGAGGTGAACAATATAAGAATGTCGGTATTAAGTGGCTCTGATCCCACCAAACTGGACTTTGGGCATCGAGATCCCAAACAAAACCAACCATAGGTTGTCACGAATCAATAGACTTCATATGTCAAACCTCCATTCATGTCGGGCAAGGACCGAATGAGTACACATGCACACGTGTTCAATTATTCTAAACAGGTTTAAAGAAACTGGAGATAAGAAGGAAAATTTTCAAACATCTTACCCGACATAATTTTGGCATAAATTTTCACTAGATGATGCTTGGATAATCAACTTTTGAACTTGCTGCTTAACAGATAAACCATGATCAACTTCTCTACTGTCTCCAGAAATCAGCGTGCTGTGGTCAATTGCATGTTGAATAGAGCTGGAAGATACAGAGGAACTGGCAGAAAAATCACGTCCAGTAAGTTTACTTTTCATCCGAGCCATGACAACCACAGCAAGCTCATTCAAGACCTCATTAGCATCACCCAGTTGATTGACAGCCTACATCGAAAACCAAATAAATGAGCATAACCAAGAACATTTTGAAGCATCCTAGGATGAATTTCTGGAATACCTGAAGAAGTTCCCTTTCACGAGCACCTCGTTGAGGTTGGCGAAGCTCTCTATTTTGAGCAGGTTCTTCAGCACCCACAACAGGAGTAACATTACTATTTCCAAGCACTGACATTTGGGGAACTTCATTGAAGTTGAAGAGACGCCAATTGATGAGAGGATCATGGACAAAGGCCTGAAAACAGGTAATCTTAAGAATTAGCTTCCTTACTCAAGGATTTAAAGGAGAATGAATTTAGTGTTGTTCGTTCAATAGGGCACCATCAACAGTATCAACAAAACCACACCCACCCACAAGTCCACCCCATTACTTTGAAATTTTAGATGACCATTGCTTGCTGCGAATAGATGCTTTTCAATGGCATAATACGAAGGCCTAGCTATGTACTGATATCTTGACCTGGATGTTATCACCTATATTGCTGTAAATAATAGTTCATACAACTCTTTGATCAATTCTCCTTGCAGGTTTATTCAGAAAATGCCCCATTATTATCATAGTCGGCTTGGTGCTGAGTAAAATACTTCAGAATGAATGTATCCTAAATCCTAATAAAATAATATATAAAGGCTTACTGATCAAAACAAAACAATCTGGTTGCCATACCTCCATCATAGCCATAACGCTATCTTTATGTATTTGTAGGACTTCCATCACATTTTGACATGTTGAACGGAAGTTGCCCTCTATACCACTAACCTCCATTGCTTTCACAAGCATTCTAGTCAACCGAAAGGGGACCTGAAAATACACAAGTATTTATAGTGATTATCTGGAACTGTAAATTAAACATTAACTAAAAGCACATTCCATTGTAGTGTTATACCTTCTCAGGGAACTTTTCCCGGTTCATAGAGGCCTCAAAGCAGTCC
Organism: Cotoneaster glaucophyllus; assembly: GCA_036320875.1. Taxonomy (NCBI): domain Eukaryota; kingdom Viridiplantae; phylum Streptophyta; class Magnoliopsida; order Rosales; family Rosaceae; genus Cotoneaster; species Cotoneaster glaucophyllus. The sequence continues at coordinate 21,774,776 of CM070066.1, read as the reverse complement.
CCAAAATCAATGTGCAAGATCTTCCCACTGTAAGCAACAGAATATATGAGATCCAAATTACCAATCCACTGTTTGTTGGTCCAAATTTCATGCATAACAATTACATACCTGTAGCGGTTCAGCATAAGATTGCTTGGGTGCCGATCACCTAAGCCAAGAAGGTACCCAACCTGATAAAAAAAACAGTTAAGTCTATAATTTTACAACCAGAATTGAGTACTTCGCCACCGTTGTAAGAAAACTACGGACCACATTGTTATGACCAACCCCACAAATCTCATGGTCAAACCTGTTCATTTTCATAGGTACCCATTAAAGGATCATCCACCTAAATTTTTTCCAAATTGGAATAGCTTAATCAGCCGACCCCACTTAGTGGGAAAAGGCTTTGTTGTTGTTGTTGGAATAGCTTAATCATTAGATTATCATCTTTTTCACTTTCATGTTTATTGAAAACATAGGTTTTATGTATTATTTGGAAACAACTAGATTTTAGATTGTGTTGACCTTTTGGCAGGGATGATCTTTGAAAGAAACCTAGAGATATGGTTGGAATCATCAGATCACTTGGTACCACAATGTGGTCTTAAATTTTCTTAAAATGAGGGCCTTCTCATTCGGCAATGGAGTCTTAAACTTTTCTTATAATTAGGGCATTCTGATTCTCATTTTCATTTACATACATATGTGTGTACGCCACAAAGAAAAACACATACATGCTTGTTTGTGCACTGCGTGATGCAAATAAAACACTTACCATGCTCATGACTGCTAAACTTCTCGTATAGTTTGTCCTCCTCTCCAGCCATACCTCAGAAGTGCGACTTTTCAGCCAAAGGACCTATGAAAAGCAGCTCTATACACCTTGAGAAAAGGTACTCAAAGCAACCAATGAATACATGAAGAATATGCATTTGGTTAGAATCATACCCTTGCAAGGTCGTTTCCCTCTGTATTGTGAAGGGCATACTCAAAGACTTCCACTTTAGCTATGAGTGGCAAACGATCATAATCCGGAGCAAAACTTAGCATATACTTGTGCTCTTGATTTAGAGTGATCTGAAACCAAGAAAGCATTTATAACACATTAATACAGCTATACCAAAGTTTAGGAACATGCCCCTTTACATACACAGACGCACAAACGATTGTTTTATACCCATGGGTACAACACTACAACTTATCTTTGCAAACTGTCTTACAAGGAAGGCTGCCTATGTGTTTCTGCCTGCATAGCCCATAGGTACTCAGGCAATGCAAGACTATGCTAACACTCCCTCTCAATGTAAGGCTGGAGACACTCCGCTAACATTTAGGGCTGTCAGAAAAAAAATGAAGCAATCAAAGGGAACCAACTCACCTTTCTGGCATCTCTGTACTCCCTGATGAGCTGGTGAAGGGTGTCAAAATTTGGAACCCAACCAATTAGTCCACTGTTTGAAGACAATGGAATGACATCATATCGTTCAATGGAGAGATCCTTCTCCTCAGTTTTTGTTGAATTCTCCAGTAGTGTATTCACCAAACCAAAAAGCTAAAAATGTCCCAGGTCAGGTTTTATGTGTAACTAACATAGCGAGGAGAAGTATTTAGGTCTATACAGAAAGACGAAATACAAACTTAGGAGCCCAGTATCCAAATATTTAACAATTATTTAGGTAAAGAGAAAGGGATTACCTGCATGACGCGTTCATCTTGGCGTAAATCTTCATGTCCCTTCAGCAAGAAGGCATAATCCTTACCATCACTCCCACGAATTGTCAATTTCTTTGGTCTTTGTTTGGATGTTATGACAAGAAGTTGGCGTGCAAACGATGCAATTGTTACAACAGGAGATTCTTCAAATGAAAATTATCAATTTATTAACTCAGGTTGAATACCAATACATGTCGATTATTGTGAAATTGTGTGCTTACCAGCACGATATCTCCCAGGAACAGCGAGCTCCAAATTACGACATTCCAACAACTCTGGTGAGACGGACTAGTAACCATATGCAGAGAAAATGTCGGTGAATATATAATGACAGAAGTCAAACATGAAAGGAGATGTCCTTACCTCTAAGTCCAGAGTACTGAGACTCTGCAGCTGCTTATCTATTCGTCTAAATACATGGTAGTAAAGATCCCAAGCCTGATCAAGGCATGGTTCAAATATTTAGTATCTGAGATTATGACAAAACTCAAATAAAATTTTGATGCCACAATACCTATGCTGTAGAGAAGCAGTTAACATGCATATAAAATCCAAGAACTGTATTCACAAATAAACACAATTGATGAAGAAAGTTTAAACCAATTCATACTATTCACAAATAAACAAACTTTAAATCTAAAGGCAGAAGATGAGGCAAGTTAGCCATGAATGTAAGTGAGATTAGTTGGAAAGTGTAACAGGTAAGCTGTTAGAAAGAGAAGGCTCATGCACAATACATCTAACTGACTTCAATAATGGAGAAACAAATAAGTAAAGGAAAACCACGAATTGGCAAGTATGTTTCAACTGTATCTAGAACAAGGATCCAACTCACACACACATGATAACAGATTGACCATTTATACCTAACAGTTCGAAGATACTAATGGATTCAAGTCATTCTCGAAGAAGGACAAGGATTAACCAACTCAAAAATTAAAACAATAACCAACTCAAAAATTAAAACAACAGACATTTTGCTCTAGAAAATCTTCATACCTGAGTAAGCTCAGCATCTTTCCCTGTTCTCTTAAATTTCATGCAACACTCATAGGCCTCCAGCAATTCATGACGATATGCCTGAGATTCACACCATGGTGATGTACTCAGAAGTAAACTTAAGCAGAGTTCCAGTGAAGGTTTTGACGAGTGAGAAAGTGAGACACCAGTTTGCTTAGGAAGGATATAATACTCTGATTTGGCGTTTAATTTTACAGTTAGCTATTCAAGAGGTTGGAAAAATGTTGACCGGCACAAGATGCAGAAATGATTTTTAAACCAAGTGCAACACAAGCAATGAAACCAACCTCAATGAATGCTCTCTCTTTTATGGTTGTATTGTTCTCTTTAGCTCCTTCCTCAAGCATTTCATGGAGTGGCTCCAATTCTTTTAGCATTCCCTCAATGTTATGTTCACCAAAATACAGGCGACTAGCTTCTTCCAGAGCCTCATGCCACTTTTCATGCCAAAGTATTGCGACCCGGATTAGTTCCTTTGACACAAGCTGTGCCTGTAGCCAAAATCAACTTTCTGTAAGGGTTTTCTATTGCCAAACAGGGAGAAGGAACTGGAAAAGTTGGTGGAAATTAAATTGAACTATTCACCTGATCCACAAGCACACCACTATGCTGCCGAACTTTGTCAACCACTTCTTGAGCTGCAGCTTTTCGTAAATTACTTATTGATTTACATGCTACAAGGAGAGGGTACATAAGAGCCTGCAAAAGGAATTGAGTGAGTTTAGTACTTAAGCAAGTCTCATTATATGAATTATTGGCATTTAAGTTGCTGCGAGACATGCTAAAGGAACTTGAGCACAAAATTAAGGAGCAGTCATCAAAATTGCATACAACATGAAATTCGACAACATAAGACTGAATAACTATATGAGGCATTGCAAAGGCATAACATACCTTGAGGCTACATGTCTTATGTCAAATGAAATCCAAAATTATAAAGTGAAAAGGAGTAACTAAAATAAGGAATTAATCAGTCAGAAGTATGCTTTAGTTCTTCAAAAGCATACCTGTGGATGACTTTGTCCAATCCGAACCAAAAGCGAATGTATCAGTTCCCTCACAGCATTGTTATTATAATGTATCCTGGCGATTATTTGAGGCAAAACCACCAGCCATGTATTAATATTAACATGTGCAAACCCTTTCTGTAGTGCCATTTGCACTTCTGCAGTAGCTCCATGGTTGAACCACAATGTAAGAAGACGAAGAATATCCTGCACATAACAAATGAAACTGTATGATAAATGATATTTAGGAAATAGAGGTATTATTAATGAGAATAATATCTTTCCTTTTATGCTTCTATTGGGAATCAGGATATACAAATGCATAGTCAGATATCTATTATAATCCTCACAAATCAAAACTACCGTAAGTTACTTAGATTCCCACCACATAACCCAATTTACGCAGCATGGATGCCTCTCAGATTATAGAAAGTGCAATTTGCATGCAAGAACCTGAAGTTGTAGAGCCCGTGCAAAACATAGAAACCAAAATGTTCAAAGAAAGCAGGTGATCTATATTAAAGAGAAACTTTAAGTACAGAAATCAAGTGAAAAGCCCAGCTCTTCAAAGGCAGTACAGAGACAAATCGAGCACTATACAAAATACCCAAATCTGGCTCAGGGTGAACAGGCAAGTCCAGAATGGCATTCATGTTGCAAATAACACTAGTCAAGGAATAATATTTACCTGTAAACTATCATCAACACCTTTAGTATTCGCTGAACATGCTATCGAATGAAAATATCCAGTGACTGCTGCAACAACAAACTGTGACGCGACACTTGCATAACCTCTTCCAGTATAAAGTGACATCACTGCTGTATTAAACAGTGCCCACTTGTGCCATGCCTTTGCCCATTTATTGGCACATTGAGTTGCAGTCCGGAAGGCATTGAGAATTTCTACACAAAATTATAATTAATCAACAAAAGAAGATTGATAATTTCTGCAGTGGTTATCTGGAACTTAAATAAGCAAATAACACCTTGTATAGAATCATCATCCAATCCAGGAGAAAGAGCCCAATTCCAGTCTCCCAGTATGAGATGCACACGGGCGATAAGTGGAACACTCAGACTACTAGAGCTCATCAAGCTAGACGGTGTAACCGGTTGAATACTAGGTCGACTTGAAAGCTCTATTGCCAAATTCTGAACCATAGAGCCACAGCCAAACAATATACACAATAAGAAATTTCGGAAGTAGGTAGTGCATAGGTAGTTGAAGCAGAAGTACTTGCTCATTGGTGCTTACACAAAAAGGTAAAAATTTCTACCTGTAGCCTAGCAAATGCTTCCTTGCGCTTAATGTCCTCTCCAAGTGACCATTGGTATTCCAAATATGCAAGCATCACTTGTGGGGGCCCATCATACCGCACGCTTTCAGGAGATGTTTCAGGATCATACTGAACACAATTAAACCATGTTCAAACAAACAAACAAGATGAGAATAAATGCAATGCTAGCATCCTTTGATAATTATGTACCACCAACCTGTAAGAGTTCGACTAAAGTAGATCTAGCCTGACTAATTCGCCCACTTTTCCGACAAAGGTAAGCATACTTCAGCCAAGTGTCAATATCTTCTGTTGGAGGTAGAACAAGTGCTCTAACTGCTAAAAGCGCCTGCCATACCTGCATATTAAGTATGGTCACATTTAGAAGTAGCTGATGCAGCCAGAAAAGTTTCAGTAAACCAACCATGAGATGTGGATTGGCATGCATATGTTCTTGAACTGAGGTTAATTACGGATAACCCCAGCTCAATGTTGTGGGGGCATGCAACATAACTAGATGGAACAGTCTAGCTCTCTTAGGTTTTTCTGGCCTAGCAGCAATCGCACAATTATTTTCCAGTATCTGTGGATATCAAGATTGTATATACTAGGCAATGTATTAAAAGCGTGAGGCGTGGGCGAGGCGTCTGAGGCGAAGCCCGGCCTAGGCGTGAGGCGTGAGGCGTGAGGCGAAGCCTCACGGGATTTAATTTTTATATATATATATATGTTTTATATATTATACATATATAACTTTCTGACTTTCTATCTATTCTATATTATAATATCTATTCTAACTTTCTGTTTTCTATCTATTCTATATTATAATATCTATTATATATTATAATTATTCAAACATTTCTACAATTCCCCAGAAAGCTTTATCTTTCTGTCTTCCCCAAAAACCTTTCTGTCTTCCCCAGAAAGCTTTATCTTTCTGTCTTCCCTTCCCCGAAAGCCTTTCTGTCTTCCCCAGAAAACTAAATCCCTAACTTTGCTGACGGTGCTGCTCCGAACGGCGGCGTGGCGACCGGTGTTGCTCCAAGCGGCAGCTGTGTTCTCTGTTCTAGGCTTCTGGCGAGCGGGAGAAAAAGCAAGAAGGCGAAGAAGGCAGAGGCAGATGAAGGAGATCGAAGGTAGGATGTTTAGAACTGAAAAATCCTTACCCAAACGGCGTCGTTTTGGGTTTGGATGGTTTTTTTTTTTTTAAAAAAAAAAAAAAAACAGGGGCAGACAAGCGCCTAGACGCCTTAAGGCGCGCCTCCGCCGCCTCGGCGTCTCCGGCGAAGCATTTCGCCTACTCCTGCAAAACAGAGGCGTTTGCCTCACCGCCCAGCCTCAAGGGCGCCCTAGGCGCGCCCCGAGGCGAGTTCTTTAAAACATTGATACTAGGTTATATAATCACACAAATACAGAAATAATGTCAAATCAATAAAATACATAAATACTGAGTTTTAGTTTTTGTCCCAGCTGTGACCAAGAAAATATGGCCAGGTCAAACCACATAAAAAACCAAGAGCAAGGGCTGCAGAAGGTTGACATTAAAGGTCAAAATGTATATATCCAGAGAAGTAAACTTGATTACTTTGACTATGAAGTAATGATCTTAATCCAATAGAAAAAGTTAAAGAAGAAAGTTTATGAATCCAAATGCTACCATATGTCCCTTGGAGCCTTTTATTTATCCGTTCATTTATTAGCTATGCATAAACTAATTATAAATAAAGCATGTTCACCTCAACATTACGTTTTGCTCCTTGTATCCGCTCATTCCACATATTGCGAATAAGTGCTCGTCGTCCTTCAGCAACAGGGTTTCCCAGAGGAAGTGTGCAATAATCAATGACCTGATTATAGATTTTCACATTATGATTCATGCAAGAAATATAGAGGGAACAACCTCGCTTCTCAACCCGTCTCCAAAAAGAAAAAAAACAAACCTCCTCAAGTTCTGACAGCTGCTGAACACGGACCATATTGCTATATGCACGTTCATAGCTCTCCAAAACCTACAAAGTGAAGATGTCAATAATCAAAATATCCAAAAGGAAAAACTATTACATGCGGGGGACTACTGTAGTAGCTGGTATATTACATTGCCAAGTTAATGATACTGAAAGTAACTCAGAAAGTTCTGCTGAAAATGGAATGTATGGCTTGCTCTGACCAAGTGTTTCAAACCATAAAATTGCGCATAATTTTTTTTCAGCCATTCATATAAGCATAACCTCAGTATACAAACCTAACTAATAAACATAACAGACCCATATTATTATATAATAAAGAACGCATCTTATAAGGAAGAAACAGCCAATCAAGTGGAAAACAGAAAGGAAAGACAAAATCAATCCATTGAAAACAGGCATATTTTTTTTTTTTTTGAGAAGAATTGAAAACAGGCATATGGAAAGGTAACAACTTTGTCCTCCCCATCTTTGCACCTAAGACTAGTAAATCCAACATACTGAACACTTGGATGCAGACACCTATAACAACAGATGCCATTATTTCCTCTTCTGCTGTATATAGGTCATTCGTAGTTAAGCACAAAGGTCCCAAACTGGTAGATTAACCCCCTTTTCTGTAAAGCTCAGAACCCCACAAACCCTTAATTTGGATTAAATTTAGTTCCATTCAGACATAGAAAATGTATTAGCATTGAAATCAATATGGTCATTATTTCTAAATCCCAATTGAATGCTTCAACCCCATCACGTGAAACTCAATCACATGGACTCATAGTATAATGAAAAAAACATAGAAGACTCACCAAAGCAGCAAGCTCTGTTGCCAAGCATTTCCTAGCTCTCTCAACATACTCACGTGCTTCATCATACTGTGCCCGGAAACAACAGAAAACAAAATAGAATAGGTCAAATACATTAAAAAACAAAGAATGTTCCCAAAGTGTTCAGGCACCCTTACTGGTTGCCACCTAGTATATCCTTTAGGTACAATGAGAACTTCAAAAACTCTCTTCTATAATTAATATTATATATATATATATATATATATGTATTATGTACACAGATAATATAAAAACTAAGAATCTGACTTGACTGTATAACAAAATGTGAACTTTGAAATTCTCAATGATCACTGTCCACAATGAACAAAGAGACATTCTGTCTCATTCAAATAAGTGGTCTTTTTAACGCAAACAGTGTATTACAATGACTAATCTGTAAATAAAAAGTTTAACTAAAGTAGACTTTTTCGCATATATTAAGCTATTTTGACTATTTGTTAATGAAAAACATAAATGCTTCAAATGGTTTTAATATTTTAATGTCCTGTCAAGCTGATCCTTGCAGATTAACAAATATTCTTACTCATGTTAGGTTTGATAGATATTAGAAAAACAGTAAAATGGATGTTTCATGATCTTAAAATGGTGATATATAACTTTTTGAAATACCATAAAGTAGAATCTATCAGTATAATTATATTTTACATTATCTAAATGTAGATCATGGAAAAAGTAAATTGTACCTTTCCTCTCCGAACTAACAGAACAGCTCTAAAGAATGTTCCATTACTGCTTCCATCCCCACTAGCAGCAGCGTTCCCCATGCCCCTAAGTTTGGTTTCATCACCATCATCTAATCGCGACACGTATTCTGCCATTTGATCCCACTCCCCCATGTTCCAAGCAGCATTAGCAGCCTAGCACAACAAAATTTGTCAACTTAGGGAACTAAGGACATAAACAAGCCCTGTTTAATCACAAACCAACCATTGGTGCCATTTCCAACCGAGCAGCCGGTTCAGCTGGGGTCCAATATTCCTTGAACAGGTTGTTAAGCTCCTCCCATTGTGCCAAAGCAGCAAGACATCGCATCCGACCTAAAGAAGCCACCAATACAAACCATATTCAAAACATACATAAAGATAAATGATCACAAGATAATAACAGTAAATTTAAAGATATTTAATAGCACATTAAATATAAAGCGGCGTCCAAAACAACAATAAAATAAGCAACACAGACCTAAAGCAGCATCCAAAACAAGATGTGCACTTGATGCTTGAGAGGCTTTTTCGGTGTAGGCCTTGAGAGCATCGTCCCATCGCTGCAACTGTTCATACCTAAACCAAGTAGAGAGATGCAGTGGACAAGGTAGCATATGAGTCATATTCTTTTGCAAAGTTAGTAGAAACTAAGTTGCTTTCTTTAAAATAAATGACAATTCAGTAAAAGGCATGGAATTTTCAAGAGAAGAAAAGGCTCCTGAAAATCCTATTGTCAAAAAAAGGCAGGAAAAAAAAAAGGGTTTGTTACAAGGGGAAGAAAGTTCTTGGAATGTATACATTTAAAAGTTACCATGACTCTTTGTTACAAGGGGAAGAAAGTTCTTGGAATGTATACAATTAAAAGTTACCATGACTCTTTGAGTTGAACATCCAAATCTTGTTGGGCAAAGGTCAACATTCCAACTGCAGCCTGAGAAAACACAAATTTATCAATAAATGGCAGCCAATGTTCACAGAAATATCAAACCTCAAAATATAGTAAGGAAGTGGCATAATGATATTCTTTTCCATGGAACCTCATGCTGGTGTAACTGGTTGTTTATATGTATAAGATCTTCAACTACAGCAACAGGGTCCATTTTCTTGGAGCGCGCTCCTTCAAATTCCATTTCTTTGTAATGCAAGGCCTTTGCAAATGCACGACACTGAAATGTAAAATAGATAAGTAAACATACATGAAACATGTATGAGATAACAAAAACTGGGACCACGCTTCTGCCCCCCCCCCCCCCCCCCCCCCCCCCCCCCAAAAAGAAAAAAAGAAAAAAAACCAGCCTTCCCAAAAAATGTAAAAAAATTTAACTATACCTTTTCTGCGAGAGCACCAAGCAGGCGAATGTCTATAGGAAGAGGCTTCTCATTGTGTTCCATGAACTCTGCCTTCAGACACAATTAATTAAACAAAATCAATAAAAATCCAACCAGGGAAACAGAACTGCCATCTCATGCAAGAGAAAGTTGATGCAGGATGCAGTTTCCTTTTTTTTCTGCTCCATGTTTCCATACAGAACCTCTAGTTATTTAGTTTACATATATAGATATACATAATACATGACATAAATAATAGAATATTATGACTATATATATATACACACACACACACACACACACATATATATTGAGGGATCCCTCAAATAAAATTATTTGAGGGACACCTTGTGGTGCTCATTCCTTAACATTTTTCAATGATCCAAACCGTCTATATTTTAGTACATCATTCTTAAATCATCCTTATTTGAGGGATCTCTCAACGGAAGGGGACTGTGTGTATATATATATATATAGAACATACACAATTCCTTTTCTTCTCCATCATCTATATGATAATTTAGAGCAAAAGGATGGTGATTTTTAACATTCCTAACAGAAATTTTTTTTTTTTCCATTATTTGTTTGACAAGTGTTTGCCTAATTTTTTGCATGTTCGATTTTGAACTGTAGGTTTATTTAGATAGACACCTTTGCCCATGAGATCCTTATTTTTTTTTTTTTGAGAAGAAACGATAACACTTTATTAAAAAATAACATGAATTACAAAATAGGGGATAAGAAATCCACCATCTAGCAAAACTAGCTAAGACCTCTCAAGTAGATCTATTTACAAGTAATAAAACCTCAACCAAAATCATTTTACGGCTGCTAACACATATCCCACACTATATGAGAGAGAATAATCCCTGAACTCATTCAAAACTGATGCCCGGAGGGCTGCCGAGTATCTTACCCTACCCCATAGTTCTGCTACCCCCACTCCATTATAATCCTAATAGAATATAGCTTTCTCACACTTACTTAAAATCAGTCCCACATAGATAGCTTGGACTCAACTTATATATATACAAGGTTCTAAAAGATGCTAGGCGCTAGTCGGGCGGTGGGCTGGGGCCTAGCGCCTAGGCGGGGTCTAGGCGGACTAGGCGGATTTAAGTAAATCCATTATAATTCGTGTAAATAAGCGTCTGTTTATACTTAAAATATATATAATTTCATCATAAAGTACAAAATAGAGTGACATATATATTATGAAGTATTAGAACATAATGAAAACATGGGGAACACACATATATTGTGTGGTTGTTTAAGTATTCAACAAGTCTCTTACAATTTATTGAAAAAAAAAAAACAAAATGCAAAATGAAAGTTATCTATTTTCTAAGTGAGTCGCAACCTAGGCGAGTGCCTATGCGGGTCTAGGCGGTCTAGGCGGGCGCCTCAGCTGGTCTAGACGCCATTTCTTAATTTTCAAACGCCTAGGCATTAATCAGGGCCTAGGCGGCACTAGGCGGGGAGTGTGTGTGTGTGTGTGTGTGTGTGTGTGTGTGTGTGTGTATATATAAGAGATCCATTTTTATAAGGGAAAGTAAGAGATCACATTGGTGAGCCGAACCTAAAAGTTATCTGATGATCCAAGCTGTCTATAGTTAAGGATCATTCTTACAAAAAATCAGCAAAGTTGAACTAATTTTGTTATCAATAATGGTGATAAATTGATAATAATCATGTTATTCATATGTTAGCAACATTTTGCTGGCACGCTCCTACTTAAACTATAAATGGACGCCGTCAACAGAAAAAAATTATATACATTCATCATACATAGTTACATATATATATGTAAATGTAATCATGAAACAACAGAGGCTTTAAGCACACCAAGCTAAAATCACACAACTCATGTCCAGCTTCATATGTTGCATTGATTTTTGGAGTAATAATATAATGAAAAAGACATACCAAGTTAAGAAGTGTTGCCAAAATTTCAGGAGGTAAATTTGGAGATGAAAATGCCATCTCCAAACTTCGAACTAACTGTTTCTGACTAGTCTCATTTAGTTGTGCCCAACAGCTAACAAAACCAGCTGCAAATAGCTCCCGCCCAACAAATGGCTGCAAAAAGGAGGATATCAAAGCACAAACTCCAAAAGAAGTAACATACAAATAAGTATAATATGCAATACCTGCAGCTGTGCAAGCCTTGCACAGGTTCGTAAAGCAGGAGAAGGAGATTCCTTCAGAAGTTCAATACTAAAATGTCTCATCCATTCTGCCCAATCTTCTTTGGTACTGCGCTGAGAAGCCTCCCCAGCAGTGCGCAATCGACCATCATTGACCTGTATGTAACTTGTACAAGTCAAAAATCAACTTACAGCCAAAATAAAAAGAAATAGTATTATCATAAAAAATAAAAAATAAATAAGAGGGCAAAGCCAATCAGACATAACTAGATATAAGCATCTTGAAAACATACATAAGCAGCACATCAAAACCAGAACACTTATATACTAGCATAGACCAAAAAATAATAGATCATGTCATAATAACCCTAGCAAATTAATAGCAAATAAAAGAAAGGTTGTCATGTTTAACAACCATATTATGTGCTAAGTTAGATGAACTTAATATCAAAATAAAGATTCACCAATCACATGAACAAAAGTTTAAAGAAAAGGTTGCGCAGTAATATACTATATGCACTGTGTTTGACACCAACTTCTATGCCTGCAAAACAGTTGCCACTAAATTAGAAGTGGCTACACAATACATGATCTGCTCGACATGTCATTCCTAATAATGTAATATTTTATATTTATAACTAAATGCCCTAGGAATTGCTAGCCCACTGCACTCAGCATGTTGTTCATATATTTAAATACCATCTCATAATATAGTGACCCCAATCCATACCGGGCGTTTTCTAGGGCACTACATTGATCTTCCAAGACATTTTGACTGCAGCAGTGTGAAACACTATAGCATGCAACTTACAGAACGTGTAATCAAGGGAGAGATATACCTGATGGCCTCGAAGTTGTTTCTGCACATCTGACCCAACATCATAAGGGTCAGTCTCTAAATCATTCCAATTGTCAGTAATAACCTTTGCTGGAAGCCGTCGGCTTAATCTTTGAAAAGTTGTACTCCCCAAAATTAGAGGTTCACGTCGCTTCAACCGTCCTTCAATTTCCTCAAATTCCTTATGCTGAAATGAAATAACCTTTTTTACTTAATCAGCAAAAGTACGAAATCACAAACAATTTCTTTTTAGAAGAAAAATAAGGCAATAAAGTTGGGGAATGAGGAAGACCCTTAAGCGATGTCTCAGCAGAAGTTTGTGTATTGATGGGATAAAAATTGTGAAGTCCTCCCCAAGGGCATGAGCTAGACAATAAAGGGCATCAACAGAATCCTTCCGGAGCTCATCATTCTTGCTGTAACACAAAAGTTTAAACAGCTATGAGTGTTAGATATGTAACTAAAAAACAAAATATGAACCTAAATTCCATGGTACTGAAGATTCCCAGATAAGTCTTAAGCTACAAGTTATAACATCAAACAGAAGAAAAGGTTCTCCCAAATTATTCATAACATAAAACCATTAAACACACCCTCAGACATATTCAGGGGATACACACCAAACACACAAAATGGAAAGCCTGGAAATAGTGAAACATAACACACATCCTCAACTTTAGGTAATAACAGAATCAGAATGACAGAATGAGCACTGAGTTAAAGAATGATCAAAGTTGAAGTCTTGACTTTAACTGTTTAACCATCCATATTATAAAGTACAAATTATGTCTCAAACAAATCTTTCTAAAATAAACAAAAAAAAATTACAATGAAATGGAAGCAAGCTATCATTAATTGGGATTCACTGCAAAGGAGGGGAATCAGTTCTAAAACAAGCATAATAGTAGCCAAAAAAAAAAAAGGGATGTAGTAGTCTAAAATAGTCATATAAAACAGGAGGGTGTGTTTAAGAAACTTGAAGACAATTTTCAACCAATGTCTAGAAAGACCAACAGTTGCACACGAAGATCAGATCATATGGCTAATGGGCAGGTGATGAAAGAAAACGGACCCATCTAAGATTAGCTTTAAGTGATGCACGAGAGAAGATATGTGACCAGTAACCTGAAAAAAAAAATTAATAACACATTACAATGAACATGTTGTTCAAGAACAACAATATGTCCAAATATAACTGAAGTACATAAAAAACAAAAGGAGTAGAGGGTGTGATGACAACCTGCACACAAGGGATCAGTTTCGTCAAAGTTTTAATAGCAGCACGTCTTATGTCCACTGAGGCATCAACTTTAAACAAGCGAATGAGTGCAGGAAGAAGAAGATGCATATGTTCATCCAATGTTCCTACATTTGGACACTGAATGAGTCTTTACAGGTTGGCATACATATACTACAGAATAGCAGATTCATATTTTCATCATGGTAAAAACGAAGCTTAACAAAATGCTTTTTTGAGCTCCAAGCCTCCAACAGAGAAAACCATAATATCCTTTGGAACTTAAAAGTCCCAAACAGCCAGCCATACGGCCCTTTGAAACAGAAGACCAAAAAGTTTTATATTTCTAAATCTAAAACGAAAACAAGCAATTTTGCACAATCCATTAATCCAAATAGAAAAGGCTACAATAAAGCTATCAGTTATAAACTTATAAATGCTACATTATAAGGTATCTAAAAATCTGATGCCCATTCACTATAAATTTCTATCCACATATGATGATTAATCTATTTATAAGAAAGCAGTCACAAATTAAACAAATAATCCCAGAGCTTTATGCTTATCGATGGAAGCCTTTCTTCCATCAGTCTGATAACTTCATACCCAATCACTTAGAAGTTTCCAGGTCAGTAACTACTCATGGTCATCCAATTACTACCCAGATTGTTAACCAATATATGCACATCACGTGATGCTTAATTAATTCTTAGATTTTAGAATATGAATCTCAAGTCATGCTTATATGCAGTAATTTTGCTCCCGGGACATTGTAGCTACCAATGGAACCCTGAGTTATTCCAAGTTTTTAACATGTATCTCCAGCAGCTACATTAATACAGCTTACGAACAATACAAAGGTACAGTTTTTTTCATTAAGGAACCATTTTATCTTCAGCAAATTTTCTCTCTTACCCTGCAATTATTAAGTCATCCATAAATCAAATCCTCTTACTCCCACTTTACCATGATTTAGAAATTAGAATCATACATTAAAACCACCTGCAGGCATTATTTTAATAACTCTCATAATCAACACAAAGGAACTGTTCTAAAATAATAGGAGCATACGTTTGCCCATTATTTTAGGTTCTACTATCTTGAGAAAAAAGAAAACAATATTCAAGCAAGACTTTCAAATATGAATATTCTACTTTCGCGAGTGTTACAAAGGGGTCAAATTTTCTAACTCTTGCTTGTATTTTACATGTAACTCACAAAATGAAATTCCTTCTTTTCCCAATCTGATTCTTTCTTGCACTTACTCTTTGAGAAATTGCATATCCACACAACCACTTTCCTTAAATTCAAGGCACCATTCTTTTTTGTAAAGCAACAAATTAATTATTAACAGCAGAATTTACAAAATGTGGAAAAGAAATCCACCAACTAAAATTAAACCTAAAGTACTAAACTAGATTTCTCAAATAGGACTAATTTACAAAAATCAAACTAACATATCTCAGTTATTGAATCGTTGGTTGGAGCTTTCTCTGTTTCTATAAAAATCAAGGCCCTCAACGGGCTGGATTGGTGGTTATCAGGTGTTTATGGTCCCTGCAAAAATAGAGAGCGAAAGGAATTCTAGGAAGAAATGGCTGGCCTTTATGGCCTTTGTGGACCAAGATGGTGTGTAGGAGGAGATTTTAATGTGGTGAGGTCTGTAAATGAGAAATCAAATGGGGGAAGGATGACAACAAGCATGAGGAATTTTAATGATTTCATCCAAGATACAGAACTCAAGGATCTGGAGTTGCTTAATGCACAATTTACTTGGTCAAATTTCAGAGAAGAACCTGTGTGTCGGAGGTTAGACAGATTTTTGTTCTCTGTAGGTTGTGAAGAGATTTTCCCAGAGGTAAGACAAATGGCTTTGGCAAGGGTCACTTCTAATCATTGTCCAATCCAGCTAGATACTAATAAGGTGAAATGGGGGCCAAGTCCTTTCAGATTCGAAAATATGCGGCTGCAACATCCAGATTTCATGAACAATTTCAAACAATGGTGGCAATCTGAGCAGATGGAGGGTTGGGAGGGTTGGGAGGGTTATAGATTTATGAGCAAGTTAAAAGCTATCAAAAGAAAGTTGCAAAGATGGAGTAAGGAGAGTTTCGGTGATGTTGAGAAAGACATTAAGGAAGCTGAGGCCAGCATAGAGGACTTAGATAGGAGAGATGGGTTGGAAGGGCTAGATGTTGCTGCTAAAAGAAAGAGGGAAGAGCTACTTTTACTTGTGGAAGATCTGGCGTATAAGGAAGAAGTGAAGTGGAGGCAGAGAGGTAAAGTGGAATGGGCTAAAGAAGGGGACGGTAATACTAAATTTTTCCATACAATAGCAAGTGGGAGAAGGAAGAGAAACTATATAGAAAGGTTGGAAGCGGATGACGGGGGAGTGGTGGAGGATGCAGAAGAGATAGAAAAACATATTGTTAACTTCTTCAAGTCCCTGTTTAGTTGCAACGAAGAGGCATGTTGGGGCTTGGAAGGCAACAATTGGGCCTCAATAAGTGAATCTGAGGCAGCTTGGCTTGAGAGGCCTTTTGAGGAATCGGAAGTTCGAAGAGCAGTTTTTGATTGTGGAAGGGATAAGTCGCCAGGACCAGATGGTTTTTCCTTGCAAATGTTTCAACATTGTTGGGAAATCTTGAAAGATGACATTTTGAAGGTCATGGAGGAGTTCTTTGAGACAGGAATAATAAATGCCGTGACAAATGAAACATTTATTTGTCTAATTCCGAAAAAGTCTGATTCTTTGAAAGTGACGGACTATAGGCCTATAAGCCTAGTTACTGGTTTATACAAAATTATGGCGAAAACCTTGGCTTCAAGATTAAGGGAGGTTATGGGCAGCACAATATCTCCACATCAAGGAGCTTTTGTTAAAGGTCGTCAAATTTTGGATGCTGTCCTTATTGCAAATGAGGTGGTAGAAGAGGTGAGGAGGAAGAAAGAGGAAGGTTTGGTATTCAAAATCGATTTTGAAAAGGCGTATGATCATGTCGAGTGGAGATTTTTGGACGAAGTCTTACAAAGAAAAGGCTTTGGGAATAGATGGAGAAAATGGGTGCAGGGGTGTCTAAGTTCTGCAAACTTCTCCGTTTTGATTAATGGGAGGCCTAGGGGAAAATTTAAAGCTTCAAGAGGTTTGAGACAAGGCGACCCACTGTCGCCTTTTCTTTTTACCTTAGTAGTCGATGTCTTGAGTAGATTAATGGAGAAGGCTCAAGAAAATCATCTGATCAAAGGTTTATGTATTGGGCAAGAAAGGGTGGAGATTTCTCATCTTCAATTTGCTGATGACACCATCTTCTTCTTGGCGGAAGAAGAGGAAGTTTGGAACAATTTATTAGAGGTGATCAACTTATTTTGTACTGTTTCAGGGTTGAAAATCAACAAAGCAAAGTGTTCTTTGGCTGGAATAAACTCAGATTGTGAGAAATTACAAAGGATGGCAGACTCTTGGGGTTGTGAGGTGGGTAGTTGGCCAATTAAGTACTTGGGTCTCCCTCTTGGGGGGAGGCCAAGAGCACTTATGTTTTGGGATCCAATTGTAGAAAAAATGGAAAAAAGACTTCAAAGTTGGAAGAAGGCATTCTTATCCAGAGGAGGTAGATTAACTTTGATTCAATCTGTTTTGGGAAGCTTGCCAATCTACTGCATGTCCTTGTTCAAAATTCCTTGCGGGGTGATTGGACGCCTAGAAAAATTAATGAAAGGGTTTCTTTGGGAAGGGGTGGAGGAAGAAAAGAAAAACCACATGGTGAAATGGGAGATAGTTATTAAAAGTAAGGAGGAAGGGGGTTTATGTGTGGGGAATTTAAGGAAATGGAATGAAGCGTTATTGGCCAAGTGGTTGTGGAGATTCCCAAAGGAACCAAATTCTCTCTGGCATAAGGTGATAAGAAGCATGGGCTGCAGGACAACGGGTGGAATTCAAATCCTCCGCTGCAGGGTTCATGTCGCAGCCCCTGGAAAGATATTTCCAGTGGTCTCCAATCATTTCTACAATGCTGCAAGTTTGAGGTCGGTAACGGGGAGAAGGTGAGGTTTTGGGAGGATGGTTGGTTGGATGGGGGACCATTGAAGGAGCAATATCCTAGATTATTCTTGCTATCGAGAAAGCACAACCAGAATATCTCAAGCTTTGTGGATCTTTCTATCAATTCCTTGAGCTGGAATTTTGAATTCAGGAGAAATTTGAATGAAGTGGAGATAGAAGAAGCGGCTAGATTATTACAGACATTGGAAAATGCTCGCTTGTCTCAATTAAGAGTGGATAACAGAAGGTGGAAACTGGACTTATCAGGATTGTTCACTTGCAAATCCTATCGCTCTTTCTTAAGCAACAATGGGATAGTGCAACATTTTCCACCCTATTCTCAGATTTGGAAATCAAAAGTTCCTCCAAAGGTCAAAGTTCTTGTGTGGCTAGCGGCTATTGGGAAGCTCAACACTTGTGATCAAATTCAAAGGAGAAGCCGTTTTATTTGTTTCTCTCCTCACTGGTGCAGTTTGTGTAAAGCTAAGGAGGAGAGTGTTAACCACATTTTTCTACATTGTTCTTACACGATTCAACTGTGGTGGAAATTGTTTCAGGAGGTTAGAATTAGTTGGGTCATTCCAAAGGGTTGTTTCGAGCTTCTAAGCACCAATTTTGAGGCTCTAGGAAGTGGGAGGAAAGCTAAAACTTTGTGGGGTTGTCTGGTGTCGGCAGTTTTTTGGAACATTTGGCTGGAGCGTAACAAAAGAATTTTTGAGGATTATTCTGGTGTGGGGGTAGCAGATCTTTGGGGTAGAGTAAGATATTGGGCAGCCCTCTGGGCTTCAGTTTCAAATGATTTTAAGAATTACTCTCTTTCTCACATCTTATGGGATATGTTAGCAGCTGTAAAGTGATGTTGGTAGAGGTTTTGTTACTTGCAATCAGATCTTCTTGAGAGATTTTCTGGTTATGTTCTTGATGGATCTCTTATCCACTTCTGTGTATTTCCTTTTTTATTAATATTATAGTTTCTTCTCAAAAAAAAAAAAAACTAAACTCATTTTACAGTTGCTAGCCCACCCATCAATATAGAAGAGTGAGAATAATCCCTAAACTCAGTCGAAACAGATGCCCAAAGAGCTGGCCAGTATCTAACTCGGTCCCATAGTTCACCTACTCCCACTCCCTTAAAACCTTCCAAAGTTCTATTACACTCCATCCAATTCTTCAAGTCACCAATTTGATTCTCAAATATCTAGGATACTTTCATTTCATTAACAAGCTAATCCAGTCTTATAAGGATTTTTTACGAGACTTGAAAAATAAGTTTCTAATATCAATAAATATTGATATTCACGGAATTAAAAATGAAGAGTACTAACCACCAAACACTTCAAGGGTATGGAGGATGTCAAGAACATAAGTATAATTGTTATACCATTCTGCATCACTTAGAACTTGAATACAACATGGAAGAATATCCGGAAGGTACGTTCGAAATTCATCATTGAGAGCCAAGCAAAGCTGCTCCACCAGATGCAGGACCTGAGAAAGATTACAGGAGAACAGAAAATACTCATAATGGGAATTTCAAAAAAAAAAAAAAAAACTATAATTTCAAAAACAAGATATCAATCGCATGATAAGAGCAATTGTAACCAAAAAGAAAAGGTCAAACTAACTGGATAACCAAGTTGAGGACGGCCAGTAGCAGGAAAACTGAAGGTTGACCATAATTCTGAAATTAGAGCGAGCAACTCATGCAGATATTTCCCAATATGCTGCACAGCACATCATGCCCATATATGATCATCAAGAAATCATCCACAATCATTACGTGTATGAAAACTTAAAAGGGGCCAAGACATTACCTGACGCACAATAGACACTAGCGTACCAAGCTTCCATGTTATAAAATCCTTTAAAGCATCATCACATGTCCGGACTATATGGAAGAAATCAGGTAAAACCTACAGGTAAGAAAAATAAAGAAGCATCATTTAAAGCCAAAAAGACAACATAAAAAGCAAATGCACCAGTATATAAACCGCTGATAAGCTAAATAACAGGTGTAATTCGAGATAAAAAGAGACAGTAGAAGAGTCATGACAAATGAATCTTGTTTTTTTCTCCCGAAAAATTGATAAATGGACTTCCAAAGGCATGAAATTTAAAACGTGTTTTGTATAAAAAAAGGAAGATAACGTACAACATAATTCACATCCACAAAACTAAGGTTTAACAGTAAAATACATGTGCGTGTGTGTACACATGCATTCACACACATGTTACTACATGTGCGTAAAACATACAACAAAACAAATCACAATTGAAATGTTTATACACTGACCTTTGGTAAGTATGGAACACAACCAAGACCCATTGACTAACCTCGCAACAAAAAAGATAACATGAGACATCAAGAACTACACAATTAATAAGAATATCAAAGTAAAATCTTCTAAGAAAAGTAATTCAGAAAAACAATAACCACATTACTATATGCTAAATACCTTGAATATGAACATAAGAGATCTGACCACCTTTAGGTGGTAAGTAGCAAGTGAAGGGTCCCTAAGTATACGCATGAGGGAGTTGATTGCAACCTGTGGTCATAACATATGTAACAAACAACAATGACAGTCATTTATCATATTGATATGCATATTATATGAATGGATTTTAAGTTGTGGATCACCATTGTCCATTGATTGTGCAGACAACTCAAATGCAATCAGCAACAATGATGAACATCATTGTAATCAAACACACACACACACACACACACACACACATATATATATATATATATATATATATATATATATATATAATTATATATACACATCCATAAAATAAAATACAAAAGTCATAGCAGGTTTGATGTGCTACCGTAGAATAATAGTCTTCAGACGTTGCAAATGATGGCCACAGGTCCATAGGCAATTCATCCACAGATTGAATGTGTTGACCAGATTCACTGGCACTACATGTAACATCTCCATGTAAACCAGGCAGGCTTTGCTGATGTCGTTTATGCACATGAGGGTCTAGAGCACCCATAATTCCGAGAACCTGGTGAAGCCCAAGAACAGGTTAACATAAAAAAATGGCTATGGTTAACAACCATGCAATCTAATTAAAAAGTTACCTTTAGTACTTCACGTCTTGTAGACCATGCTAATTCACCATTCAGTAACTTCAAGAGTAAGCCAAGTAACAGTGGATATTCATTGTATGGCGTTATGACATACCTGCCAAAATCAAAGAATAAAAGTTTCTTAACACAAACCAAAATGTAAAACAGAACTTCATGAAACCTGATGCCAACAAAGTATCTCAAATCGTTGCTCCATGATACCAATACGTGGACCGAGTCTATCTTCTACAGTTCACAGCCCCCAAATATAAGTGAAAAAAGTATACACTCATGGAAGTGATTGGCCATGCATAAAGCAATTTCAGGGACTAGAGTCTCAACCCTTGTTTTACCGTCTACAATTCTCCCTCTCCAGCAAACAAACTTCTTAAAACCAAAGAGATGCAAGCATAAAGAAGTGACAACCTGACCCCATTAAAATAAGGTAGTCCACCGTCTTCCTAGGTCACTAAAGCACATGCAAGACCTAATACAATATTATCTATTGTCGGCTCATACCGTTTAACTATGGTTGGCGGGCTTCTTAACAACTTAATATTTGAGATTAACAGTTACTGGGCATAAGATTAGGTAGCCATGAAATCTTTTGTTTGGAAGGGAGGAGGTGTGGTCCGCATAACCTCACATACTAACTTGAATACTACTAACAATAACTCAGCAAGGTATCAGTACTTTGGAGTAGTGCTACCTACACTATATTTGTTTCTCTTTTACCACATTGACAAACAAAAAGGAAAACGAGCCCAAAGTTAATGACCAAATTGACAATTAAATATTTATTCAATCAGATATGCACATCAAATAAGTATATAAGCAAGCCTCAGTGAAGCTGTTTCTAACCCAAGATTAAAGATGAAAACCAAAAAAATATATATAACAGAACCTATCATAGAGCAATGTAACAAACACAGTGCATACCCAGTGCTCTGTACAACTTGACCAAGAGTAGCGACAGCCACTTCCCGTTTGGTGACGGCTGTTCCATCCAATAACGCCTCAACAATTAAAGGCATAAGCTCAGGAATGTATATTCGCATTGCATAACCACCCTAGACAGAAGTCAAAACAAAAAAGAGAACAGCATTTATATCAGCACAACACAAAATAATTATATAACAGAGAGAACTACTTTTCGTCTTCAATAAATTTGCTTTTTTATTGTCACCAAAAGAAAAATTAACACATTTTCATGTTCTTCAGCATGCATCAGACACCTCAAACCCACCACCTACCAACCTTCAATCCAAATAAAACAATGAATAACACCATGAGGACTAAAGCCAAATATACCCACCACTCTAGCCAGATCCCCAACAGTTACAAGAACTCCACTAATAATGCCATTATTTGCGTTCACACCAGTGCCATCAGTAAGCCTTGCAACAAGTGCCTGAACAATCAGATGTTTACTATGAGAGAAGGGGAAAAAAAGATTTATAAATGATAGGGGACTAAGATAAACAATCACTAAATGACTTAACAAACCTTGTGTATCGGAGCAACGTATGGAAGTATTAGTCGTTCACAGTTTCGTATTAAACAACCCAGTAACTTCGCACTTTCTTCTCGGCATTTGGTGTCTGCACTGCTGACATAGCAAGAGAAGTCAATATCTGACACTTTGACAGTTCATTCTAGCATTAAAATCATCTGTAAGCAACCACTTATTTATTTTAAAAAATACTGTATGTAAACAAAATTAATAATCCTTTACATCACCTCTGCCCCATGTAAGTCAACAATTGTATGAGATGCCGACGAAGTGCTGGAAGAACATAAGCAGGATTTTTTTCTGACAACCTCCCAGCCACAGAAATTGCAAACTCTCGAACATCAAAATCCTATAACAACATCATAGTATTTTTTTTTTAAGATGGATAACACAAAGGACAGATCATTTTCATAAACTCTACATTACAAGTAATTTCAAATTAAAATTCAATACATTCCAGCAAAAACCGTACATGAAAACTGCACAATTATAACACTTTAAGCAAAATATCTAAACGAAAGCAAAATAAAATAAAAACATCAAATATCACATCCATAAGCAGCAACGCCTACATTTCCAATATAACACTTTAAGTCATGAACACGTCTATCTAGAGTAAAAATCACACCTCATCATTCAAAGCAGCAAAAACTGCGCTCAGACTATCAGCCTGAGCCAAAAAATCATCAAAACCTCTATTCCCATGAAGGGAGGAAAATATTGAATGGCGAACAATAACATCAGCATCTGCAACAGCTTCAATGAGAAGCTTTTCCACAATCTGCAGAAAGGCCAGTATCTAGTTAACAGGCATATACCAAGAAGGAGAAAAAGAAAACTAACATGACTATTCATTATTCAATGAGATTTTGGGACTTAACATGATACATTTTTTTGAGAAGAGGACTTAACATGATACAATACTTTAAAGACATTGACAAATTATAATTATAATAGCAGACTGTAAAAAACCAATCCAAATTCTTAAGTCTAATGCATATCTAATGAAATACAAAACATTTAAAAGATTAATGGTTTCTATATGCCTCCAATTTGCAAAGATGGCAATAAAAAAGGAGTGAAATACAAAACATTCATAAAGATTATTGCCTTCTACAAGCCTCCAATTTGTAAAGAAGGCAAAAAAGGAAGGTCCCCACACTATTGCCAACGGACATATTTAATAGTTGTCATATGACCCATATCAGCATATTTGAACTGAAGGTGTAAAACCAAAAGGTACGCATTTATAGGCAAAATACACAATGATAGAAAGTTTTCGTGATCTTTCCTACCAATAATTTGAGCATAGTAGAGAAACAAGATAAATTGAATAAACTAGACAAGTACAAAATTGGTTTTACAGCCTACAAATGGTTCAAAAGAATCAAAGGTTGGAATGTTTTTAATGTTCAAAACCAAACCTCCTCAACAAGACGTCGTCGTTTTCCCCGATTAGACCTATCAGAAGCATATTGCACACCAGAAAAGGAATTTGCAACTAATTTGCAACAACATAGGGCAGCATCTTTCCGGATGGCTCCATCATCATCATCCAAATATACAACAACTGATTCTCTTGCAAACTCAAGAAGGTCATGGCCCTAAATCATATACCAGCTTCTGTGAGAGACTAAAGGTGCGTTTAGGATTCACAATGGACAATGGTATTCACACAAACCTTGAAATTAAAACGAGCTAGAGTCTGCAAAGCAAGCTGCACAAGGGCTGAACCACTGAGGTCTGAGACTTGCTGAGGGATATTCATTAAATTTCCTCTACTCATGCCAACGGCCGACCTTCCCTGAGAATGGTGGGATTTTGAAAGAACCACCGAAATGCTGTCAAGCAACCGATCTTGGATGGTAGGAAGCAAAGATGGAATACTGAATTAACAACCAATTGAACAGGGAACTAGTCAGTGCACATGGAAGACATAGACTAATCACCAAAATTGTGCAATGTGCAAGGAGAAGTTCTTGAAAACCCCAGGCTACCTGGTAGTTATATGCTCAAGTGCCTCAACAAGCATAGGGGAAAGGCCAGCAGACAACATAACATCCAAAAGACCACGAACATGAGGTTCCATAGCTGGCCCCATTGCTTTTGCTATGTTTCCAACACAAGCCAAAGCCTCAAGAGAGGGTCTACCTCTACGTGGAGCAATCTGGAGAACAAATGATTAATAACAGTCAGAGATGTGTCCACTATCACAGTTACAACTCATAACCTACAACCTACATACACAGCACAGCAAAGATAAATATTATGGGGAGGACCACGATCGTCAACATACCGCATCACGTAAATGAGACGTTATTGTCGGCAAATAGTGGACAAGTTCCCCATCCAAAGCACCAGCCATCTCCCCAAGGGCAATAAAACCACTGGAGCGTTCAGCCGGTATTCGCAAAACGGCAAGAATATGATTCATACATATCTGCAAGAAATAGCATATCCTTGCACATTCAGGATGACAAACAGAAAATATAAATGAAACAGATTTTGCCCCGAACCATTCTGCCCACCAGTTACAATATAATAATAAAGGACAGTTGACAAACCGTTAAGTAGTTTGTGACAAATCGATCTCGCAGAAAATGAGCAATTCGAGGTAGCAGCGAAGTTATGCTCAGGCGAACCAGCCTATCCCGGTGCTCAAGATATCTAAGGACAATTTCTGCAACTTCCCTGTACCTTGACATCATAAATTCACCTGTATTCCTGCCCAGATGAAATTAACTTTTTTAAACTGATGAAGGAGCAGTTGATGGCTGGGCCAAAATGTCAAGGTAGTGCAAAGCAACAAAGAACATGTACATTCTCACATGACTTAAAATAATTTAGGTTTTACTTGCTCACACATTGTTACCATGTGTACACATTTTGGTTTTCCTAAACCCCACCTAATAAAATAGTCACTACTACGTCAGGGTCACATAAAATTAATGCAAAAACCTCATTCAGACCAGCAAGAATCCATCACATTCATAAATGAATGTGCACAATAACAAAGTCTATACCAAAATGGTAGTTAAAATTGCATGAACATATGTTCACGTGTCTCTTGAAGAACTGATCAACACAAGCTAAAATTCATCGTGGTACACATTCTGTACATATGTGGTAGGGTTTCATTTTTGTTAGACCAATCTTGTACATATGATACTTGTAGTGAATAACAATCAAATTTACATTAGAAAATAATACCAATAAAAATAAAAACTTCCCCACAAACTCTACCAACCTTAAAAGCTCTCCAACTGCAAGTAAAGAACCATGTATGCTGTGAACGGAAGCATTTCTACCCAACCCATCCTGGGTAGCCTCAAACATACGATAATACCATTGCACACGCCAGCGTGTCTCACGTTTCTCAATAACACCAAGGCAAGCACGTAGAGCTTCCACAGCTCGCTCTCGAATAGGCAAGACTGGATCCCTCAAAGCAACCCAAATGGCATCAACAAATTCAGGTACATGAACATTGAACACTGTTGAAGCATTTTCTGCCATTTCCTATAATAAGAAAACATAGAGTTACGGAACCATGTCCTATATCAAAATTAAATGAGAATAGCAAAAAAGAATTTTAAAATTAAAAAGCAAAAGTTCTATGATATGAAACTGCTTTTTAAGAATAGAACTTTGATGGGATGATATGAAAAGTTTCTTTGAATATAAATGGAGTCTCCTCGGAGAAACAAACTCAGAACCGCTAATCAATACAAACAACAACAGCAGCAGCAGCAACAACAAAGCCTTACCCACTAAATGGGGTCGGCTGCTAATCAATAAATGAGTACAAAAGTAAAAATTGTAGCACTTACTTTCAAGATCAACACAGCAGCAAAACGGCGATACTCAACTCTATCCCCCCGCAACCAATCAAGAGCAATTTTTATCTAAGAGACCAAGGCTTATCAGATACTTGACTATTCTAAATCACATTCTGTTATGTCAAGGGGGTACACAAAAATGTAACAAACCTGGCGTTCCACTTCATCAGCAGTCATTGCTCCCCCGGCCCTGGCAAGATGGCCCAGAACTCTACTAGCAAGGACCAGAATATCAGTATCACGCTTCACCTCAAAAACAGTCCTTATATAATTAGCAAACTTTGAAACTTTGGAAGAATTCTCTCCCAGCACCACATCTATCAACTCATCAATAGCTCTTAAAGCTCCCAAAGTTTCTGCAACATCACTGCTCTCCAGAAGAGACGAAATTCGATCATACAACTGATCCATGTAACGCAAAAACGCTTCTCCGCTGAGGTCACGGGCTTCTTCTTCCAGATGCTTCTTCAAAGCTAGCGAAGCCCCATCCTGTGAAACAACACAGTTTAAGCAGATTTATGTCCTCTGTTATGGAACAAGCATAAAAGACACTTTTTCGGGTAATCTTCAAAAATCCTAAGGCCCTCAAAACTATTAGCCTTACAGAGTAGAGTGACTGAGAAAGTTCTTAAATTTGCCTATAGTGAGTGAGGTAAGCTTAAAATTGGCCTATTATAATAGCTCCAATTACACTAACTCAATACCTAATTATTCGCACAATTCATAGCTTGCACGATCCACTAAACCTATTAGTTATCCACTTAAGTGAAAATTTTGAATTTCTCGGGAACCAAACAGAAAATAGGAAACAGAGAGAGATAGAGAGAACAAAGTACTGACCTTGGGGCTGCCGCGGGTGCAGAGGTCAGCAAGGATGCGATTGAGCGCGTCAAAACTGCCTCCGCCGGGTCCAGCAGAGGCGGGGCCGCAGAACCTGAGGGACTGCCCCGAGACCGCCATCTGGCTCAGGCTCCACAAATCCTACAACCCCAACTTCTCCCCCTCCCTCTCTCTGTATATCCAATTGCAATCGGATCTTCAAGGCATCGAAGCTCCGGCGGGAAAGCAACGGCAGATTGATTCTTCCGCCCGAGACGATGGGAAATATAGACGTTACGAGTAGCTGCAGCGGCTAAAAGTAACAATAGTTCTACAGATTACGCTTAAATTTTAACGCAAGGAGGAAAAGGGCTTTTGGGGTTTTGACTTTTGTTGGTGGGGTCGGCAGCTGGCTGCACGCGTGTAAGACCTCGTTTAAAATTGTTTTTTATTTTTTTTATTTTGGAAACTAGCTCGTTTAAAATTGTTTTTAAAATGGTTAAAAACGTTTTTTGTAAAAATACTTTTTGAACTAATTTTTAATAAAATGCAAGTCGATCCTAAAACTAAAAAAGCACTTAAAGTGCTTCTTGTCAGAAGTAATAGTTGTATGCTTCTTGTATGAAGCATTTTTTTTAAAAACGCTTTCAGTAATTTTAAAAACATTTTCACGCCTTAAATCTCGTTAATTCTATGGTTTGGTGTCCGCTCTAGGCCGATCATGCTCATTCATTATACCAAAACTCAAAAACCTTTTTATCAATTTGTTGTTACTTGTACCATAAAGGGTAAGTTTTTTTTTTAATACAGAACCGCTTATAATTCAAAATAGTTATCGTGCATTAGTCTTGTAATTTTTCTAAAAAAAATTCAAAGTAACTTTTTTGGAATGTAAATGTACTGAAAAGTTAATGTCGAGTTTACGTTGATTAAAAAGAAGATCAGTCTTTTGTGATCGGAGTTATTTATTGTATCTGTGCATATGAATATTCCACATGGATCATATCACACAAAATTTGGAGTGTATTATGTATTAACGTAATTAACAGTTCAAGTTATATTTAATGTAATTGACAATTAGTCATGTGCGTAACTTAAATGGCAACGACATTATCAGAATTTAAAATAGATTCAACTGTCGAATCTTCGAGAAATTTTATGCATCCTTTCTAGTTTGACTAATTTTTTGGAGAAATAGTTTATACCTTTGATGAATTATATAAAAATAACATTATCGAATGGATGCTTTTTTTTTTATCAAATAATTGATAGAAAATTTGATGTTTTAGGATACATGTTTGATTTCGCAAATAGTATCAAGGCAGCCATCTCTGGCTATAGAGTTGGGATTTAGATCCTCTCTGGATCCCCTCACTGGGGATCCTGAGGATAATGCATAGTAACCGTTCATCAAAGATCGTACGACCACAATTGAATACTTTTTATATTTTTAAAAGTAAAGCAGCCTCTTTTTGCGTGAAAAATATAAAAAATGAAAAAAGAAAAAATTGTGGCCGCATGATCTTTGATGAACGGTTACTATGCATTGATCCCCGGGATCCCCAGTGAGGAGATCCAGAGAAGATCTAAATCCATAGAGTAAAATCATTTTCTTGTATAGCGCATTTTTTCTTTTTCTTTTGTTTTATCACGAAGACAACTTTCACTAAAATAAAAACTAGTACAAGGCCCAAAAAAGAGTCGGGTAAACAACTACAGAGAAAGTAAAAGGCCCAAGCAAAATGAGAGCAGCAACCCAAAACACAACAGGAAGGCCTCCATAAACTTACGCCCGAATGCCGTAGAAAACAAACAATAAAAACCCTAACCTCTAGCAACAAAGACCACATCACCGCCGCCGTCACATCCTTGGAGGAAGCCAAACTCTAAACTGAGAAAGTAGACACCAGATCCAAGTCCCCTTCACAAAACCCTGCAAATATATACAAACAAAGTAACGTATGGGAAGAAAGTGAGGCTAAGGGGTATGTAAAATACCCAACACTTGGCCTCGATGAAGATCCGGCATATGGGTTGGGGGAGGGGAAATGAAGGAGGGAAGTGGATCTGATATGCAATTTCTGATCGGAGCCTGCCGATCTGAGCACATGATGGGATGGGGAAGAAGTATCACAGCTGAGGAGAGAGGAAGGGAAATTAAAAGACCAAAAGCAGTAAAAATAAGCAAAAAACGCCGGATAAGGGCCATGAAGCCCAGGATAGTTGAGACTCGGCTCAAGGAAAACTGAGATTAAACTCAGGGAATAACCAAGAATTCAAAAGGTAAAGAGAAAACTAGAAGAGGTGAAGGAAGAGGATGAGGAAGGCAGGGAGGGGGAAGACAAATGAGATGAGAATGGAGGAAAAGAGGGAGACGGCAAAGGAAAGAGAACTTGAGAAAACTCAGGAGGTAACTGAGAAAATAGAGGGTATTAAGAAATGAAGGAAAAAAGGGAGGATTGATGGATGCCTCCGGCACCCAAGCCAAACGCTAGGGCCAGCGGCGAAGTTGCTAGGAAAGTCTTTCACATAGAGAATTTTAGAGAAAGAAACGGGGAGAATTTCTAGAGAGAGGTTTTCTTCTTTTTTTTTTTCTTAATACACCATTTTTTCCTTTTTCACAAGGCCAAAGTACTAAAACAACAAATGAATTTAGGATGATACTACTTCATGGTTGAAGTTGAATTTAGGATGATACTACTTCATGGTTGAAGTTGTAAAAGCATCCCCAATGAGAGACTTTATATGGGGCTGAAAAAGTGGTGGAAATAGCCAAATTTAGAGCTTCGAAGAATCTTTGAGGCTCTAAAAAAGAATTTTTCCCAATGAGAGGCTATATTTCTTTTAGGCTCTATATGGGACTATATATTTATTTATGTAGTAATTTGATTACGCGATAAATTTATTTTTGTCTTAATTTTTCTAAAGTTGATTTTTGGACGTGCTATCTTAAATTTTATTACTGAACTTTTCAGCCTAATAAATTTCAAATTCTGACAAAGTTAGATTTCATCACTTATGCACCGTCGGATTAGGTTCACTTATCTCAATTTCATCCGTTAGTTTGTTTCTATGAAATTAGACAAGATAAGATTTCACTTCACGACAACCATTGGATTGGATTATCTTATCTCAATTTCATCTGTTGGTTTATTTCTCTGATTAGCACATTCTCCGAAATCAAACAAGATAAGATATTATTTCATAACAACCATTGGATTGAATTATCTTATCTCAATCTCATCCATTGGTTTATTTCTCTGATTGACACATTCTTCGAAATCAAACAAGATAAGATTTCATTTCATAACAACCATTGGATTGGATTTATCTTATTTCAATCTCATTTGTTGGTTTATTTATCTGATTGGCACATTCTTCGAAATCAGACAAGATAAGATTTCGCATCTCAAGCTAACCCGTTGGATCGTCATCTCCAATGTCACTCACTCTTTATATAAATGGTATCACACTAATTTCATAATACATAAGCTTCTGATCCCTTTACTCTAAAAAATCTCCCAACCACCAAACTATAATGGCCCAACCATGGAATGATAACTCCTCATTTGATGAGGGTAATGCTACTTTTGCAATGGCAAAGGCTATGTATCAGCACTTCCAGAGACGTTTAGAGGTTGTGCAAATGCAAAATGAGCCGAAACACGATGGCACCTCGTCATGCCGACAAAGAGTTAATCGAGACTGGGAAGAGAGCCATGTTCAACTTATGCATAATTACTTCTCTAACCCTTCATTGTCTCCACCACGCTTCTCCCGAGCCAGGTTTCGCATGAGGTGTGAGTTGTTTGACATCATCATGGAGGGGAGTCGTCAATTTCAACAATTATTTCACTCAAAAAACTATCTGCAAATAAATGGAATAGTTGCATTTGTGATTTATATATTGTCGATTTCTTCTATGAACTTGTTGTTCACTATCGATTTCTTCTTTGACCTTTTATCTTGACCAACTCTCCCCTTAAACTTATAATAATTGTCAATTTGCCCACTGTAGTTACATTTACAACTTATATAGGTTGGGCGGGTTAGAGGTTGAACCTAATCCTAACCCATCCCTCAAATTGCATGTAACTACATACTCATATTAATGGGGCTAATTTACGTACTCTTTCTCAAATTGCATGTAACTACATACTCATTCTTTGAACTTTCCTGCTATTTATTATTGAAGATTCATTACCTGAATTAACCCTATTAATATGAAGAGAAAAATGTTTCTAACTAAGCGGTTAAGAACATTTATTCTTACACTTAAAATCCCGTGTCCAATTCTTCTTGAAATATCCTTTATAAGGAAAACTATTGCCATGGAAAAAGATCTTGAAGCATGTGGTACTAATTTATTACACAATCTATAAATATCCAAACCAATGCACTTTTCTATGTAAATATGTGAACTTGCTTTTTCTAATAATAGAAAGATCCAAATGTAGATCTCTTCAAAAAAATTTAAAACTTCAGGCATATATATAAATTTGGATATTATAATTGTATGTATCGGTTAAACATAATTTACTTCACACAATAATTATGTAGGTTTGCATGTATGGGTTATATATTATATACAAACATTTACCCGAGTATATATATTCATTTAGAACCTACCATATAACAATGGACACCACTAATTGTGGGAAATGAATTATATAGATCTTACCCTCGTTTTGTTTTTTTGGGTACTTTTTCCAATGCCCATATAGTTCATAATCTTCTAATTCAGCAAGTCTGCGAACTTGAGTGATCATTACAAGAAAAATGATCTTTGGGTACAAAACAAAGGACACAATTGAGAATTTTGTGTCTGTCTAACCACCAAAGGGCTGAAACAGTTCCCATTCCATAGAGGGCACCATCTATGGTGCCCAATGTAAAAAAAAAAAAAAAAAAAAAAAAGAAGACAAAATAGTAATGTGCACGAAAACCATGCCGAATAGGGTCAGATGACAACTTTTTTACTGAAGATGGGCACAAAAAACATTTTGTGTCTATACAAATTGTTTGTCAGCAACACTGTATGTGTTTTTTCGTTTGTCTTTACCTCTAGCACACCAAAAAATTAAATTTATAAAATAATGGTATAGAACTGTTTATTACTGTGTAGTGTTTTGGCCTCAAAATAAGTTAGCAATAATGTTGTTCAAATTCGTTTTTGGCGAGAATCAAACCTCAGATCTTTCACTTACAAGTAAAGAAGAATACAACTAGACCGTAGTACTAAGTGGCGTGTTTTAGATTTACAATGGATCATTTCCATTTGCAATGAATGTTTGTTAGATTCGTATCTTTTTGAACTGCTTTTTAGATTGTTAACTTCCTGCAGGTTTGTTTTTTATGCTTGGTGATATGCTTTTTGGCTTTATTGTAAGTGTTTATTTTTTACTATATGAAAAGTCCTTCATGTAGTGACACATAACCAACAATTGTGCCCTTAGGGTCATCGGTCTCCGTGCAAAAGTTAGTGGGTCTTCAGATAGACAAATGAGTTAATAGTTACAAATTCCTTTTTATGACACTAATGTTAGACATTGTGTCCAGTAAATATTAATAAATTATAAATCACTCTACTTCCCATTAGGTCTTCAGATAGACAATATATCTTAATAATTATAAATTCCTTTTTATAACACTAATGTTAGAAATTGTGTCCAATAAATATTAATAGAGAATAAATCACTCTATAGCAAAAGAATATGTTGGCACAATTATGGATTTGTGCCTTTATTCTTGTATAAAACATCCACACTCCTTTACTAATTTGTCTATGAAAAATTAGAAGGTTGCTTCATACACTTGTGTTTCTTTTGAATTTGATCAAGTTCTACATTATTGAGAATGGAGGACAGGTGACGTCGCGGAGTTAGAATTGGAACTGAATCTCCAGCATCACATTCGTCTATTGCTTCAAACATTACGATAGCAAATTCCACAACGAATCCTCATGCTCAACGTCCACGACAACCTATTAATGTCGGGCGCATACCTCGTTCTATTGATAATCAGTACATTCTTACTATTGTTGATGATGGTCGTCTTGGCTACGCATTATCCTCAAGTAACGGATGCGTACGCGCACCTCAATGACGTGTGTTGCCAGCATGGGCATACTCGGGTAAGACAGAACAATACCCTATCAATTTGGTTTCTGCTAAAACAACAACTAAAGAGTCTACTAGTTCTGTCGTTATTATAGAAGAACCACACACTTATCAAGCACAAATTCGTCCTAGAGGCCTGTCTCTCCCACATATGAACTCACGAAATATGCAGAATGTTACCGTTGAGGTTTTAAGCAACGACGACGAGAACAAATAATATATTTTGTATTATGTTATATTTCACTGGTGTGTGAAAATATAATTATCTTATGCTATGCTGGACTCTTCTTAGGTCCTTTTATCAACTTATGTAGTATCATAATATAATAATGTTTTCTTTCTAATTGGCCCATGATATAGATACTCCCAGCATTATATATTTTTTGGTTTATAATTATGTTTCCCGTCTGGTTCATACCGCACAATTCAATGAATTCACAGATGGCAAAGCAAGCCTTATGACACATTACCAGTAAAACAAAAGAAAAAATAAAAAATGCTTGCAATTGCTTTCATACTTCCGCTTCGCCCACAAAGAAAAGTCCTAATCCAAGCATGCACATCTTGGCAGAGGAAAATCCAAGCCTGCACATCTGGGCAGAGGAATCATAACTACAAACACAAAATTATCTTTATCCCAGTAATTTCTGAACGGGCGTTGCCTAGTTTCTACTAAACTCCTTGTTTTGCTCTAAATCGCACATTTGGTGTGGCTTTCTTTAGGTATTTGAATTTTATATATGTTTTTTTTTGTTCTTATTTGATGGATTGCTTGGATAATCGAAAAACATGGGAGAGAGATTGAATCGTTTTGTTTCTACGATTTACTGGTACTCAATTTGTTTGGTGAAATTTTCTTTGTGGTCTGATATTTAGTATGAATAAGACAACAAGTATTATAACTTCATACATGCTTGTAGTCAAAGATGAACAAATAATGGGTGCATCTGAATAGGACGACCAATGAATACTTGATTGGCAGGCGTGCAATCATCAATAACACTTTAGAAGTTGCTACCTTTCAAGGAAAAATTAAGTGCCCATGTCAGCGTTGTTGCAATATATTTTATCGTGATCCATTTGAAGTCGATGAACACCTCTATGTCGAGGGTATGGATCCTCATTACATAGATATACCTTGGGTTGAACATGGCGAACAGGTGCATACTTCTGATAACATATCAAGTCCAACTACCGAAGCTATTAATGAAAGAAGCCCTGAAAATTTCACGGCAGCGATGTTTCACGATGTTTTCAGTAACCATGTGCATATGGATGAGTCAGACCATGTTGGTGAATCTTCTTCTGCGTGTGACGAAACAATTGATGCGCACCCATTCGACAACATTCTATGAGAAGCAGATGGAGAATTATATCCAGGTAGTAGGAAGAAAAAGTTGGATTTTGTGGTGAAATTATATCAGTTAAAATTGTTATATGGAATAAGTGATGCTGCATTTGGTTCAATGATGGCACTAATAAGAGAGCATTTTCCTATGTGCGAGATTCTTCCTCCAAATTTGTATTATACAAAGAAGATTATCCGGGCTTTGGGGTTGGATTACTAGAACATGGATACGTGTCGAAATAATTGCATGCTATTCTGGAAAAAGCATGTAAATGCCATCGTTTGTGCAAAGTGTGGTGCTAGTAGATATAACTAGAGGAAAGGAAATTCAAGAACGATCCAATATACCAAGGTACCAAAAAAGGTTTTATGCTACTTTCTCATAGGTCCTAGACAACAAAGGTTGTACATGTCTCGTTACACAGCTGAGTCAATGATATGGCATTCAGACATTAGAACTGACGATGGTGTTTTGAGGCACCCTGGCTTGGAAGCATGTGGATAATACATATCCAGATTTTGCAAGGGAGCGTTGTAATGTCCATCTTGGGCTTGCAAGAAATGAATTCAATCCGTTTGGTATGCATGGCAAACCCCACAGCAAGTGGCCTGTTTTAGTTGTAGTTTATAATCTTCTGCCTTGGATGTGCACGAAACAACCTTATATCATGATGTCCTTCCTAATTCCAGGCAAAAAAAGTCCTAGTGGTGCAATTGATGTTTTCCTGCAGTCGTTAATTGATGACTTGCGGCATTTGTGGACAACAGGTTTGCGAACATAGTGGTGCAATTGATGTTTTCCTGCTGTCGTTAATTGATAGTCACTGTCAAGAAACCTTCACCATGCATGCTGCCTTATTGTGGACTATCAATGACTTTCCTACTTATGCCATGCTCTCAGGGTGGAGCAATAGTGGTGAGAAAGCTTGTTCGACTTGCGGTGATGACACCGATTCTTTACAGCTTAAGCATGGGAAAAAGTTTGCATTCATGGGACATAGACGATGGCTCCCGATGTCACACAGGTACCGGAGACATAAAAAAACTTTTAACGAATCTCAAGAATTTTGAAACCCCCATAAACCAAGAACTGCCATGGATTGTTTATTGGAAGTGACATGATTGACCTTAAGATTTGGCAAGGGTGCAAAGGCAAGTGGTCGTAAGCGGGGGTGGAATCAGTGGAAAAAAAAAGACTATATTCTTTGAATTGCTTTACTGGAAATATCTCTTACTACGATATAACTTAGATCTCATGCATATAGAGAGAAATGTAGTTGAAAATGTTATTAGCACTCTTTTGGAAATTGAAGGGAAGACTAAAGATGGTATTAGGGCAAGGGCTGATTTTGTAAAGTTGGGCATTAGGCATGATCTTCATCCACGGGCAGATGGTGCTCGTACAAAGCTTCCAACGGCAGAATACAATATGAAACCTGGGGAGAAAAGAATGTTGTGCCAGGTTTTGAAATCAATTCGGGTGCCAAACAGCTATTCTTCTAATACCAGAAACTGTGTTAATATTCAAGAAATGAAGTTAATTGGCTTGAAAAGCCATAAGTATGATATGCCGATGCAGGTCTTCCTCCCTATTGCAATATGAAAAGTGTTACCGAAATCGGTTGTTACAGTGTTATTAGAGTTGAGTAGATTTTTTCGCCACCTTTGTTCAAAAACTATAACTGAAGAATTGTTCAATGGCTTGTCAAAAAGCATTGCCTTTACTCTATGTCATTTGGAGAAGCTATTTCTACCATCATTCTTTACCGTTATGGTACACTTCATAATGCACCTTGCGGATAAAGCTGTTGTTACTGGTCCAGTCCCATATCGATGGATGTACCCCATTGAAAGGTGTCAATTTCGTAAAACACTTCCTCAATTCACTTTCTAATTTTAGTATTTTTTTTTCCATCATTACCTTTTGCTTAAAGATTTTTGTTTAACAATCAAGTACCTACATCTTCTAAAATCGTATGTACGCAACAAGAGTAAGCCAGAATGATGTATTGCAGTGGCTGTTAATTTAGATGAGTGTGTATCATTCTGCTCCATGTACATGAAGGACTTTGTTGTTACCCGTCGTAATAGGCCTGGACGTAATTATGATGTGATGCAATGTGATACACGACAAGGACTTCCTCTATTTGGTAGCCAAGGCAAACCAGCAAGCCCTGTTGAAACTGTTTTTACTAGAACGTCCAAGGTTTGAAATGGCTCACCGCTATGTCCTAGTAAATTGTCCTCAAATGGCAGAATACTTAAGGTACGGTTATAACAATGACATTACCTTAGTACATGTTTGATGGACTAGCTTGGATCTTGAATTGATTTGTGTTGGTCTTGTAGGAGACATATGTCACTTGTCATTTCCACTTGTGGCAGAAGAACTACTATATATGATGCAGAAAGAGAAGCTTTAGATAGTTTCCCTCAATGGTGTCGGGATAATGTACCTTATATTCCTATTAAGTTTCAGTGTTAAATGTAGCACTCAAAATGGTGTATTTTTGTAACTACGTTTTTATTCAATACACGTACATAACATAGGGGCGAATGATGAGGTAGCTATTAAAGACGATATACGTGCATTGGTTGCTGGACCGATGCAGTGGGTAAACCGTTATACCACGTACATCATGAATGGAAATCGATTTAAGGTTGCTTTTGCTAATCGACATGTACGAACCCAAAATAGTGGTGTTTCTTTGGCATCAGAAGTTAGTAGTTTTGCTATTATCGTCGACAGGAATCCATGGTATGGAGATGTGGATTATTATGGTGTTGTGATAGATATCATTGAGTTAGACTATCACAATGGTCGGAAGGTTATACTGTTTGAATGTGATTGGTTTGATGTCAAGAGCAAAAGGTTTCGTACTAAGAAGGATGAGTTTGGGTTCACTTTAGTTAATTGTGAACATCGTTTACCGCCGGATGACTCATTCATACTGGGGTCACAAGCAACAAAGTATTTTATGTTCAAGATCCTATTGACATTGATTGGCTTATTTCTACCAAGACAAAGCCACGAGACGTTTACAACATGCTTGATACAAATATAGAAGACCCCAACACAACTCAAGATATAGAAAACACGTTAGGGGATGATGATATAGTTCAAACAAGGCCGGATGTTGCAGAAATTGTTATTGCGGAACGATTATCAGACTTGTAATGATCAGGAACTTATATCTACTATGTAGCTTGGTCATGTATTTTGTTATGTAAGCTATTACATTAAGGAAAAAGGGGTTTAAACGTTTTTTTTTTTAAATTTTCTCTCCTTGGACTTAGACAATGTTTTTTTCCAGTGGAATAAACAAAAAATAAAGGATTTCATTTTTCTTTCCTAGATGAAACACATGATGTGCAACAATTCTTCAACATTCTACAACGAGACATTGAAATTATATCCACTT
Source organism: Cotoneaster glaucophyllus (assembly GCA_036320875.1). Taxonomy (NCBI): domain Eukaryota; kingdom Viridiplantae; phylum Streptophyta; class Magnoliopsida; order Rosales; family Rosaceae; genus Cotoneaster; species Cotoneaster glaucophyllus. Next base: position 21,736,532 of record CM070066.1, on the reverse strand, counting down.
CGTAGGGAAAAAAATTGGATTTTATGGTGAAATTAGATCAATCAAAATTGTTATGTGAAATGGGTGATGCTGCATTTGGTTCTATGCTAGCACCTATAAGAGAACCATACACTTTCTCCAAAAGGGCATTTAGATCCGAGTCCAAAAAATTGAGCTACTTTCCGATTGAGTCCAATTCTATGTGCCTTCTCAATTTAGGTTCAATTGATCTTTTTATGTCCATTTTGCCCTTTTATAATCTAAATGAAAATATATTTAAATTTCTTGATTTATCCAAATTTTGAATCTTTAAAGCCTTTAATCTATTCAATATCCAAGGAAAAAAAAATTAAATTAAAATTCATGGCACGTTTATCAACAACAATTCTTGATAAAAGTAGATTACAAAAAGAAAAAACCTATGATATAGGTAGATAAATACAAAATATGTGATAATATATGTAAATAATATCTAATTAAACTATGGTGTAAGTAGATAATGCAACTAATCTGTGTTGCAGGTAGGCAATGCAATAAATCTGTGATGCAGGTAGTTAATTTACAAACAAAAAAACAAATGATACATATGCAATTAATCTCTAATATAGGTAGAGTATTATTAAAATAAAAAAAAAACCTATTGTACAGGTAGATAAACACAATTAATCTTCAATAGAACTTCAAAATTAAAAAAATAATAATAATAAAAAGGAGAAATAAGCAAAAATAATTAAAAAAAAAAATGAGAGGAAGAACCCAAAACACAAGATGTAATGCAATTATTTTTTTTTTTTTAAACCAATCAAACGTATATTGATCATCCTTATGGAAAGAGGAGGAGGAGAAGATGAATATTATGGAAGAAGATTACTGTGCAAAATAACACAGGAAGAGAAAGATATTGTGAGGGAGAAACAAGAAAAGAGAAATGAACGGTTTAGGGAATGATAAGAAAAAAAGGAGATTTAAATCCCTAATCCTATAATTAAGGATAAGATTAACATTAATCACAAATTTAAAAAAACAGAAATTACATAATTAGTCAATTTAAGGGTAAATTTGGCAAGAGAATACAAATAAGCTTTTGTGGATAATGAATCACTAGACCTCACCCAAAAATTAAAACAAAATTGGACTATAACTAATAATGGCTTATAAAATTGGACTTATATTAAGTTTTTCCTTCTCCAAATTGGACTTCTCCCTCTATTTATGGTGCAAGTTTGGGTTTCCCACCACCAAATTTAAAAACTTGGGTTTCCCACCATCTGTTTTTTATTTTAAACTTACTGAATTACAAAATTGTGCCCACTAACTCTTATAATAATAATTAAAAAATAGTTTCTATAATAAAGGGTGAGAATCTGGGAAGCTTCCATTCTACCCTTTCTCTCACTTTCATCAGACAAAGCAGCAACAATCCCTATTTCTAACTCTCAGTCCGTCTCACCCTCATTCTCCAAAAATTCGAACAACACTCCTCCCCGCTCCTTCGTTCAATTCGAACCCACTCCTCCGTCGAGTCCGTCCACTTCAACGTCGATCATATGTCCAGTTCAAAGGCACTCATCCGACGACACACACAGAGACACATGAGGCCCAAAATAAATGTAAGGTTTCTGAATTTCAATTTTTCAATGGGTTTTTGTTCTTTAGGGTTTAGGGTCAAATTGGATGTTTATTTTGTCGAATATGGTTTATGGTTTGAGGATAGTGGGTTTCAGAGGACAGTGGGTTTGGTATTAGGAATCTAGGATGGGTGTAAGTCTTTGGGATTGGATGGGTATCAAGTTGGGTGTGCTCCGGTTTAGGATGGGTGCAGGACCTGCAAGTCATTGGGAGGCTGGGTGGGTAACGGTTCATAAGTTTAGGGTGGATGGGTGCAATGGCTGCAATTGTGTGTTGTGTAGGGCAGTGGTGACTGGTGTGTGCACTATGCACGAATTAGGATTAGATTAGGCTGGGGAATTAGATTAGGATGGGAAATAGGATGAAGAAATGGATAAAAAAATTAAATTGATAATTAGATTGAGTTGGGGAAATCCGAAATAGGACATTTGACAAATAGAACTAGGGTTGATTATGTTTATGTGAAATTGACAAATATGATTGATTATGTAGTGATTAATATATGCTCAATTTCTCATTGCTCAGTGATTATATGAAATATTGTTGTGATTAATGGGTTGCTCAGTGAAATTATGAGATGATATTGTGGTGAACTTTGAATGAATTGAAATTAAGATGATAGGATGATTACAACAAGAACTTTAGGCCGAGACGTCTAAAAACACAAGAGCAACTTGCATAGAACGTCTATTTGATTGCTGGTTGTGATGAGTTGAATATCTCCCACTCTTATGTTATTTTATTGTCTTTTTCTTTTTATCGAAATCTTTTACGGGCAACCTAATTTTAACAAAACCTTAATGCCAAGTCTTGCATAGACTATAGTTCTTAGTCTTGTGTTATGTCTTTCTGATTTTGCTATGATACAACCATCGATCTGACTTTCACTTCAAGCCTTGTTAGTTTCTGGTTTTGATTTCATGAAACCATTTTCTAATAATGTTTATATATTCTCGGTGTTTCCTTGTTCGTCAAACAAATATTCATGTGTTTGGAGCTTTGGATTGTTATTTTTGAGGTGTTTGAATTGCTAGCTTGGTACAAATACATATAATTCCAATATTTGGTTGTTTTTAACTTTGAATGACAAATCTTTTTTCCTTTTGAAATATTTTAAATTGACGTGTACAGAGTCATGAACTTTAAATAGGTAATAATTCTTGTTGACTGTATATTCATTGGTGTAAATGAATAGTTGTCTGGTGTTAACTGTATATTCATTGGTGTAAATGAATAGTTCTTGTTAATTACACTTCATTTGCAATTTGCAATGTAGATGGCTAATCTGATGCTTGATGATGATGCATTTTTGACATCTGTGGAAACTCAACCACACTCCCAATTTGGTGTAGTCGCTCCAAATGAATCATTTGCAACCTACCAACCCCATGAGACATGTAGTGGATATACGCATTCAAGTGGCTCAACTTCTTTGTCCGCCACAACTCGAAAGAGGAATAGGGGAGTTAACAGAATATGGTGGGGGCAGGGGAAGGAGCGAAAAACTGAACTTCAACACATTCGGTCAAGCTATTTCTCCTCGTGACAGTATGACCAAATTTGGCCGTTACATAGCCATGTTGGCTCGGGATGGTGGATTGATCCCAATTGATTCACCTGATAGGCACCAAATAGATTCTTCGAAACTTGATCGAGTGTGGTCATTGGTCCAGGTATTGATGCAATAGATACTGCAAATTTGTAAAATTTGACTTGTTGGAAGCTTACAATTTTCTGTAAAAACTTAATTATTGCTTATGTAGGCCACTATAGACTGGACAAATCCAAGAGTTGATGGCAAGAAGGAGAAAGTCAGGGGAATTATGAAAACGAAATTACATGATCATTTCAGGACATGGAGGGCTAAACTCCGTAAGTTGTATTATGTTCCCTTTGAGAACTTCGAGCAAATGGAGCACTGCAATGATGCTAGGGTAATCCAGACACAATGGTAAGCCTTGGTAGATAAAATTGAAAATAAGATTTGGAAAACTTTTCAACAGTATACTTACTATACTTCAGTAAACCTTATTTGAAACGAAACTTAAGATTCAATAAAATGATTATTTTCCTTTGTGGTGTTTTTATTTGTTGTGAACCAGCGGAGATGTGCAACTAATGCCAAGAATAAAAAAAATGTTAAAGACGAGTCACACAGCTGGGACAACAACTTTTGCTCAAATACGGAATGATTATGTGAGTGGATTCTTTTACTATTATAATTTGATGTTGCCATGAATACTTGTTTTAGATAGTACTTAAGATAGTCAATATATCTTATGATTTGTTAAAGATGAATATAAAGTTACAGGAATAGTGCTTCAGATAGTGAACATATCTCATGATTAACTTACAACCTTAGTCTTGTTTTCATTCCTGTTATTAGTACATGGTTAAAACTTGACTTAGTTTTTGTGATTTGTTCCTCATTTTGTATCATGGGGACCTACATTCGTAGTGTCGTTCTAGCAGCATTAGGTTAGTTTAGGGATGGTAATAGGCTCTTTCTAAATTGTGCTTGGACCTGCCTCAAATTGATAATGCATTATCCAGAAAGTAATATTCCTCATATAGATCTGTGGTCAACATTCTGCTCTCAAGGGAGTTATGTTGTGACTAACTATTTTCTGTTATTTTTAATTTTAGATTTTGTGAAATTGATTGAGCAATTATCTTTTTAACATCAGTGGCACCTCTTATAGCACCCATGAGTTGATTCCTTATTGGTATTGCACCTGGTACATAGTTTAAATCAATAGGCGTTAACTAATATCTACAAGCACAACAACCATAGAAGATAAAGTTGATTGCAGTATTGTGAATAGTATCTCTACTTCAAAGATGCATAACTGCTTGCGTGATTTAAACACTCATCTAATATCAAACAGTTCAATACTTAATTACATGGATTAAGACATGCTTGCAAAAACAGAGTGTACAAGTTTTCAGAAATTACATGCAATTTTAGTCTATCTATCTGGTCAATGTTGATTTTCTAAGACAACTCTGGGGCCGGTCCAACGCAAATCCAATTCAAAATATCACTGGACCCTTATTTTTTCCACCTATGCAGATTTAAGAGCCAAAATGTTGTTGGCGGTTGGATCTGCTAATATTTCAATACTTTTGTTTTCAACTGCCGACTGGCTTAGTGTTCTGTACAATCTTAAAATCAACACATCAACATAAAAGCAAGGACACATCACTAGATACAATCTTATTGTTGGGTCATAGTACAGGTTTACATGTTTATAGGTTATGACTAAGGTTTTAAAACATAAACGCCATCTCCAAACTCATAATTTTGAACCTAACCCTCATATTAAGGGCTTTAAAAGTAGTTGTAGATAATTTGCACATGATATAACCTGTATTTCTCCTGGAGTTTGTATTTTGATTGGTACAAGCCAGAACTAGTCCAGGGCAACCTAAAATATGTCAGTTGCCTTTTTAAGGGCCTAAGGGATTCTTGTTTTAAAAGAACTACTATTATAACATAAGACATGATGACTGATGGGCATATTTAGAGGAAAACATATGTGTCGTATTCTATTTGCCAAATGATGTTTGTGTTTATATATAGTGTACAATATTTTCAGTCATTGTAACTGTGATTGTTTAATGATTGTGGTTGTTTTTGGGATCTTTTTTTGTGTCTTAGGCTGAAGAACATGATGGAAGTGAACCTGATCGTGTGACTTTTTTCACTATGACACACACAAGAGGACCTAAGGAACTTCTAGTTTATGCTGAATCTGCCAGAATGATGGTAATTTGTACATTTTCACTTGACCAAATTTATTTCCAGCAACCTTTAATGAAATTTTATGCATTTACGAATGATTAAGTCTTTTTCAAACAGTTGGCGTTTGAAAGTCTGGAAGTAGAGGTTTGTGAACATGGTGAAGAGGTAACAACTGAAGTTCATAATAGGATTTATGTAGAAGTGGTGGGGCCAGAGAAGCGAAATCAAGTGCGCGGCCTTGGCATTGGCCTTGGAGTTGCTTGGGCAGATGTACCAAGAATTGTTACTGAGCAGCGAGGTATTTCTAAGGAAGTGAAGTATCTTCGGGAAGCTTATGAAGCTCAGAAACAAGCCACTGCTGCTGCGGAAGAAAAAATGACTCGTATAATGCATGAGGCAAATGAGAAAGCGGAACGGAAAAGATAAAAAGAGAGCAACAAGAAAGCATACAAAGGCTTAGGGCTGAACAAGGGGAGAATTTTAAGTTAGCAAAGGTGCAAATGGCTGAGCAATTGAAAGCCATGTTGGCACATGTGGGCATCAACATTGGTTTATTTGGAGTAGGTGCTCTACAAAGTACTTCAACTCAGCAACAAAGGTGTGGAAGCTTACACGCTCAGTTTCAATGCATTTCGAAGGGGAAATGACAAGAATGTGCATTGTGGACCTCCAATTTCTAGTGCTATGATGCATGAGGACTGCCAAAGTGAGAATATTGGTTAGTTGTCATTAAGCAGCCTTTGTAGATGTGTATTTTGTTTATATATTGTTGGTTTAACCATTAGTACGTTTGAATTGGGGATACAAGCTTGGATATGTTATATTTTGTTGTATTTAGAGAATCCCAGGTATGTCCAACATAGGATAACATGTATTTTTTGGTTTAACATTTGGATGGGTTGTATTGTTAGGTTGCATGAATCGGTCTTAGCCAAGAACATGGGTTATGTAATATATTAACTTCACTATTTTAGTGCTAATGTTGATTTATGTTTAGTTGTAATCGATGATTTGTAAGTTCCTCAAATTTGGTGAAAATTAGGTCATGTAAGCAAGCTAGGATTGATGATTTCTATATTTAAATAAAAAAATCCAATTGTGCCACACTTTTACCATTGTGCCGAAGCTTTATTGTATTTATTAAAATATAATAGAGTGGCACAATTTTAAAGTTAGGGTGCCTTTACTTTAACATTTATACAGCAATCTAAGCCTTTAAAATAGCAATTGTGCCCATCTTACACCATACATTCAATAGCCTTTATTAGAGGTGAGACACAAAAAAAGGTTTTATTTGTGCTTAGCCTTTGGGCACAAAACATCCTATTGTGTGCTATCATCAAAGGCAACGCCTATAGAGGGCACAAACGGAAATATAGTTGCTGCACTGTTGCTATTGGTCTATGGGCACAATTGTTGGTGCTTTTTGGCCTCAAAAGGCACAAATAATTATTGTGCACAATGCTCATATTTTTTGTAGTAGATATATAGAAGCAAACTAAGATGTACAAATTGATCTAGAAACTGGCCATATACCCCGTTTTATTTTCCTTAATTTCAATTTTTTTTTTCTTTGTCCTTCCATTAAAAAAGGGTCATAAACTATTGTTAATATGATTATTGAACCTTTTAATTACCAGAAAATTAAGTGCACAACTAGCATTTTATATTGCTTAAAAATATGCAGCAGAAACTGAACTTCAACTAGCGCGAATTGCTTAAAAAATAAGCAGAAATAACTGAAGACATCCTCAGTCACATAGTAATATGGTAGAATAAGATGAAGGTTTATATTATATTACTCTCTGACGTTGTTCATATATTCTTGGCAAAAGCTACTGCGCCATAGCATATAATCTACAGTTTGCGCTCACTACATGGAAAATGCTCATTTGCACTAAAAGTCGTGGCAAGTCATTTTGCAGACGTATTTCGCAATGTTGCAAAAGCGCAGTATCATTTGCAACGTTTTTCAAGTCAGAAGAAAATATTTTTAAAAATATGTCACTTAGCTATTTATGTGTACACACTAGACTATATATGTACGTTGTGTTGGTTATATGTCAACAATCTGTGATAAATTATATATGCTAATAAATAATAAATGCGAATAGAAACTTAACAGAGTATGAACAAGAATAAAAAAATATAAAACAGACAACTTGAAGATTGAGGCTTGCGTACCGCAATGTCCTTGAAATAGAAATTTCGCCCTTACTCAGTGCTTGTAGTTCTACAGACGTCTGCTTCACCTGGATTCAACGATCTAAGTTAGAATTCCAGCACCGGAAAACTAGACTTTTGGCAAATTTGTTTGTGGTACTCTCTGACACACCTCGACCCGGAATGTCCACTAAGGTTCCGAATCGAGCTGTGCTGGCCGACACCTGGAAGGTGACGAAGCCATAAAGTGTAGTGATGTGCAAAAATATGAATAAATTTAAACCTAAACATGTCTATATATCAGAGTACGCTGTGAGCGGGTATAAACCCAATTCACACGCAATGGCAGAGCATAAGATCAGTGCAGTAAGATAGGGTGAGAATCATACCCTTAGAGGTAGCCACCTAAACTGGAATAAGCCACGAATCCTCGCCGATACGAACCTTTAGCAAAATATACCTGGAGGGGCGCAAAACAAGAAAATGTGAGTGGGCGAAAACAAAGTTTTTCAAAACCTTTCTACATTATCAAAAGTATAACCCCTCGCCGAAAAACCTGTATAATTTCCCAGAAAATAGAACATATATATAAATATATATGTATCTCAAAATCATCATCAAACTCAATATCAAAACAATATGCCATGCGATGTGTCATCAGAATAATCGAATCAACTAAATATGATAAACAATATATTAAGCCGGATCCACCTGAAAGTGGCTTGTACGGCTAAACTTATAACTCATCACATATGTCTGCACATGAGTCGGAACCACCTATAGTGGTCTGTGCGACTAGACTGTATATATCGAAACCACCTCTAGTGGTCTGTACGACAAGACTGTATATGTCGGACCACCTCTAGTGGTCTGTCCGACTAGAATGAATATGTCGGAACCACCTCTAGTGGTCTGTACGACTAGAATGAATATGTCGGAACCACCTCTAGTGGTCTATACGACTTCACTTCATTAAACTTCTTTAGTGGTCTGTACGACTATTATGTAAGTGTCAAAACCACAGAACTATACATTCCCTATGTCACTAAATTATACTACTACTTTACTTTTTACCATTTCTCATGCACAACCTTACCTGATACTTACCATTGCGTCCGCAGCAGCACCAGTAATAACAATAGCTAAAGAATGCAATTTCTAAACAAAAGAATATATATAACATAACAAGCTAACTAACCATAGCATTTAATCAATTTTTGGGAAATGTATAACGTATATAACATATACGAAAACCAAAATGCCCACTCACTTGGAGTTCGTGCTACGATCCCTTAACATAAATGTCGAGGCGTCCCAAAACGATCGGCGCCTGTGACCAAGGCCAATTTGGCCTAGAAAGGCTCCAATTTCACCAAAACCGTGCGGAAGCCCTAAAGTGGGTGTATTCGAATCGACCTCCAAAACAACTCCAATGCTCCGACCAATGCTTGGGCTTTGTTTCTAGGTTCTAGGGGAGTGTTTTGGTAGTGGTAATTAAAAGAAATGGTTTCAGAATTTGGTGGATTTTGAACATGAAAGTCGCGGCACCCACTGGTTTATTTCATCCAAACTCACACCTAATCTCATCAAATTTGATATGAAAATAGTAGAGGAAAGGTCAATATGAGGATTGGGAGTGGTTGTTTGGCTCAATTCGTGAGAAATCCGGTGAAAAACTACCGGAAAATATGGTAATCCGGGTTGGAGCCGCGGGTCAAGGGTTGAGGACCCGTTTCTTTCCTTTTTCCTCCGCTTCTCGCCCTCTCTCCTTTCCTCCTTTCTCTACCTCCTGAATGGTCACCTTCAATCTCTCCCCTCTCACCACTGGGCAGTGCCCATTCTCTTTTAATCCATTTCCTTTGCATCCACACCCTTCCTTTCCTTCTTCCTTTAATCCTGGCCGTCCAATTCCATAAAAACATATTTTCTAAAATAATAAAATTTCTAAAATGCCCAAACTTCAAACGTCAATAACTTCTTCGTTATAACTCCAAATCACGAACTGCTTGCGTCCAGGCGTCCGTAGTGACGAGTACTACGAAAATATGCCAAGAAAACACATCTTAGGTGAGACGACACCACAATTAACTCCAGTCAACACACGTGCCTCAAAGGGCACTTTTGTAAAATCACTTATTAAAAAAATTTATAAAATCGTAAAATTAGAACGAGCTGTCACAATCTCCCCACCTTAAAAAATTTCTTCCCCGAAATTTAAAACCATTTCCTAAACAAAAGTAGTGAAAAGACAATAGAGAAATAAATGTGTAAAGAAGATATCAAGTTAGAGTGGTTGCATAAAAGAGAATGCCATTTTGTCACGATCGGAGTGCAGTGATTCCTTTTTCATGCCCCCAGACTCCTACCTTTCTTCTTCTTAAGCACAATATTATAATCTAAAGCCCTTCTTAAAACATAGTGTTCAAAAGAATAACCGTATAAAAACATAACCTTAAAATATAAGTAAGAATATAATTAAAATAGTTGTACAAAAACCAAAACCGATCATAGAGAATACGCCTACGTTCTCGTAGCGTAACAACTCTGGAAATAAAAGTATAATACGGTTGGGTTAAGCCCAACCATAAACAAACTAGTAACGGTAAACAAACCTAAATATTAACTTGCTTAACGAGTCCAACAATTAATTCTCAATATGGTCTGCAGCCCGTAACACTGACAATTCACTGCCGTCTCGCTGTGCAAGTAACAATTCCCGGAGGTGCACTATTACCAACATGCCCCCCATTGGGAAATATGTATACCTTGTCCTAACAAAACTCGATCGTGCTCAGACACTACCTTCTCGACCCATAAAATCATTAACCAAACAATCTTTCTATAACATACTCTTGCTCAATCAAAAACCTGTTGCAGTACTCAGCTGCCAATTATGTAATATGTACAGTGTCTCCATATCAACTCTCTGTAGTATCATACTCAAACCAAAACTTGTAACCGTAGCTACAAGCAATCAAATAAGGATAAGGATATGTCATCACTATACCCACTGTAGAACACATAAGATGCGACTCGTCCACTAAAATCTCGTAACCCTCTTCAGACCAATTATTCATCTAAAGGTGAGAGGTGATAATAGCCAAATTAAATACTCAACCTTCAAAAGACTTCCCAAACTAGAAAAGTAAAATACGTAGCACACGAAAACATGCATATATCAAAATGATAACCCGTTCGAGTTTCTGTTTGCCTGAAATTGTATAGAAGTCCGCAGTTTCCTCATAATGTCCTTTCAACTTTAATCCAAAAGTATAGCGAGCATCAACTGAGGGTTCTTTTCAAACACATTAAGTCAAGACTTAATGTTAATTCCTTTCATATCTCCATATAATCACATTAAACTTCTGATGAAAACTTTTAACTCACAACTTGTGGAAAATTAACAACAGCCCACTTTTCTATCTTAGTTGGTTCTACAAGTGCCTCGTTGATGAAATTCTAGCACTCAATTCGAGGAAAGAAATCATCACCATTTCCGATCTTAAGCTTTAAACTGGAGAAACACGGCATTTCACTTAAACAAGGTTATCTACAATTGAAACACCATCGAAGTGTAGCATTGGTTCAACCTTTTCAATTATTGCTTCTCAGATTCTCAATATGTACGAAATACTCCGCACCAAGAGTATATGACGATACGTCCCAACTTCATCTACATACAGAAGATAATTGTAATCATCCAACTGATTTCCTGATGATTGTAAATAATGCTACGTCAATACTCGCAAATTCCAACCAAAATGGAATATGACGAGCTGAAGATGCGAAGTGACTACCTTCACACCACTAAGATGATGTGCCATAGTATAGTCAAAAGAGTTGATTCCGTTCTTCCTCCACTGCTACCATAAATCTAGCTATGCCCAAGGGAAAGGGTATTTGAAATGCTCTATGGTTAAAAAGAATTTGGACACATTTTCTGATAGAGATGTGCCAACTGATTTTCAACGAGAAGAGTCACTATAGCGAGCGAAAAGAATGACTGTCAATCTCATAATATGTATACGATGATTCCTTTCAACAATTCTCATCGTTCAATTATATGAATGAGATTTCGCCGTGCTACCTCTGCAAAGCAGAAATATTTCGAAGAACACACCAACCTGAATTCTCCAAAATAATTAATTTCAATGAAGACATGAAACAGAGTTGAAATGAGACAACACTTTAGTTGTCAGAAACTTAATTATATACGATAGCATCCCTCGAACGTAAGCAAAAAAAAAATAATAATAATCGAAAGGTCACTGACAGATTGTCGATAAAGTCGACAAAATCAAATATGTCTCGAGATTCACCACACTTGATGAGAGTTCAACCTTCTTTCGCTAAACCCTGTCATGATGCATGTACACAGCCAAAACCCCCGAAGAAAACGTCATCATGGATTTCAAAATTCTCCGTGTTATCGAAGAACGTAAGAATCATATTTGGAGGAAAGACAACACTTAAGCCGTCATAAACATTTATTTATAACCCACATCCACACTAACCAACTTCTTCGGCCAAAAGTGATGAAGAACACTATAACTGAAAGCTCGCCAACCAATGGTAGATAATCCCGACAAGACTAAGAATATCTCAAATCTCACAACACTTTGTGAGGATTTCGACGTTCGTCCTCAAAACTCTATTTGAAATAAGAAATGAATACCGTCTGTGAAGATCATGTCTTCTGAGACAAGTACCAATCAAAACGAAGATGATGCTGAGGAATATGGTCTTACTACCGAGATAGATAAGGAAGTCGTCGAAAAGGCTACTACAAAATAGGCAGATTAAGAAAGAAAACTCGAGTTACGAGGATAGGTCAGCTAGATCGTCAACACGAAGTAAAGGATAATAGCTTTAATCGTCACTTCAGGAAGTGACTAAATGCTAAGTACAAACCTAAGGTTCAAAGTTCTCTAAATAGGAGACTTGGTTGGATAAGCTTCTTAATCGACAAACTTTAGTAATTAAGTTCTTCCAAATGGTGTGAATCACTCGAAAATGCAAGGTAACCAGCTTAGTCTGAGAAAGTAGGTCAATGATAATATCTCATATAAGACCTTGGAATGTGACGCCTAAATGTACGTCCTCGAAACGTACTATAATAATTCTTTTCCCAACGCCACGGACAAAAGGGTCTTCACAGCTTCCTCGATATCGAACAATAACGTCAATTAGTAACGCTACTAAAGACTGATTACAGGCTAGAGTCTACTCAGGGAGATGGTTTTAAAATGACTAAGAAGAAATTGGTCCTGAAAGGGGAATACTCACTACTTCGAAGATCTCCTACTAATCATAGGTATAACCACTCAAACTTAGGTGCATATACTCATCAAAATGACAAGTACATCACCAAAAGAAGTTTGGAAATTAGTAATGACTAAGATGTTCCAGAACCAGAAAAAGGAATTTACCAAAGATCTACTTTAGAACGGCTTAAATGGAAGTCGATCGTCCTCCTGAAGATCCAAAATGATGGCTAGTGATTAAGAAGGCTGACACTTTCGGGAATCATAAATTACTAACTCCCAAACGTTTCCATCACCGAATACTACTACTTTAGTACCTTGTCATCGCCCTCAACAGTCTTGGAAAATCAACGAAGTAAGCTTCGTAGGAATCCTAAATAAATAGGCATGCTAAAGAATACTGCCAAAGGAACCAAAACTAATTCTGGTTTCCTAACTCGAAAAAATCGATAAGATGGCATGAAAATAATAATGGGATTGATTTAAAATTCCCTGATGACACACCATCATCGATACATTAGCCCGGCTTTAGGGCCATCAACTTCTCTCAAATCCACAATTTTCCCTTGGTACAGAAGTTCTTCACTTTAAGTCTATAAGTATTCGCCAAAATGACTTCTAAAAGGTCAACAAGTTGACAAAACTACTCAAAACTCAGGAAAACTAACACATTTTTTTCGTATTCGACGAGGTGGCAAGATTAAAGCATTAAGCTCAAGAACAGAAAACGCTCACATCACGCGTGTGATGAACGCAATACTGCCCAACTTATGCTCTGATACCAAACTGACACAACCCGACCCGGAATGTCCACTAGGATTCCGAATCGAGCTGTGCTGGCCGACACCTGAAGGGTGACGAAGCCATAAAGTGTAGTGATGTGCAAAATGTGAATAAATTTAAACCTAAACGTGTCTATATATTAGAGTACGTTGTGAGCGGGTATAAACCCAATTCACATGCAATGGCAGAGCATAAGGTCAGTGCAGTAAGATAGGGTGAGAATCATACCCTTAGAGGTAGCCACCTAAACTGGAATATGCCACGAATCCTCGCCGATACGAACCTTTAGCAAAATATACCTGGAGGGGCGCAAAACAAGAAAATGTGAGTGGGCGAAAAAAAAGTTTTTCAAAACCTTTCTACATTATCAAAAGTATAACCCCTCGCCCAAAAACCTGTATAATTTCCCATAAAATAAAACATATATATAAATATATATGTATCTCAAAATCATCATCAAACTCAATATCAAAACAATATGCCATGCGATGTGTCATCAGAATAATCGAATCAACTAAATATGATAAACAATATATTAAAGAATGCATCATCGATGAATAAAGCTGTATCAGCCGGATCCACCTGAAAGTGGCCTGTACAGCTAAACTTATAACTCATCACATATGCCTGCACATGAGTCGGAACCACCTATAGTGGTCCGTGCGACTAGACTGTATATGTCGGAACTACCTTTAGTGGTCTGTACGACTAGAATGAATATGTCGGAACCACCTCTAGTGGTCTGTACGACAAGACTGTATATGTCGGAACCACCTCTAGTGGTCTGTACGACTAGAATGAATATGTCGGAACCATCTCTAGTGGTCTATACGACTTCACTTCATTAAACTTCTTTAGTGGTCTGTGCGACTATTATGTAAGTGTCGGAACCACAGAACTATACATTCCCTCTGTCACTAAATTATACTACTACTTTACTTTTTACCATTTCTCATCCACAACCTTACCTGATACTTACCATTGCGTCCGCAGCAGCACCAGTAATAACAATAGCTAAAGAATGCAATTTCTAAACAAAAGAATATATATAACATAACAAGCTAACTAACCATAGCATTTAATCAATTTCTGGGAAATGTATAACGTATATAACATATATGAAAACCAAAATGCCCACTCACCCGGAGTCCGTGCTACGATCCCTTAACATAAATGTCGAGGTGTCCCAAAACGATCGGTGCCTGTGACCAAGGCCAATTTGGCCTAGAAAGGCTCTAATTTCACCAAAACCGTGCGGAAGCCCTAAAATGGGTGTATTCGAATCGACCTCCAAAACAACTCTGATGCTCCAACCAATGCTTTGTTTCTAGGTTCTAGGGGAGTGTTTTGGTAGTGGTAATTAAAAGAAATGGTTTCAGAATTTGGTGGATTTTGAACATGAAAGTCGCGGCACCCACTGGTTTATTTCATCCAAACTCACACCTAATCTCCTCAAATTTGATATGGAAATAGTAGAGGAAAGGTCAATATGAGGATTGGGAGTGGTTGTTTGGCTCAATTCGTGAGAAATCCGGTGAAAAACCACCGGAAAATATGGTAATCCGGGTTGGAGCCACGGGTCACGGGTTGAGGACCCGTTTCTTTCCTTTTTCCTCCGCTTCTCGCCCTCTCTCCTTTCCTCCTTTCTCTACCTCCTAAATGGTCACCTTCAATCTCTCCCCTATCACCACTGGGCAGTGCCCATTCTCTTTTAATCCATTTCCTTTGCATCCGCACCCTTCCTTTCCTCCTTCCTTTAATCCTTCCTTTAATCCTAGCCGTCCAATTCCATAAAAACATAATTTCTAAAATAATAAAATTTCTAAAATGCCCAAACTTCAAACGTCAATAACTTCTTCGTTATAACTCCAAATCACGAACCGCTTGCGCCCACACGTCCGTAGTGACGAGTACTTCAAAAATATGCCAAGAAAACACATCTTAGGTGTGACACGACACCACAATTAACTCCAGTCAACACACATGCCTCGAAGGGCACTTTTGTAAAATCACTTATTAAAAAAATTTATAAAATCGTAAAATCAGGGACAGGCTGTCACACTCTCAGTATGCTTGGTATATGAGGATTGATAATTTTCAGTAATTTGAATGATATGCAGATGCATGTATTTATAGTTGTGTTATGCCTGTTCGCAACAGGTATGAATGTGGGATTCGGCTTTTGGAAGATAGTTGCTCAGAGGGGAGGCGTTCTTCCATCTCTTCAGACTTCATCTAAAAAGATGAGTGTTAAGTTTAAAAAATTAAATTCGAAATTAATTAAAATTAATTAATTAATGAATGAATTTAATTATGAGAGCCCAAGGCCCATCTTCATTAATTAGAACACCCCAAAGCCCTAACCCAAGATTGAGCCCAATGTTGTTCTCCATGGTTCATCACTCCAATCACTTTCTAATAAGAACAAAGCCTTATAAAGTGTGGAAACCATTTGGTAGTGACCAATGTGGGACAATGAAATTTTTTACTCAAACTTCAAAATTTCCAACACGTTGTATATTGTGATTAATTTGTGTACGTTTGTACACACCTATAGCATGCAATTTACAGTATCATTTTTCAGATTTTCTTGGTGTAGCCTAGCATTATTACTGATACTACTTGTTTGGAAATTCCAAATAATCCAGACTAACATTTTCAACACAATTAAAAACAAAAGGTATAAGGATTGGTGGGGTTCTTAGATTGTCAATATGTATCGCAAAGCTAAAAAGAAGTTCATATATTATTTTATCGATGATTCAAATTGACAGTTTGGCATGATAAAACATTTTCAGGCGAATTCTTATCACCTTCTCATGTTGATGCATGTATACAAGGGGCGGTTAAAATCATGACGTATATACCATGTATGCTAAGAGGAAGAGATTCTAAATTCTCCCAAACTAGTATATTAGTAACTACATTCAAGGGTGTAAAAATATTGACAGCAAAGGATAATTTGCTGACATCTCTAACCCATAAAAATTTCCATGTAATATTAGATAACTACCTTATTAGACTAAATGCAATTTTAAATGACCTTGGGTGACAGATGATGTCCACTAATTGGAAATTGACAGTACACATATGACATGGTTCACTAAAAAAATCCAGAATTATGATTTTTTACCAAAAAGTTATAGTGAATTTCAATCTAGAAAGGCCAATATATATACCCCCCTCCACTCCGCCCCTCCCTAAATCACACAATATACAATTCCATTTCTCTCAATATGCAATATCAGTTCTCTCACTCTCTCCACTCCTTTGCTCTGGTGATTAGGTTCTAATCATCAGAGATTTTTTGTTTAGGTTTAGCCATGGCAAAGAAGAGCAAGGGAAGGCAAAAGGTGGAGATGGTCAAGATGGCCAATGAGAGCAATCTCCAAGTGACCTTCTCGAAGCGAAGGTCTGGCCTTTTCAAGAAGGCCAGTGAGCTGTGCACTCTCTGTGGCGCTGAGGTGGGCATCATTGTCTTCTCGCCGGGCAGAAGGGTCTTTTCCTTTGGCCACCCAAGCGTGGAGGCGGTCATGGACCGATTCCTGTCCCTTAACCCATTCAACCCCCACCTTCACCCACCCTCTGGCACTATGCAGCTAATTGAGGCCCACCGCAACGCCACTGTGCGCGAGCTCAATACCGAGCTGACTCAAGTCATGAACCAACTTGAGGCTGAGAAGAAGCGCCGCGATCAGCTGAACCAGATGACGAGGGCGAGCCAGGGTCAGTGCTGGTGGGAGGCTCCTGTGGATGAGATGCAGATGCCACAGTTGGACCAGCTGAAGAGTTCCCTTGTGGATCTGAAGATGAACGTGACGAAACAGGCTGATAGGGTTTTGATTCAGAACACATTGAACCCTAACAGCCAATTTTTTGTGGGGAGCTCAAGTCAGCAACTTGTTAAGCCTCCTCACAACCTTCCCCATCCCAATGCATGGAACCACCTAGGACATGGACGCTTTTTCTGAAGGCGTGATGCTTATGCTGCTCGTTAGGCACTGCGACACAGTCTATTTCTCTCTGCAGCGTGTGTTATTTATTTGGGTACATGTTGTTATTGTGTTTATTTTCTCTTGTTTGTTTGGTATATGATTATGACCAATTTGTGTTGTGTTCGTTTGTTTCAATATTTTCATAGGTGAACTACAAGAATTTTTATTAGTAATGATGTTGTAAAATAAGCCCGTTTTAGGGGCACAAAATAATTTTTTTTTTAGAAAGATTTGAATATTTCAGGTGCACTCAATTTGGTCATGCGATATGAGTCCAGTTTATCATCTTGTTTGAACTCGAATCTGCAGATGAGTTTATCAAATAAGACTTGATATGATAGGGTTTGATGGGATATTTATGCGTTAAACTTGTAGGTAGTCAAAATTGAAGTTTTAGCTAGAATTAACGCGATCTTAACAATTTTAGCTAACCGCTCATGAGGATAGATTGTCGCTCAAGTTAGGGTTTCTTGATCCTATATAAAGAAGGCTATGCGCATAAACAAAAGACGATATATACCAAACATATCAAGCCCTTATTTGGAATTTTCGCGTTCTTACCAATTTTCGAGTTTTCTATAGTTTTGATCTTTGTGACTTAAAGGATTGCCCTGCAGAGTTCACTCTAACATAGATTTCTATTGACTCCATCAACTGTGGTTTTACGCGTTTAGGTGGTGGCGTTGTTCTTGCAGTCAGAATTGTCATTTTAACTTGTCGCACATTGCATATTTTAAAAACTTGGTTTAATTCCCTATTGCATGGGTTTCTTTTCATTAGTTTTTTCTTTGTAGTCACTTTTCTTGCATTCATTCGATTAGTTTAAACCAATCCAATTGCTTTTCGCATGATTTAGCTCTCCTCAGATAGCTTTTACACTCAAGACGTAGAAAGAACCAAAATAGAGCTTTCAGTAGATGTACTAAGTATACAGATTCCAGTTAAAAATACAATCGTTTGATTGAAAGTTAAAAATGCAAAGTACTCATAATTTTGTCTACTAAGAGTGCCTAGTACTTATTCCTGTTGCCTGGAGATTTTGGTTAAGCACACTCAGAGTGCAAGTAGTTATATTTGAATCAATATTATCATAAAGAAATGGGCGATCATGCACTTTTTATCATGTACCTCGCAGCTTCCAATATTCTTTGGAGGAATAATGCTTTACAAGTCAACCAAAATATATAAGTTCGAAAATCTTGGAGAGAGATGCTACAAACCTTTACGTACACTAATCTTTGCAAAAAAATGATGAGGAAACTCTCTCAAAAGTGAGAATCATCACGGACTCTCAGCTACCTCATGTGTTTTGGCACAATGTTTATAATGTGTAAGAAAATTAATTTTTAAATTATGAAGTGACAGAGAGTCCATGGAAAGTCTCACTTAGTCTCTTTAGCATTTCTCTTAAGCCTCACTTGCAAGCAGCAACACTGTATGCCAATTCCATAACCTCTGAAGACTGATGAAAGCTTTGGCCACTGCATTGTTAGGGTTTAGGGTTCACAAGTGATTTGGTCCCGATAGGCCATTCATTCCCATTGAATCATTTGAAATAGACGCTTGTGTTCACATGCGAATATGTCGTATTTGTTGATTCCACGAAAAAGCTGAGGAAATTGTACATACCCTAATTTGGATCGAAGTTTAGGATCTGATATGGTAACATAAGGCGCGACGTGCCGTTTGGGGATCATCGGAGTGCATATCATACTCTAGGGTTAAGATTATTGGAGCATTGTGTAAGAATATTTTAATATTCTAAAATGGTCCACATGACACGGTCCATATGATATGTAGGGTTTAATAGATATTATTATTTGTAAATAATCCTATTGGTCAAATTATGAGAAATGTTTCCTACCGAATTACGAAGATGGGTGGTAATTGATTATGGGCTTTAAATGGAAACAGGTATTCTCTCTGCCTCACTTATATATATTGCATATACCCATCTAATATGCACTTGATAGTTGAAAAAACATGATTAGGGTTTTCACGTGCAAATAGAGGCAAGAGAGAGAACACCTATTTCCTCCGCCGCCGACAGAATCTGATTGGGATCTCATAGCGTTCGTTGTCATGGACCAAGGTATGCTTGGTTGTTTAATGTATTTCCGCATTTTATTTATATGTGAAAATCATGAAGTTCGATGATCATGGCTTAATTGATTTATGATTTACACATTGGTCAAGGTAGCTGAAACTCGAAGCTTATTTGCAGTAATTACTGAGTAAGTTAATCAACTAACATACTTCGGTACCATGAGCATTAAATGACCTGAATTTGCTGGACCACAATAAAAACAATAATTCAAAACGCTCTAGGTCATCCAATCCTCATAGCATTGTGGATAATAATAAATTAGCAAAATGTATGGAAGCTTACAGGGATATTAAATGCACCAGCTTTGAAATGGTGAGGTGATGTCTTGCTTTTTTCTCTAGAGACATAAATTAGATTTGGCATTAATTGGCTGTGATGTCTCTGTCTTTTGCTACTCTCCAATAAAACCTACTCGGGGTAAAAGACATATTTTGCATGCATGTTAGTAACATGCATAACCGTTGAATTATACGTTATGTTTTTAGAAAACTTGGCATGCTTGTCGAATTAGAATGGATGATTACATACAACCGTATTCAAATTTACAATTGTAATTGACTAACTGACTAAAAATTGATCATAACCTAAACCAAGTTATCTGTTGCTAGAAAGTAGTTTGGAGTTAGAATTGATAGGAAGAACTACATGAAGATGCCGCCTGAAACAAAGTAACCCGATTAATACACTGCATGGCAGAGATGCAACAACATGCTTCTTGCTTGGATCATCAACTCCATTGAATCTGACATTTTGGACTCAATTCTTTACTTGAAGACTGTCTATGAAGTTTGGGAAGATCTTCGGGAACGATTTTCTCAGAGCAATGCTCCACGAATTTTTCAGCTTCAAAGAGAGATTGCCTCTCTCAACCAAGGACAACAATCTGTGGCTGCTTATTACACCAAATTGAAGGGGTTTTGGGATGAGTTGGCATCTTATAGTTCTTCAACAACCTGCACTTGTGGAGCACAAAACGAAGTCAACAGACTTATGCAATTCCTCATGGGATTGAATGAGTCTTACAGTGTTATTCGTGGACAAATCTTGTTGATGAATCCTCTCCTTTTTGTCCGACAAGCATATTCCTCCATCATTCAAGAAGAAAAACAGTGAGAATTGGGCACTACCCACAACCTGACTGAGCCAGCAGCCATGGCTGTTCGCCATCGCAATAGCAACAAACAACAGTCATCGCAGAACAGCAGCAACAGTCGACCTCCTCTTCACTGCTCTTACTGCGATGCTAAGTATCACACAATCGAGACTTGTTAGCAGAAAAATGGTTACCCACCAGATCATCCTCGTCACAATCCTGACAAGATACGCAACTCCAAACAAAGTGGTGGTGGTAGCAGCTTATCCCGTGGAGGTCCTTCTGCCAACCATGTTACTTCTACGCCCACCATCAAGGATCTTCAGACTGTTGTGCCCAATCTGTCCGACAAACAATATGAGGACATATTTTCTGTCTTGAATTCCAAGAATGATGGCCCACCAGCTAAGAATGATGGACCACAAGCCCATGATGCCGCTTCCACAGCTCCATCATGTTTGTCACCGCTTGTTCCCGGTCGATGGATAATCGACAGCGGAGCAACGGATCACATCACTCGCTCACCTCATTTATTGACAAACTCCATTAAAAATATTTCTTTGCCGTCTGTCTCACTGCCTAGCGGAGAGAAGGTTTCTATTACTTCGATTGGCAACATTCAATTAAGTGATTTACTACAATTGAAAGATGTTCTATGCGTGCCTTCTTTTCAAGTTGATTTGTTATCTGTTGGAAAAGTTACAGATGGGTTACATTGTTCAGTGACTTTTTTTCCTTCTTGGTGCATTTTACAAGACCTGATTTAGAAGGTGACGATTGGTGTTGGTAAGCGACGGGGCAATCTATATTACCTTGTGGCGTTGTCTTCTACTTCATCTCGGCAAAACCAACCCTCATGTCACCACATCACTATTTCCACTGATCTTTGGCATCGCCGTCTAGGGCACCCTTCTCTTGGGCATCTGCAATATTTAGCAAATAAAACCTTACATTTCCCTTTTGATTCGAGTCATAGTTGCCATATTTGTCCGTTGGCGAAACAAACTCGCCAACCTTTTAATCGTAGTTCCATTTCAACTTCTCAGTGTTTTGAACTTTTGCATTGTGACATTTGGGGTCCTCATAAGACTGCCTCCCTTAGTGGTGCTCATTATTTCTTAACTATTTTTGATGATTTTTCTCGTTTCACATGGGTTTTTTTAATGCGACACAAACACGAAATACAAACTGCCCTTAAAACCTTCTTTGCTTATGTTGCAACTCAATTTCAAACCAAAATTCAACAAATTAGAGTCGATAATGGGGGTGAATTTTATTCTATGTGGGATTTCTTCTTTGAAAATGGGATCATTTATCAACACACTTGTGTTTACACACCACAACAAAATGGTGTTGTAGAACGCAAACATCGACACCTACTAGAAACTGCCCGAGTTTTGCATTTTCAGTCTCATTTACCAATTAAGTTTTGGGGGGACTGTGTCCTCACCGCTGCCTATCTTATAAACCGTCTCCCTACACCATTACTTTCCAAAAAATCACCATTTGAGATACTCTACAACAAGCCACCCTCTTATTCACATATGCGTGTATTCGGTTATCTTGCCTATGCCACCTCAGTCCACCCTCCCTTTAAGTTCTCTCCCCGGGCTCATCGTTGCGTTTTTCTTGGTTATCCTCGTGGTCAGAAAGCTTATAAACTCTATGATCTTACGACACACAAGATTTTCACCAATAGGGATGTCATTTTTCTTGAAGACATTTTTCCTTTTGATTCCTCCACCACCACTGCCACCTCTCCCAACTTACCTGATTTGCCTCCATCACCATCTTTACCCCTGACATCCCGTTACCACTACCCACTTCGTCCCCTCTCACCCCCCTTTCTCCTCCTACATCCCCTTCCTCATCTTTTTCCCCACCTACCGCCTCATCTTCACCCCTTGACCCATCCTCACAACCCTTACCATCTGACCAACTCCCGGAACCCATACCTGCACCTTCACTTGCTGCTCAACCTACCCGTTTTTCCATACGCCACAAAGAGCCCAATGTCCGTCTTCGGGACTACGTTTGCTAGCAGGTGATGTTGCCATCTTTGTCGCCTTCGTTATCCGGTTCCACCAAAGGTACTTGTTATCCCATTTGTAATTCTCTTTCCTATCGCAGATATTCACCATCGCATCTTTCTTTTGTTGCTCACATTAGTCGAAGTGTAGAACCTTCTTCTTTTGCAGAGGCTCTTCAAGACCCTCATTGGCGCCAAGCCATGGCTTCAGAACTTGACGCCCTTTCTTCCAACAATACCTGGACTCTTACTCCGCTTCCTCCCGGCAAGCGTCCATTGATTGTAAGTGGGTCTACAAAATCAAGCATAATGTTGATGGTTCTATCGAGTGTTACAAAGCTCGTTTAGTCGCCAAAGGATTCACCCAAGCAGAGGGGATCGATTATCATGACACTTTCTCTCCCACCGCCAAAATGCTCACTGTCCGCTGTCTTCTTGCCCTTGCCGCTGGCCACTGGTGGTCCCTCCAACAATTTGATGTTCATAATGCCTTCCTTCATGGCGATCTTCAGGAAGAAATTTACATGTCTCCTCCTCCTGGTCTTCAGCGACAGGGGGAGAACCTTGTATGTCGCCTCAACAAGTCCTTATATGGCCTCAAGCAAGCCTCTCAACAATGGTTTGCAAAATTCACAGAAGTTATACTTGCCGCTGGCTTTATTCAGTCTAAAGCGGATTATTCACTCTTCACCCAAAAGAACGATACATCATTCACCGCTTTGTTGATTTATGTTGACGATATTATCATTATAGGCAACAATTTGGAGGCCATTAATGCCCTCAAAAAGTTTCTTCATACCCGCTTTGTATTAAGGACCTTGGCAACTTGAAATATTTTTTGGGTATTGAAGTTTCTCGTTCAAACAAAGGACTGTGTATTTCACAAAGAAAGTATGCCCTTGAAATAATCAAGGATTGTAGTCTTTTGGGTGCCAAACCCGTGAGATTTCCAATGGAGGACAACAAACTTTCAGATAAAGGTGAACTACTCAAAGACCCATTTCTGTATCGAAGATTGGTTGGACGCTTGATCTATCTTACCATTACTAGATCGGACATCACATACTCCGTGCATGTGCTCAGCCGTTTTATGCATCAACCGCGTCAGCCACATATGGATGCTACACTTCGAATTGTGCGATATTTAAAATCCGCACTAGGTCAGGGCTTATATTTTCAATCAGATAATAAGTTAAATTTGAGAGCTTTTTGTGATTCGGATTGGACCGGTTGTCCGATAACTCGTCGCTCTAGAACTGGTATTGTATATTCTTGGGGAATTCGTTGATTTTATGGAGGACTAAGAGGCAGAAAACGGTTTCACTCTCCAGTGCTGAAGCCGAATATAGGGCCATGGTTGGGACATGTTGCGAGTTCACTTGGTTGCGGTATTTGTTAACGGATTTGCATGTACCCATTTCAGAACCTGCCATCATGTTTTGTGATAACCAGGCAGCATTGCATATTGCTGCCAATCCTGTCTTCCATGAGAGAACACGTCATATAGAGATGGATTGTCATTTCATTCGGGACAAGATCTTAGATGGTTCTATAGCTACTCGATATGTCAGTTCTTCTCAACAACTAGCGAACATATTTACAAAGGCCTTAGGCAAAGAAAAATTCTCATCCATGCTATGCAAGTTGGGAGTTCTTGACATTCACTCTCCAACTTGAGGGGGAGTGTTAGAAAGTCAATGTAATTAGATAGGAAGGAATTATTTGATTGATATGTATTTGATACTTTCCTTTGTTGTAAACCCTATATTGTAGGTTTTCTTATTGTGCAAGGAAAGCTATTGTATATATTCTAGTTTTCTATCAATGAAATTCATTTTGGCCAAATACACTTTTTCGCATGTATTGAGATAATGAATTCAAATTTCAAATAAAACGATTTTTTGATATTTTTCCGATGTTTCTATACCTAGCCTTTTTCTTTAGTAAAACACTAGTTTTTTGTTTATAAAAATAAAAATAAAAAAAAAGAGTTGTTATTAGCACTATTCGTCATACATTTCTCCAAGTGCAATTTCTCCTTACTTTTATATATGAGATTGCAAATTAAAGAAAATTGTTAGCTAAATGACGTAGCAAGAGGCTTGTGAAGCATTTATTATCCGCCCCAAATTCTGTGCTGTATTACCCTACATCAAGATCACTTGTATAAAAATAAAAATATCAAGTTGAGGACATCATCTGTTAGATCCCACACCAACCAACAGAGAGGGGGTGATGTGGTTTATATGTACATGCTCTCCTCCCTATAGCACGAGGCCTTTTAGGAACTCACTAGCTTCAGATTCCATCGGAACTCCAAAGTTAAGCGAGTTTGGGCGAGAGTATTCCTAGGATGGGTGACCCACTGGGAAATTCTCGTGTGAGTTCCCAGAAACAAAACCATGAGGGCGTGGCCCAAAGCAGACAATATCGTGCTACGGCGGAGCCGGACTGGGATGTGACAGAATGGTATCAGAGCCACTCTGCCGTTCGGTGCGGATGTGCCGACGAGGACGTCGGGCCCCTATTGGGGGTGGATTGTTAGATCCCACACCGACCAACGGAGAGGGGGTGATGTGTCTTATATGTATATGTTCCCCTCCCTTTAGCGCGAGGCCTTTCGGGAACTCACTGGCTTCAGATTCCATCAGAACTCCAAAGTTAAGCGAGTTCGGGCGAGACTATTCCTAGGATGGGTGACCCATTGGGAAGTTCTTGTGTGAGTTCCCAGAAACAAAACCGTGAGGGCATGGCCCAAAGCGGACAATATGATGCTACGGCGCAGCCGGACTGGGATGTGACATCACCCATGCATCAATCCCAAATACGAGAAATGACAAACATGACACTTGAAGGAACCTCACAATTTCGAAATTGACGTGATGAAAGAAACAAACACATAAACACATCAAAATAATTTTAATCTCATTAAAGATGCTCTAAATTTCATATGTTTTATCAATTACGCTTTCTATCACCCTAAATAGTATTTACAATTACAAGAACTTTGAAAACTTTAGCATTTATCTGATATGATGGTCTCAAATGTAAAATTGACAACCCAAATAACACTTCACCACACTGTCGGGGATGCTTTGGCTTGCTTTGGTCTCATTTTGAGAAAAGAAAAAAGATCAAAATATTAGTCATTACAAAGCTGTCTTAGCTTCAGCCGGAGCGCACGACTTTTAACCGTATGGTCATAGATGGCAACCTCATTTAAGGTTTAGCTCAAAATTTTGTATTTTTTTTACATGTAGTTCAATATCATAGGCGTACCAGATTGGAAACTCCCTCATTTCCCTCATTAATAGTATATTTTATTATTATTTTTTTATTTTTAAATGTCATTTCATTATAGAAGTCAATAATATAGATTTTGTCCAAAAATAAAAATAAAATTATAGGTGTCGATATGGATTTGGGTTGTGGGCCATATCCGCACAAACAATTGCCAGGTCGAATTTGTTTGCCCTGTATATGGACAGATTTGTTTTTGTTTTTGTTTTTGTTTTTTTTTTGTTGCACATTATTGTTAATGCGTGTTTTCCTCCATTTACCATTAAGTTGTCTTAAAAATGAATAAAAAAAAGGCACGATGATAGCTATTTTGTTTGAAAAATAATAGGAATATCATTTTTTTATATCATATTTTGTAAAACAAATAATGTAACGGTTGATGGTTTGATTATTTTTTAATAATTTAAAAAAAAACTTATAACCACCAACCGCCACATCATATGATATACAAATATAATCTCTATAGCATCACTCAATTTTGTTTTAATTTTTCGTTTTACTTTTTTGCGTGAGAAATGAAAAAAGTATATGAGGAAAATAAATAGTGAAGAATGAGACGAGAGAGAGGAGAAAAAACACATATGAATGAACGAAAACAAAATGTTAAAAGTGAAGCAATTTAAAATAGTTTTTACTTTTAGAGTTTTTTTTTTTTTTTTTTTTTTTTTTTTTTTTTTTTGGGAAACTACTTTTAGAGTTTTTTTATTTATATGTTTCTTCTATGTCTTGTTCAACCCTCTGTCATTCTTCATTCTTCATTCTTCATTCTTCATTCTTCATTCCCTTGATGTATTTCTTCTATCCCTAATACAACAAATAAATCGAAATTTAAAACGAAATTGTAAAGTTAAATGCATCACAGACTCTAGAACAAAAAAAAAATGGCAAAAAAGTACGTCTACTGAGTGCTGAGTAAAGGAGGCAAGTGAAAATAAAATATAAACTATGTATAGGAAGCAATGTGCATGTGTAATCCTTAACAAATTCGAGATCTTATAGATTGAGCAATCTGAACCATTCAAGAAAAAGATATATAAAAGTTGAAGAGATAAATTGTGCATGTGTAATTAGCA
The DNA here is from genome assembly GCA_036320875.1 of Cotoneaster glaucophyllus. NCBI lineage: Eukaryota > Viridiplantae > Streptophyta > Magnoliopsida > Rosales > Rosaceae > Cotoneaster > Cotoneaster glaucophyllus. The sequence goes on along the minus strand of CM070066.1, from coordinate 21,709,372 downwards.
TCCAGTGTTGTTAACAAATTCAAGATTTTACAGATTAAGCAATTGAAACCGTTCAAGAAAAAGATATATAGATATTGAAAAGATAAATTGTATGTGAAATGATCTAGGTGAGATAGATTAATAAGAACTGCAGTGTAAAATTCGGAAGGGATGTCAATAAAACAAATTCGAAAGAAAAGTGCAACTGGATTAGATCCGAATACTGACAAAGAGATGAGGTGGCATCTATACTCTAGAGCTATCTTCGGATCTATATATACTTAGTCTGCTGAGCAGGCGATCCGGACCGTTAAAATTTGATCCAACGGCTACAATTATTATAAATTTTAGAGGGCCCCTTGTTTGTAGTCGTTGGATCAAATTTCAACGGTCCGGATTTCCTGCTTTGTAGGCTCAGTTTTATTGGATCCGGAGGGGATCCGATTCCTAGAGCTATAACAGTTCGGTCTATTTACATTTTTCAAAAACCTTTTTAAATAGAGCGATAACTTTTTTTTTTAATACATCGATATTTTTACACTAGAAGGAGGAAGTTCGACTAAGCCACACAATGAATAACCTAATTTGGTATTGAATTCGCCATCCACTAGATTCAAACCTAAAATCGTGGCATTTTTTAAATACATTTTGGAGTTCATATGAATTTAGAATTTACAGCTGAACCAATGAATTGATGACACATGGCAGCAATTGAGTGGCTAAGTTTGCCACATGGGATCAACCAACATGCCAGCACAGACATTTGTCATGTTAGTAGCATGCTAGGTGGAAAGTGATTAGATGCGGTAGTCAAATTGCTACACAATTATAAGCAGGAGGTGGCTTTTCTTTACACGTGGAAGTCTAAAAGTTAATCAAACTTTCTACAAACTACAGGTGGAAGTAAGTTTACATGTATACAAAGGAGATGCAAGTGATTCATGGTTTCATTAGTAGGACGTGTTTGTATCAGAGAAACTATTATCCAAAGTGGAGATAAAACTATCCAGCAAGTGACTTGCTTAATGCCCAAGCCTTTATCTGATTGGCCATGTTTAGATCAAAACCAATATCATGTCAATCTACACTAGTTGGCATGTAGTTTATAGCCACCTCCTATTGCTATAAATAGGAGTTCATCTTCATTTGTTTTCGAATGAGAGCTAGCATTGATACACTCCGACCCGAAATGTCTACTAGGACTCCGAATCGAGGCTTGCTGGCCGACACCTGGAAGGTGACGAAGCCATAAAGTGTGCTGGTGTGTAAAAATGTGAATGAATTTAAACCTAAAGTGTCTAAGAGCAGAATTGCACGGTGAGCGGGATTGAGCCCATTTTCACACGCGATGTCAGAGCATAAGTAAAGTACAGTAGCATGGGTAAGAATCATACCCTCAAAGGCAGCCACCTATACCGAGATTCGCCACAAATCCTCGTCGATACGAACCTTTAGCAATTTAAAACCTGGAGGGGCGCAAAACAAGAAAATGTGAGTGGGCGAAAACAAAGCTTTTAGAAAACATTTCTTTTTTCCAAAAATAGTAATAACCCTTCGTCGTAAAACCTGTATAATTTCCCAGAAAATAGAATATGCACAAATATATTTCTCAAGCTTATTTTCATAATCTAAGAATCCCAACATACATATATTGCAAGATACCACATAAACGATCAAGTCAACCAGCTGAAGTAAACAATGAATAATAATATGTCAGCCGGATCCACATCTAGTGGCCTGTACGGCTGAATCTATAGCTCATCACTTAAGCCTGCACACGAGTCGGAACCATCGATAGTGGTCTGTACGACAAGACTATGTCGGAACCACCTATAGTGGTCTGTACGATAATATTATGTCGGAACCACCGATAGTGGTCTGTACGACAATATTATGTCGGAACCACCGATTTATGAGCTCTAAATGTCACTAGGTATCACCACAACCGTACATTTTACCATTAACCACATATAACCTTACCTGGAACTTACCTAGGCATCCGCAGCACCGATACAAAAATGCATAAGCAATAAATGCATATTCTAAGCATAAAACATTTAACACAGCAATTCCGAAGTATAAAACTATTTAAACAAGTTTTCTAGGAAAAACACAATGTGTGTGTGTGTGTGTGTATATATATATATATATATATATATACTGGAAACCAAAATGCCCACTCACCTGGAATTCGCACTACGATTCCCTAATACAAGCATCGAGGCGTCCCGAACGATTGGTGCCTGTGACCAAGGCCAATTAGGCTTGGAAACACCTCAATTTCACCAAAACCGTGCGGAAACCCTAGAATTGGGTGTGCTTCGATTCGACCTCCAAACTTGTTCCGACGCCTCCACCACTACTTGGGCTTTGTTCCTGGGTTCTAGGGAAGTCTAATGGTGGTGGTGGTTGACGAGATTTACTTCGGAAATGGCGGATCGCCGCCACACTACCTCCGGTGCACCCCCGTGAAAAACCCTTAAAATACACTCAAATTCCTTCCAAATTTGGTTGATAATGGAAGAAGGAAGGGTTAGATGATGATTGGGAGTGGTGGTTTGGTCCAATTCGTGAGAAATCTGGTGGAAAACCACTGAAAAATATGGCGATAAGGGTCCTCGCGGGTCACGGGTTGGGGAACCCGTTTCTTCCCTTTTTCCCCCGCTTCTCACCCCCTCTCCTTTCCCTCCTTTCACTTCCTCATCATTGGTCACCTTCCCTTCTCTCTTCCCCTCATTAGTCACACTTATCTCCCCTCTCTCTTCTTTTCCTTGCATCTCCACCATCCATTCTTTCTTCCCTTTCATCCTAGCCACACACATGGCTTTCCTGATTTCATTCTAAAAAAATCTGGAATTTCCCTGAAATTAATTAATTACTAAAACACCCCAAACTTCAAACGTTAATAACTCTTTCGTTAACTCCAAATCGCGATCCGTTTGAGCCCACGCGTCCGTAGCAACGAGTACTACGAGGATATGCTAAGAAAACAATTCTTATATGACATGACACGACAGTCAATAAATGTTAAAGCATATGCCTCGAAGGGCATTTTCGTATATTCACTTATTAAAATTATAATTTTTTGGGACGGGTCCTCACAAGCATGCAATGCATGCTTTGCAGCTCGTGTGTGTGCGTATATATGTAAGTGTCTATATATTTACAATGATAAATATGTACGCATACTTGTATATGTACTTACATGTATCTATATATTTATATATGATATATATGTAAGTGAATATATATAGTGAGATCAGAACATAAAAGAGTGGAAGAAATACATGATAATTTAGGAGTGATCAAGGAACTTGTTCAAGTACATGGAGCTTAGCTATTTCGATAGTGACGTGGATAAGGATGTAGAGCTTAGCTATTCCGGTAGTGATGTTGATCTTTGTTTTAGCTTTGGAATCCAGGTAGGGGTAAAATGCATGGTATGGGACGTGCAGGTCCGCGTGTTTTATTATATAAATTAACGGAGGTAGCCGAAGAGGTTGCATTGCTTTCATGCATTATTATCAATAACGATTTGATATTTGGCTATATGATTTCATGACACTTAATTTAATATTGTCAATTTACTGTGATAAGGTTATGTCCTTACTGAGCTGTTGAAGCTCACCCCTTTATTGTTATGCAGGTTTACGAACTAGGTATTAAAGAGAGTAGGCAAGATGAGATTGGATTAGAATGGAGAATAGAAAGTTTATTCATCTATTTACTGTAGGTTGTAAAGAATTCTTGATTTGTTTACGAATCATGAATTATTTTTATAAGAGGAATTTATTTTCCAACCCGTGTTAATTTCCTTTTATTTATTTAGCTTTTAACTCACGTTTCGGATCCGGGTCGTGATAGAATGGTATCAGAGTATAGGTATTAGAGACCCTTGGATAAGAACTGTGGGAGAAGATTAGCATGAGCCAGATAAGTTTGAATTTAGAAGAGTTTGTGCGATGGGTTTTGGAAGCAAAGGTTTTGGTTCTCTAGTCTTGTAGAGTGTATGAAATAGACTTGAATGTGAAGTAGGTTTTTGAATGCGATCTTGGCAAATGAATTTATATGTGGATCTTTTGAGAAATGAAATTAAGTTTGATTCTAAAAAAAAAATGATGGAAGTTAAGCAATGGATGCATATGAATTTAAGATGAATTTTTCAAGTGAAACGGGTTCAGGAGAAACTAAAGGACGAGAGAACTTGGACTGTGGACTTGAGTAAGAGGAAAGTGGTCATCCTTACCTTGGAAGAAGTAAGAAATAAATTGAGTACATGGTTGTAATGCTTTTGCCATTAAGAGAGAAATATGATTGTTATCCATTTAAGTTGGGTTACTGTAATGAAATATTGGAGAAGTCAATGTGTACTCAACTCACTTGACTCTGAACAGAGAAGCATACAGGAGTATATAAGTAAATTCTACCACAGGAACTTATCGAGAAAATTGGTCAGTTAGTTGAGGGATTAAAAGTGATCTTAGAGTTAAGAATTGAATGAGACGAGAATTTGACACGACATAGAGTTTTGTAATTTCTGGTGTTATCTTGATCTCGAGAAGTGGACATGTAGGAAGGATTTTATGCAAAGGATTTTATAATAAGTTAGTTACATACAATCTTGGAATGATTGTATATGCCGTGTGTAATCAATGAACAAATTACCAGATTTATTCCTAAGATGATACAAAAAACAACATGATCACTTTGGATTGTAAGTTTGCAATTGAGTTATGAATTATTATATAGCTAGGAGTTAGGCTTGAACTCAGTGTTGGTTCACGATTTTAGAAAATCACTTGCAAAATTATTGTTATATACAGAATCATAATTATGAAGGAGAATTAGTGCTTCAATATGAGGATTTGGGGATTTAGTATACTGGTCAGAAGAATTTGAGAGTACCTATATTGATGGAGAAGGTATTCTACATGTTTCAGTGTTGAAGAATTCAAAAGAAATGTATAAATGTGTTGTAGACACGCTGTATGATGACAACTAGACTTGAATAAATAGTCGAGATGATTAAAGATGCTCTAAGAGGAGGGATGAACTTTGGTTATCGGTCAGCTAGTTTGATGAAGATATGACAAGTTTTGGAAATCAAATTAAAATGGAGAAGAGAGCAACTGTATTGATAATATCGTCTGTACGGAAGAAGAGTAATTGTCCAAAGATAAGCTTTTGTTAATTTTAAGAAGAAAAAAAAGAATTGAGGAGTTAAGGATTTTAAAAGAAATGAAGTTGATCAAGAATGGATCATGAATACAATCGGTGTTAAGCTTTTGAATAATTATTGCAAGAAGTTGATGGTATTGTGAAAGGTGGTGTATCACTGGAAGAAATAAAAGCTTCTTTTTGAAGATGCATGGTGGTGAAAATAAGAGCAAAGGACCTAGAGGGAATGAAAACCACATGTATACACTCTTGGTGATAGAAGTATAAAGAAAAAGTGAAAGACAGTAGAGAAAGGGAAAATGGGAGTGCCATAATTTAGTGACTTGGAATTTCATAGGATTGAATAGGAGATTGGCCAATTTAAATTTGGACGTGGACTACTACTTGACTAGGATGCAGTTATTGGAATGAGAATTATGTTGAAGTTGTCTTGTGGTTAGAATTCAAATGGAAGAAAAAGCAATGAGTTGAAGGAAAAGTGGAGTTAAGACTTACTACTGAACCAGAGGAAATAATGAGAACCAATTGACGAGGTTCTTAAAATTAGTTAGGTATATGAACTATATGTGGTGAAAATAAGACTATTAGAGAATTCTTATTGGCTTGACATGTATTGAAGTCATTGAATTGTTGGAGTTGGAAGATCTTATTTCAGTGTTTATTCAGTATGCATAAAGTTACCGTTGTGATGTGGAATTTAGTTTCGTAGTAGAAGTACATAAGATGATTATTGGAGAATGTAAGGTCCTTAGTAAATTAATACGCAGTTGAAGTTATTGGTTAGTAGAGGATTAGAATAGTGAGATAACTTGGATATCGGTTGTTCAGTGGAATCATGAAATAGTCTCATATTGATGTCATAAAGTGATGGATTGTTGTAAAATTTTAGTTTGTCAGTATGTATTTTTGTGATAGCATGAACTTGATGGTATTTTATAGTCAAGAAATACCACATGTAGCTATGGTTCCATTTGGAAACTACATTTAGGGTTTGGTTAAATGGCCTTGTTAGTTACAAGTACTTTCATGAGATTATAATTAGAGGCAATTGGAGTTGTGATAGTTAAAATTAATACTAAGCTTTTAGTTCCATAGTGAAGAAGCATTAGAATGGACCTTAAGAAGGGCTCTATGGACGGCCTTGTTGATCACCATTATGTTGGGCGGAGCTATGAAGATCAAATTATCGTTGGCCTAGAAATCATTAAAGAACCGCGGAAAAGGTCAAGGTTGTTCAAGATACATTGAGAGTTGCTCAGAGTAGGCAAAAGTTTTATGCTAATAAGAGGAGAAAGCCTCTTTCGTTCCAAGTGGTAGTTTTGTATTTATGAAGGATTGATTTGTATAGTTGATCGGGAAAGAAAAATGCTTATGGATTGGTAAGTACCTCTTGTGAAGGTTAGATGGCAGTACCATGGAACTGAAGAAACCATATGGGAACTAGAGTTCGCTATGAGAAGGAAATATTGGCATATGTTTTAGTAGTTTGGGTGTGTTGGGTAAATTCTGTGGACAAAATTGGCGAATAGGAAACTATACAAAATGATGGAAGATTGGATCTTCTTATTACCTTAAAGGTAAGGTACTACTAGAAAAACGACATGAGGAATTTGAAGTTGACAATTCGCATCAAGGTCAGTGTATGATTTCAATAAGCTATGAAGCTGAAGAAACAATTTGGGGATGAGAATGCGACATTTAGATACTCATCTACGTTTGTTGAGTAGTTCACTATTCAGTGGAATACACTTGCGGTATAATGACTTGAAAGTATTAGTTATTTGTTTGTTTTCTTATTCATGTAGTCGTTGTTGTTCGCTCGAGTTAAAGGACCGACTAGCCACCGGATCTTTGATACTCCACAGTGGAATGTTCGTTGATTTATGGAATAAGAAATATGACAGATAGCATGCTAAGAAAATTGTGCAAAGGTACCCACAATTTTCTTGGAAGTTTATGTGTGTTCGACTAAGTACTAGATATGAACACGAGTAACTAGTCGATTATAGATTTCGAAATTTGACTTGGAGAATTAGATGAATCCTTACTGTACATGCGACTATGGATTGACATGGAAATTAGAGTCCGATCAAAGGTGAAAACTTTGGACTTGTCAAGTAATTGAGTGTTTAAAGTAAATCTCGAGGATGAGATTTATTTCAAGGAGGGTGGATTGTGAGATCCCAAGAATTTATTACCAAAGAAGAGAATTATGGGGAAACTATTTATCAAAAAGGTTTTTATATGAAGATAGTAGGAATTATTATGAGCTCGTTGCATTTTTTAAATACATTTTGGAGTTCATATGAATTTAGAATTTACAGCTGGACCAATGAATTGATGACACATGGCAGCAACTGAGTGGCTAAGTTTGCCACATGGGATCAACCAACATGCCAGCACAAACATTTGTCATGTTAGTAGCATGCTAGGTGGAAAGTGATTAGATGAGGTAGTCAAATTGCTACACAATTATAAACAGGAGGTGGCTTTTCTTTACACGTGGAAGTCTAAAAGTTAATCAAACTTTCTACAAACTACAGGTGGAAGTAAGTTTACATGCATGCAAAGGAGATGCAAGTGATTCATGGTTTTATTAGTAGGACGTGTTTGTATCAGAGAAACTATTATCCAAAGTGGAGATAAAACTATCCAGCAAGTGACTTGCTTAATGCCCAAGCCTTTATCTGATTGGCCATGTTTAGATCAGAACCAATATCATGTCAATCTACACTAGTTGGCATGTAGTTTATAGCCGCCTCCTATTGCTATAAATAGGAGTTCATCTCATTTGTTTTCGAATGAGAGCTAGCATGCTTTGCAGCTCGTGTGTGTGCGTATATATGTAAGTGTCTATATATTTACAATGATAAATATGTACGCATACTTGTATACGTACTTACATGTATCTATATATTTATATATGATATATATGTAAGTGCATATATATAGTGAGATCAGAACATAAAAGAGTGGAAGAAATACATGATAATTTAGGAGTGATTAAGGAACTTGTTCAAGTACATGGAGCTTAGCTATTTCGATAGTGACGTGGATAAGGATGTGGAGCTTAGCTATTCCGTTAGTGATGTTGATCTTTGTTTTAGCTTTGGAATCCAGGTAGGGGTAAAATGCATGGTATGGGACGTGCATGTCCACGTGTTTTATTATATAAATTAACGGAGGTAGCCGAAGAGGTTGCATTGCTTTCATGCATTATTATCAATAACGATTTGATATTTGGCTATATGATTTCATGACACTTAATTTAATATTGTCAATTTACTGTGATAAGGTTATGTCCCTACTGAGCTGTCGAATCTCACCCCTTTATTGTTATGCAGGTTTACGAACTAGGCATTCAAGAGAGTAGGCAAGATGAGATCGGATTAGATTGGAGAATAGAAAGTTTATTCATCTATTTACTGTAGGTTGTAAAGAATTCTTGATTTTTTTACGAATCATGAATTATTTTTATAAGAGGAATTTATTTTCCAACCCGTATTAATTTCCTTTTATTTATTTAGTTTTTAACTCACGTTTGGGATCCGGGTCGTGACACCTATATAAGGAGGAGGAGCAGAGACCCAAAGAAGGCATTGGATTTGCAAAGAGAATAGGCTTAATATTGTATCATTGTATGTTCCTTGAAAGCCTTATAACCCAACACATATATTACATATTGTCAGTGAGAGTAACTTGTCTCTTTGGATGAACCACTTAAACCCGTTTGTCTTTTAAATATCAAGTACAGTTGCAGTTATCATAGTTAATTGTATTGATCTTTTGTTGACCTCACCATATTTGAGTGTTAACTATTATCACAAGCCAATTACGCACTAAACAATGCATAAATGGCTTATGATAGCCACTATAGCACTTTTGTTGCATGATAGTCATTATTAGACTGATGAAGTGGAAAATACTTTTTATGACAGTGCGTAAGTGACTTGTGATAGTGCCATTATGACATTCATGTTGCATGAAAGTTATTTCTGATTATTGGACTGATGAAGTGACAAATATTGTTTATGAACTACGAACAAGAAGTAATAGCAAGGCAAGGCATTCTCACAACAAAATAGCAACATGGACGCAAGTATGGCAAGACAAACAAGGAAACCCTAACAAATTTTAGAGGTAAAGGCATAGACAAAAGCTTAATAAACTAAGGTAAGATGAAGGCTAAGGCAAGAGAAAAGTAGGACAAAATCCTAAAAATATAAATTTAGGGTCAAATTTCCTTATCCTCAGGTCTGCTGAGTTGTAAAATTATGATAATATTCTAATTATTTGGTATGATTTCTGAATATGGTCAATTATTCTCCGCCGAAACTTTATTGCCGTCAAATCTCGATTTATTCGATTAAAACTCTGAACCTAGATTTATTATGCGACTAATAGATTCCTATCCCACCAGCCACAATCTTCGATCCTTAGAATATTCTAATCCTTATCAGAAAACATCTCAATCCTCAACAATCCTAACTTATCCAGGACTCGGCTACTCTATTAGCACTACATTTTTCTTCTAAGCCGAGCACTTAGCCATTGAGCCGAAAATCAATTCGGCAAAAAATGTAGAAAAAAAATTAATTCTAACTGAACAAACGAACATAGTTACAAGAACAAACAAACCTCTCCGATGGCCTAACTTAAAGAGAGATCTTGGACAATAAAATACAATCCTGAAATCCCATAATACTTTTCTACTTTCTGATGCTCCAACAATAACCTGTACGTCACCCTTTTTTCTTTCTTTTGGTAAACACCTCTGTCACCTTTGTCCTATCCCCCACAAAGACTGGGGCCAACTTGTTACATTCCCTCAACTACAAGGGTCCAAAGTGCAATTAGCTTTAAATTTAATTGATTAATCTTAATGGACAAATCCGTGGGACCCACATTGGATGCGGTTGGTCAGAGTGGCGTCCAACCCCGGTCCTCTCTGGCGTAAATTTTGGGCACAGCTGTCCGCTGGTTGGAGCTCCGACGGGGCTCCAACGGGTCGCCCTGTAGTGCAATTTTATTTCCCATAAAGCTCTTTGGTGGGCCATACTCGAATCCGTACGCCAGAACCCGAAAACCGAGAAGGGTCCGAATATTATATGAGTGGGATGCTCCCCGCTGGCAAATTATAAAAAGCTAATTGGGTGGGTACGTGCGCATTGTGACCCAGCTCCCTCCTTCCAACCCACGCACGGTCACTTTTTGTCAGTTTCCGTGAGCTGGGTTTTTGATTGCGACACATGTCCGCCGCTGCCCCTATGGTATTGGCTGAGCCTAATTTGCAATTTTTCAACATTTAAATGGAATACAAAGTAGAAAATTGTAATTTTATAATTTGTTGATTGAATGAAATGAAAATCTATTGACAACTGGCATTCCAACGTTCTGGATGAAATATACACTTGTAATTTTATGAACGTTAACATGATTTATTATTAATACGTACTTTTCAATTATGGAAGTTGTGCAAAGTTTTTCAACATGGAAATTCTTTCCTTATAAATAAGGAAATGTCATCATAACTTTTTTTTTTGTTTTTTTGAAAATTGTCGTTGTATTGACATGCACATCGGTTTTGACCATTATATGTAAGTACGTGAATTGAATTTTTATTAGAATGTAATTAATTTAATGCTATTAGAAACTAAATTGTAGTACTCTTATCAATAAATATCCTCACTGTCATGCCACAACGCCGTCCAACAAGACATATTTTTATTACTCTTTCAGTTTAGGATTTAAAATTTCTGAACATAAAAACCTATCGATATTAAATGAGGGATAACAGAGATATAAATTGTATTAAGATAATATTAACTCGTATTCATCTATCTATTGAATAGTTATTGTCAGTTTAGCAAAACATATTACAAGTAAAATCTCATTTAAAAGTTTCCATACTAGAATGTAATATGTGACGAGACGAGAGTTTGAAGTAGACACTAAGCATATTTTGTCTCTTTATCGAACTAGTTCTCGAGTATTCTCATCACCATAATTTTTCTCTTTTAAGTCATAAATCATTAACTTTGTGAATTAAATTTTTTTATCAAAATTTAATTTGTTTATTTCTCCAAACTACAAAGGAATTCTTATCACATCCCAAAAATCTCCACGTTATGGTCTGTAACTTATTTTTGTATAAAAATACATTTTAACAAATTATAACGTTAATGGGTTAAAGTGTTAAATGTCAGAAAGAGCGGTTGGTTAGCAAACTACCATAAAATCCATTTAAATATTAATAAATATTAAATATTTCTTCCATAAAAATGAAAATCTGAAAGAAGAAAAAAGAAAGAGAGCCCATGCTTAGGTCATTGAGTTCGGCCGCAGCCTATAGATTCTCTGCACATCAGACTCTAGCTGTTACAGGCTGTCTCTCGTCCTCGTATCTCTATCTTCTTCTTCCAGTCTTCTCACTCCTCTCTCCCCTTATATTCCTAATCCCACCCAAAACCCAACTATCACAACGATCAAACCTCCCACATCAAACCCTGACCAAACCTCCCAACCCTTTCAATGGATCCGTGCCCTTTTGTACGGATCCTCGTCGGGGACTTGACCCTCAAGTTTCCCATGGCCTCCAGGCCCTCCTCCGCCACCGTCCACCCCTCCTCCTCCCCCTGCTTCTGCAAAATCAAACTCTCCAACTTCCCCCACCAGGTCTCCGCGGTCCCGCTCATCGCCAACGACGGCCAAGCCGCGCAGACGGCCACCCACAACCACTCCCTCGCCGCTTGCTTCAATTTGAACAAAACCCAAATCGAGACTTTATCCTCCAAGCGACCCATCTTGAAAATCGCGGTCTACACGGGTCGGATCGGCGCCACTTGCGGGTTAAACAGCGCGAAGTTGTTGGGTCGGGTTAATGTGCTGTTGTCAGAGCTGGGTGTGGCGGAGTCCAGGCCCGTTGTGTATCAGAATGGGTGGATCGCCATTGGTGGGAAGAAAAGTAACGGCAATGGCTCCTCGTCGGCGGAGTTGTATTTGAGCGTCCGGGCCGAACCCGACCCGAGATTCGTTTTTCAGTTCGACGGAGAGCCCGAGTGTAGCCCTCAAGTATTTCAAGTCCAAGGGAATGTGAAGCAGCCGGTCTTCACTTGCAAGTTCGGCTTCAGAAACGATTTGCAATCGAGGTTAGTTTTCACTTTCCAGTCCTAATCACATGTTTGGTTGCCGAGAAAATCTCTCAATTTTGCCCTTGTGCGAAATTGCATTTCCGCAATAGGAAACAAATAAATCGCCACTAAATTACTAATTTTCCTTTTTAATTTCGTTTTGTTTTTCAATAGGTCAATGTCATCACAGCCAGGCACACCGCGAAATTGGCTGCCTTTCGGTGGGACCCACAAGGAGCAAAACGCGAAGGAGCGGAAAGGGTGGTCGATAACGATCCACGACCTATCCGGCTCGCCCGTGGCGGCGGCGTCGATGGTGACCCCGTTCGTAGCCTCGCCAGGTTCACACCGCGTAAGCCGGTCCAACCCGGGAGCGTGGCTCATCCTCCGCCCGAACGAGGGAACGTGGCAGCCTTGGGGCCGGCTAGAGGCTTGGCTCGAGCGCGGCGGCTCCGACAACGTCGGGTACCGTTTCGAGCTCCAGAACTCGACTCTCGCGAACTCCACCCTCGGCGCAAAAAATGGCGGGAAGTTCTCGATCGACCTGACCTCGAGCCTGACACCGGCGAACAGCCCCCACAGCAGTTTCGACTTAGGGTCGGGGACGTCGTCCAGACCGGGATCGGGATCCGGATCAGACTTCGGGTTCGGGCTGCTCCCCAGCCTGGTACAGAGAGGGTTTGTGATGTCCTCTACGGTGGAGGGGGTCGGGAAGTGTAGCAAGCCGGAGGTGGAGGTCGGGGTACAGCACGTGACCTGCACGGAAGATGCGGCTGCTTACGTGGCATTGGCGGCGGCAATGGATCTGAGCATGGATGCTTGCCGGCCGTTTTCTCAGAAACTCCGGAAGGAGCTGAGGCAGCAGTAGACGACTCGCTGTGGTGTGGTTGTCGTTTAGAGGGAAGGCTTTGTCGTTTCGGAGTCGGCTAGGCATCGGATTCTTTTTTTCTTGGTGATTAACTGCCAACACAGCATTTTTTTCGGCTGCCGTTTTTCAAATGTTTAGATTTTTAAATTTTGTTGGATGAGAGTGTACAGTGAGGAATGAGTAGGCAGGAATTAAATTTTTCGATCAATTATTTTTTTTCTTGTAATTTTTGTGAATTGATTGGGCTATTTTGTTAATACATGATTGAGAAGAATCCAATGTTTGGTGGGAAATTTATAAAATTATTTTTGATGGGGTGGCACAAATTAAATTAAATCCAGGCTGTCCGGATTAATAACTAGTTGATTGATTACTTGGACGTGTTTGTAATTGTAATCGTAATTATATAATTTTTTGGTAGGCAATTACGTTTTTTTCTTTTTATTGAAATTTTTGCTTTGGTGATAGTTAGACACACGTCAATGCAACTGACAAAAGCATATCGGTTTTATCAGTATTATTGTTGCCATTTCAGCCTCTGTAAAACAAGAAAATTGTCAAGCTTTGGTTGTTACGATTTTGGATACCATTGAGGAAGTATTTAAAATGTGCAGTATTTTTTATTTATTTATTTAGATACAAACTATAATAAAAAAAGAATTCCAACTTGAAACATATATAGTGACTTGAGTCTATTTCTCCTGCCAAAAGGCATTGTGCACAATTATTAAACTTGAATTATTTTAGGCCAGCTAATTTAAATATGAAAAATGGTGGGATTATTAATCACTCCTGAATTGCTCACTGCTTTCCTCCTTCATCTTCCACTAAACCTTTTTTTTATTAAAAGAATCATAGTACTCTATCCACCCTCTCATGTTCTGCCTAAACATAAACTTTGATTGTTTTTAAGAGAAAACGAATTAAAGACATGTTGTGAGAATTAAACTCATGACCCCTCACATTCAAAGGAAAAATCATACCAATTACCACGAGGTGGTTCAGTGGTTGACGATGAACTCTAAACCCGTATTCCACAAGACACATCCTAGGTTCACTTCCTAGTAATGGGAAATCGCACGATGGTGGTTAGGGGAGGCTGAAATGCTTATGTTAGTCTTTCTATCCTCCGAAAGAGTGGACTGTCGTGGCGAAGCCACACAATGAGTAACCTAATTTGATATCGAATTTGACATCCACGAGATTCGAACCTAAGACCTCTCACTTACAAGTGAAGAGGAATACTACCAGACCATAGTACTAAGTGGCCAGTATAACGTAGTTTTTAATTTCTTAGTAATTCTTTAAGGATAAAAGGATAAAAATGTAATTATGAATTTAAAGAAAACGAATTTACTCAAAAAAAAGAAAAGAAAGAAAAAGAAAGAAAAACAATAGGGTCAATGACCAGCTGGTTGGGCTGAATCATTCCATGATAACGAACATACAGGCCCACATCCCAACTAGTCCATCAAACGCATTCAGTCGGGTTAAAACCCGAACATACTGGAAACTCCACGGCACAAGGCTGACTTGCCGGTGCTGTGCTGCTCGCCGCGCTGCTGACTTCATTTGCTTCGTTTTGACACCGCCGTTAGCGGTTTGAAGCTCTCTCGCAATGAAGGCGCTTAGCTGGTGGCTGATGGTCGTGGGTTCGCTCCGGCTGGTCTCCGTCTGGTTCGGGTTCTTTGACATTTGGGCTCTCCGCCTCGCAGTCTTCTCCAAATCCCCCAGTACATACACACCTCTCTCTCTCTCTCTCTCACCGGAATCTCACTTCATTAATTTTCCTGTTTGGTTGCCGAGAAAATTTTCTGGTTTACTCGTGGTACTTAGAAAGTTGAGAAACCAACCCATTTGTCTTTTTTTTTTTTTTATGTGTGGTATGTTTTACTGCAGAGAGAGGAAATGTTGATCAATCTGGGAGTTTGGTTGGATATGCATGTATAACTCTTTGTTCTTAATCGTGTGAGGAAGTTAAGGAAGCTCTCAACTATTTGATTTTATGGATTTTGTGGACATATAAACAGATCCAAAAGAACTGAAATTGTTTTCTCATTTCATCCATAAGTAAAGTTTGAGAGTCGTCTCTTTCGATTCAAATGCATATCGGTATGGTTTTTACTTGAATTATATGTGCTTGGGGAATGAAGGCTTTGTGTGGATGTTATGTTAAATTCCTCAAATCACTAGCTTTCACTAGGTAGTAGGTACTGTTATTGCATTCGAGATTTGATGTCAAGATCACACCCCAAGTTTATCTCTCGTGTTGAGAAAAACCCAAAACTCAGTTCACAAGGTTTCACTAGGTGATGCCGCTGTACGAGATTCGATCTCATCACACTGAAGTTTATCTTTCATGCTGAGAAAAACCCAACACTTGCTTTGCGTAATGAATGGGAGGGATGCACGTAATATTCTTAGTCCTTAGTTCCCTTATCTCATATAGAGTGAATCAGCATTTGCAACCTTGTGATTTTTGTTACTTTTGAGACTATTGTGTTTCTAATGCAGAATGTAGAGTTCGATTTTAGTTTCAGCTTCTGGTTCTTAGCTTTTCGCTTTGCACTTTTATTGTGTTCTAATTTTTCATGTGTTGTATATCTGATTCTTGTTTCTGCAGTGACTGAAGTCATGGGAGAACATTTGGTGTCTGGACTCTTTTAACTTGCACACTCTGCTATCTCTGTGCCTTTAACCTTGAAAACAAGCCGCTGTACCTAGCTACCTTTCTGTCGTTTGTCTATGCACTCGGTCATTTCTTGACCGAGTACCTAATATATCAGACGATGGCCATTGCAAATCTCTCAACTGTCGGCTTTTTTGCAGGTATCAATTCACTTGGCTATATAACATCAATATTACTTTGCATCCTTTGTTGTTCTGGTAATAATGTGCAGCAATTAGTTTTTGATATCGGAAAAGCTCTACTCTACGGCCTGTTACATGTGAATGCTTACTTGTTTCAATGCGTATGAATGTTGCTGTTGCTTTTAAATGCCATAAGTCACACTAGAATTTGGGCTGCATGCACTAGTCGGGACTAAAGACAAATGTTTGTATATCTGATGAAACTTAACAGGAAAAAAGAAGAAGAAAGAATTAGAAGATCTATAATTACTTTGATAATGCCACCTTTTTCTGAAGTAAAGTTGTTCGGAGAGGAAAATTTTGTTCCACCGGCACTTTTTAAGAGAGAGCAAGACTCGAATCTTGCGCTCCCATTTGATGGAAAAGGAAGCAGAGAAAACGGTGTACTCGCAGTCTGTTACAGAGTAATCTTTTAATTGAAAATGAATCCGTATTCGATAATATCTGATGACAAGTAGTTGATGTTTGAATTACTGTCTTATGGTAATTCATGTTGAGCAAAAAAGCAATATCTGATGAATTTTCTTCTGATCTTGATCAGGCACGTCGATAATCTGGATGATGTTGCAATGGAATGCACATCAAGCTCAACCTGTGTTGAAATCAGAATGAATTGTCTGATTTATGCCTCGGCTTTCTCCGCATATGTTGATTAAGCGTCTTCTCAGTCATACTTTACTTTTCTGAACCTGTAATTTCAATTTTGTACCTGCTATTGCAATGAAATTTGGCATAACATTTGAAATTCCAACTCCGAATTGTTCAGGTTGGACGGAGTTCGGCTTGTGTTCTTTTCGAATTTGAGAATTTGGTTGTCTTCAACTACGAAAACAAGGCACAACCTGTTTCAAAGAAGGTTTGCATGTTCGTGAGGTTTGGCTTCTTTACTTGAAAGCGCCTCGCGAAAGGTTTTTAGTCTCATGTTTCGAAGGTGTTGTATACTAGGTGGTGCATATTGGTGTACAACTCTGCAATCTCATCCTATGAATTTGGTGCAGCGGGCTCGCGTGCCACAGCATCATTTTATAAGCCGAAGCAAAAGCAAAACTTAAGGAGCTATTATTAGCACTTCAAAATAGTGACTGTCGTACGTCGAGCCAAAACTTATCTATAGGCCAATACGTACCACCAAGTATGCAACAGACCAAGAAGTTTTTGCTTCATAGCGTCTGGCGAAACTACGTTTTCCAGCACACCAGAGACCACCAACAGGTCAAAGGAAACTGCTTCCAAAACAAAGCACAAACCGTTCAACAAAACTCAGCAAAACAATTCGCTTATTTTTTTCCGATTCAATCATTCAAATGACATCCAAATTTTCAACTTGGATCAACAACCCAGGAGCTTACAACTTACACAAACAGCAAACAAAAAGAATAAATGAAAAGAAAGATAAAAGGAGCAAATAAACAGGCGTAGTGGACGGTTGGATTTGGTTTTACAGATTAAACCTGCTGCTGATATAAACTAGCCTACATTTTAACTGCTATATTGATTTTCTCGCCGTGGATTAAAATTCACAAACACTAACCTAGTTGCTTTGCAAAGGCAAGCATGAAAACATGAAGCACCGGAAGAAACCAAAAACCGTGATCATCATTCTGCTGCAACCTCTCCATTCTCATCCCCCTCGGTTGTTATCTCTGGCAGTGTAGTTAGATCAGTGCGAGCCTCTTTCTCGTCTTGGGTGATATGGGAATCAGAAGAATCAATTGGATCATGATGAGTCGCGTCCTCTGTCCCATTTGTGGAGTCTGAACCTTCACCTGTCCTGTCCGATTCACTTGTACCATTAGACTCTTCATTCTGAGCGGCATCTGTGGTCTCCTTTATTGATGAAGATCCAGAACCATCCTCTGTTTCAGCTGCTCCATCAGATCTTAAGATATTCTCTGACACATTAGTCGCTACTGTATTAGAGGAGTTAGATGATTCTCCCGATGCCCCATCTGCACTCTCAATTTTAATCGATATTGTTGAATTTGAGACAGATTCTTTGTTCTCAGCAGCTGTGTTGTTAGCCTGTTCCACAACCATGGTTTGTGTGATCACGTCCTCTCCAGTATTCCTACCATCCACCGTTCCATTTTCAGAGTGAGCTGACTCAGATACAGTCTCTGTCAAGTTCCGCTGGTATGAACCAGTTGCCTGGTTGATATCTGTTGAGTTCTTGCCTGCTTCTGTACTCACCATTGTCAAATTATCTTTAGCTTCGGTACTCACCACGGTTGAGTTATTCCCTGCTTCTGGTTGATCAATAGATTGTGTTTTCACCATCGCATTTAAGAGTGAGCTCTCTGCAGGATTGGACATATTACCATCAACTCTCTCTTCACTTGTAGCTACACTTAAAATAGTACCATTTCCAGCCATTCTCTCTTCCACCATTGTTGAATTGTCCTTTTCTAGTGTAGTAGTTTCGGGGTTCTCATTTGAGTTTTCCGAACTTACTTTCTCAGTTTCAGTGCTTATAACTTGATTATCATGGGTCACTGCACTAGAAGCATCATCCCCCTTGTAATTCTCCTCTCGTGCTTCATGAGCATTCTTATCATGGGTATCATTATCTTGGTCATCTGATGAATTCTCATGTTCTTCTTGTTCCTCTCTCTCGTCACCGTCCTTCTTATCACCATCTTTCTCATTCCCATCATCTTCTCTTTCTTTCTCCTCATCTATAAATTCCTCATCATGTTCCGCTTCCCCTTCTTTCCCCTCTTGCTCATTTTCATTTATCTCATCATCTCCAGCTCCTCTTCCGTCATCTTCCGTCTCTTCGTTCTTGTTTTCTTCCTCCTCTTGCTCTTCTGCCTCATGCTTCAGATCCTCTTCTTCTCGCTTTCCGATTTCATGCTTTGGATCCTCTTCGTCTCCCTCTCCTACTTCATGCTTCTGATCCTCTTCTTCATGCGCGTCTACTTCATGTTTATGATCCTCTTCTTCATGCACATCTACTTCAGGTTTTTCGTCTTCCTCTCCTGCTCCTTCGTCTTCCTCCTCTTCCTCTTGTTTCTCATTTTTAGGGATTTCAAGTTTTGGAAGGTCTTTCCTCCCAAGTTTTGGAAGCTCACCCTCACTCAGGCTTCCGGTTGAGATTTTTTCATCTTTCTTATCTAATGCCACTTTCTTATCATGGGAATGCTTGACCTGATAGAGTAACCAAAAGCAGACCCCGAGAAGCAGACAAATCTGCAGAACATGCTTCACCCTGATTCCTTTGGTTCTTTGGTTCCTACTCGGTGCCCGCTTGATCATGATGTACGCCTCCTAGTACCCTACTCCTATCTTTAGGTCTCCCTATTCGCAAACATAAAAAATAGTGTCAGAAACCTGCCTATACTCCAAACTGTAAAACCAATAAACTTAAAAACAATACTCAACCAATGCAAATCAGTCAAATTAAAAGTCTAGAACACAAATCTAGGTCTCATATCATACAAATTTAACACCAAAACTTTAAAAGAAAACCAAACATTGTCGAATCCGATCCCTTGTGTGCCCAATTTATGTTTAAACTCTCACTCAAACTGCACGCTTTAGACCCCGATTAAGATGACACCAATTTAGAGATTCACCTACTTCTCTACATACTTCGACTCAAAACACCAGAAACATACACCCAAATACACTAATTTCATTACACAAAAGAAAAGGGAAATTCAGAATCCAAACTAACCCATTCACTTCCTCATAGGAAAGCAGCAAATTTTACTCAACGAAGCAAAACCCATAGCCAGAAACATGGTGGAAAATTAACAACGAAATTGAAAGATAGCATCCAAATCATAACCGGATAACGAAGTAAACCCACAAGCAAACCCTACAACACCCCATCAATCAGAAAGATCCTAAATCACTTAAACCCCAAAAAATCCAATCATTTTAATCCACAAGCAAAACCCATCTTCCAAATTAGTAAATTGTGAGCAGCAAGGAGCTATTCAACACCAATAGATAGCAAATATGGGAAATTACTGATTAATTACCAAAAAAACATAAACTTACTGGAGAAATAA
Source organism: Cotoneaster glaucophyllus (assembly GCA_036320875.1). Lineage (NCBI taxonomy): Eukaryota > Viridiplantae > Streptophyta > Magnoliopsida > Rosales > Rosaceae > Cotoneaster > Cotoneaster glaucophyllus. The sequence continues at coordinate 21,689,330 of CM070066.1, read as the reverse complement.
AAATATGGAATAGGTGTAAAGAAGGAGAGAGATAATGGAGGAAGACGAAGAAGAAGGAAGTACCTGAGAAGCACGCAGTTGGAGTCAAAGTAAAAGGCAGGGGTCGTGGATGTCAAAGCACTTCTCTGTCACACGCTGGGAGAGAGAGAGAGAGAGAGAGAGATAGAGAGAGAGAGAGTTTCTATACTTCAGTGGAGAATGACCGGATCTAATGTCAACACTAGTTCCAATGAAGCAACGAATAACTAGTAACTTGTATTTGTAGGTAGTAACTAGTAATTAGCGTTCATGTCCCGAGACTCACATGCGACTATTGTTACCCTCGTGGTTTTTTTTTTTTTTTTTTTTAATTTTTAACAAACTATTTATATTAAGGAAGAAGAAGGTGTGCTTAACTTCATAATAGACGAACAATAATGTAGTTCAAATTCGTCATTGACAAGAATCGAAGCTAAGACCTCATACTTACAAGTGAATAAGAATAACACTAGAATGTAGTACTAAGTGACCTGTTGTCCTAATGTTTGAAGACCATAATAAATTTATTTGGAAAGAGCTTTACGCATGATATTGATGTTAATAAAAAGTAGCGTTTAACTTGATAGTCAAGTGGACAAAAGAGCCACCAGTGCAATGAGTTTTTAACTTCACCGTTCGTTTTATAAATTTTCAAATACACTATTAAACAGTTATAAGTTTCGAATTATAAGGCTCTGAAACGTAACTGATCATGAAATCAATGTTGCAACAAATCAATTTTCAATTTTTTAAAACGTCATATGTCGGTACCATAGTTTGGGCATGTCTTTAAAACATATAAAGTGAAGGGTAAACTCGTATCTTACACCAGGGTAAATCATTTCGTTCCAGATCATCTCCGATTATAATATAAAGGGGGGCTTATTCAAAAATCTTATATGAAATTTTGCTAAATACTTATCAACCTACACGTGTCATACCCTAAACCCCTTTTGAAGGGCTAAACATAGTCGAGCTATATGACTACAGATATCATTATGGATTTCTCTTTAGGGCTCTATCGCTATCATTTTTACTTTCTGAAAGGCTCTTAGAGCAATTCTACCTCTAAAAAAAATATGTCAGCATCTCCCCCCCTAAAAAAATGCGCTGGCACAAACGATCTTCATTCCTATAAAATGTGCTGGAATCTAGCCCATTTAAAATATTATTAATTTTTTTTATAAAATAATAAATAAATAAAATAGTTTTAATTTCGGATAGGATTTTTAACCAATCTCGTCACGCCACGTGTCATTATCCGAACGTACTATTTTGTGAATAGATTTCCGCTTAGATTTTCAACTAATCCCGACAAGCCACGTGTCACTTCCTGTTTACAATAATTTAGCCAAGATTTCGATAAGATTTTCAACCAATCTTGTCACGCCACGTGTCATTATCTGAACGTACTATTTTGTGAATAGATTTCTAATAAGATTTTCAACCAATCCCGACATGTCACGTGTTACCTCCTGTTTACAATAATTTAGCCAAGATTTTAATAAGATTTTCAACCAATCACGTAGTGCCATGTGGCATTGTCCAGAACCTCATTCTTTTTTTTTTGTCCATATAAACCCTACATCCCTACATTCATGCTCACACCAAACTCAATCCTTTTTTTTTTAGCTCAGAATCCTTTTTCATCTTTTTCAAATCTTGAGTTCTTACAATGTCTTCTTCAAGGAGAGTGTATAAACAGTTGCAGGAGTAACAGAAAAAGTTGTTGGCACAATAGGAAGAATTGGTCAATCTCGAGGAAGGTGGAGGTGGAGATGAGGCTTTCTCAATGGAGAAAGATGAAGATGATCACCATATAAGGCAGAGGGCCTCACATTCATGCCGTGTCATGGGAGCTGTGGGTTAGATAGCCAAACCCAGACGTGCCGCAAACATCGATAGAAGAAGGGAAAGACGAGGTAAAGATCTCTTGGAAGATTATTTTATTCCCTATTCCCCGATCATATTTTTAGACGTCATTTTAGAATGCAACGAAGTTTGTTCGACAAAATCATGAGTGCTGTTTGCAACCATGATCCATACTGTGTGCAAAAAAAGGATGTTTTTCATGTTCTAGGTCTTCTTCCCGAGCAAAAAATTACGGCAGCCTTGCGAATGCTTGCATATGGAGCATCTGCAGATCAAGTGGATGAGATCGTGAGGATGGGAAAAACAACTGTTCTGGAGTCCTTGATGCAGTTTTGCTCTGCAATTGAAGCCCTCTACACCAATGAGTACCTCTGGAAACCCACGCCAAGGGACATGCAAAGGCTTCTGAGGAAGGGTGAGATGCGAGGCTTTCCTGACATGATTGGAAGCATTGACTGCATGCACTGGACTTGGAAAAACTGTCTAAGTGTGTGGCAAGGAGCTTATGGCGACAGAAAATGAGCGAAAAACATCATTATGGAAGCGGTGGCTTCATTTGATACATGGATTTGGCATGCTTTTTTTTTGTGTTCCAGGAGCTCAGAATGACCAAAATGTCCTTGCCCAAGCTCGAGTGTTCAAACTGCTGCAAGGAAAATCGCTGAGATGCACATATTGGGTTAATGGTAATAAATATGAGGGACCATACTACCTTGCAGATGACATTTACCCAAGGTGGTCAACCTTTGTCAAAATAATGCCACATCCACAGAGTGAAAAAGAAAAACACTTCGCAAAACGTCAAGAGAGGTGTAGGAAGGATGTCCAACGTTGTTTTGGTATCCTGTAAGCTCGTTAGGTGATTGTCAGGGCTGCAACTAGAATGTTTAATGTTGAGGCTCTTCGATCCATCATGATGACGTGTATTATTCTCCACAACATGATTGTTGAAGATGAGTATGATTATGATGCCGTCGATGAATACGAGCCGGATCCGATGAACAACTCAAGAACACAAATCTACTGTGCTCATGACCGGACCAAAGATCCCATGCAACACGAGCCGTTGGAACGGGATGGACGTTACAATGAATTGATCGTTCAGCGGTGCACTTCATTGCAAGAGCCATACTAGCATGTAACCCGCCAGAGTGACTTGATTGAGCACTAGTGGGGATTGCACGAAGGCGAAGATAATTAAAATGAGGCTTGTGGTTGAAGAATAAAGTGTATTTTTTTTAAGTAATCTTATGTAGTGTGTTTTTTAAGTTTATATGGTGAGGTTATGTAATTTTATTTGGTGTTTTTTTTAAAGTTTATTTGGTGAGTTTATGTAATCTTATTTGATTTGTTTAAAAAAGTACAAAAAATAAATTTGAAATTGAATAAAGTTCTAAAAATAAATAAGAAATTACATAAAAATTACATAAGAAATTAAATAAAGTTCTAAAAATAAATAAGAAATTACATAACAAATTAAAGAAAGTACTACAAATAAATACGAAATTATACAAAGTCTGTGGAGCTAGGATATGTGGTGCTAGGATCTTCGTTGCTAGGATGCACGCCTCCTTCGCACGACTTCTCTTTTTTCCGATGTCCAAAAATATTTTGAATTCGGAGACAGTCCTACTAGAGGCTTGTTCATAGTGTCACGATCTGCTTGAGCCATCCTTTCTTCTCTAAGCATCTCATTTTCTCGATGAAGTGCTTCTCTAATCATCTCGTTCTCTTGATTAACTATTTCTCTTTGTCTTTCAGTCGCAGCATCACGGGCCTCAGTAGCTGCTATTATTGCTGCCATAGCAGCAGCTTTTTCCTCATCTCTAGCCTTTTCCCGCGCCATGTTCAGTTCACCTTGGCGAGCAAGTTCCTCCATATATTTAGTGTAGTCAGTTTTGGAAGAACTACATTTTTTCTTTGATGCTTTTTACCTTGAGGCCTAAGGGATTGACGAGTCGGTTGGGTCTCCGGCACTTGTTCAGGCATCCCTTCTGTGTTTTCAAATGTGTCGGCTTACATGATTTTATGATACTTAACTTAGTATTGTCAATTACTATTATAATGATTTGGTACTTAACTTAGTATTGTCAATTGCATTGCACTTATGCATTGTTATTGATAATGATTTGGTACTTGATTACATGATTTTATGACACTTAACTTAGTATTGTCAATTACTATGATAAGATTATGTCCTTACTAAGCTATTGAAGCTCACCTTTTTACTGTTATACAGGTTTAAGAACTAAACAGTCAAAAAGGGTAAACAGGATGAGATCAGATTAAGTGTGAGGATATAATTTTGTATTTATTTATTTTAGTCTTGTAAAGAATTCTCGATTTCTTGTTATAAGAGAAATTTTATTTTTCACTCTGTTATTTCAATTTTACTTTTATTTATTAAGCTTTTAACTCACGTTTCGGATTCGGGTTTCACTTTCCTTTTATTTAATTTAAAGGAAAACTAATGAAAAAGGGCTTGAAAACTTTGGCCCTGTTTGGCACACCGTATAAAGCACCGGATAGTACTAATAATACGGTGTACGGTGTTTGGTGCCGTTTGGATTAAATAAGCACCGGATTAAATAATCCGGGCCCACCTTTTTTACCCGGTGTATACCCGCTTCCTAATCCCGTCCAATTTCTCCGTATAACATAGTCGGCCTCTCGCTTCCTCTCCGTTCTCTGCTCGCACTCGCGCTCCGCTCATTCCCTGCAACCCCCTCCCTCTCTCTCACCCTCTCTCGCGAACTCGACCCCCGGCCTCTCGCTCGTCCCCTGCAACTGCCATCGCCGTCCTTCTCTTGGCGGCGTCGTCTGCAACTGCCGCTCGTTTCCTGCAACCCACTCCTTCTCTCTCGCCCATCCCAGAACAAGATTCTTCCCTCCCTGCATCTTTTGGCCACCGCAGGATCTCCCTCCCACTTCTCCGCCGCTGCATCTCTCTCTGCCGCTTCATCTCTCTCTCTTTCTCCATCCCCACCTTCGATCAGCATCAAGCAAATTTCAAATGGAAAGGTTGCATATTGAACTCAAATCACGCCGGGAGACATTATCTGGGTTTTTTGCTAAACTGTTTATTGATTTTGTTGATGTGTGGTGATTAAACTCAAAACTGGGCAAGATTTCATCTGGGTTTTTATTTTAATTGATTAGAAACTCAGAATTGGGTCTTTTAATTTAACGGATTAAAAGCTCAAAATTGGATTTTTGGCTGCAATGATTCCATTAGAAGGATGGAATTGATGATTTTTTAATGAATGAATATGGAGGTTTGCTTCTGTAAATTGAACCCGCCTGAGAGATCTGGGGGTTTGCTTCAGTCGGGAAGAAGATGGAGGGAGAGAGAGGGAGGAAGTTTGGGGGGTGCGACGGAGAGATTGGGGAATTTGTATCTGTGATTTTTCTGCAGTCGGGGGAAGAAGAAGGGAGAGAGAGGGAGGGATTTTGAGGGGTGCGGAGAGATCAAGTTTCAGTTTTTGTTTTTTGTTTTTTTGTTTTTTTTTGTTTTTTTAAGTTTGATTCCTCCTATCCGGTATAAAACCAAACACAGTATAAATAATACGGTCATTAGTCCGATACTGCACCAAACGCCCTACTAATTTAGTCAGTACTATCCGGTGGCTATTTATCCTATCCGACATAAATAGTCAGTACAGTCCGAGCTGCCAAACGAGGCCTTTGAGTTTTAACGATAAGGACAAAATAAAGGGTAAAGTGAATAGTACTAGGTTTGACTTTTTAGTGTAAAAATGTGGTTTTTCGTTAAAGTGAACAGTACCGCGGGCTTTTCGTTAAAACTCCCTTTATTTAATTTCATTTTTAGCTCGCGCGCCGGATTCGGGTTCGAGATTTTTCCACCGACCCCGGGTTCGGGGCGTGACAGAATGGTATCAGAGCATAGGAATTAGACACCCTTGGGAAAGTTATGTTACCAATTAAATAGTCTGTTGAACTAAAAGAGCTAGAGCATTTTTGTTTTGTGGTATTAGTTTTGTCAATTGTTTGGACTTGAATTCATTTGACTGAGGGACTAGTAGGTCTAGTTAGGGGGTAGTAATATGGGTTGTTAGGTCTTAACGTAGTTGGAAGCAAAGTGTCATTGTTGCTTTACTGCTGTGATATGTTGAAATTTTATTCGGCTTATTTGGTACATATTACTTATGTTGTGACTACTTAGTAGAAGTGGGAGACTCGTATTAAAATAATAATAATAATAATAATAATTGGTTAGTGTTTTCTTCACCAGTGTGTCCAACTATACTATATTTTTCCTAATTGCCGAGTGATAGACATGGTTTTGGTTTAGAATTGAATTGAAATGCTGAGATGATTGTAAAAGAAAAAGTTGGCAATATGCGTGATATTCTACCTACTTAAGTAGTTGACCCCTACTGCATTCAAATGAGTGAGTAAGCTATTTGTTAGCTTGAGTTCGTACTAATCAAGTTAAAAGCTGGAATGGGTTTGCCACAAGGTGGAATAGGTGTCACACCACTAAACCCAAAGCCATTTGGCTTTACATGTTGCTCTTTGTAGGAAAGATCTTATCAGTTCTCGTAAGTCTATCCATTCCACTCCCGCATTTCCCCTAGTATAAATAAAGACCAGGGTTTCAACTGCTTACTAAACTCAGAAATAGAGAGAGAGGTTTCATTGAAATCTATGGCGCCTAAATCATGAAACAATCACGAATACATATGTCGTAAACCTGTAGCTCACAAAGCTTTGGTAATTATTTTCATATCTCATGTATTTTGTTAGTAGCTATACTATGACTTTCTTAATATGTTGTTAATGCTATGCAATATTGTGATTGACAACTTAATTTGTACAAATATTTCTTTCCACATCTTAATCCATTTGGTTTTATATGCACTGCATATTTGTGTTGGCTGTTTTCATACGAAAGCTGAAAGGGCTGTGTGATATCAGTTGATCTACGAACTGATTCATTTTAAAAAGAAAATCTATTTTGACATACCCTTGATAAGTTTATGACATATCCTCAGTTTTCCCTTACATTTTCTATAGCTATTTTCATGTCTATCCATCATGTAAAGCATGTATTTAGTGCTGGAAATGATTATATACATGTTGGATATACATGCATATGCATGTACGTGTATATATATATATGTGTGTGTGTGTTTCATTAGAGGCATTTCTATAGTAATGTTCCTTTTGTTATGAGTATGTTGTTTTAGATTAACCAAAATAACTTTTGAATTGAGTGATGTACTTCATTTCACTGGTTGATTACCATTGTTTCCGTCATGTTAGTTCGTTGGGATACAACCAATTAGCTGGAGTACGAGATTGCCAATCATCATTGTCCTTAGGTAGTGCATGGTGTTCAACGATCTCATGAATCCTATGGTGGTGGTTACCAATTAAACCATATCTTGAGATAAAGTGTATGAATACTCGTACTAATCTGTTTGCTTGGTTCGCAAACATCACCTCTCTTATGAGAAACCTTTAGTCATGGACTATCTTGAAGTTTTTGGTTGAAGATTGTCTTAGAATTGAGAGTTAAAGCTTGTCTGAGATACAAGCGACTCTCTTTCAAAGTCAAAGTTTGGACTACTGGAAGTGGTCATTTATTCGATAAAATTTCAAAGAAGAAACAAATTCACATGTGATCCATGTTATTCATTGAATTTTCATGAATTAATTCTATGGTGGTGATTGGAGCACAAGTTTCTGTTAGGGTCCATTAGATGACTGAGAAGTAATTCTATAGTTCTGCAAACACCACCTCTCTTTCAGAAAAGAATTAGTTGGGAATCGTCCTAAATTTATAAGATGGGGAATGTCTTAGAACTTTGATGTAAGAGACTCTTTTAGACATGAGTTTAAAATTAAGGTTTGGATTTACTGAAGTATTTATTAGTTCGGTTATGTTACGGAAAGGAAACCAACTCACATGTGACTCACTCCTACTCGGAAAGGTAATGGTTAAGTGACATTCTCATTCCTACACGAGTTGGTATTATATACATGGTGATTCATTCCTATACAACTGGGGTTGTATGATGAACTACTTAAATGTCATTCCTACACAATTTTTGATTGTGTGATGAGTATGTTATATTTCATTCCTACACAACTTTTTGGTTGTGTGATGAATCTATTGTACTTTATTTCTACACAATTATTGGTTGTGTGATGAGTTTGATAAATTTCATTCCTACATAGCTTTGGGCTATGTGATGAATTTGACAAAGAACTTCATTCCTACATGACTTACGGTTGTGTGATGAGACTACTAATCCTCATTCCAATATAGCACTATATATGTTTGCTATATACAAAACTATTTTGTACAACAATATAGTTCAACCAAATGACTCTTGAATTGAGTAGCGTGGAACTAATGAGCTTAGGTGCGTTGATTCGTATTAAAGTTCATATCATGCATTTGGTAATTTTCTTATACTTGTGAATAGGAGTTTACCACAGTTGTGGTTTCTTGTGTTAATATCTCGGAGCAATGCTTTGGAATCTAGGTAGGAAAAATACTGCAGACCTTTACGGAGATTGGCTTTATTAAATTTCGTGAAGTGTGATATTATCATTATCGATCTTATTGGTTGGTTAATGTGATCTGATGCTCATTGAATAAATGTTTATCTTGGGTGTTTACTTGTTATTGTTTATGAAATTATTGTGAAATGTTATTCTCTGAGAATATGTTGTGGTACATGTGAATGATGAAATGAGATTATTTGTGCATTACTCATGTGTGAGAATAGTTGGAAGTTCGGTGTTGAGAAAGGAATTGGAAATGAGGGTAGTTGGAAATGATCTTTTGTGTAGTTGAGCCAAACTCTTAGCAGGTGCTAAGTCTCAGGCGAGCCCACAGTGCACAGTTTCTTTGAGGGTAATTCGGGACTGGCGACGAAGGGTTTTGGCAAGATGACTAACAAAAGGGAAAATTGGGATGATTGAGTTACATGGGGTTAATTTGTATAATAGAACATTCGAACCACCACTGCAGAGGTAAAATGCACGGTATGGGACGTGCAGGTCCGCATGTTTTATTATATAAATTAACGGGTAGAGATGAAGAGTATTGCATTGCACTCATGCATTGTTATTGATAATGATTTGGTACTTGATTACATGATTTTATGACACTTAACTTAGTATTGTCAATTATTGTGATAAAGTTATGTCCCTACTGAACTGTTGAAGCTCACCTCTCTATTGTTATGCAGGTTTAAGAACTAAACAGTCAAAAAGGGTAGACGGGATGAGATCAGATTAAGTGTGAGGATATAATTTTGTATTTATTTATTTAGTCTTGTAAAGAATTCTCGATTTCTTGTTATAAGAGGAATTTCATATTTTTCCACCCGATTTCACTTTCCTTTTATTTAATTTCATTTTTAGCTCGCACCGGATTTGGGTTCGAGATTTTTCCATCGACCCTGGGTCCGAGGCACACACACTTGTCCCTGCTATAGGGCTTGGTTATTGTTCCGTAGTTGAAACTGTCTTCGTCGGAGAGAAGATTCCGGTCACCCTTTGTGTCTTTAGTTCAGCCATCATGGGACGTTGTGACGCATTTGAGTCAAGAGAATCACCCTTTATTGGCGAGAGTTGTCTGATTTTAACCCTGAAAACAGAGTTTCCTTCTGCCACGTTAATGAACTCTGGAATAAACCTCATGGTGTTCTGTTTGATTTTTAATTTTGCTTCAAGCATATATTCAAAATCAGCAGTTCTGCGATCAATTTCTACCAGACCGCCGCAGGCGGCGCCAATCTTTTGAAAAAAGTCATCGGTCCATAGGTGTGGTGGTAAGCCTTCCAGAGCAATCCATCCGCCGTAACTAACCAACTTCCACTCGCCCGATTTGATACTTTCCCACCACCCATACCGCATTACATCTGGGAACTCACTCATGGAAAGAGTGCTAAGTTGAGCAATCTTTGTTGCTTCCTTGACGTTCTGACAAACAAACAAAGCCTTGTTGCACTGGAAGGGCGAAAGGCAAATTTCCTTTCCCAGGAGATTTAGAAGTGAGGCTTCCACCTCTCTCCAAAGCTGATACATCACTCATCTCTCGCAAACGATTACACTCCCCCAGTTATAGATTTCCAAGGAGGTGTATCTCTTAGTCCAGCTTTCCTCGGTCCATAATTTATCTTTTACGTTTAAAAGCGGAGCCAAATTCGTTGACTTTTTGCTTCCAAGAACTGCATCTCTATAAGAAACCAGAGGGACAACGCCTAAGTGGCTTTTCGTGGACTCAGTTATATCCCTCTTCACGTTCCTTATTGACTGAGATAGACTACTACGAAAATACCCCGCTTTCTTTCCCCTCGTAGAATTTCAGATAGTAACTCATCCATTCTTCCCCAGCCGAAAAAATTACTTCCTTTAGGAACAATGACATTCCTAACAAGCCCATCTCTTTTCGTTTTGGAGAGAACAAGGAAAATCCAATTCTTGTTGTTGAATCTTTCCACCCAAAACTGGTAGTTATGGCCTCTATATTGTCTGAAAAAACTCTGACCGTTATCTGCTACCGTCGCTTTTACCTGAGCAATGAGCCAAAAAGCACAATCCAAGTCGAACGAGATCTGGTATCCTCTGAATCTAGTCCTCTCAATTAATCGGATCCTTTCACCAAAAGACTTGTCTTCCACTTGTATGATGAAGACCTTTTCCTCAATTTTGAAGTCCTTGGATAAACATTTGTAGCTCACATTCCCACCCGAAGGCCGAGAGATGGGTAGTTCCCTTTCACCTCTCACCCTTGTGCATATCTCCCTCTCACCTCTCATCTTACGTTAGCTTTTAGTTCGCTGAGAAAAGCTGAGGCATGGAAAATTCCTAGAGTTGCTTACGGTTACTCCAAGTCTCTTCAATTTTAGTATAATTGTACGAATATTTTGATTTCAATAATGAAATATTTTTTTTCTAACATTTTTAACTATTTTTTTGTTTATAAAGATCACTTAACTAAAGTTTCATTGGGTTAAATACATTATATATATGTTTTCCCGTAAATTTAAACTTTGCCCGAGGCAAATATTTGTAGGCATGTGTCTTTCGTTGAGCCTAGTAGGTCAATGCAGTTTTGCGCGACGAAATGGTCGTCAATAAATCTGTCGGACTTTAACAATGTTCTCCGATGGAATCTAATTTTCATCGGCGTAAACCTTGGTGCGACGACTTTTGCGTAACAAACAGTACCCATCTAAAAAGATAGTGCTTTATGCAACAAATTCTTTTCATCTAGCAAGGTGTTTTTTGTAGTGCTTGAATCCATCTAAAAATATATATATATTTTTTTTAGAACAGTAGCTGGAAGCGACCACATTGTGTCAAATTAAAATTCTAGAACACAAATTAAGGTTTCATTTTCAAACACCTGAGTACCAATTTCATAAGACTAGGAAAAGTGAAAATTTAAAATAAAAACTGAATGCCCAATTCTTTCCTCTCCCCTTGACGGCGGATTGTAATTTTTTTTCTTCTTCCAGCTTCCTCTTCTCATCGTCATCTTCAAGCTTATTCAACAGTTTGCCTTGAGAGGGAATCTTCATTTTTGGATTGCCCTTGAGTTTAGAGGTCAGGAATTGAGACAATTTAATCGCCCAAAGATTTCATTGTGTTGATGTGTATGGCCTGTGGATGGTGTTGGTGGTGGTGAATGGCGTTTGACTGGAGAGGGATGTCGTTGTGGTGATTGATTGACTCTCAGGAATCCGAAGGCTGGAGAAACATTTCATGAAACTTGAGTAAAACGGGGGCAGTTTGTTCTACTCATCAAGAATTCATGAAACTTGAGGATGAAGATGATTATTTACTTGATAAAACTTGGGTCAAGTTTCAACTTAATTTAGCTATAATTATATTTAAAATAATAATTAGTAGATAAGTAATTCAAGTTGGCTATAAAAAGATAAAAATTACAAAGTAGTTAATGCTTAGATATGTAACCCAAAATCGTCTGTGTATCATAGACATGGAACAATCCAACTGATGGTCCGAAGCCCTGTTGGAATTTTGATCAAGTATCTCTCAAATCTTCCATTATCTAAAGAAAAGACGCCGATGTCAGGATATGTAAATAATTCTGGAACTACTGAATGAGTTGAATTATCAGCAAAGTAAATGCAATTGCTGTTTAACTCTCTAAAATCACTCGCCTGAAGAGAGAAGGAAGAACAGTCAGTCAAAAATAATACTTGGCCCTCCAAACTTTGTACAACAACAAATTTGCTACTCTCAGCGTCAATTTTGAATACTCCAAAGCAACTTGCCCTATAATATATGGGATTCTCATCTTCGTCATCAATGTCAGATTCATTGTTGCTGGAATATACGCCATTCTCGTCTTCACTATCAATGTCAGATTCATTGTCGCTAGAATATATGGCATTCTCGTCTTCGCTATCAATGTCAGATTCATTGTCGCTGGAATATATGGCATTCTCATCTTCGCTATCAATGTCAGATTCATTGTCACTGGAATATATGACATTATCCTCTTTAGTATCAATGTAAAATTCATTATCGCTGAAATATTTGACATTCTCCTCTTCTTCCTCCTCATCATCCTGGTCATCTTGATAATTATCATCAAAGTTCTGTTCCACCTGATCATAACCATCCTCATTGTCCGCGTTTCTTGGAGCTTGAAAAATATGATGCCATTTATGGATTAACAGGACTTCATTGTTGGTTGATTCCAATAAGAAGGACTTCCATGCGCCATTGCACGTCACTGTGTAGCACTCGTGATGATAAATGTCTGGTTCAATTGGTTCGATATTATCATATATCAACATCAATTCCACTGCATGATCATCTCCAAATTGTAAGCTGTGAGCTACAATAAGCTCATTCTTAGTCTCACTAGTCACCAAAGAGTATAGCTTTCCTGTACTGGAAAACAATAACTGGTCATGACCCTCATTTTCATCTAATACCTCAAAGACACTCCATGTTTTGTCCCCAGGTCTACATAAACCCAATACATTATGCGAATCAAAAATTGCCGCCACCATGCATCCTGGATGATCGACATCTGAGGTAGATAACGCAGTATGAATGCAGAAACTGGAGGCACCATGAAGTTTCCATTCTTTTGTTTCTACAAAATTTTGGAAAGATGGAATTGTTGTCAGGGATGGAAGTTGGCGTTGGGCTCCCGAAATAGGGTTGAATAGAAACATATCTTTTTCCTTTTCTTTGACCATAAATAACCACCCTTTACTAGAACCAAATAACTTCCCTCTTTGAATTGGCTCTGGCACCCTCAACTTGTGAAATTTGCCGCCATCGAAAGGGCTGAGGAACCTCATGCGGTCGTCACAGATTCGAGGGAGTAATAACCAGGGGAGCTCTTGAGCACCACGGACGTCTCCCCGCATACAAACTGACGCCCAAGACTTGCATGATAAGCCTAAGCGTATTCGATTACTTAAATTCAGGCGCCTTACAACAATCTCCAAGATATCACCATGTGTTCTCTGCCACCTACAATACTCAACGTCTGATGTCTTGAAGAATTCAAGAGGTAATAGTTTCTTGAGCTTGAAGAAAGGGAGCCAGCTTCTCAAAGAGAGGTAGTCACCCAAATTTTGATAAACCGAAAATAGATCACTCATATCTCTCTTTAATTATATGCACAAAAGATTAAAGAAAGATAAATGGTCGATATTCAACTCTTGGATGTCAATGCTCTATTTATAGGCCTGCAGCTTATAGTTATTCATATCCGTGTAGGAATGAAATTCCTTTGTTTAAAGTGTTTTATTCTTTTCTCTCTTAATTTTAGCAAATTTCCTAGTCCTAGTGAAAGACTACCTTTTCGTTTGGAAAGACGCGGTTGCAGCTATGGAACCGGACGTAAGGACCCATAAGATTGACGATGTTGTGACTCTTTTCAGACAACTTCCGCCCCTTTTATAGAACACCACAGCTGAAACACCTTTCCAAGGTCATTGCTGGAACCGCCCGCGTAGGAGAAGTTGCGATGATAAACTAGATCAGATTAGTTTTTGGGCTCCTTCGCCTCCAAGAGTTCATCTCCAGTTGCTGGCATTTGTTTTTATTTTTATTTTTTTTTTATCCAACAACAATATTTTACACTAATAAAGAGATAATTGGACCAATCCCTAAATTTTAGTCTTATTGGAGTTTTAGTGCTTGAGTTATAAACATGTGAATATTAGTACTTAAACTTATTACAATATAAAACACTAGCCGTTTTGGGTAATATAATTAGAACTTCCATTTTTTTTGTTACCCCTTTAAAACTCTAATTTTGGATGGAACTTTACTCAAAATGACTATTGCTCCACATTGTGAGTAATTCAGAGACTAATACTCATGAATTAGCTCATGAACCAAAACTCCAATGTTAAAGATTAGCACCAGCTCATTAAGACCAGTACAAAGGAACAAGATTGTTCTAGTTCAAATATGCATGTAAGTTGGCGGTGCATGCATTGAAAATGCTAGACAATTCTAGCACCAAAGTATAACTAGGAGGTTAGTAAAATGTGAAGCGCATGTCTGTGGGCTGTTTGTGTAAAGAACTAGAAATCTAGAAAAATGTTTTTGTTTGTAGAAAAGTCTAAAACAACAACAACAACTTATGGCTAGGATGAAATGAGCCAAGAGAGAGAAACTAAAGACTAAGAAGGAAGAAAGCAACTAAGTAAGAAAGTACGAGTAGCAAGTAGGCAAGCAAACCAAGTGAGAGTGAGAAGCCAAGAGTAGTCTTGTGTGGAGTGAGTGATTTAGAGTTTGTCTCTAGAAAGTGAGAGAGTGTCATAGCTCCTAAATTGTGTTGTAATATTTTATGAGTGTAATACAAGTAATTTATTTACTTGTTTTGTCTCTCCAACACTTGTGCTAGAGTTGTGTACTCTAATTTTCCTCAAAATCCAATTGAGCCGAAGAACATTGCTTCAATTTTCTCATAAATAAAATATGAACACAGATATTAAACTTGCCCATTTTCTTCCTCATAGAAAAGCACATTTTCTCTCATCTTTTTATGATTGAATGTTCTTTGTTCCCATGCATTTTCCACTCCGCCTCTCATGCAATCAATACCTATATATATATATATATATATATATATATATATATATATATATGTATGTATGTATGTATGTATATATGTATGTATGTATGTATGTATTCCTCCAAGAAACCAGAATCAAAACCATGACTGACAATAACAGGATTATCATCTTTCTTGGGCTTTTTCTTACTTGATATCGATTCGCATCGTAGATGCCTCCGTTGTTTCAACTGGGGACTTCAACAAAGATTTCTTTGTTACATGGTCTCCTAGCCATGTACACACTTCAGCTGATGGCAAGGCAATGAGTTTAAAGCTTGACCAAGAATCCGGTACATGATAAATATTCATAAACTCGCTTAATTAATTTTGGCTTATAGCATGTTGGAATTCTGATGCTGTTGTTTTTCGTTTCCCCTAGGCGCTGGTTTTGCTTCAAACCAGATGTTTTTATTTGGACAAATTGACATGCAGATTAAACTAGTACCAAGCCATTCAGCAGGCACAGTTGTGGACTATTATATAAGCAAAAAACACCAATTTTTCTTCAAACGAACATTTTTGCTAATGACTGAATAACTAATGGATTGTATATGATCAACTTGAAATTAATCAATGCAGTTGACATCTGATCAACCTAACCGTGACGAGGTAGACTAATGAGTTCCTTGGCAATGTGGAAGGCATACCATTTGTCCTCCAAACAAACATTTTCGCTGGTGGGCTCGATAACTGCGAAGAGAGGATCAATCTATGGTTTGATCCAACAAAGGACTTCCATACCTATTCCATATTATGGAACCTTCACCAAATTGTGTAAGCCATCTATCAAATCTGATCAGTACTACTTCATTTTAGTATTGCTTTTACATATTTTGTTAAGTACACAAAATAAATTTATGGGAAAATTTTGGTGTACTTTAGCTGCTTGTAGATTTATAGCGGATTGGGTTCCTATTAGAGTGTACAGAAACCATGCAGACAAATGTGTAGCATTTCCAACTTGGCAGCCAATGGAACGGCGACAGCTGGGCAACGAGAGGCGGCCGTGACAAAATTGATTGGTCAAAAGGCCCCTTCACAGCTTCATTAAGAAACCACAAGATTGATGCTTGTGTTTGGAAGGGAAATGCCAGGTTTTGTAGGGCAGAGATCCCTACAAACTGGTGGAACAAGGAGAGGTTTAGTACCCTATCAAATGCACAGGGAAGGTTGTTCAAATGGATTAGGAAGTACCACATGACTTATGATTATTGCCAAGATAAGGAGAGCTTCCAAGGCAACACTGGAAGCGCGCGCGCGCATATATATATATATATATATATATATATATATATATATATATATATATATTATAGACTTGGAAGTAAAGTAACATTTTCTTTTGGGATTCCTTTGCAAGATGCCAAAATGTTTCTCGTAGGGCTTCTGACTACTACCTTGTTTTTTCATTTTATTTTGATTTCCATGAAAGAAATTAGGGGCTTTCCAATAATTATTCTAATTTAGTGGCACCAATTTCTCGCAAATGAGATTTTATATACTTCATTAATCAACGAGTGCCTGTTGCCTGTTGTGCATGTGATTTGAACTCAAGACTTACAATAAAGTTGGAGATTAGATGCCAATAAAGTAACGGATCATCATGAATTTTGTTATCTCTAATTAGTGATTTAAATATATCACTAATGATCTTTGCATCCTATATTCTGCATAAGAAGTGGTGGGTGATCCTGCTAGACTGACAAAATTAAATATGACGATAAGACTACACAATTTTGTTTCATGAAGGGTTTGTATCCGGCCTTATCAAGTCGAATATGTAACGAGTTGACATGATCAAAATACATTTCTTTCTTAATTGGTCGGATTCTTGATTATTCACGACATTTAACACTCCAGTACACGTTTTTATAAATGTTGCATAATGCGGTATAATTAAAATTTTGAGTAAATTACATAAAACTACCTCAACTATTGGATCATAAATAGTTTCATACCTCGTCTTTAAAAAGTTTCAATGTCATACCTTATCTTCGAATTTGTTGCAATATCATACCTTCCGTCAGTCGTCTGTCAATTCCTCTTTTAAATGCTAACGTGGCTTGAGGCGGGGCCCACTTTTTATTAAAAAAATTAATAAAATATTATTAAAATAATAATTTACCCTATAAAAAAAAAAAAAAAAAAAAAAAAAAAAAAACCCAAATCACCATCTTCCGTGACCCTCCCCCTTCCCTGCAACCCAGATTCCGTTTCTTCCCCCTCCCTTCCCTGCAACCCAAATCCCGTTTCTTCCCCCTCCCGTCTTCTCCAAACCCACCGCGCACCCATCCTCCACCTCCTCCTCCGCACCCACCTTTGCACCTACTGTCACATTCCAGTCCGGCTCCAACGTAGCACGATATTGTCCGCTTTGGGCCACGCCCTCACGGTTTTGTTTCTGGGAACTCACACAAGAACTTCCCAATGGGTCACCCATCCTAGGAATGCTCTCGCCCGAACTCACTTAACTTCGGAGTTCCGATGGAATCCGAAGCCAGTGAGTTTCCAAAAGGCCTCGTGCCATATGGAGGGGAGCATGTACATATAAGACACATCACCCCTTCTCCGTTGGTCGGTGTGGGATCTAACACCCACCCTGCAACCCATCTTCCCCGACCCCCCTTTCCCTGCAACCCAAATCCAAAACCACTCCCACCCATGTCATCCTCATCCTCCTCCTATCCAACCCCCAAACCCAAATCCTCAAACCCTAATTGCACCCTCCTTTGCAAGCAGTCGTCGTCGGCCACCCTCAACCTCCTCATCCTCATTCTCGTCCTCTTCTCCGGACCCACCCCATTTACCTTGCCTTGGTCCTGAAACTCTAGCGCTAGAAGGTAATGGCGTCTTTGGATCAAAGGGAGCAGCGCTAGGAGGAGGAGGAGAGGTGGCGGTGGCGGAGGAAGTTGGAGGTGGCGGAGCCACTCTCGGAGAAGTCGTAGAGGAGGGAGGCTTTGAAGGATTTGAGGGACGGGACGGAGGAGGAGGTGGAGGATGGGTGTGAGGGTGGGTGTGGAGGAGGAGGTGGAGGATGGGTGCGCGGTGGGTTTGGGGAAGACGGGATCTGGGTTGCAGGGAGGGGGGGTCAGTGAAGATGGTGATTTGGTTTTTATTTATTTTTTATTTTTTATGGTAAATTATTATTTTAATATTATTTTATTAATATTTTTAATAAAAAGTGGGCTCCGTTTCAAGCCATATCAGCATTTAACAGAGGAATTGACAGACAACTGATGGAAGATATGACATTGCAACAAATTCGAAGATAAGGTATGACATTGAAACTTTTTAAAGACGAGGTATGAAACTGTTAATGACCTAATAGTTGAGGTAATTTTATGTAATTTACCCTAAAATTTTATATCCTATTAACAAAATAAAAAAAAATTAATGAGTAAACTGACAAATACCATAAGATTAAATTTATGATCGAATTGACCTTTTCTAGCCCATTGTTAGGTTAATTCTCCCCCTCTTCTTTAGTGTAGAAAATATCGTTTGTTAAGAGGTTGAATCTGCGGTAGGAGTATTTTCATCCGACACAAGTACGATAAAACACGAAACGTTGCTAAACAATCATTTTCCTGAAAAATGTGATGACAGAACAGTGATCCAATCAAGAAGGGCCCATATTTTACGAAAAATAAAAAAATAAAAAGGCCGATAGTGATTAAATGGTCTGAAGGCCCTAGTGTTGCGGATTAATCAAAGCCCATTACATGATCTAAAATTCTAATGGAGCAAAATTAGAATCAAAGAAAATAAAAATTGCCGTTTCGTCAAATCTTGTCGCAGCCGAAAACACTAAACCCTTTGAGCGCACAGACAGAGAGGAAGATGGGAAATACAAGCAAAGACCTTCTGCAATTCGAGCACAAAAAGGCTTCAACTTCACCCATAGGTTTCTCTCTCTCTCTCTCTCTCTCTCTCTCTCGTTTGCTTTCTGTGGAAACTCATGTAGCTTACTCTCGGTGTATTCTCTTGCAGAAAGCACGCTACTTGTTTGTAAAAATGCCTCAACGAAGAAAGCTCAACCCGGCCCTGCTCTTCCTCTTCCCAAAAGCCAAGGTTATCGATTTTTTCCCATTTAATTTTGGGGTTTTTTTTTTCAATTGAGAAAACTTCAATATAAAGGAGTTTGAATTGTGGGTTATTGGTAGGAGATTAAATCTGAGATCGATTTGATATGATGGGCACATATATGAATGTTTTTATTTTCCAGCTGGTAATTTTCTATGTTGGTTTCTACTTGGCCGGCTAAATAATGTTTAATTCTCAAATGGGTCTATAATTTGGTGATGGATGCTTAATTTATTTTATACAAGGTCTCGATGCTCATCAGTTAATCAGCATAATACCTGTGCTGCTTGTCTCCGTTTTACATTTCCTGTATTTATATTTTGTTTTCGAACTTGCTAAGTTACTAAGTTGTAGTGGTTTGAGTTATAACTTAGAAGGGTGTGACTCAAGTCTCCTGTCATTGGGTTTGTCTCATCCTTCATAAACCTGCGCTGAAATTTCATAGTTTAATTCGACGAGATGGGATTATTTTTGTGCTGTTTAATTCGATGAGATGGGATCTATCTTTTGCAAGATAGATCCTAGGTAGCGAAAACGATTGCTCTTTGGTACTTCCTAGTCTCTGATCCTCACCCCTAACTCATTTGAGCCTCCATTTGCACTTAACAGAATATATGGAGTGCAAGTTCAGTGCAAATGGAGGCTCAAATGAGTTAGGGGTGAGGATCGGAGACTAGGAAGTACCAAAGAGTGACCGTTTTTGCTACCTAGGATCTATCTTGCAAAAGAACGGAGAATTGGATGGAGACCTCAACCATAGAATACAAGCTGGATGGATGAAGTGGAAGAGTGCATCCGGCGTGCTATGTGATCGTCGTATGTCACTGAAGCTCAAGGGAAAATTTTATAGGACGGCAATAAGGCCGGCGATGCTGTATGGCACAAAATGTTGGGCGGTGAAACATCAACACATACATAAAATGGGTGTGGCGGAGACGAGGATGCTTCGTTGGATGTGTGGGCACACTAGAAAGGATAAGATTAGGAATGAGGATATCCGAGGTAAAGTAGGAGTAGCTGAAATTGAAGGAAAGATGAGAGAAAATCGGTTACGGTGGTTTGGATATGTGCAACGAAGGCCTACTGACGCTCTGGTTAGAAGATGCGACCACGGGACAGAGGTCCAAGGCCGAAGGGGTAGAGGAAGACCTAGGAAGACTTTGGAAGAGACTCTAAGAAAAGACTTAGAGTACTTGGATCTAACGGAAGATATGACACAAGACCGAGCGCAATGGTGTTCTAGGATTCATATAGCCGACCTCACTTAGTGGGAAAAGGCTTTGTTGTTGTTGTTGTTGTACCTTTTCTTAGCCCCTGTGTTATTATTTTCTTCCTCTTTTGGTTCATTGGCAAGAATCTTGCTTGAGATAGAGGGCATTGTCGGCTTGAGATTGGCTTGAAATCTCTGTTCATGTCGATCCACTACAATCAATTACATACCTTACCTTGGAATTCTGTTTCTCATACATTGTTTCCTTATTCATATTTTTCCGGTTCAGTAGAGAATTTCTACCTTTATATATCAATTAGTTTTTTGTTCTCTCTTTCAGCAGAGAACTTGCTTTTCATAGTTCTAGCTTTATTTTCACAAATGTTTAGTAGTCAATGTGATGCTTTATACGCTAGCTGGTGATTGTGTATGTCGTGAAGGGGCTGTAAGAATGGTTTAGTGTTGGGAAAAATCAAATGTGTGGCATGATCTCAGGTTAGAGGATTTCTGCAATTGGGCATGCCTATGCCCCAAGCATTTAGTCGTAAGAATGGTCTTCATTGATGATCAGGAATGGTGACGATAGGAATTTGAAATAGATTAGAGAATGTTGTAGTATCAAATGTGAGGCCGAAGAGACGGATGTTCTAAACTGTTTTGCCTTGCTCCTTTTTTTTTTTTTTTTTTGCTCAAACAGTAGTTTTCAATTTATCATGTACTTGAGGTTCTCTGCTTCTGTTTTATTTGTAGTGTTGCTTTGTTAGAAGTACCTTGCAAAATTTTGTTCATATTATTTGCTTGCTTGGCTGCAGTTTTGGGACAAGTAAGGGACTTCTTGGGAGTCATATCAGAAGCTAACGAACGACTAACACAGGATGCAAAGGTTGGCATATTGATCTTGCAACCAAATCTAGATTGTTTATCCCAATTTTAACGTCCTTTTCAACACATAACCTGTGTTTACTAATTTACTGACATGTAGGATAATCCAGAAAACTATGATATTGAAGTGCTCACAGGAAATGAATCTCAAGTCATTAATATGGTCTCTATCTCTCGCTCTTGCTCTCTCGCATGCACACACACACGCTCACAGATTGTTGATGCCTTTGGATAATAGTTGATTTGTGGGTGGATCTGAATGACAGGAGTTGATGCTGGGCGTTGCTGATCTTCAAACTCCTGAGGCTGTGGCTGCTGCTGAATCTGCAATTGTTGGTTGTCCGCCTGTTATACCATTGGTCGTCAACAGTAGCGGAGAGGAGTCAGAGGATAGCAGTGATGATGACAGCAGCAGCGATGATAGTGACGACGAAGATAGTTCCGATGGCAGTAGCAGCGATGATAATGACGACGAATGTAGTGATGGTGTCAAAGATGATATAAGTGATAAAGACGATAAGAAAACAACCTCTCATGCAAAACTCAAAACACATAAAGATAATTCTTTGAGTGAAGATGCTGGTAATGATCGGTCCCAAAAACGACCGAAAATTGTTGAGCTCTCATGAAAGTCTTGTGAGATCTAGTTATGTATAGAGTAAATGTTTAAGGAACTATGAATTGATTATAATACAGTGAGAAGGGCATATGATGCATTATTCTGGGAGACTCTGGAAGAGAGAAGGAGTTGTATGAAATCGTTAATGTGTTTTCATATGTAATTTCACCCGAATCCTTCTAAGTACGATGTTTGTAGATGAATTTTATGATGAGAGATAATTCTACTGCAAATTTATCGGTTTAGCAAGTTCTTCTGCCACTAGAATGAAAAATAGAAACAATTCATGGTGAATCTATGTATTGCAACTTCTTCCAACATTGAATGAACAACGCTTAAAGTGTAGAAGAAAATGCTTTGGCAACATTGTCATGCATTTGGTAAATACCACAGAGGAAAAATACTACGGTTATTAAGACTTCAACTTAAGACCTTAAAACTCAAGGTCCAGACCTCTCCATTTAAAATTGGGCCGGATAAATCTCGATCGGATCAGATCAGCCCACATCCCAAAAATAGGGTTGGGCTTGGGCTGGCCCATCGGGGCTCGGTCTTATTTTACGAGCATAGGGGCTTTGACCTTGCTAAAAAACGAAATTACATAAACACCCTTGGTAACCAAAGGTAAACAGCGCACCATCTCCTATCTCATCAAAAGCCTCAAAGGATCCTCATGTTCTTTTTGTGGTTTGATCATAACTAATTAGTAGCCATGCATGCATCCATGGATCTGGGCTGATTAGCTGCTAATTATCATAAGAGTGAACAAAATTCAAAGATTTTGTGGCTTGATCATAAAAGATAGACTGTTGGATCGTTGAAATATATTACAGAAGTGAACTTTACAAAAAAAGTGTTTCAAAATGTATGTCAAAATCGTGTCTCTGAATCCTATTCAAATATATTATAATACGCACATTTATTTAAATTTATTAATAGTCTCCAAAATATCAAATTATGTCATTTTCTTATATTATAACATGTGAATTAATAACATTATATACTCACTAAAGACAAATTTGAACCACGTTATTGCAAGCTTATTGTGAGGCTTATCCCACTCACCCACACCCTTAGTGTAGATAATATCATTTGTCCAAAAATAACATTAGATATTGATGGTACCAAGATCACCCCAAATACTTGTCTCTAGAAAGCGATATCTATGTGGTTATCCACTTAATTAAACTTCTGTATAATTCACCGAAGGCCAAATTTTTTTTTCGTGGTCTCAGTGGTGACACGACACTTTCGATGTGACCCTCGTGGTGAAAAAGCTTTTAATTAAACCCTTGTGGTGGGCCTTGTTAGCAATTGAGGTCCATATCCAAACTTTAGTTAGTCTTCCGTTACATAAACTTACGTGACTATCACATGGAGGGTCCAATTCGTCATTTCAATCCAAATTACATCTTATTCCATGGACATCTAGTATGAGTTAGAGTTTAACTCAAATTAGATTTTACAGAAAAAAAGCTTGAACACAAAGAGTGAAACAAAACTTGTAAAACCACATCAATGGTTTGGAGAAGAGGTGAAGGTGAAGTCGCGCCTAATTTCTTAGGTATGATTTAATTTCATTTGAAAATCCTAATACTTCTAGCAAACCATTGTTTTTTTACAACGCCAACACGTCTTTGATCATGAGTTAGAGTCTTAGTCTCACTTGAATTTTCATTCTTGTATCAATTTGTACCAATCTGAATGCATATATGTCTCTCAGTTTTGTCTTTAATTGGTAGTGTGGTTTGATGCAGGCCGTAGTCGGCTAGTACACAACCTTTCAATTTTTTCTTAATTTTCTTTGAATTTTAATTCTTTAAGTTTCCTACGCTCTTGAAGTTTATATGCAGAGGGCAGGCGATGATTGGATTTTTTTTGTAATGCCTATCAACCATTGTCTTTAATTTTTTTAATTTTGTAATGCCTTTCATTATAGGAGTTTGAATTTGGACCTCAAGTACTACCAGGGATCACCACAGAAGTTTAATTAATAGATTTTTCGTCACAAATGTCACATTAAAAATGACAGGTCACCACATGACCACAAAAAAAATTGACCTTAACCGAATAGCGTTATCCACGAATATCCTCGACGCAAGAATTCTACCCTAAATACACGCACATTGTAATGGCATTATTAGCATTAGCATACTTTTGGGCATATAGCCAATAGGGGTGGCTATTCTTGTGACCATGAGGTTTGGCCATTGGAAGTCTGACTTGTATGTATTGGGATATATAGTGAGAAAAATGTGAGGCTGACTTGTATGTATTGGGACATTTTTATTTTGCATCTGGTGTAATATTTTAGTAGATAGTATGTTAGGTTTTTATTCATGCGTCTTGAGTTCGAAACTTTTCTCTCTCTCAAATAATTATAATTTTCAAATCATTCCCCATCCATTTAATTATGATAATTTTTTAAAGAAAGATTAAGAACATATTACAAATCTTTGGTCACGTAAGAAAATGTGGGATTACTGTTCACTTCGGTTTGATTTTTTTCGACTCGTTTTATTATCGGTTCGGTTTTTCAGTTTAATTCGGTTTCCATTCAATTTTTTTTTAAGAAAATTGAAATTTATTTATTTTGGTTTAAAAAATTCTGAAAATTCTGATGCAATCCATTTCCTCTTCCTCACCTGTTGCCTCAAATCAAATACAAATGTATATAATTAACTTAACTAACAACACTGAAGAAAACCCAGAAATCTCATTAAACCATCCAATCTTGAAAGCAATACCAGATCTACTCTAAGGTTTTTCCAAGAAATGTAAAACCAATTAGCAACATAATCCTATAGAAAACCGATTGCAGGAAAGAAGAGATAGAGAAAAAAGGGAGAAGTTGTACAGAAAGAAGATAGTGGAGGAGCAAGGGAGGTTAAGTAACTCAAGGGAGAATTGGGGAAGCTTTTGAGGGGGTTTCCAGTGAGGGATGTCAAGTTTGTATGTGAGTGATGTTTGCTGTAGGTTTGTGAGAGAGAGAAGATGGGATGTTTGTGAGGGATGTCATGTGGGGATGCAAGGTTAGCACCGTGTCCAAAGAAAGAAGGGAGAGACATTGAAGAGAGAGAGAAGTTAGGTGGCTGTGGCATCATAGGAAAATTAGGATAGGCTTGGGTTGTTTGTTTTTAAGCGTTTCTACTTGGGCTTGAAATTGCGCTAGGATTGTGTTAAATTAGATTAATACTTTATTTTGAATTTGGCTTCAAAATTAAATACCCAAAAAAAAAAATTAATATACATTTAATTTGGTTTAGTTCGATTTCCGAAATACTAAAACCAAAATTGAACAAAAAGAATTCGGTTTGGTTTGGTTTTGTTTTGTTTTTTGTTTTTGTTTTTTGTTTTTTTTTTATTTTTTGTTTTTTTAATTCGGTTTGATTTGTTTGCTTCGGTTGGGTGTTCAAATCGGTTTTGTTTCGTTTTTTGTTTTTTTTTTTGTTTTTCCATTTTTCGGCTTCAAATTATTATGGAAAAAAGCATGTGAGATGTATTAAGATATATTTGAATTGAAAAGGTCCAAATCTTATAGATGACAAGTTCAAATCAACCTCCACCAATATTGTTGATTTGTTTAAATTATTGTTATTACAAAATTCTTTTGGACATAACATTCTAGTTGATAAAGACAAGATTTAAAATCTGATACTATGAAACATTGTACAATTCTTATATAAACGATACTTGAAGGTGGAGGAATAAATTGGTTATAAACATATCATTTACAAGATTTAAACCTGCCTCTATTACATTATTTAACCATAAAACATGTAGAGACATGCCACCAAAACTTGGCCTAAATTATCCCCCCACGAGTGAGTAAGTGTCAAATTTCGCCACGGAGTTTCATTATTCAATTTCGTGTTTCATTATGGCCATACTTAGGATATAAGGGTCGCCCAATGCGGATTAACCAAGCGCGATCCACAAATAGTATGGTCCCCCAACGCGGATTAACCAAGCAAGACCATCCATGTACCACTGCTACATGGTGCAGACTCGGTGTCACCTAACCCCGTGACACTAGGGTAACGGTCCTCTTCTAGCCCTCATGTTTATCAAACAATCAAATATATATTTTAAAACACAATCCATCATCATTTCAAATATCCAAGTCACATAATGTTTCATAACTTTATAATAACAATTATTTAGCATAAAACATATTTTAGAAATCCATGCTGTATCCACAAAGTATACTAGCACGGGAGATTTCAGGGTAATAAATATATCACATAGATTAAAGTCACTCACCTGGAGTCCACGCTAATGCACCCTAACACGAGAATCAAGGCGTCATGCTCTATCACCGCCTAAAACAAAGTACAAGTCCACATTTAGATTTCCTTCGATAATTCACATACCCAAAAACTCTCATATGTCTCCCACGACAACCTTTAATGAGAATCAAACTGTCGTTCAAAGGTAAGGTCCAAGATCTTACGTCACTTACTCCGTAAGATCCAACCACTAGATTTTCAATTAGTAAGTCTCTAAGGTCCTTAAATAATATATACAATAGCATACTAAAATTTGGTGACGATTCAATGGTCAGATCGTCGATTGCTAGAATATTCAAATGGCGGACCTTATAAAAAATATACTCAACCATCAGCATTTCATAAATCGGATGTCACACACTGGAAAATTTGACTTTTTCCAAAAATTCTCAAATTTTTCAGAAATGAAGATCTCAACAAGTAGAGTAAACTTTATACCTGTGGGCAAGTCCAATTTGGCCTGGAATGGCCCCAAATTGACTCGCACCCGTCGAAAACCCTAAGGTGGGTGTTCTTCAATTCGATTTCCTTGGTGTTCCAACACCCCAACCACCAGTTTAGTCTTGTCCATGGGTCCAAGAGAAGTTGATTAAGGGTGATGGTGGATGGTAATACTCGCCGGAACGACGAATCGCCGTCGAGAACCCCCGGGTTCTCCGGTGGAGTTCTACCCGATTTAGGCCTTAAAAACCCTTGATTTTTGGTGGAGATGGAAGGAGGAAGGTAGCTGAGCAGGTTGCAAGTGAAGGAGGTACGAAATTCAACTGAAAACTAGTAAAGATTGGCCGAAAATTGGCCGGGTTGAAACCGGGTTGCAGCGTACGGACTGGTCGACGAGAAGGTTGGGAATCAGCTTCTCTCTCCTTCCTAATTGGATGTCCTCCCTTCTCTAAAATCGGATTGGTCCCTCTTTTAACTAATTTAACCTTTAACCCACAAGTGGAAGTTAAATAATTCCTACTATCTTAAGTTTCACAACTTTAAACATCCGTAACTATACCGTTATAATTCGGACTCGCAAACGGCTTTTGCCTATGAAACCTCCAACTCGATAACCAATCAATTAATATTCCTAAAATTAACGGAATTAAAATTAACTAATAAAAATAACGTAATCACGAAATACGAATTTAAATTACGAGATACGTAAAAAATAGTGAAATTCCGAGGATGAGATTTCACATCAGAAGTCATCATCTGTGAATTTTTACATTTTATATGTCGGTATTTTCGTCATTTCGCTTTTGTGCATGGTGTGCATGGCTTATGCATGGCCAGTTTATCCTATTTTAGTCCTAAGATTAAGAAAATGGGTAATTTTTTTGGCAATTTCCCTTTTATTTTTAGGAAAACTACTGAAAATAGCTTGAAAACTTTGAATGTTAACCAAAACCCATGTAATAACTTTATTTAATGGTTAGGACAAAACCCAACACTAAACCAGTTCAAATAAAATGGCCCAAACAATGAGTGTCCCATTTTGCCCCTAACGGCAAAGCATTTCTCCGTTTAATATTTGCTTCATGGATCTCTGTGCTATGTTCTGTCTCCCCCATTTCTTCTTGACATGATGACAATGATCTCCTCAAGAATGAAAGGAGAGGAGATGAGAGATCCCATACTATTTCTTGAACTACAATAAAATTACACATTAGTTATGAAAATTGAACCAAAATAACCAATACTATTTCTGGAAGGAAACAAAATAAACACTATATTTTAAACTACAACAAAATAATTAAACTATCTCTGAAACTGAACCAAAATAACCACACTATGTCTATAACTACAGCATAATAACTCGCACTATTTTTAAAACATAACCAAAATAACTCACACTATTTCTAGAAGGGACAAAATAAACACTATTTCTAGAAATACAGAAAAATAAATCACACTACTAAAATTGAACTAAAATAATTCACACTATTTCTAAAACTATCACAATGTTACGAACTATTTATGAAATAATCGTAAAAAAATAGAATTTGATATAAATTTCCAGTTCCGTCCTGTAGGTCTTTGAATCTGATGAAGCAAGGTCCAAAAGAAACAATAGTAAGTAATTAAAAAAAAAATGAATTAAGATGCCGAAATTAACTGTATGAGTGCGAGGATATAAAGATGACGGTAAATTTACTTGTAACTTTTTTTTATAAATTTTTTTTTCTACTATTAGAGAACAGAGAAATTTCGAAACAACTACAATAATTTAAAAAATAAAAAATTCAAACCAATATGCATGAATAGAAAACCAACACCTCGGGAGGCCCTTGGTCCTTTTTGATCCCTCGGTCCAACCAAAGGAGCCTTCCCTCATAGGACCCCAACTGGAGGACACAATCCCATAGCTGTCAAATAGGGCCGTCCCAAATAAGACAAATGACACAATGAAGGGCACGTGGGCACATCAATTTCAAACCAACTTTCAAATAGTAAATGAAAGAAAGGGAAATAGACAAGCCAATGGCGCATGCAGTAGCAATACAAGAAGACAAATTAAGCAAATAGTGTTGGAAGTTTAAAATTCTAACGTTTTGGCCCAAAACTTTTGGGCTGACGGATGTGGCATTCCGTCAGGGGCATGAACTGGAAAAAAACAATTGTTTTGCACGCTGACCTTGCTTCTAGCTCCATTTATTTAGGCTTCCTTTCTTCAATTTTTTTTTTTTTTGTCATTTTCATTAATATTCATATCCTTTTTATTAAATAAAATTATTATGTGATTTTTGGTTAAATGAAAGTTAGCTTAAACCTTTTTCATTAAAACTCCATTTATTTTTTTCACTTTCGTTTTTTACACTTCAAAAAGGGTCAAGTTGGTAGAAAACTATACAATGTTTGTGTTACCCTTGTCTATACTGCATTTCTTATAAACAATATAAACTGAAGGTGGAGGAATAATTAGGTTACGAATATGCTATTTACAAGATTCGAATATGCCTATATTGCATTGTTTAACCATAAAACATGTAGAGACATTTCACCAAAACTTGACCTGAATGGTCCCCCGCGCGCGAATAAGCATATACTATAAAGCAATATATAGCATCGTTGTTATTTTCTTGATTGTTTGGTGAGCAACAAATTTAGGTCCATGTGCATAGGTATATAAACGCTTCATGGTGAAAATGGATACGATATAATCCTATCACCGTTAAATGTACGCAATGTATGCGTAAGTTTTTCTTAGGGTCTATCATGCATTGAGGGCCATAGTCGTCCATCGTCTGATGGAGAAATTTTTTATTGTGACCGGAACACGGATGGTACACCACGTATTTTAATATAAATGTTGGAAATATTTTTTTTTTTAAGTTATTAAATTTTTAACACACATATCTCATTATCTGTATAATGACATGTGGTGTATCACCCTATATTCCGATCACACTGAAAAATATCTCGATCCAGTGCTGAGAAATAATTTTTTCAAGAGCGGATACACGTGACACCTGGTGTTCCCCACCTATTACGCATTTCACACCTTGGATATCATCTTTTGAAATGATTCAATCCTTTAATCTTATTTCTGAGAATATAAATAAAACTAATTTTAGCAAAAAATCAATCAAATAAACAGACAAACTACCCAAATTACCTCCAGGATCTGGAACCCTCCACCCCACTCACACCCATTCCTCCCTTTCCCTCACCTCTCTGTTACCCTTTCTCTTTCTTTCGCTCTCACTTTTTTCTTTCACCTCCTCTCGTACGCCGGAGAAGAACACGGGAAGGCCGACCACTTCACCATCAATTAGATCGGGATTGGGGACACCAGATTTCAGGTTAAGCTGCCGCTGAACATCCCTCCGCTTGCATGTTGAAATAAGAGTGGAGGAATAGAGGGCAGATGAAAGAGAAAAATGGGAAGAGAGAGAGAGAAGAGATGGGGTGTCGCCGGTAAAGTAGTCGGTCGATGATGGGGTGGGTAGTTGCTATCTGATGGGTGATTGTCGTGGACTAGGTGGTGTTTACTGGGATAGGGGTAATTTAGAAATTGTGTTTGAGAAAAATTCTAATTGGATTTTGAATTGATTTTTTTTTGTTAATTTTTTATTTATTTATATTCTGGAAAATAAAATTCAACGATAGAGTCATAATCAAGGTGTCAAATGCTAATGGGTGGGTGGGGAACACCCGGTGTCATGTGTACCCAACTCCTGGAAAAATTTCTCGTCCGGTGCCATAAAAGTCTCTCTCATACCTTGACTCATCATGTATACGGTATACCTAGCTTTTTGTAAAATCGACACCCTTTTTTCATCCCTGTGGTTAAATTGTACAAAGTACAAACCCTCTTTATTTAAGGCCTGATGATGTCTAAAAAGCCAAAAAACGAAGTCATCGTTGACTAGATTTTTTAAGAGCATTTACAAAATTATAAGTAATAAAGTATTTAGTTAAGACAATAATCATGTTTTAATCCGTTAGATGAAAGTTTAGCGACTCTAATATGCTGGATGAAAATTGTCACATCCCGAGCCCGCTCCACCACCGTAGCACGATATTGTCCGCTTTGGGCCCCGACTACGCCCTCACGGTTTTGTTTATGGGAACTCACACGAGAACTTCCCAGTGGGTCACCCATCATGGGAGTGCTCTCGTGCGCTACTCGCTTAACTTCGGAGTTCCTACGGAACCCGAAGCCAGTGAGCTCCCAAAAGACCTCATGCTAGGTAGGGATGTGAATATACATATAAGGATCACTCCCCTGGGCGATGTGTGATCTCACAATCCACCCACCCTTAGGGGCCCGACGTCCTCGTCGGCACACTTTCGGCCATGGATTGGCTCTGATACCACCAAATTGTCACATCCCGACCCGGGGTCCACCACATCCCGAGCCCGCTCCACCACCGTAACATGATATTGTCCGCTTTGGGCCCCGACTATGCCCTCACTGTTTTGTTTTTGGGAACTCACACGAGAACTTCCCAGTGGGTCACCCATCATGAGAGTGCTCTCGCGCGCTACTCGCTTAACTTCGGAGTTCCTACGGAACCCGAAGCCAGTGAGCTCCCAAAAGGCCTCTTGCTAGGTAGGGATGAGAATATACATATAAGGATCACTCCCCTGGGCAATGTGGGATCTCACAAAAATGATTGACCATAAGGTTTACATATGTTTTATAATACGAAAGCTGATATATTCGTATTCCAAAAAGTCATTATACACTTTGATTAGTGTAAATAATTAAAAAAGATGAATACTATTACTAGGGCATGATTATTTTTTAAGAGTACATTTTTATGCTTCGCGAATAGAAGAGGATATGATTAATGCACAATGCCAAATTTGTATTATTCAAATACATCAAAAGGATGTTCTTTCACAAAAGCTTAGTAAGAAAAACGACAATCACTTCTTAGTTCATTTTATTCTTGAAAACATAGCTATAGCCTTACATAATATCAGAAAATACTTAATATAACAGATAAGTAATGAACGCTTAAGTGATTGTTGAATATTAGTTAATTAGTAAGGTCTCTGCCCAGCGTAGTTGCCCGGGGGATCATAGTTGCACCCAATGAAGGTGCCTCCATTGTTGCACCGCACTTTCGCGCACCCTAGACGGGTTGAGCTGCGCCAAACAACCTGAGTATAATGCCCACACACCTTCCCAGCAGCACAGGTGTTAGAGTTGTAATTATAGTAAGCTTTCTCACTCACAAACAAGTTCACGGCTGCCGTGCCCGACAAGTCACCGGTGCTCTTTGCTATGTTTTCGCCGTAGGGCCCACCAGAATGAACAAGATTGCAGTCACCGATGCGGGAGTTCGCGTATCTTTGTGCATAATTGGCTAAGTTGGTATCCCACGACAACGGAGCAACGCCCACCTGTGCTCGAGCGGCGTTGTGGGCATTGAGGTAGTCTTGTGGTGAGTCTTGGGCATGAGAGGATGGGAGTAGGGTTAAGCTTATAAGACAAACCAAGGCAAATGAAGTCTTCCACAACCCCATAATATTGGTTTCTACTCACACTGCAAATATTTGAAATGAGAAGTGCAGCATCGCATGTAGTATTTATAATGAAAAAGGAGAAAGGGGATTGTATTTTCCATGGAGATTCCATAATTTCCAACCATGTTAATTTGATATGGTATATCAAGATCTAATGTATTGATGTGACGTATCAATGTCATATTGATATTTAATTAATTAGAAGTATTTGATAAGAATTGGATGCCCTCCTGAGCAATTGGTGGGGATCCTCATCAGGCCTGGCTCTGGCCCACTGCGGGCAAGGCGACCGTCCAGGGCCCAAAAAAATTGGGGGCACCAAAATTATTAGGATGATATATTTATATATGTTTTTATAAGAGTATAAATGTATAAAATTTGGTTTAGTGACAAAGAAATTTAACTAGAGTTGGTGGTTTTTTGTTTAAAATGAATGAGGAGGTCTTAGGTTCAAAACACCATGTGCTTATTTACATTCCAATTTTTACAAATTTCTTTTCAAAACAGTATAAATTTATAAAATTTGGCAAAATGATCAAGAAGTTTAATTAGAAAGAATGATTTTTGTTGTTTAAAATTAACGAGAGATCCTAAGTTCGAATGCTATGTGCATGTTTATTTCTTTCAATTTTTACAAATTTTTGTTTGGTTGTTAATTTATTTACTAGCTAGTAGCTATATGGGTTGCTATTTTTAAATATCCTTTCCAATTCAAATCTAATCTTCAGCAAAGAATAATGCGTAGACTAAATTTTTAGACCAAATTTGCCAATAATATTATGTGTCATCAAAAAGGTTTAATTTAGTGTTCATTCATTACTTATACATATACTTAAAGACTCAAAAACATTAATATTTTTTTAATCTTATATTGACAAGGTTAGTAAATAAGAAAAAATAACTCACGATTTATACAAAAACACTTTAAATGTTCAGATGGAAAACAAAACTCATAATCTATCTACTTGTAAGCCCGAAGTTTTTTAGTTTCATTCTCTTAATACAAAATAAATTAATTATTCCGTATTTCTAAATTATTGAGTTTGAAGTGTTTTTCTAAATATAATTATATCGATATCTTACGTGTAAAAAAAAAATAATTTTTTTTATACGAAATGAGGGCACATTTTTTTACGTCGCCCCGGATCTCAAAAATCTTTGGACATGCCCTGATCCTCATAACCCATTAACACAGGCCGTTGGATTTTGATCCAACGACTACAAATAGAGGATTCCTTTAAAAGTTATAATAATTGTAGTTGTTGGATCAAAATTCAACAACCTGTGTTAATGGATCATGAAGATCCCCACCATTTGCTCAGAAGGAGATCCAATTCCTTTTATCAATATCACATATAAGTCATTTTTTGGACTCAACTAGTTCACAGATATTTTATTATCGCTTCAAAAGTCATTCTAATGGTGGGGTACCAGTGTATGATGACGTCGTATAAACGCCAGTTTATGATGACATTATTTTTTCTCTCTTTGTCCGCAATGTCGTCATGACCTAAATGGCTAAACCCTATGATGACGTAAAACCGTTAGAAGGCAATCTAAATCCCGATAATTGAAGTATTATATTAACAAAGAGTGCTGTTAAAACCTATCTTATTAACCTATTTCCTTACCCACTTGTTTTTTTTTTTTTTTGGTCAGAAATTTCCTTACCCACTTGTTAATCAAAATTTTAATGAAGTATTATATTAACAAAGAGTGCTGTTAAAACCTATCTTATTAACCTATTTCCTTACCCACTTGTTTTTTTTTTGGTCAGAAATTTCCTTACCCACTTGTTAATCAAAATTTTAATGACATATGTATTCTTTTACAAAAATGACTTTTAAAACTCTATGTGGTCCCACGTAGCAGTCAACGCTACTATTTTCGTAACGAATAATACTTGGGTCCTGACTTGTCAGGAAAAATATACTGAACTTACCATGTGGCACAATAAAATAATGACACATGTCCTTGTAAATTCCCAAACACATAACCTTGTACTATCTATTCTCATATCCAAACATACCCTATAACTAGACATCATTCTTCTCTCTAATTGGAGATTCCCCAAGCTTCTAGATTCAAACCAGCAATCATCTCCGCCGACCAACCGCGTTTCCTCCTCCGTCAAACCCCCCGCGTGTTCTCCACCATTGATCGAACCCCATGTCTTCCTCCAACTTCTCTCCTCCGTCGACTCCACCGCCGTCTCCTTCTCCAACCCCTCTCCTCCGTCAGCACCACTTCTATCTCCTCATCCGACCCAGATTTCCCGTGGCTCTGCCGTGCTCCCCACCGGTATTTGGTGGGTCAAAGGTTTGAGGGAGGAGTTTGGTTAGTGAGAATTCATGGAAAAAAAGGATACTGGTTCTTTGTTTTATATAGGGTGTGGTGATGAAGAGCCATAGCAGAGGGGAGGGAGAAGATGGTTTCGTCGGAGAAGATTGGGGTTGTGGTTGCCGGGAAAAGGGTTGGAACCGATTGAAAAATAGAAGTTGGGATGAGGAAGATGATGAGCTTTTGGTAACAAAGGTAGCAAGTGTTTTGGGAGATTCTAGGTATGACAGGTGGACAACTTTTATTGGGCCACTTCACGAGTTCAGTATATTGGGTACTCACTAGAGAGTACCAAGTATTGTCCTTTTGTAACGGCCACGGTTGAGTGAATTTGGGAAAGAGAAAACGGGGTGACCTGCCACTGACAAGTAATCAGCTCCCATCGTCCTCGGCGACACCGATCTGCAAAAGTGGATATTGGTAAGGCCTGAATTTGAGGCAGGTGTGAGGGGTTTGGGTGTCAACTGGGGCTGGATTCGACATGATGCACTCAAGCTTAAGAAAGGCAGCAGCAAAGCACCAGCTCATGGAGAGTCATTGGTGGGTTGTTTTGAATCCAAAGTTGAGAACCAACGACCAAGAACCTCACAACCTCATTGAGAGTCATTGGTGGGTTGTTTTTGAATCCAAAGTTGAGAACCAACGACTTCCATTGCCGTTAATAACCTTTAAACGAACCCCTACTCTGGTTCTCGTCCTTAGTTCCGATGGCCTTCCCTGCCCTACGTATAAACCAATCTACTGCAGTTTATCAACAATTGCTTCAGATTTAGTTTCAGACAGTTTTTTTGAGTTGTACTGTCATTTTCCTTGGTTGGGTTATTTTGGCCCTTTTATGAAATTAGATAAAAACCTCATTTTACAGACAGATCAGTGCAAATAGGCCGTCATGCATGCCTTGTCAAGAAGAAGAAAAAATAAAAATCCATAAATACCCATAAAAGAATAAGAAATTACTCAAATAAGCTTCAGAGAACTGAGAAATTAACGATGGAGGAGGAGGAGGCCCTCGCACGTTGCAGCAATCTGGATGATGGAGGAGGCCATTGCACATCGCAGCAGATGATTTGAATTCGCTTTTCCACTTTTTCGGACGGCAGAGATGAAGACGGAGTTTGACGGAGTTTAGCAAAGTTTCTCTTTTCTAGTTTGCGGGGCCCGCCATCTCAGTAATTATCAGAATGCAATTTAATTGAAACATGGAATAGCCACGTGTCTAATTTTCATTCGTTGGAACACCAAGTGTCATATGTGACCGGAACCTGGAAAAATTTCTCGTTGATGACCATCTGTATGGCGGTAAGAGAATGTTTTGTTGATGTGGGATCTGCATTGGATTGAGCCGCACCTTTCCTTACACTGAAATATACGAAACTTTGTTCTTCATTCTTTGAGTTTTTCCTCAATTTTATTTCCCAATCCATAAATTAAGAAAACAACACCAAATACTAAAAACCAACACAAGTCACGTAATATAAATTGAAAAAAATTAAATAGAATAGCTTACAATCTAGTAGAAGGGAAGAATTTGGAGGTTTTAATGAATTTAAGGACATTTGTTTAAATATCGTTAAGAAACTTGATTTTTTAAACGGTAGAATTATGAGAGATGTTGAAAAGTGTGTAAGGAATGAACTCAAAATAAAAAACTATAAACTATTTTTAACTTGTATTTACTTTCAAGATTTTGTTTTCATTCATTTTTCTCTTTTTCTTCATTCCTTTCCATCAGTCTATATGATCTCACATTTCTGTGGTATAATTTTCCCTTTTTATATTAATAGAATAGTTATTAGCACTTAAAAGTCATTATGCACTCACTTGTAAATGTAATGATTTGACAAATCTCCGTTATATATCTATCAAAGACAAGGAGCAAGAAATAATTGCTTGGTTATAAGCTAATTTCTTTCTAATTAATATGTGCGGTAGATGACCATGAGAAGTTTTCCGCAAACATTCATCGTTTCAGCCAAATAATGCAAATTAGGTTTTTTTGGTTGAGGCAACAGTAGGACTTCAAGCTAGGCAAGTAATTATGCAACTTTGATCGTAGCATGCTTGTCTTACTAGCCAGTTACCAAAATTTATTTTAAATATAAAAGTGAATTCTTAATCAATTGAAATTTACCGTCCACCATGCCAGTGGAAGATATATACAAATGATCGATCATCACTTACTTATTCATTTTCTTATTTCTTAATAACATAGCTTATCTTCTTAGACATATCCATCAGCAAAAACTGCTAGAGTTCCATAGCTAGTAAGGCTTCTCCCCATTAAAGTTGCCTGGGGGATCATAGTTGCATCCAATGAAGGTACCCCCACTGCTGCACCTCACTTTTGCGCACCCTACACGAGCCGAGTTACGCCAAACGACCTGTGTATAATGCCCACACATCTTTCCATCAGCACACGAGTTCGACTCATAATTGTAGTCGGCTTTCTCCGCCACCCACATGTCCACGGCCGCCGTTCCCGACAAGTCAACAGTGCTCATGGCAAGGTTTTCGCCGTATGGCCCATCGGAGTGCACGAGATTGCAGTCGCCAACATGTTGGTTGGCGTAGTTTTGTGCATAGCCTGCTACATTGTCATCCCACGTCAAGGGACCAACGCCTACTGCTTCTCGAGCGGCGTTGTGGGAATTGAGGTAGTCTTGGATTGTGTCTTGGGCATGAGAGGATTGGATAAGGGCTGAGCCTAAAATGAAAAGGAGAGCTAGGGAAATATTGCAGAACCCCATGTTAATGGTTTGTTCTCTTTGTGGATGGGCAAATGAGATGTTATGGTGCGGAGTATTTATAATAGCAGGGAACGGTGAATGTTGATATTATGAGCTCTGAGAAATTGAGGATGTGGAAATTTATTTGCATGACTATCAAAGTTGAACGTTCACATTGCGTTATCAACTGAAGAAACCAAACCGTTGCCGAACTGATAAAACAAAACCCTGCTTCTATATTTCTTTACTTACAACGGCTTACTTTTACAAGTAAAATTTATGAGAGGATTAACCTTTTTTTAGTACTACAACCGATATTCTACATAGTCTAGACGAGGTTGGAGAGAGTTTGAACCAGGAAAGAAGATCTGAACCACTATGACAATCTACCACTTGCATGAGAAGTACGAAGATTAGTCAAACTTTCTCAAGGTAATTAAATTGTCAGTACAACAAAAATAATCAATCACAACAGCAAAAACGTGGCTACTGCTGGGGTAACAATAATATCGATCACTGACCAAGATATTATGTTGCTATGTAATACTTATAATTTCCCGATATTTGGTAACACAATTAACTATCCCTTGAAACCTTTGAAATTTATGTTGATGATGCAACATTGGAACAAATTGGAACTAATATTTGCTTTGGTAAATAAGCAGATGTGCTTCTTCGAATTGCGTTTGTCCATATCTGTTTACTTCTCTTTTAGAAAAGTATATGATCGATGCATGTAGGAAACGTATATGATCATCTGTTGAAGGAAAGGTCTACTAAGCCTTCCCGTCAATTTCGGGGAACAAATTGATCGTAATTGTTGGATTCATGTACGCAGTAAACTTTGAAAAAGAAAATAATATACGATGTGGAAAAGCATATTCTATGCACTGTTGCAATACGTGTGGTATACGGGTCTTCTCTGAAGTTTTATTTTCTTGAAACAAATATGTTTTGGATGTGGAAATTTAACTAAACTACACAATCACCTAACCATAAATTTGGTATTATTTATGGTTTTGAACTCCTCTTTAGGAAAACCGAATTTAAGACTTTCAACTTACAAGTTAGGAAAAGATGAATACCATTATATTGTAGTAGTAGAGGCATGAGTCTTCTTTCAATTAAAATAAAATAGAATATTATGAACCTCTCATTTTTTTTTTCCTAACATTATAGAGGAGAATAATTGAGTTAAGTCAATTGTTAGGGTTCAAGATTTTTGTTTATGAATTTCGTTGTAGTAATGCATTTTCTGAGAATGAAAGATGTAGTTGCAGAGAGAAAGTTTGAAGGACTGTACAAGATGCAATACATTACCAATCCTTTCACATATTTTATAGTATACATATTTATTTGTTTAATTACTATTTTAAGTTTTAAAATTGTTAAATTATTTTATCTTATTATATTATAACATGTAAATTTATAACATCATATTTCCGTTAATACTGTGTTCAAAAGGGATATCTATTGCACGTGGTTTAGCGTTATCCACGAATGTCCTCAACGCAGGGCTTTTACCCTAATTGTGATGGCATTATTAGCATTAGCATACTTTTGGGCATAATGGCTGCTACGTCAGCATTCTACGTCACAGGGCAAATGTGATATTTGGTACGGCCTTGAGACGCAAGAAAATGTGGGACACGATGGCCTGTATGTATTGGGATATAGTGTGGAAAATTTGGGAACCGGATCCCCTCCTGAGCATAGGGTGGGGATCCTCCTGACCGGTCTATCTAGGCCTTTGAAATTTGATCCAACAGCTACAAACAGAGGAGTCCAGTAAAAGTTATAATTATTGTAACCGTTGGATCAAATTTCAAGGGTCCAGATGACCCGGTCAGGAGGATCCCCACCCTATGCTCAGGAGGGGATCCAGTTCCGAAAATTTGGTTTGTTGAAGAAGTCCACATAATTTTTTAAATTAAAAAAAAAAAAAAATTGGAACTATGTATGTCTTTGGTTCCGGACGAAAGTGTAGGACACTATGACCTGTATATATTGGGTGTATTCAATTGAGATTTTGAAGGATTTTAAGGGCTTGTTTGGTATCTTATTTGAAATTTTTTATCATTTCTCAAAATATTTCTTAAGAACATTTCTTGAAAACAAATTTCTTTAAGACTCAAAAACTTGATTGGTTTGTGATTTAAAATTTTTAAATCTTACGACTTAAACTTGATTGGATTGGAGCAGAGACGAAAAAAATAAAAAAAAAATGAGGAGAAAGAAAGAAGAAAAGAGAGAGAGATATATTTGGAGTGAGAGGGAAGGAGGGAGAGAAAAGAAATGAGTAACTTTAAGTTTAAAAACTCTAAAAACTCACTTTTTATGTTTTTAAATAATAGACTATAGTTTTGAGTTAGTCTTGAGTTCTGTTTTTGAAAATAGTCATACCAAACAAGTTTTTAAGACATAAAACTTAAAAACTGTTTTTGAGTTAAAAAAATTGGATTCAAGTACACTAGCAAACAGGCCCTAATTAATTTAATGAATTTAGAGGTATTCAATAAGGATTTTAAGTGATTCTCTGAAATTCAAGGTGTATTCAATTAGAATTTTAAGATAGTTTATTAAAATCCTTAGAAATCTCGGTGTATTCAATTAGGATTTTAAAAAAGCTTATAACATTTCAGATGTATTCAATTAGAAATTGATTTTAAAGAATTTCATAAAGTTGAGGAATTAAAGGGAATTTGAGAGATTTCGTAGTGTATTTTAAGATCCACAAATCTCACCTCTATTCGTGAGATTTTGAGGGAATTGAATCAAAATTTTATCTGGAATCTCTACAAATCAATTAAACTCCATAAAAATTCATGGATTTATAAATCTATTAAAGTCTCTCAAATTCTCAATTGAATACACCCCTTGTAGTGGGTAAAATATGGGACACTGTCCCCTCTTCCCTTTAAATGATTGTACTAATTTTGAATCATTCCTCCTTCCCCTAATAATAATAATTTACAAAAAATTGGGACTATATTAGATCAAGTCTTTAGTCATGGAAGAAAATGTGGACACTATACCAGTATGTATTGGGATATATTGTAGAGAATTTGCTTTGTTAACGCCCGAATGGATTTAGGTACGACTACAGTTGTAATATCGTTAGTTGTCATTAGCACTGTTCTAAAAATCCCCGCCTTGGCGCTAGGCGGTTGGTCACCGTCCCGATTAATGCGTAGGCGTTTGAAAATTAAGAAAGGATGCCTAGACTAG
This sequence comes from Cotoneaster glaucophyllus, assembly GCA_036320875.1. NCBI lineage: Eukaryota > Viridiplantae > Streptophyta > Magnoliopsida > Rosales > Rosaceae > Cotoneaster > Cotoneaster glaucophyllus. The sequence continues at coordinate 21,648,994 of CM070066.1, read as the reverse complement.
CTGAGGCGCCCACCTAGGCCGCCTAGGCACCCTCCTAGCTCGCCCAGACGCAAAGCACCTGCCTAGGTTGTGACTCACTTAGACAGAAAATAGATAACTTTCAATTTGCCAAATCATATTCAATTGAATCATATAGAGAAGTATCACATTGGCTAGTAGACATGAAACAAACTATCACTCAAACAATGTGATTAAGAGTATTGCATTAGAGAAGGACATTATTGCATTGTAATTGTAACTGGATAGGTTCTCCAACCACTTCTACTTAGCTTGGGTAACCATGACATACTGCTAGGTGTCACTCATGGTTTGTGGGAGCCCTGAAGATTAGCAAACACTAATCTTAATTAAAGGGAGAATTGAAATGTAGTTTCAATTCACAATTAATCGTTAAGAGTAACAATCGCACACTGCCTCGTTAATTGAGACCTAATGTATCGTACATCGAGTAAGGATGAAAGTGAAGAAATATAAATGAGATGGATAAGCAATTAAATGATTTAATTGAGAATGGTCAAGATTAATTAATAAGTTAATTAATTATACGAAAGATTCGTATTGGGCTTTCAATTTAGTTTTGGGTCTCGGGGCCCAAAAGGGTTTTGGTCAAGGTTCTAAAAAACGCTAGGCGCTAGTCGGGCGGCGGGCTGGCGCCTAGCGCCTAGGCGGCTAGGCGGGGTCTAGGCGGGCGCCTAGGCGGCCTAGGCGGATTTAGATAAATTTCTTATATATTATATGAATTAATTAAATTTACTATATCAAATGTAAATAATTATTGAATAATATGTTATTTCTTATAGAATAACATACATATGTGAATATTTTATGTACATATATAATAATAATATGCTTGCCTAGGAAAAAAAACAACATATTATCTAAATAATTCATAATTTATAATTTATATAACCTATATATATATATATATATATATCTTAAATTCTTTTGCTGTCCTACTTTTTAATTACCCTATCTAAATCGGACTCCAATCCTTTGCAGGTGTAAGCACTGAAAAAGCGAGAGTTGGAAAAACGGTTGATATCCCACGACTTTCTCAAACTTTCTGCACTGGGTGGATCTCAAACTTTTCAAAATATAAAAGCACCCTGTAGTGGGTTTTCATAATAAAACCTTACACTTAAAGCATTAGCTGTTCACCACACGACTTTCTCACCATACTACTTTCACACCATCCGAGGTCTCGTTAGCTGAGCTTGTACCTGTCTTTCTCTTTCAAACAACCCACATCCTTTCTCTAGATAGAGATCGAACACACTCTCTCTCTATCATCAAATCGCACCTCTCAGCAACTCATCTTCTACAACTTGCAGCCACACTCATCTCTGCAATTGCAGACTTACCTTCTATAACCCGTCGCCATCACCCATCCCTGCAATTGCACAACTCTCATCCATCTCTTTTTTTTTTCTTTCTCTCTCTCTCTCTCACTATATTCGGCTCCTCTTCTAGCAAACAGAGAGGGCAGACGACAAGACTCGGGGAGACAAGAAGCTTGTGAGTCTCGCGACAGAAGTTTCTTTTCCAGGCCGCCAGACAGCCCAGCGCCCGCCGAGCCCACCCAGCGCCCGCCCAGGCGGCCGCCTTACACCGTTTAATATTCTTGCCAATTTAGTGAACGATTTCTGGTTAATCGCGGCGGAGCACCGCCGCCTAGACCGCGTTTTCGAACACTGGTTTTGGTCCACAAGGTCAATTGAGTTTAAGTTGTGTGACAACTAAAACTAAATGGAAATTAACCCAAATACAAAGCCAAAACCGGCCATAGGGTGAGTGGTAGCAAACTTGGGTTAATTGCAAGTTTGCCACTCACATGTGAGGTGGTATAAAGGCGTCTTTATACCCATTTCCTCACTAGGTTTTTTTTTAGGCAAAGAAGAGAAACATTTTCTCTCCTTTTTCTCTATAGAGGTCGGCCTTCTTAGGGAATTTTACTAGTATCTAACTTCCTCTAGGTAATCCATTTCATCTTCACACCATCATCCTTGGTGTGGAGACTTAGAGGTACCAAATCTTTGGTATTTTGGAGTTCATTTCCTCACATCCTCAAGGAACAAAGGAGTATCAAAAGGAAAAAAAATCACAAGGAAGATCTAAGGAGCTAGGAGGTGACTTGAAGGCCCTCCACTTGGGTGAATCCCTTGTGTAAACAAGGATGAGCTTCAAGGGTAATGAATCTCAAAATCCTTTCTTCTCTTTAATGTTATTAAAGAGTCTTGTGGTTCACCATTCACTAGGCTTTGAAAGTCATGGATTTTAGAATTGTTTTTGAATGCATGCTTACTTTAAAGTGTTATTAGTTTGCTGATGTGTTCAAATGTTCTCCCATAATCTTAGCTAGGACAAAATTTTTCCTTCATCTCACTCTTCCTTGATTAAGGTACGCCTAGGGTTTTTGCAGATCTCGATTAGTTGAATTGTGAACGATGTATTGTTATGAGTAAATGTTTCTGAATTCGAAGTTTGTATCGAAGATTTGATATTGATTAGGGTTTTTTGGCAATCTGTGTTTGTTCAGGTCGGAAATTACAGGCAAATGCGGAGGCTAATTCCGACGAGCTAGTGAAGGTTGAGGGGCAGATCAGCGCTGCTCCAAAATAGAAAAAAAAAAGTAAAAGGACTCGTGGACCCATCCCGAACTGGCCCGTTTGAAACAGTACGGGTGAGGTCCGGTTCCCAAACTCAAAATCCTTCTACCCAGCCTGGCCTATTTATATTTTAAAACGGGTAAGGCCAGGTTCCTTCAAATTTAGGCCCGTCACGGCTCGTGCCCAGCCATATTGCAAACCCTCCCTAAATACCAAAGCGCAATAGAAATTCATAATAAATTACGTAGAAATGGAAAAAAATATAAAAAAAATTATGCTGATGTTCAGGATCCCTTCCTCTAGGCTTTAATGATGGTTGGATCGTCGTTTGGATTTTTTAAACCCTCCAAACCCTTATGAATAGTATTTTTTCTATGAGTTGAAAACAAATAAAAAATTAGTAATAATTAATTTACAAGTGTAAAAAATGTTAAAAAATATATACAAATGTTCATAATGACAAGGCCTAGAACTTTCATGAAGGAGTCAACTCCACAACTCGATACCATAATCCATAAACCTTAGTCAGAAACTATAACTGTCCAATTCTTGTTTACACTTACGCTTTAATTTTTCATCATCGGAAAACATTTTTTGGAATTTCCTTTTTGAAAACATGATCTTGTAGTGGATGCAAAAAGATGAACGGTTTAGATCGTTAATATTATGTTCTGATTTTAAGGTTAGTGCAAATATTGTTCGATGTTATATAGTGTCAAGAGAGTTTATAAACATCAAACATAAATCCACGCTAGAGCGTCATTTGTCAGTTAATTCCACCTAGCTTTTGCAAGTGTGACATTTAATCACTTTTACATGATACAACTATAAGAATAAGCTGGGCCAAATGAGATAGAGCACTTACATTGGAAGCAACTAGTTCACAAACCCATAACAAATGTTTACTTGTTCAAAACTCCTGTGGAAAAATTCATAAATCATACTCTTACCACCATAAAACGTAACTTGTATATATAGCTTGCTAACTAGTGGTATCAATGTCGCCCGAAGGCATATAGAACTCTTCATTCATAAACTTCCTTCACAAGTATCAATCGCCCGTAGGCTCTTACAACGCCCAACCCGAAGGTCAATATAAGTATCAATTGCCCAAATGCTCCTACAACACCTAACCCGAAGGTCAATATATGTATCAATTGTCCGAAGGCTCCTACAACACCCAACCCGAAGGTCAATATATGTGGCCACTAGATAAGCACAAAACCAATGAAAATAATCTTTCCAAGCATAGGTACATATATCTCAAAAGTATCTTAATAGTATAAAATCATCCATCATCTATACTATAAAGAAGTGTATAAAAATATGTTCTAAATAATATATTGTTGTCCATCAGATATCCTACAAAGAACAAGGGTTCAATAGAAAATATGGTATTCCAAAATATTTTAAGTAAAGCATAATATCTCATAAAACGTTTCAGAAAACGTAATTAATAAATCATGCTTTTCATGTATACATTTATACTATTAAAACATGCATTTTAGAAGGGGTCCACTCACAAATACTTCGCTGCCGAAGAGCCACGCAAACTAGCAAAGACAGAAATGCCACAAAGATTGCCCTTAAGCACATAAAGGGTCCAATTAATAAAACTATACTATAATGATTGAATTTGGGAAAACGGACATAAAAAAGGGTCCAGGACGTCGAAGTTAGCCTAGGAGGGGTCCCGAACGAAATCCCGAAAAAGTCAACAAAAGTCAATGTTGACCATTGACCGGTCAAAGTCAACGAGTCAACTGGGTCGGGTCAACTGGGTTGGGTCCAATAGGTTTTAGGGTTTAAAGGGTAACAGGCCGGAGGCCCGATTTGGAGGCCCAATTTGGATGGCCCAAAGGCCTGCCTCTCTCTGGATTTTAAAGGGTTGAAAGCCCTGGGTTGCACACACACGAGCCTGGGCTTGAAAGCCCAGCCCAAGGGTTTTGGGTTTTTAACAGAAAAACAAATAATTAAATAAATGAAGTGAACAAGATTCAAATATATTTTTGGGCATGGATTGATTTAATGATCGGAGTGGGTGGGAATGGCAAGGACAAGGTGCGCTTGAGAAAATTAAGCCTTTATGTTTGTTATTCAATTTTAATAACTAATTAATTATGTACTAATTTATTTTTTAATTTTTACTTAAAATTAGTATGAAGTCCTTTAATTTAGTTTAACAAATGACAAGTTTTGAGTGAGTGACAGCACAATCTATCGACAAGTTGAGCTCCACACAAGTTTTTCTCCATTATATCACTACCCTCTAAACTCTCTCTCTCTCTCGCCATAACTGCCAATACCTTTTTTTTATCCCTGCCATAATTCCTACCATAAAAAAAAAATTTGAGAAAAATAAAAATTATATTTCTCACAATAATTATATATATTTTTTAAAAAAAAGTAATTATATATTTCAATTAGTTTTTTTTTGCATTCTTAAATAATAAAATATATTTTAAAAATTTTTGCCACGTGGCACAAATTTAATGGTTAGCGAATATGTGAGATCTGTACTTGCCAATTCGTCAATTAACAATTAAATTGACGGATTTTTTAATGGATGTCTGACATTGTAAAAAATTAGTACGTTGATCTAGAACATTAAAATGTTCAAGTATGAGTTTGTTATGTAACTCAAAGTTGAGGTCCTAAAATCATTAGCATTTAAAAGTCATTATGAACTCTTTAAATATATGGATTTGCACAATCGGCGTTATATCTATAAAAAACAAGTAGCAAGAAATAATTGCTTGGTCATAAGCCAGTAATTACTTTCGAATATGTGTAGTAGATGGCCAAGGGGAGTTTTCCACAAACATTTATCGTTTCAGCCAAATAATGCAAATTAGGGACTTCAAGCTAGGCAAGTAATTATGCAACTTTGACCGTACCATGCATATGTCTCACTAGCTAGTTACCAAAATCTATATTAAAATAAAAAAAGAATGCATTATTCTTGATCGATTGAATTTTACCGTCCACCTTGCCAGTGGAATTTTTTATTATTTTTATAATTTTTTTATAATTTTTTGTTGGAGAGAGGGCAATAGCATTTCATTCATTCAAATCCAAGGAACATTACAACAAAACATCTTTCAAAACGGGGTCAAGAATCAGATCTGGAGGGATCCCATTCCAGGTGCAATTGGAATTTGAAAGAAGAGCATAACGCGCTAGCTGGTGGGCACAACCATTTGCTTGACGACGAACATTGGTAGAAATAGCTCCAGTGACTAAGGCAAGAAGTGCCTTAGAATCCTCAATAATATGCCCAATGATAAACAAATTAGTGGAAGGATCATTGAGCGCAACCACAATTTGGAGGGAATCGCTTTCTAGTATGAAGTTTTGAAAACCCATTTGAGTCGCCAGCAAAGCACCCTCTCTAGCAGCCAATGCCTCATTAATCATAATATGATCAAAAGTTTTTGACACACCCGCCACAAAAACACCCTGATCATCCCAGATAGCCACACAAATACCTCCCCGTTTGGACCGGTCATTCCACACACCATCAGTGTTGATTTTAAACATGGAAGTGAGACAGCGAGACCAATGGGAAGTAACAGGAGGAAAATGAGGGGGGTCGACAAGGCAAGGAGCGATTATACACCTGCCACCAACAGAGATAACGAGATAGAACAATATCCTGACTTTCAACCTTATCATTCCAGAGCTTTTTGTTCCTTGTTCCTAGACTTGTAAACGGGTCGGGTTTATTGGGTTTGGGTCGGGTTCAATCCGACCCGTTAAGTTAATGGGTCACCCGAACCCGACCCGTTAAGATAACGGGTCACCCGTTTCACCCGTTAAGACCCGTTAACAATTATTATTATTATTATTATTTTTTTGCATAAAGTCTATTTTTTGTTGTTAAGACTTTATTGAAATTACTAAAACATCCTCCACTAACGGGTTTAACGGGTTGACCCAAAGTCACCCGTTATTTAACGGGTTGTTAACGGGTCCACCCGTTAGCGACCCGACCCGTTAAGCACCCACCCAAATACTAATATTAACGGGTCGGGTCGGGTCCAAAATGCCAGGTCTACTTGCTCCCCAAATAGCCCACAACACCATAAGGCAAATTTCGAAATTAGGGGCCGAAAGGTGCTCAGCCCAAAGAACCATATGACTCATCACATCCGAAGGGTAAGGCATATGGGGATGACCAACAGGTAAGGCTAGCCACATGCATTTGGCAAAAGCAAAGTCCCATATCACATGTGGGGTAGATTCTTCAGGGGCGCCACAAAAAGAAGCAAAGAAGATCAGAATTGACCCTTTTTTTTCTCAGGTTCATCTTGGTGGGGATAATATCTCTAGCAATTTTCCAAGCACAAATTTTAACCTTGGCTGCCCAGAGTTTCTTCCAGAACGGGCCCAAGGAATTTGCATTAGAGGACGTCGAGGGAGCCTCTCTTCGCTGTTGCAGAGAATCCCGTGCAACATGGTATGCACTCTTAACCGTAAAAGAACCTTTTTTGTCATAATGCCAGATCAATCAATCATCCGGACAACGGATGCTAAGTGGAAGAGACAAATTCGCATCAGATTCAGTATTAATGAAGAGACTCTTAACAAGTGATACCTTCCAGCACCCATTATGATCAATAAGATCCTTGACAAAAGACACCCCAGGGAAAAAAATTTGAGTCTCGAAGGCAGCGGGAGCCATCGATCATTCCAAATATGAACCGAATCTCCCCTGCCGATTTGCCATCTGGAGCCCGAATTGATGACCTTCCTCGCAGTGCAAATACTTTTCCAGCCTTAAGAAGCGTGTGGCTTGATCACCGCCTCTATGAAGGAGCAGTAAGGATAATATTTGGCCTTTAGCGTCCGCGTAACCAAAGAGGAAGGCGCATAAAGAAGATTCCAACCTTGCTTGGCTAGGAAGCCAAGGTTAAAAGCGTATAGGTTCTTGAATCCCAAACCACCATCACACCTTGGAAGTCCCAGGCTAACCAATGGATTTTACGTGCATCACCGACACCACCCCACAAAATTTAGCCACCAGCTAATTTAAATCCTCACAAAATGATTTAGGGAGAAGGTAGTAGCTCATTGAGTAGAGAGGGATGGATTGGGCCACTACCTTGACAAGGATTTCTCTACCAGCAGCACTGATAAGATTCTCTTTCCAACCAAGTAACCATTTCCAAAGACGTTCCTTGATGTTGTTAAAGCAGGCACTCTTGTTGTGGCCCACAACCGTAGGAAACCCCAAGTATCTATCATGTTTATCAGTCAAGAGACACCCAACTCTCGGGCATAGTCTAGCTGAGAGTTTCGGTTAAGGTTTTTGTTGAAACAGACATAACTCTTCGAAAGGTTGACCATTTGCCCCGATGCTCGTTCATAAGCCCTACGAGTTGACTGAATTTCCTCACAGACTGCCTTAGACACGACAGAGTAAAGCATACTGTCATTGGGGGAAAAAAAAACAGATGTGAAATGATTGTTGGGGGGGGGGGGGGGCATCACGACAAACTTTAATTCCAAAAATCTAAGAGCCTGTTTGGTTGAATTTAACTTTTTAAACTAAAAAACAGTTTTCAAGTTTTAGGCCTTAAAAACTTGTTTGGTAGGACTATTTTCAAAAACTGAACTCAAGACCAACTCAAAAATATAGTCTATTCTCTAAAAACACAAAAAGTGAGTTTTTAGAGTTTTTAAACTTAAGCTCATTCATTTCTTTTCTCTCCCTCCTCCCCTCTCACGCCAAATCTTTCTCTTTTTTATTCTCTCTCTCGCCCTTCTCTTTCTTTTTCTTTTTTACCTTTTTCGTCTCTCCTCCAATCCGAACTCTTCATTCTCTTTGTTCTTTTTCTCATTCCTCTTCCGCTATATCTCCTCCAATCCTCTCACTTCTTTCTCTTTCCTCCAATCATCTCTTACTTTCTTTCCTTCTCTATCCTCTTTATCTCTCAACCCCCTCTTTTTTGATCTCTTTGTCTAGTTTAAGTTGTAAGACTTAGAATTTTTAAATCGCATACCAAACAAGTTTTTGAGTCTTAAAGAAAATTGTTTTCAAGAAAAATTCTTAAGAAATTTTTTGAGAAATTATAAATTTTTTTAAATAGAATACCAAACAAGCCCTAAATTTCCCGTTCCTTTTTTGCAATGAGAGCGGATAGACCCTCTGCACATAAGAGAAAGAAAGACGGTGACAACCGGTCCCTCTGCCTAAGACCCTTGGATGGATGAAGGTACCCTTTAGGCTCCTTGTTGATAAGGAAAGCAAATGAAACTGAACTCACACAAAGCAAATGAAACTGAACTCACACAAGCCATAATGAGAGTCGTCCACTTTGTCGAAAAGCCCAGCTTCAGGAGAACCTTTTCCAAATAAGACCACTCAATCCTATTGTAAGCCTTGCTCATATCGAGCTTAAGGGCCAAAAAGCCCTTTTTACCTTGGCGTCGACGCCTCAGACAGTGGGCAACCTCAGCGGCAAGGAAGAAATTATCAAAAATCTATCTACCAGGTACAAAAGCACTTTGGTTCGGGGAGATTAACTCCAGCATGAGGGCTTTCATACGGTTTGTCAAGACCTTGGAAGCAATTTTGTAGAGCACATAAAATAGACTTATAGGGCGGAAAAGGTGCATTTCAGTGGGGTGACTTTGCTTTGGGATAAGAACGACATGAGTGAAGTTAATTTTCTTTAACATCTTCCCAGAAGAGAGGAAAGATTTGATAGCCAAAGAAATGTCTTTCCCAATGATGTCCCAATATTTCTGAAAGAAGAGTGGCGAAAATCCATTCGGGCCATGGGATTTTAAAGGATGCATATCAAAGAGAGTAGCCTTGATCTCCGCCTCAGAAAAATCCTCATTTAGAGAGGTAGCCATCTCATCGGTAACTAGCCGATCCAGGGCCCCGATAATTTCCTTGTCATCACCACTTGGGAGGTCCATAATAGGTTCTCAAAATAGGTTCTCAAAATAGGATAAAACAATGTGTTCCATACCATCATCTGACACAACCAATTCCCCATTATCGTCACTGAGGCCATAAATTGCATTTTTTGTTTTTTGGGTGGTAGCTCTCTGGTGGAAAAACTTGGTGTTCTTGTCCCCCACTTTTAACCATTGAATTCGAGACCTTTGCCGCCAGAAGGTTTCCTCTTGAGCCAAAAGGGAATCAAGCTTCTGCAAAAGATCATTCTTCTCGCCCAACAAGGGTTCAATTTTTCCACCACCTAGAACATAGGGAACAGTGCAATCGAGGTTTACCAAGCCTCAACGATCGCTTCCTTACAAGAATCATGATGCGTCCACCATTCCTCAAATCTGAAATAAGCCCTTCCATGACCCTTCCTAGAATCCTTGCCATTGTAATTGAGCAAAATTGGAATGTGATCAGATTTGCACAGATTAAGGTGGATAATAGAGAAATTAGGAAAGGGATTCCTCCAGGATAGAGTAGCGAGGACAAGGTCGAGCCGTCCATTAATACCCTCACAGCAGGAGGTTATCCAATTAAAATTCTCGACTCTGAACCCCAAATCAATGAAATTACAGTCTCCCACTGCTGCATGGAATGAGAGAATTTGGTGGATGTGGCGTAAATTTCCTCATTCCTTCTCCGCGGAGAGGAGAATTCCATTGAAATCGTATCTGCAAAACCCAGGGAATGGAGGAGCGTGAAGCCAATGTCCTCAATAAGTCCCACGTTCCAGTGCTCGGCATCACCAATGCCGCCCACCTCCGCGTCAATATGGTGGGAAGAAGAGGATAGAATTCCCAAAGTAGTGTCATCATCTATGAAGCATGGATACGATACGGATACGCCGATACGACACGACACGATACGACAATATGGAAAATCTCTAAAAATTAAGATATGATACGCTATGGATACGACAAATAAAAATGTATATAACAACAAAACTATACATTTTAAAACATAATTCATCATTCAAATTCAAGTACATTAGAGTTGTTAGAGAAGAAAAGTTCGAAATCTAATCCTCTTTATACAGTAGAAGAAGTGCGAGAGTCGTGTTCATGGTTTTAATCAGAGGGAAGCTCTTTGTATTCATCACATTTCAATTATAGATGTCTCCTATTAATTTTCTCCTCCTCATTACCTTTTTCTGAAAGTGTAAATGTATCCTAAAAGTCGGATACGTGTATCTTAAATGTAGGATACGCATATCTATCACGGCAAATTCGTGTCCATCAATCAGGATACGTGTCGGACGAGTATCCGAGAGTATCGGACAAGTATCGTATCCGATCAAGTATCGGATACGGGATACGGGATACGGGATACGGGACCAAACAAAAGTATCCATGCATCCTAGGTCATCATTCCATAGCAAAGCAAGACCTCCGGATCTACCACAAGAGTATACTCCAAAAGCATAATCGAACCCCAACTAGACTCTGATATTTCGTAGCCTATTCGTATTGCATTTAGTTTCAGAGAGAAACACAATACAGGGAGCTTGTTGCCGGATTAACCCATGCAACGCCTAAACTATCCGGGGATTCCCAAGCCCCTGGCAGTTCCAGAATAGAATACTCATGGTTGATGGCAGGACTGAGTTTCCTCAACCGCCGCCGATTCCAGATTCTTTTGGTGCTTATTCCTTCCCAGCAGGGCATTGGATTCAGCCTCTTCCAACTATTTGGATGCAGAAATAAGGACTTCACATAACCTCTGGTCTTCCGCCCTGTAGAACGAAATATCTCCATTCTTTTTTTATTTTCTTTTAGGGCCACCGCCCTGAGCAAAATGGAGAGGTTTCCACTGTCTCCATGAGCTGGATTGTCGTTACCGTTTGACTGCATGGAGACCTCAATGTCCCTCTGTTTGGCCACAACGTTCGCCAGAAACTGCCATGCCGGCGCCTCCCATTCTTCATTCAGGATACCATAGAAACCAACCTCCACATGCCACTTTCTGCGCCAATGCCGCTTATTAGCACCACTACTTAGCTTAGGCCTAGCCTGGTGAGGGAACAACAGCGTAGAGACGGAGCCGATAGGGGATGCTCTTAATCCCCTCACCATATTTTCGTTCGTCAGATTCAATGAGTTGAACCTTCCAGGTACATCATTTAGAATGCCCAAGCCGACCACACTTGTAGCAAAAGTCCTTGAGACCCTAGTAACGAAGCCGGACAGTTAAAGAACCATTCTGTGGGCAAGGCATAGTGAATCTAGTAAGGAAGGGTCTACAAGCATCAAAATCAACCCTGCACTATAAGAAACCTCGGAACCCGTTCTTCACCGGATCATCGACTTCGAGGACTGCTCCAATCTTTTCTCCCAGTCAGCGGGCATTTTTCTTGGTATAGAGTTGGCATGGTATGCCATGAGATTGGACCCAGAACATCACCCTGTCCGGCTTAATGTGATCCAAGGAGTGATAAGTGGGCCAGAACTTAACTGAGAAAGAGTAGCCCTTCACAAACCATAGGTTCCCCTTTAGCAACCATCTTGCTACCGCTTCTTCCCCAACGGTGATAATGTTGATGTTTTCCTTCGCTCTAGCCACTCGGATGACTCCAAGTTTGTGCCAGAGTAGCTAAAGTACCTCCTTCACAACATACTGAGGGGGTTCCAGATCAGCAATTAGTCTACCAACCAGATGAATTCGGTCCTCAAAGCGATCATCCAGGTCCAAACAATCCTAGAAAAAATCCGACAAACATTCGATGTCCTCCACTCCACAATCGGGCTGGTGTTTGTCCATAATGATGGCAAACAATAAGGGCAAAAACCCACTAAAGAAACAGCCACTAGAGGCCACAAATCAGGATCCACCGCCTCCGTCGGGGACACAATCTAGTCAGGAGCTGTCACCGAAGCTTGCCGGACAGCATCACCCTTAAACTATCGTGGTTAAGCAGCCTGAATTATGCGAAAGAAAACTCGGGAAGATCAAAGATTAAGATGCCATGTTGTATATGCCTTGTGTAGGTGGGAGTTGGGCGCCAGACACCATCACCCTTACCAGTGGAAGTTATATACAAATGATCGGTCATTGCTTCTTAGTTCACTTTATTCTTAATAACATATAGCTTATCTTCTTAGATATAATTTTTGTTTAAAATATCGATATCGATAAAAATATTAATATGCAAATTTGTAGAAATATATCGAATATCAACATCGAAAGCGGTTGCTTTAGATGGAAATAATGGAAATTTAAAAGGAAACTTTAGAAATTGTCAAACATTGATTTGGACAAAATATGAGAGTATCTCCGATATTTAACAAATGTGTTAGAAATAACAACGATATGTGTCGATTTCTTTATCTTTCTTTGATTTTTTAGAGATTTCCATAAAAATATGGACCGTATCCAAGAATTTCTAATCAATAGATGTATCAATCACCTAAAACTGCCAGAGTGGTTGTTGATTCTTCCATGGTTAGTAACGCTTCTCATGTTGATAGTTGCCTGGGGGATCATAGTTGCACCCAATGAGGGTACCCCCACCACTGCACCTCACTTTTGCGCACCCTACACGAACTGTCGTATTCCAAACCACCTGCCTATAATGCCCACACATCTTGCCATCAGCACACGAGTTGGACTCATAATTGTAGTCTGCCTTCTCCGTCACCCACCTGTCCACAGCCTCCGCTCCCCGGCAAGTCAGCCCTGCTTATGGAAAGGTTTTCGCCGTATGGCCTGTTGGAACAAAGAATCAGAATACAACTTTATTGATAGCAAATTATAATATACAACTGAAATAACTATAATCCAATATTATATTCCAACCAAGTCATAATTGAAATATTGTAAACTAAAAGAAACAAGAAAGTAGGAAAACTAACTTGATCTAAAAGATAGAGGATTGCAGATTTTGCAGTGTTCTAAAGACAGAATTGCGCCCCTACTCCGTGCTTGTAGTTCAACGGACGTCCGTCCCCCAGAATCCAACTATCTATAATTCAAAGTTCCAGCACCGAACCTTTGAATTCTGGCGAACTTTTGAATGCTTTCTCTTCCAAATGATATGTATTGTATATGCGGTAGATGTATGTTATTATTATTCTTCTGTTTTCGTGTCTGACCTCTTTGGTATTATATAGGATACTAAGTATCCTTTCCCAATATGTATTAGCAAGTTAAGAAACTGCCCGAATAAGTCAAATTCAAATTTGAAGAGATAATTATGAAATTTTGAATTTGGCTTATCCGAATACCTGTTCGGTCTTTTACCAACAGACCTATATAATATATTATTCACACCAAATTACTATTAATATGAAGATTATAATATCAAGTATCTTGATAATATATACACTAACGATATGTGACAATTTGCATACAAACTCCGACAATGCCCCACATTTGTATGGAAATTGTCACAAATGAAATGCATGCAGCCTTGGAAGAGAAAAACGAAACAAAATATGCATCAGAAGAGGTGTCTTTTGGACTTGAACTTTTCTTAGCGAGTACTTATCGGGTCTACTTGATGACGCAATGGATGTAGACGATCTTGAATTGTTCATCTTTTTGTGATAAACCGATACAATAAGAATCACACATATTTCATTTCTACATACTTAGGTTCATACGTTTATGTTCGTTTTGGTCCTGAACAACATCCTAGTTTCATGAGAGCTTTAGAGAATTTAGCCAAAAAAAAAAAATCTCATAAATGCGACCCCACATTTACTCTCATATAGGTGACCACCAATTAAGAATGTTCTGCTACATTCCTCTTATACAAAGATATCGGTTTCATTAAATGTAAAATACATAACCTAAACCTACTGCAGACAACACAAATTCATCCTAGGAATGGTCAATTGTGTGTTCAACTATTGAGTCTTACCCAACTAGTTTGCCTATTGAACCTAGACCATGGGATCTCCAATTAGCTAGGTTAGGTTTCCGTTCGGTTCAACTCATTGTATTAGCTTTAGACCCATTCCCCTTGATGAAAATTTAATTTGCTCACGTGGTAGGTCTTTTGTCAAAGGATCTACTATATTTTCCTTTTACTTCACGTAATCAATGGATATAATTCCATTTTTGAGAAATTGTCTAATTGTATTATGTCTACGTCTTATATGTCTTGATATCCCATCATACATTTTATTTTTTGCTCTTGCAATTGCCTCCATGCAATCACAATGTATACTAATGGCTGTTACAGGCTTCGGCACCTACGAAATATCTTTCATAAAATTTTGAAGCCATTCTGCTTCATATGCGCTCATTTCTAGAGCTATGAACTTCGATTCCATGGTCGAACGTGCTATACACGTTTGCTTGGAAGATTTGCATGCCACTGCTGCTCCTCCAAATGTGAAAACGTATCCACTTGTGGATTTAGTTTCCGAGCTATCTGAAATCCAATTTGCATCACTATATCCTTCAAATACTCGTGGATATTTATAGTCGAAAGTTCATTGTGCCTTTTAAATAGCGTAGTACTCTAACCAAAGTGTTCCAATGGTCTTTCCCTGGATTGCTTGTATATCTACTAAGTCTACTTACGGAATATGCCAAATCAGGTCTTGTAGAGTTCATTGGGTACATTAAGCTTCCAATAACTCGTGCATATTCCAATTGGGAGATTGGATCTCCAACATGTTTTTTTAATTTGCAGCTGGGATCAAATGGAGTTACAGCAGCATTGTCATTATAATGACCAATTTTTTTATGTATTTATTCCACATAGTGAGGTTGTGTCAGTATATAACCTTCATCAATTCTTTTAATTCGAATTCCTAATATGACATCTGCAAGACCCAAGTCTTTCATGTCAAAATTAGAATTCAACATCTTCTTTGTGGAATTAATAACGTCTTTATCAGTTCCCAAAATGAGCATGTCATCTATGTACAAGCATACAATGACACACGAATTTTATAGCTCTTTACATACACACACACACACACTTATCACTTTCATTTATTTTAAATCCATGTGTAGTCATTGTATCGAAACGCACATCTCATTTGACAGGGAGATCACCTCGCAGCTCGGAATGTTTGCAATTGACTCACTCCCGTCCAACGTTTTGGTCCTGCAAAACAATTTGAATGTCGTTTTGTTGTTTCTATATCGAAGAAAAATGTTTTCTTTGTCTCACCGCGTCTTCGATATTGTACCTTTGAATCAAAGGATTAGTGTTTGTTTGGTGCGATGGTTAGGGTCAGATCGCCGTCGTCAATCAGATTGAAGTTTGCAACCTGACATATTACCAAGTTCATTTATTTTTTACTGTTCATCTGTGTTTTACCCAAATAAGTTGTTTTGTTGAAGCTGCTATTTCCAGCTTCTGGTTTTCAGCTTTTTTTCACCCATAATTTTGAAAAAAAACTGATTTAAAGTGTTTACCAAACACTTAAAATGCTCCAACTTTTTTTCGTACCCACTTTTTTTAAAAGTTAAATTATGCCAAACCAGGGCTTAATACAGTTGGAATTAATAGATAAATATAGAGGAAAAAGGAAAATGAATAACTAACCAACTTCTGATTTGGTTGATGTGTTGTTACAAAAAAATGTTAGAAAGACCAAATTTTAGACCATCTTTTTGTAGATTGACTTTTTTTAAATTATTTAAAGAACGAGTCCAACCATCATTCGACACGTCATATGTGGTTTACATCTGATCTCTCTAGCATGATGTGTTGTTACATGAAATTTGTAAGTAAAAATAACAGAATTCGATCCTACACGTGGGCAGTTGGATTTTGATCCAACGACTACAAACAGGGGGTCCTCTAAAAGTTATAATAATTGTAGCCTTTTGATCAAAATCAAACGGCCCACGTGCGCTGGTCAGCAGGCTCCTGAGCTTTTGCTCAGGAGAGGATCCAATTCCCAAAATAATTGCCTTGGATTATATCTTATCTCTTCATTTCTCATCACGTGACTTAATAAATAATCAGTTAGAAACTTACATATAAAAAATTAAAAATATCACTTCTGTATTTGCTATTTCATTTTTCTTAAATGATACCAATGGAAAATTAAAATTTTCCTTCGACATGATATTTTTCATCTTTACCTTTCTTACATATTGAAAATGATTGATAGTATACACTCACCTTAAACTAATAGATAATATGAGATTCATACTCTCAATACTTATAACAGTTATTATGGGAATTCATGTCATAATCTTACTTGATTAGCATAACATTACGCAAGAATTCGAAGTGATTCCCGGCCACGCTTATAACAGTAAGGTGATCTCGTGAGTTCATGTCACTATTCTCGTGAATTTATATCTCTATCTATCATACTAAAGGCCAAAAGTCAATAATCATTTGAGCAATATCTTTTAAGCGATCACTTGGACAGTGATAGACCCCATAAACAGTAAATAAGCCAAATACTTCCCCACCTCTAAAAAATGCGTTGACACAAAGTCTAAAAAATACGCTAGCATCCAGCCCATTTAAAATAGGGAGCTTTAATAAAAAGGGCTTGAACTAAGTTTATTTTAACCAAAAACCATCCTATAACTTTTTTTAACCAAAAACCATCCCAGAACAAGGTAAAACCCGCTAAAACAATAGACAGCTCGACCACCAGCCAGTCACTCATGGGCTCTCCTTTGGCCCTTATCTTCCTCTTCGTCTCCCTGAGTACTAGAACTTTCCTTTTTGAATCACCCTATTTCGTTGAGTATGGAAGAAGTTATATCCATTTGAATCTTACCTAGTTTCCGGCGACCTCCGAGGCTTTCGAGGCATTTTCCGGCCAAACCACAATGAGTTAGCCATCGTGCAAGGCACCATTCTCTTCGTCTCTTCGAGAACTACGATTTTCGTTTTTGAATCACTCGATTTCGTTGAGTATTGACAAAGTTATGAGCGTTTAAAGTTTGTCCAACCCAGTTTCCGGCGACCTCCGAGGCTTTCGAGGCGTTTTCCGGCCAAACCACAACGAGTTAGCTATCGTGCAAGGTACCATTCTCTTCGTCTCTTCAAGAACTACGATTTTCGTTTTTGAATCACTTGATTCCGTTGAGTATTGACAAAGTTATGAGCGTTTAAAGTTTGTCCAACTTTCCGGCCAAAATCCGGCCTTCCCTTCCGTTTAGCTCCGGCGAGCAGCAACCACACCAAGCCCTTTGGGTCGTGCACAAACAAACATTGTATCTGGAAAGAAAATGAACATTAACACTGTCGCTGGAAAAACATAACACTGTCTCTGCAAAAAACTAACACTGTCGCTGGAAAAATAACACTGTCGCTGGAAAAACTAACACTGTCGCTGAAAAAATAACACTGTTGCTGGAAAAACTAACACTGTTGCTGGAAAAAAAACTAACACTGTCGCTGGAAAAATAACACTGTCGCTGGAAAAAAAAACTAACACTGTCGCTGGAAAAACTAACACTGTCGCTGGAAAAATAACATTGTCGCTGGAAAAACTAACACTGTCGCTGGAAAACTAATACTGTCGCTGGAAATAAACTAACAGTGCAGTGACTTAAATTCCAGAAACAGTGACTTAGATTCCAGAAACAGTGTTACTTAAAATCCAGAAACCGTGACTTAAATTCCAGAAACAGTGACTTAACTTATAACATGGTTTTTTATTAAACAAAACTTATAGCATGGTTTTTTATTAAAACTAAAACTTATAACATGGTTTTTTATTAAACAAAACTTATAACATGGTTTTTTATTAAAACTAAAATTTTTCAAGCCCTTTTCATTAATTTTCCTTTTAAAATATTATTAATTTTTTTTTATAAAGTAATAAATTTTAAATTTAGTTTTAATTTCAGATAGGATATTTAACTAATCTTGTCACGTCACGTGTCATTATTTGAAAGTATTATAGAAAAAATAGTTTTAAGGTGGAAGATGATGGTTAGGTATTTATAGAAAAAAAATAATTTTTTAAATTTTTTTCTATATTTTTTTAACAATTTTTAATAATTTTTTTATTAATTTTGAATTTAGTTAATTAACGTGTCTAACGGTCATAATTCTGACCGTTGTGCATTTTTTTTTAATTTTCGGAGCAAAAAACGTGATCCGTTAATCTCTAGATCTAACGGCCCATAACGAGCCACATGGCCTCCCATTAGAACTGGTGGTGCGCCTGCGCATGCGGGCCTCGCCCCCTATTTCTTGTCGGGAATGCGCGCCCACTTAAGCGTGTTTCCCAAGCGGCTGGAGTAAAAAAAAATACAAAAAATTTAAACGGCATGTGACGTCACACTGGCGTCAGCATGATGTTACATAGGCCGGGCCTTGACTCAGCACATTCTAAGCCGGCCTATAGGACGGCTTGGGCTGGGTGCCAGCCTATCAGGCTGGCCTGGAGCACTTTTTGTGGGTGTCGGGCCATTTTGTGGGCTATGAGTCGGCCTACCCCTTTGGGATGGACTTGCTCTAACCAACTTTTTCTTATTTTTTCTCTAATTAACACAAATTGAGAGCTTCATATATTTGATATCTCTTATAATATTAGGAATTCAAAACTATACATCTTCCCTGTAAATATCAACTAATTATGTCAGTTTGCTAAATTAGTGCAGCCATCTCTGTAAGCATCCAATTTCATATCTCATGTTTCATAAAAAGAAATCTTAACATCCATTTTATATCACATTTGTTTTCTATTACCATTTCATCAAGTAAAAAGATAGGATATGGAAAGGAAGCAATGAGAGAGAATGATGAAAAAAAATAAAAGAATGTTCGATTCCTTTGTATGGGACTTTCCCTCAACTAGTCAATTCACTATTCAATATGCTACAAATCTCCAGATTGATTATAAACCACAACATATAGATCAATATTTGTCAAAATTTGGGAACTCAAGTTGACAGCTAAATTCAAAATGTTTGCTTTCTTTTGTGGATTGGAAGAGGAAACATTGATATCCCTTCTCTAGATTCAGACGTGATTTCTTGGTTACAACATAAATGGCATAATGCCCAACCCTTATTGCTCGAAAAGATATTTCCTTTCCTACACATGTTGAAAAATATCGAACCAAAGAAACAACGCTCTTTTTGAACAAAAAGATACGTAATGCAATGGAAAAATTTATACCCATTAGGAATTTATTTAGTCAAAATTCAGGGGAGGCTGCAATGCCCCTGTGAGTTTTTTCGGTTTCCGGAATGGGTAGATAACCGTGACTTGCCACTAGTTGTCCTCCTTTTAAAGTAAAAAAAAAAAAAAAAACCATAGCCTTACGACTCACGAGCGGTTCCTTTAGGATATTCTTCAGCTTTGCAAGTTTGGGTCTTGATTGTGTTCAAGTGGAATGAGATTCATAAGTTCTCATTAATATAATTAACGGCAAAGTGCAACTTCGTTGGAGAATTAGGCATTGGTTTTCAAAACTATCGTTCACACATATATTAAGAGAAGCGAATATCGTAGTTGATACAATGGCACCAATAAAAGAACATTATTATCATAATTGAGTTGAAACCATAGTTTCATATGGATGAACAAATAAACAAACTATCAAACTACGAATATTATTTAATTAACGGAAAAACAAATAAAGAAAACTGTCGAGGCAGCTAGAAACTGAGAATTGCATTTTGACTCACTTGTTAAAATAACAAATACAATGAACATGATATAGAGAAAACCCAAGCAAACCCTAATTTTAAGGGCAAGAAATCCTAATCCTGGGTCCACAACAAACCCATAAATAATGAACTACATAACTAATATTTTCCAAGACAAGACGAGTTCTATTAAGCAGACACGACAAGACAAACTCTGTTAGACGTACATGACAAAACAATCGAGCGATTAAAGTGAGAAAACAAGCAAACAAGTGACCAGACGAGCAATCAAGCAATTCCAACGACCACCAAACAAACAACAAATTCTGACAATACTAAAACTACGGTTTATGGAAAGAAAATATGAATGCTCCCATTCACTAAATGAACGAAATTTCGATATCCCAATAGCAGCAATAAACGAACAAACAGTCCACTTCATCATCATATACACACCGTCATCTGAGTTGTGACCAGTCCAAATACTCCGGCAATCGTTGTGGCACGCAATAGCAGACGACAACAATCCTTCTCCAAACCAATCAATATGGGCCCAACAAGAAGCCCAACTTCTTATCGTTGTTCTTTTTTGTACTTTTTTTTTTCTTCAACGAACAACAATATTCGCAGCACGCGAAATGAGTTTTGCGGTAGCAACTCGATGCGAGTTCGAGGACAATCAGCAAGACGATGAACTGCGGCAACAACAGATGGTTTTTAGCGGGTCGGGATCTAAATTTCATTTCAGGCAGCAACAGTGATGGAATCCGGCAACAAGAATCATGATTTCTAGATCTGGGAAACAACAGGTTGCGCGAGTACGATCTCCATGACGATTTCGGTCTGTGAGGGGTTGATGGATCAGATTCAATGTGGTTTGGTGGTTCAACAACAGACAGTTGCGCAGTGCACAAATACAACTAACAAGGCAGCAGCCGTGCGAGACACAATAAGTGGCGGCGAGATCGTCGAGATGAGCAACTAGGAATGGGCAAATACCCATTGGTTATGGGTAACCGCGGTTACCGGTTTAAATTAAACGGTTACGGTTATGGGTAACCGTTTAGATAAATAAACGGTTATGGGTATAACCGTTTACCCGCGAAATTTAAATGGGCGGTTATGGGTATTAACCGTGGTTATAAACGGGTAACCGTTTACCCATTTATTTTATATATGTAAAATTAACACAAACCATATTCCCTATCGAACAAAACTTAGATCAATGTTATTGACTATAGTGCATGATTTCATGGTCCATTATATATATATTATGTTAATATTTTACATTCCGAGTTAAATAACCAAAGAATATTGTCTTTTAACAGTTTTCGTAACCCAAAAATACATAGCCAATTTTATATTACCTTCATTGTTAACAGTTAAAAATATCGTCCGTAAACTATTATTTCAATTATTGGAATGGTATAAGGACTTAAAAAATTAAAATGCGGAAATGTATGATGAATGTAGTTATAACGGTGTTTAATTGTTAGAAAAAGAAAATTATGTCAAATTTTTCTTTTTTAATTTTCAAGTTGTTAAAAAAAAACACGTAGACGGGTGAAAAATGAGTAAATGGTAAAAAAAGAAAGGATAAGCGGGTTAAAAAATTATAAATCGGTAAACGGGTATTAAACGGTTACGGTTAAATGGATACGCGGTTATGGGTATGGTTAACCGTTTATAAACGGTTATGGGTATGGGTATAACCGTTTAGACAATTACCCAACGGGTAAACGGTTATGCGGGTATGAGAATAAACGGTTATGGATAAATAACCGCGGTTACCCGCCCGTCATAACCGTTGCCCATCCCTATGAGCAACAGACTCAAATCTAAGATACGGGTATGGCGGTGGGTACTTAGCAGCAAATTCAGGCGGGACGCAAAAACGTCTGGCTTTGTTCTTCACGACAGCCAACTTCGCACAGTCATTTTTCAATATCAACGACAACCGAACATACTAAACAAATAAACAAATGGAGAAGCGGAAGAGGTGAAGAAAGACAGACAAACCAAACAGTAAATGGGAGTTAATATTAGTAATTATTAGTAATTATTTTTGTTGGAAGAAGGTCCGGGAGGATTGGAAGAAGTTTATGTTGGATGACTTGGCAGCTACGATGCATGGACACGGACACGGATAAGTGGATACGACACGAGGATACGTCAAATTTCTAAAAATGAAGACACGATACGTCAAAGATACGGCAATTAAAAATATATATAATAAATAAATATAAATAAATAAATATATCTAAAACATTATAAAATAAGCATTCAAATTTATTTCTCAAGTTCAAATTTATTTCAATAAATGATAAACAGTTAGAAAGATAGTCTATCCAACAAGCAATTAGTCTTAAAACTTGAAAAAGTAAACAGAATATCCATACTACACAATAATATATTATAATATGCAAAATACAATAATGTTATAATAATACAAAAAAGGTTACAAACATAAAAGCAGAAGGCTTCGAAAGCTTCGAATGGGACAAGGATCCTCGCCGGATCCCCTTCATGGGGATCCTAGGGATCAATGTATGTGGGCCGTTGATCGAAAATCGTGCGGTCCAAATTAAATGCTTTTTATATTTTTAAAAGTAAAATAACCTCGTTTTGCGTGAAAAATATAAAAAAAGAAAAAACTGTGGCCGCACGATTTTTGATCAACGGTCTAGATGTGTTGATCCCTAGGATCCCCATGGAGGGGATCCGGCGGGGATCCAATTCCCTTCGAATGGACTATGGGGTAGTGGTATGGATATTATAATATATTATTGTAATATTATAATATTAGTTTCAGAAAAGCAAAAGGTTTCGAAAGTTTCAGAGATGGGTTTTGTCCTCGGGGAATCAGATTAAGGAGACGACGACGCAGTTGTAGACGGAGAAGATGGAGACGACGGAGAACAGTTGCAGATGACGGTCAATGGTGATTCGTGAAAGTCTCCCAAGCAGAGTGATTTCTGAGGTTCGAGAGGTTAATCCAAATTTTGTTTTCCTTCTAATTATCCTCGATTTTAGAGTGATTTCAGTTAGCTAACTTCGATCAATTTCTGTGAGGATTTGTTGTGATTTTTTTTTTTTTTTTCTTCTGATTATCCTCCTAAATTAGTTTGAAACGTATCCTAAAATAGGATACTCGTATCTAGACAATACGATACGTGTATCTCATCAGTCCTAAACGTATCCCTTCATTCCGATACGTATCGGGCGCGTATCCATCCGTATCTCCACGTATCCGTATCCTCAGCGTGTCAGATACGGGATACGGTGGCTTCCTCCCGTGTCCATGCATCGTAGCTTAGCAGTAAGTGGGAGTTAATATATTAGTAATTATTTTTGTTATATAATATATTATAATGTTTAATTTTGAATTATTTTTTTCTGCATAAAAGGAGTGGTATATTATTGATGAAACGAAGCTGAACTTGATGAGTTTGGTGGATGATATATTTAAGAGGCGTTACTGGATGTGGAAATATGATGTAGCCTATTATGGAGAAGCACCACCGGCATAGTAGTTTTTTTTTTTTTTTTTTTTGATTTTATGGACGATTAAATTAGTTTTTGTAATTCTGGTTATGCACTAGGTTTGGATGTGATGACGTGAAGGGAGTGGTGGTGACCATTACTTATTGGAACTTGAAAGCCATGCTTTCATGACTTTGTATTTATGTTTGGGACAAAGTAAGTCCTAGTTAATTTAATATAAATTTAATTGGGACTTAACGGATGTGATATTTTCAATATGTTGGGTACTACTTTGAAATGTTTTAAAAAATAGAGATCAATTTAGAATGACACTAAAAGATTGGAACGTTTTAACTACTTTCTAAATACTAGTAAATAATATAGTATTGTGTATATTATTATATTTTTCTCCACTACGAACCTACTATAGCACGTGTATTAATATTAGTATAGAAGTGTTAATTCCCAATATTAGAATACTATTTGACAGCATGAAATTAGCCTTGAAAAATCATAATTAATTTTTCCAACCACGTTGCATCAACCCCGTACTCCTTACTCCCGTTACACAACCACAATCTTACCCAAAATTTTCAATCCAGAATTAGGTGAGATCTCAACCTTTACAATATGTTCAGTTCAAATAAAAGTTCCTATACAACTTTCACTTCTTGTTGTGTTTAGTTATTATCCCACTTGTAATTGTATAAATCTTACGAGATTAGAAATTTTAGCATTCATTTTTTAACAAATGATGGAATAATTTACAATAAATTCATTTAAATACGGAGATAGAGATTTGAACTTAGTGTAAAGAGAGTACACTGTTTTGGTCAACTTAATTAAGCTCATGTCTTTCTTAACATTGATTGTTTGATATTACATTTGTTTAAACCAATGCAAAATAGCCAACGAGGATGATAGAGGTATAGAGATGAAGAAAAATGAATAGTATTAAATTACAAAAAAATAATACTTTGTATTTGTTTCATTTTTTTATTAATTATTGTGTCGTTACCTTTCACAATAAATGATCATATGCTGGTCACATAAGGGATGTTGAGAGTCCGGATGTATTTCTATACACCGGTTACATTTTAATCGTCTCTCATCCACAATTTATTTTCTAGTTTCCCGAAAGAACAAAAAATTAAAGCCCCCTCCCCCCTCTCCCCCCCCCCCCCCCCCCCCAAAAAAAGAAAACTAATGAAAAGTCTAAAAAAACTTCCCTTTTAACGAAAAACCCTTTTTAAAGGTATAGTGAATAGTGTCAGGTAAAGGTAAAAATGTGGTTTTTCGTTAAAAGTGAACAGTACCGAGAGTGTTTCGTTAAAACTCCAGAAAAAAAACTATGCCTAGTGTAGGAGTGCGCGAGCTCGCATGCTCATGTATATATAGTGTCTAGTAGGGACGTTCGTCCTCCGGCTGGTACATGGGATCATAGCTGCAAACGACGTAGTTCACTCCATTGTTGCACTTTGAAACGCCACATCCGACCTCGGTGGTTTTGCCCCAAATCATAGCAAGGCAATACCACATTCCTCTTTGACACATTTGTTTGATTTGAAGTCATACAACTCCTTCTCGGTGACCCAGTATTTGGTGGCATCATCGGCGCTCATGCCAGCGCCTGAGGCCAAGTTCTCACCCCAACATCCCATTGAGTGCTCCATTACGCAGTCGCCAACTCTTTTGTCAGCATATTCTTTATTGTACTGGGCCAAGGTCTCATTCCACTTGAGTGGAGCGTTACCAACCTCAGCACGAGGCTTGTTGTGTTCATCCATCGTGGCTTTGATCTCTTCAGGGAAAAGGGCGGAGACAATAGTGAACACTAATGTGGCGGAGCAAACGGAGAACAAAAGTAATGCAGAACAACAAAGAGATAAAGGAGATGTCAAAAGACACACGAGGTTTGACAGAAAAATGATAGAAGAGCAATGCTCAATTCTTCATTACCATAAAATTATAATTCCAAATTGTCTCCCCTTTAACATATCAAACTCCCTCCCTAATATACTAGTGTACCAAAACATCTTCATCAATGTAGATACAACACCCTAAGCTACTGAAGCATATTAAATGACAATTGTTCCACCTAGCCACTTAATTTAAAACACAACTTACAATGCATCAAAATTACTAAAAATATTAAATCACAGCCTAAGATACATGAATCTCAAATTAATAATTAACGGAATGACCAAACACCATAATACCAAAAGCCCCGTTCAATAAACTCCTTATGCACTGCATCAAAAAGCTTCTTGTTGAACGCCATTTTTGTTTCTCAATGTGAAAAGTACTATTGGACGTTGTAGTATTAGAGAATGTTGAATTATGAGATGTTTGATTGAAATGGGAGACGAGATTGTGCATATTTATAAAATATATGTCCCAAAGAGGATTTAAAAATAGGCCCTTTAAATTTGTGGTGTCACGTCTTTTGTGAGAGGGGATCCCTACAGTTAGGGTTTACTTCACAATAAGGAGGGAAGAGACTACCTTAAATTGGAAATTTGGTCAATCTCTTTCCTAATAAAAGTGAGTTTCATTTTCTTGTCGCAAAAAGTGAGCTTTCTTTTTTTTTTTTTTTTTTTTCAAAGACGAGATGAAGGAAGAAGTGGGTAAATTCTTAGGGTTTGAGAAACTCTAATTGCTTCTAATTTCTTTCGATTCTTTGACTCACATATTCCATATAGCAAAAATTGCGTAATGCATGAAACGAATATATATATTGACAAATATATGAACATATACACGGAATGAAAATATAAAAATAGGGGGGTTCATGCATCATGGAGAATGTTTTCATGCTTCAAGGTCGTTTCAAATATCTGACTTTATTTTAAGCGTACCTGATTGGCAGAAAACTACAAAAGCCTTTGAATTTGTAGAAGATCCTTCTCAGAAAGCCGGAATTGCATCTCCAATGCGTTGTATCATGTTCAACACAGAAAAATTAAATTGAATCAATAGCATGTAGATCAATTCAATAAAATAGTTAAATTTATCATGAAAAGAATGATTAAAATGTAATACTCTTTTGATTGAAGAATAAATTCTCTTGTTAGCGCAACGTCAAGAGCGTGCTGATAACGTGTTGTAGGCGTACTTTACTGAACAATTATGGAGGCGATAGAGAGAGAAAGGTGCGGCAATAGTAGAGAGGAGAGAGATGTGTAATTGTGGGTGTGTTCTATTTCACCCCATTGTGCCTTTATTTATAGTAGTAGGGAAGGTTAATTCCTTACTCTTTTAGAATTACAACTCTTAATAGGTAATCAACTCCTAATAGGAATATCTAAGAGATATTCCAAGATGTACTAGGATTCACACAATCACAATCCAAATCTAATAGGACTGCAACAACTTTGTATTTTTTTCATTTTTTATTAATTATGTTGTTACGTTTCACAATAAATGATCATGTGCTAGTCACATAAGGGATGATGAGAGTCCAGATGTATTTCTATACACTGTTAATTTTAACTGCCTCTCATCCCCAATTTATATTTTCTGGCTTCCCGAAAGAACGAAAAATACAAGGCCCCCCCCCCCCCCCCCCCCAACTAGGCCTAGTGTATGTGTGCACGAGCTCGCATGGGATCGTAGTGTATGTATATATAGTGTCTAGTAGGGACGTTCATCCTCCGGCTGATACATGGGATCGTAGCTACAAACAACGTAGTTCACTCCATTGTTGCACTTTGAAACGCCGCATCCGACCTCGGTGGTTTTTCCCCAAATCACAGCAAGGTAGTGACCACATTCCTCTTTGACACATTTGTTTGATTTGTGGTCATAGAACTCCTTCTCGGTAACCCAATATTTGGTGGCATCGGCGGCACTCATGCCGGCACCTGAGGCCAAGTTCTCACCCCAACGCCCCATTGAGTGCTCCATTGCGCAGTCGCCAACTCTTTTGTCAGCATATTCTTTAGCGTACTGGGCTAAGGTCTCGTTCCACTTGAGTGGAGCGTTACCGACCTCAGCGCGAGGCTTGTTGTGTTCATCCATGGTGGCTTTGATCTCTTCAGGGGAAAGGGCGGAGACAAGAGCGAACACTAATGCGGCGAAGCAAACGGAGAACAAAAGCTTCTTGTTGAACGCCATTTTTGTTTCCCAATGTGAAAAGTACTCTTGGATGTTGTAGTATTAGAGAATGTTGGATTAAGAGATGTTTGATTGAAATGGGAGATGAGATTGTGCATATTTATAAAAACATATGTCCCAAAGAGGATTTAAAAATAGGCCCTTTAAATTTGTGGTGTCGCATCTTTTGTGAGAGGGGATCCCTACAGTTAGGGCTTACTTCACAATAAGGACCTTAAATTGGAAATTGGAATTTTTTTTTTTGGAAATTGGAAATTTGGTCAATCTCTTTCCTAATAAAAGTGAGTTTCATTTTGTTGTCGCAAAAAGTGAGCTTTCTTTTTTTTTTCTTAAGAAGTGGGTAAATAACCTTTTATAACTTGTAAGACAACGGTAAAGAAAATTTCCCCAATTCTTACGAATATTAGTTGGTAAATTACACAAATTTGCGAAATTACTGTCTTAACTTTTTAATTACCCAATTTACCCCACATTTTAAAATTTTTACACTTCGGTCATGTCCCACATTTTGTCAAATTTGTCGTGTAACGTTTATCTTTATTAGCAACGGTTTTTCTTTTCCCCAATCTCTCTACCCTTAATAGATATTTTTTGGGATAAATTAGAATTAGATGCCTCATTTTAGATTTTTCTAAATTAAACATCTGTTACTTTTCAACTTTTGATTTCAGTGCTTTTACTTTTAATTAAACAATATATTCCAGGTATATTCTTAGTTTTGTTGTAGGCCTATTTGATTGAGCGATCTAGGGAGAGAGTGAGAAAGAGGGGGCCGACCACTTTAGAGAGAAAAGAGATTGAGTTGATTGTGAGGTGTATTTGATTCACCCCATTGTGCCTTTATTTATAGTAGTAGAGAGGGTAAATACCTTTCCCTTTAGGATTACAACATTTAATAGGTAATCTACTCATAATAGGAATATAAGATACTTTCCCATATTCTCTAGGATTTACACAATCACACTCCTATTCTAAATATGACTGCAACACTCCCCCTTGAGTGTGTAAATACTCAACAAACCATCGCATCAGATCTTCAGCAGATAAGGTAGAATAGTTGATGAAGTCATCGACACAACGAGTGATCGCGAGTCTCAAATTTACTTTGAAGTATGGATGTGTAAAAAATCACAAAAACCTCGCTATGGTAAAACCCAAGGTATGGGGAAAACCCATAGACTAAGGGAAAAGTAAGAAAATATGCATAATGTCTAAAACAAACGTCAAACTGGACGAGTGTAGTGAACTCAACGGAGTATGATCATCCCAGGATGGGTGCCTCATTAAAACCTCGTTAGGTAGCAAAAACCCAGTGGGAAAAATGCTCCTAATCGTAGGAAAAAGAGTACATTAAGATCATGTGAGTATGCTTCTGGATACTCCCCCTGAGCTAGACATAACTTCTAAATAAGAGAACTACAAGCGATTCAATTCAGATAATTTACGCATACCGATTCCTTGGACGAGCTTCTGAAATGTAGACTTGGGCCACGACTTGGTGAAGAGGTCGGCCAGGTTGTCATGGAAACAAATTTGCTTGACTTCAATGTTCTGATGCTGCTGCTGCTGGTGTGAGTAAAAGAACTTCGGCGCTATGTGCTTGGTGTTGTCTCCCTTGATGTATACTTTCTTTAATTGCTCGATACATGCAGCATTGTCTTCAAAGATCATCGTAGGAAGGTCAACGACTGATGTAAGACGACTAGTTCTTCGAATATGTTCCATAACTTCTCTCAGCCAAAAGCACTTAAGCGATGCTTCATGTAAGGCGAGAATCTCAGCATGGTTAGACGAAGTTGTGATTAGCGTTTGCTTGGTAGACCTCCAAGATATAGCGGTGTCTCCAACGGTAAAGACATAACCCGTTTGAGAACGTGCTCTATGTGGGTCGGACAGATATCCAGCATCTGCGAAACCAATAAGGCGAGAATCAATCCGAAGGCTATAGGGGGTGGCAACACTCAGAGATTGGTGGGTATAGAACAAGCCCAAATCCGTAGTACCCTTGAGGTAGTAGAAAATGTCTTTAACACCATTCCAGTGCCTGCGTGTGGGCGCATTGCTGTATCTAGCCAATAGATTCACAGCGAAGGAGATGTCGGGTCTAGTGCACTAAGCCAAGTACAATAAAGCCCTAATTGCACTTAGGTAAGGAACTTCGGGTTTCAAAATCTCTTCCTCATCCTCCTTTGGATGGAAGGGATCTCGTTTAGCATATAGAGTCCAAACGACTATGGGTGTGCTCAAAGGCTTCGCTTTATCCTCTTTAAAACGTCGCAACACCTTTTGGGTGTAGTTCGATTGATGTACTAGGATTCCATCTGAACAAAGCTCGATCTCCAGGCCGAGGCAGTATCAAGTTTTCCCAAGATCCTTCATCTCAAATTTCGATTTCAAGTGTGCAGCAATTTCCTCAAGCTCTGCGGGAGTCCCGATGAGGTTCATGTCATCGACATAAACTGCAACGATTGCAAATTCGGAATGTGACTTCTTTATGAACACGCATGGGCATAGTTCGTTGTTCACATAACCCTGACTCATCAAATATTCACTTAGACAGTTATACCACATCCGCCCGGATTGTTTCAATCCGTAGAGTGACTTCCTCAACCTAATTGAGAGAGTGTTCCGTGGTCTAGAACTATTTGAACCAGTCAATGGAAGTCCTTCTGCAACTTTCATGTAAATTTCAGTATCTAGATCCCCATAGAGATACGCGGTTACCACGTCCATAAGCTTCATATTTAGTTTTTCAGAAACTACCAAACTGATTAGGTAGTGGAAAGTTATAACGTCCATTACGGGGGAATACGTCTCCTCGTAATCAATTCCATGGAGCTGAGAGAAGCATTGCGCTACGAGGCGTGCTTTGTATCGCACTATTTCATTTTTCTCATTACGCTTCCTCACGAAAACCCACTTGTAGCTAACAGGCTTCACGCGTGGTGGTGTAGGAACGATAGGTCCAAATACCTTACGTTTCGCAAGCGAATCGAGTTCGACCTGGATAGCTTGTTTCCAGTTTGACCAATCGGTTCTACGTCGACATTCATCGACGGAACGTGGTTCAATGTCATCGCTAAGCATGATGTCAGTAGCTATTGAGTACGCGGATGCATCATCGACGATCATCTCATTCATATTCCAAACCTCATCCAATACTGTATAGTGGACTGAAATCTCGCGATTCTCAAGAGGTCGACATGTTTCATCTGAAGCATCACCGTAATCCAGAATAACCTCAAACTAGGGTCCCTAGTTGGTGCCGTTTTCTTCTTATGGGGTTGTGAATCCTTTGAACCAGGGGTCTTCCATGCTTCAGGGTCGGAGCAGATGATTGGCTAGCCGCCAATGTACCTTGCAGCGTGGAGGGTGCTGCCTACCCACCTTCGGGGACGGCTCGGCCTTCCCAGGCAGGTTATTGACGTACGCGGGGTACATTTATCCTTACAGGTATGTTTGCAGCGGGTATATGTGATTTTGTCACCTTTGCTAGATCAGTAAAAGCATCCGGCATGCTTTGAGCAATGCTCTGAAGATCTATAATTTGTCGCACCTCAGTTTCAAACTGGGCAGTGCAGGGATCTAAATGAGACATAGTGGGAGCATACCACGATAATTCGCGGCGTTCTACGGGAACGTTAGCATGCTTATCTCCCTCTAACGGTGGGAAGACTGTCTCATCAAAGTGACAATCCGCAAAACGTGCGGTAAAGAGATCTCCTGTCAAGGGTTCTAACTATCGAACAATTGATGGCGAATCATAACCGACATAGATTCCCATTTTTCTATGAGGACCCATTTTGGTACGTAGTGGCGGTGCTATTGGCACATAAATGGCGCACCCAAACACCCGTAAATATGAGACGTCAGGCTCGTATCCAGTGACCAACTGTAACGGTGAATGTGGTTGGGTAGCGATGGGCCTCAGGCGGACCAACATAGCTGCGTGCAATATTGCATAGCCCCAGGCAGATACCGGCAGTTTGGTTGTCATAACCAAAGTTCGAGCTATCATTTGAAAGAGCTTTATGAAAGCTTCTGCCAGGCCGTTTTGGGTGTGAATATGGGGCACAGGATGTTCCACATCAATCCCTACTGACATGCAATACTCGTCAAAAGTCTGTGACGTAAACTCTCCAGCGTTATCCAGTCGAATCGACTTAATCGGATAATCAGGGTGGTGAGCCCTTAGCTTAATGATTTAAGCTAGGAGTTTAGCAAACGCGGCGTTGCATGTGGACAACAAGCAAACATGTGACCATCTTGTCGATGCATCAACCAACACCATAAAATATTTAAATGGCCGCAGGTTGGTTGGATAGGTCCACAAATGTCCCCTTGAATCCTCTGAAGAAATTTAGGGGGGTCGTGAATAATCTTTGTGTGGGAGGGTTGAGTATTCAACTTCCCTATAGATCACGCTTGGCATGTAGGAACCCTAACATAGGGATGTAACTTATACCCGTGAGAAGATTTGAGGATACGGCGCATCATGTCAAGTCCAGGGTGCCCAAACGATCGTGCCAAAGCAACAAAGTGTCCTGGAACTCAAGCATAGGGTCGGCCACTGTGTGGGCTTCTATGCCCTGAATGGTTGTGATGTACAACCCACTCGGCAGACGTTCCAACTTCTCATGAATATGCTTCTGGCCATATTCGTATGAAGTGATACAAAGAAATTTAGAACCATGGTCTTCAGTGGTTGCAAGATGATATTTATTATCTCGAATATCTCTAAAACTCAGCAACGTTCTTCCGGAACGTGGAGAATAGAGTGCCTCCTTAATGGTCAAGATCGTACCATTAGACAACATGATACATGCCTTTCCGTATCCTTCAATCAGGTTGGATGGGCCTGAGAGAGTTGTCAAAGGAGCTTTCTTGGGTATCAAGTTAGTAAAATAGTGTCGTTCACGCAAGATGGTGTGCGTGGCTGCACTATCTGCTAGGCAACTAACTTCCCACTAGACATACCTAGAAATAAATTGATTGAATTGGTCACATGTATAAATATAAGTCCATTCATTCAATTAAGCAATTCGGGAAAATAATATCCATTCCAATAACAATCTATAATTCAAAACAAACCAAAACCAAACAAATTATTCCAAACACTTAGGAAAATTGTTCAAGATTAAACCATAAACCTAACAAAATAGGGGGGTAAGGGCCGGGCACACCTAGTGGGTTCGGCCACTAGGGGTAAACGCCCTAAAAACATGTCTAATTTATTCATCCATAGGTGCTGACACCTCCTGGAAATTCGATATCTCCATTGATGTAGTTGCATCTTCCAGATGATCCACATGTGCAAAGTTAGACTCACGACAGGAATGATACTTGTCAATAGCCTCAGGGGAAGCTCGGCATATACGTGACCAATGATCATTTGATCCACAACGATAACACATGTCCAATTCAGTAGAAGCAGCCTGAATGGGAGCTTTGCCCTTGTTCTTGAAGCTTGGGACCTTAGGGCGAGTGGTGGACGCTGCTGGGTCGTAATTATTCCCTTAGGCGCGGCACTCTGTTGACCTTGGGCCTGTGGTTGGGCTTGTCCCCCATTTCCACGGCCACGACGATGCTGTCGTCGTTTCTGGCTGCGAGAGTTAGTCATATGCGCTTCAGGCGCGACGTGCGAGCTAGTGGGTCGAGCTTGATGGTTTCTCATCAAAAGCTGGTTCTGCTTTTCAGCAAGAAGTAAAACAGAGATCAAATCCGAGAACTTGGTGAATTTCTGTGCCCTATATTGTTGCTGCAGGACAATATTGGTGGCATGGAAGGTCGAATAGGTCTTCTCCAGGAGATCTGATTCGGTTAGTTCCACTTTGCAGAATTTCAACAAAGAACGGATTCTACAAACTTCAAAGTTGTATTCATTCACAGACTTAAAGTCTTGGAAGCGAAGATGTCTTTCTGGTGATCGAAACGGTCAGCCAGAGCAAGCTAGAGGGTGCGTGGGTCATCTTCAGTGAGATACTCGGTCTGCAGTGCTTCATGGATGTGTCTTCAAATGAAGATCATTGCAGTAGCCTTCTGAGCTTCGTCAACAAGTTTGTCGGCGATAAGAGTCTCGATGGTGGCTCTAATGCCATTTGCAGTTAAATGGAGCTTCACGTCTTGAACCCACTTCAGATAGTTTTTTTCCAGAGGCTTCTAGAGTGGTGAAATCGAGCTTGTTCAAGTTCGACATGTCCCTAAAACGGAGGGAAAAAACGTGAGTAGTCATATGGTAAGCCATAAACATATATCGTAGAACATACAGGTTCTTTAGACATGTATTGGTTTAATTTATGCATGAAAACTATAGGTTTCATGTGGTATGTTTTGAATGAAAACTTCAGGTTTCAAAGGCACTAAATTTGAAACTACAGGTTCAATTTAGGTTTTTATGAACAATCAGTTCATAATGAGAGGTTCCTGCAAGAAACACAGAATGCAATATACTAACTAAGTGTAGTGGATTTGAGTTTCTTCGGGAACTCAAGTGTAAGAGCTTCGTTACTACGAAAGTATGTGACGGTTCAAAGTATAAAGAGAAATTATTGAATCGTTAATGTCCAGAAGTGATCTTCAGGTTAGGAATTTTGGATTCATTATCAGATTAATGGACTGCAGGTCACTTTTAATTAATTCAATAAATCGAGCCATACATGGTCAATTGTAGAAGCAAAATAATATTAACATAATATTATTGGATCAAAATTATAGCCCCAAAATAATTTTGGGCTTTGTGTCGTGGGTTAAGGCACGTATGGGTGCCTTAAGTAGAAGGCAAGGCTTAAGGGGAGGTCACGGGGTGGATTGTAGGCCACACGGGTGAGGAAACATGTCCCAGCCGCAGCTGGGTTCAAATTGGGCCGAGGGGAGGGTGCACGGGACAAGCCCAGCGTATGCTGGCTTGTGGGGTAGCGCACGGGGAAAACCCAGGGCAAAGCCTGGGGCCGTGGGTGTTGTCGCAGGAAGCCCAGCCCAAAGGCTGGCTGTGCGTGTGTGCGTGTGGCCTAGCCACGTGGGCTGGCAGATATGGGTGCGGGCCGAGATGGGCCGTGGGCTGGAGGCCCAGCAGAAAACCTTCAGGCCGAAGCCTTGGTGTCCTGGTCGCACAGGGATGGTGCGGTGCCGCACCAAATCCAATTCCTCTTTTGTTTTGTTTTTTTTTTCTTTTCAAATCCCTAGGGTTTAGGAAACCCTAATTTGCTTCTAATTTGTTTTTATACTTTGACTCACAAATTCCACATAACAATTTAATTGTGCGAAGCATGAAACAAATATATATATGAACAAATATATGAACATATATAATATATATATCGGAAGGAAAATATAAACATAGGGGGTTCAGGCATCATGGGGAATGTTTTCATGCTTCAGAGTACCTGATTAGCAGAAAACAAATAAGCCTTTGAATTTGGTGGATGATAGCCTCCTCCTAAGATGCGTCAATTCCTTAGCTCGTCAATTCCTCAGCTTCTGGCAAGAGCGTGCTAATAACGTGTTGTAGGCCTATTTGATTGAGCGATCTAGGGAGAGAGTGAGAGAGGGGCCGGCCACTTTAGAGAGAAAAGAGATTTAGTTAATTGTGAGGTGTATTTGATTCACCCCATTGTGCCTTTATTTATAATAGTAGAGAGGGTGAATACCTTTCCCTTTAGGATTACAACATTTAATAGCTAGTCTACTCCTAATAGGAATATAAGATACTTTCCCATATTCTCTAGGATTTACACGATCACATTCCTATTCTAAATATGACTGCAACAAGTTTAAGTATTTTATAAATTCTTTTAAATCCATC
The DNA here is from genome assembly GCA_036320875.1 of Cotoneaster glaucophyllus. Classification (NCBI taxonomy): domain Eukaryota; kingdom Viridiplantae; phylum Streptophyta; class Magnoliopsida; order Rosales; family Rosaceae; genus Cotoneaster; species Cotoneaster glaucophyllus. The sequence continues at coordinate 21,613,494 of CM070066.1, read as the reverse complement.
TTTATATAAAAAATGCACTCAATAATATTCATTAATTTATTGCTATTTTTATGGAACCTCATCACTTCCTCAGTTTAAGGATTCAATTATATCTACTGGGGGTTCAAGATTAATTGGATGAAATATAGTTTTTCCAATTTCCAACTCAACATTTTATATAGATTATAAAAAAAAAAAACAAGAGTTCGTTTATAATTAAAATTAAGATGTAGACTAGACTGCATAATTTCATGCAACTGAAAATAAATTTGAATTTTTTAACAACTACTTATAGTAGAAACGTGAACTAAGAGTTTTCGCATTTTTATTTTTTTTTAAAATGAGTCCTTATTCCAATAATTAATTATTAAGAGTTGACAAAATAATTTTTAGTGCAATGTTTTAATGTGAAAAGTTATCTTTTTTTTGGGTTACACAACTTACACAACGTATCATAAGTTTTGTACGTACTAAAATAAGGATTATACAACGTACTAATAGCTTGGTAGTACTAAATAAAGAATTGCATAACGTACCAAAAACAATATTTTATAACGCACCAAAATACTAATACGTACCCAGATTAAATTTATATAACGTACCAATAACATACCAATTTGGTACGTTATATTTAATATATCTGTTTGGTATGTTATATTTAATATATGTGCATGTTATATTTCATAACTGTATGTTAATAGGATGTTTATGTGTTTTTAGAATTTAAAACAAAAAATTATTTGAATAAGAAAAATTCATTTTGAACGAATTATGATAAGATAAGATAGGATGTTTGTGGTTATTTTAGGATGTTTGTGGTTATTTTTTTCTGAACTAGTTGGTTAATTAAATACAATAAAAATCATAATTTTTAATTAAAAATTAGTAGAAGAATGTTTGATCAAAAGTTTAAAAATTAGTAGAAGAATGTTTGATTAAAAAAATTCAAATTTGAGGCATCTAAATCAAAATGCCCCTATTTTTTGGGGTGTGAAATTGGAACAAAAACCGTCTATTTAAAGGAAACACTCTTACAATTATCAGAGTTATTACCAACCATTAGTAGAAAAACTATTTGTGTGACATAATTTTAGGCTATGAAATAAATTTCATTGCACAAGACAGATTTGCGTGACGACAACTGTTGTTCGTCACTCAAAATGTCCATGACAACAAATTTTGTGCAACCTACATTTGCTTGGTGAATATTTTTGCTCGTCAGGCAAGAACTGCAAAAATACACGTTAAAATGATAATTTGGCTTCAAATTTTGAACGACGAAAGGTTTCGGCGCCTAGGAAAAACGAGTCCAGATCTTCTGCACCCAAAATCCCCTGTAGCCCCTCTATGTCTTTGCTTTTTGCCCAAAGATTTGGTTTACTTTTTATTATTTTAATTATTGTCAAGTTAACATTAATTATGTTTAGTTCAAAAAGCAAAGACACAGAGGGGCCACATGGAGTTTTGGGTGCAGAAGATCTGGACTCAGGAAAAACAGGATGACGAATGTTTTTCAAGATTCACCTTGCAAAGCCCCATAAATTTAGGTGGAACAATAATGGCAGAAATTTATTGGGCGATGAAGAAGGCACTTGAGGAGACGAAGAGCTTTGCCACAAGGGTTCACAGGTTTATGTTTAAATCCTAGGTCCACAGCGTTCTCTCCTCATTTCCTCTCTTCCTCATCTTCTTCCCCAAATACCAAAGTTTCTTTCTCCCCAAACTCCAAAAATCTCTTATACCCCAACTGCCAAATCTTCATTCTTTCCTTTTTCCAACTCTTGGTGTCGGCAATAGAAGGTATCCACAGTAATTCTATCTTTCTCCCAAGTGGAAGTGATTTTTTTGTTTAATTATGATAATTGTGGTTATAATTTTGTAGATGCCATGTTTGGTAATTACATCGGAATCCACTGCTTCTGTTGTTTCTCCAGATGAGCACGCATCTGGCGATGCACCGATTGTGACATATGTAAGGGAGAAGGATCACAGACAGGTAATACTCAATTTGTATGAACTTTAAGGTTGTTTTTTGTTGCAAAGTTTAATTGCGTAATTAAATTAAAAGTTGATTATTATACTTGATTGGTTGTTGCAAATCTTGGTTGGATGGGGACATTATGTATATCAAAGTTTAGAGGTTATGAGAAATTTTTATTTTTATGGGAGGTTATGAAAAAAATTTCGGTGGAATTTTAGGTTTGGTGTTGAACAAATTCTTTCTTCGTAGGAAAACAAATAGAAGGTCTCGCACAATCAGACATATGATGAATGATCACCGGATGCACTTCAACTATGATACCATCACTAGTACAAAAACAGGTTTGCGCGACGGAACCTTGCGCGACGCAGCCAAATTCGTCGCTCAAAGTATGTTTGCGCGACGCCAAAACACAAAGCGTCGCGCAAACGGCCTTTGCGCGACGGCACTTTGCGTGACGTAAGTGGCGTCACGCAAAGATGTTTTGCGTGACGCTGGTGGACATGCGTCACGCAAAACTATTTTGCGTGACGTCTGTCTTTGTCGCGCAAAGTTTTGGCGCCAAACCAAGATGGCTTTGCCGTTTTTTCGTTGACTTTGCGTGACGCATGTCCACTAGCGTCACGCAAAACATCTTTGCGCGACGCCACCTACGTCACGCAAAGCTGTTTTGCGTGACGCTGGTGGACATGCGTCACGCAAAGATGTTTTGCGTGACGTAGTTGGCGTCGCGCAAAGTCAACGACTTTTTTGGGAGGTAGAAACTGCAAACTAGTTGCAGCAGCTACCTCCCTCCCCCATCTCTCTTTAAAACCTTCTCCAATTATCTCCCTTCCTCAATCTTTTTCTATCCGATAAGCGATTTGATTTTGTATATGTAACTTTGAATTGAGAATTCAAACTAAAACTACCAAATTTGTTTTGTATAGGATTTTGTGGTATCCACTTGTGTAAATTGTTTAAATTGAAGATCGAATTTATTCATGGTATTCATATAGAACAAGGAGTGTATCTATAAAAAATCATCAAAATCAGAGTTAACCGTTAAATCGTGATTTTTTTGTTTACAACCGTCGAAAAGTTTTGTCCCATTACTTAATCTCTGCATGTTTGTTTTTTCCGATATTTGGCGCATGCGATCTCGAAACATACAAAAACAAGTTTGACGGTTGGATCGTTGAAACTAGTTTCGTACAATGTGTTTCCCATCAAAACGATAGATTTACTAACACTTGGACTAATTAATTATACTTTTATTAAGTATAACATAAGATTTTGTGGTATCCACTTGTGTAAACTGTTTAAATTGAAGATCGAATTTATTCATTGTATTCATATAAAGTCAAGGAGTCTATCTTTAAAAAATTATCAAAATCGGAGTTAAAATAACCGTTAAATCGTGATTTTTTTGTTTACAACCGTCGAAAAGTTTTGTCCCTTTACTTTATCTCTGCATGTTTGTTTTTCCCGATTTTTGGCGTATACGATCTCGAAGCATACAAAAATAAGTTTGACGGTTGGATCGTTGAAACTAGTTTCGTACAATGCGTTTCCCATCAAAACAATAGATTTACTAACACTTGAAGTAATTAATTATACTTTTATTAAGTATAACATAAGATTTTGTGGTATCCACTTGTGTAAATAGTTTAAATTGAAGATCAAATTCATTCATTGTATTCATATAAATTCAAGGAGTGTATCTGTAAAAAATCATCAAAATCGGAGTTAAAATAACCGTTAAATCGTGATTTTTTCTTTACAACCGTCGAAAAGTTTTGTCCCGTTACTTTATCTCTGCATGTTTGTTTTTTTTGATTTTTCGCATATACAATCTCGAAGCATACAAAAACAAGTTTGACGGTTCGATCGTTGAAACTAGTTTCGTACAAAGCGTTTCCCTTCAAAACGATAGATTTACTAACACTTGGAGTAATTAATTATACTTTTATTAAGTATAACATAAGATTTTGTGGTATCCACTTGTGTAAACTGTTTAAATTGAAGATCGAATTTATTCATTGTATTCATATAAAGTCAAGGAGTGTATCTTTAAAAAATTATCAAAATCGGAGTTAAAATAACCGTTAAATCGTGATTTTTTTGTTTACAACCGTCGAAAAGTTTTGTCCCGTTACTTTATCTCTGCATGTTTGTTTTTCCCGATTTTTGGCGTATACGATCTCGAAGCATACAAAAATAAGTTTGACGGTTGGATCGTTGAAACTAGTTTCGTACAATGCGTTTCCCATCAAAACAATAGATTTACTAACACTTGAAGTAATTAATTATACTTTTATTAAGTATAACATAAGATTTTGTGGTATCCACTTGTGTAAATTGTTTAAATTGAAGATCGAATTCATTCATTGTATTCATATAAGGTCAAGGAATGTATCTGTAAAAAATCATCAAAATCGGAGTTAAAATAACCGTTAAATCGTGATTTTTTTGTTTACAACCGTCGAAAAGTTTTGTCTCGTTACCTGATCTTTCCATGTTTTTTTTTTTTGCGATTTTTGGCGTATACGATCTCGTAGCATACAAAAACAAGTTTGATGGTTGGATCGTTGAAACTAGTTTCGTACAATGCGTTTCCCATCAAGTTCAATGATATATATATTTACTAAGTAGTTTTTAATTTATTTATTTTGTACATATAACACTTAAGAAATTGGGTGATATATATGTAAAAAATATTATTATGGGTTTTTGTTAGAAAAATATATTATAGTGGGGTTTATGTAAAAACAAATTTGAACTTGAAAGGAGTAAAATCACATTTTCAGTAATTTTTTTTAATAATTAAAAAAAAAAAAATACTTTGCATGACACATGTCTACCCGCGTCACGCAAAACATCTTTGCGCGACGCCACCTACGTCACGCAAAGCTGTTTTGCGTGACGCTGGTGGACATGCGTCACGCAAAGATGTTTTGCGTGACGTAGTTGGCGTCGAGCAAAGTGAACAACTTTTTTTGGGTGGTAGAAACTGCAAACTAGTTGCAGCAGCTACCTCCCTCCCCCATCTATCTTTAAAACCTTCTCCAATTATCCTCCTTCCTCAATCTTTTTCTATCCGGTAAGCGAATTGATTTTGTATATGTAACTTTGAATTGAGAATTCAAACTAAAACTACCAAATTTGTTTTGTACAAGATTTTGTGGTATCCACTTGTGTAAATAGTTTAAATTGAAGATCAAATTCATTCATTGTATTCATATAAAGTCAAGGAGTGTATCTGTAAAAAATCATCAAAATCGGAGTTAAAATAACCGTTAAATCGTGATTTTTTCTTTACAACCGTCGAAAAGTTTTGTCCCGTTACTTTATCTCTGCATGTTTGTTTTTTCTGATTTTTGGCATATACAATCTCGAAGCATACAAAAACAAGTTTGACGGTTCGATCGTTGAAACTAGTTTCATACAAAGCGTTTCCCTTCAAAACGATAGATTTACTAACACTTGGAGTAATTAATTATACTTTTATTAAGTATAACATAAGATTTTGTGGTATCCACTTGTGTAAACTGTTTAAATTGAAGATCGAATTTATTCATTGTATTCATATAAAGTCAAGGAGTGTATCTTTAAAAAATTATCAAAATCGGAGTTAAAATAACCGTTAAATCGTGATTTTTTTGTTTACAACCGTCGAAAAGTTTTGTCCCGTTACTTTATCTCTGCATGTTTGTTTTTCCCGATTTTTGGCGTATACGATCTCGAAGCATACAAAAATAAGTTTGACGGTTGGATCGTTTAAATTAGTTTCGTACAATGCGTTTCCCATCAAAACAATAGATTTACTAACACTTGAAGTAATTAATTATACTTTTATTAATTATAACATAAGATTTTGTGGTATCCACTTGTGTAAATTGTTTAAATTGAAGATCAAATTCATTCATTGTATTCATATAAGGTGAAGGAGTGTATCTGTAAAAAATCATCAAAATCGGAGTTAAAATAACCGTTAAATCGTGATTTTTTCTTTACAGCCGTCGAAAAGTTTTGTCCCGCTACTTTATCTCTGCATGTTTGTTTTTTCCGATTTTTGGCATATACAATCTCGAAGCATACAAAAACAAGTTTGACGGTTCGATCGTTGAAACTAGTTTCGTACAAAGTGTTTCCCTTCAAAACGATAGATTTACTAACACTTGGACTAATTAATTATACTTTTATTAAGTATAACATAAGATTTTATGGTATCCACTTGTGTAAACTGTTTAAATTGAAGATCGAATTTATTCATTGTATTCATATAAAGTCAAGGAGTGTATCTTTAAAAAATTATCAAAATAGGAGTTAAAATAACCGTTAAATCGTGATTTTTTTGTTTACAACCGTCGAAAAGTTTTGTCCCGTTACTTGATATCTGCATGTTTGTTTTTTGCGATTTTTGGCGGATACGATCTCGAAGCATACAAAAACAAGTTTGATGGTTGTATCATTGAAACTAGGTTCGTACAATGCGTTTCCCATCAAGTTCAATGATATATGTATTTACTAAGTAGATTTTAATTTATTTATTTTGTACATATAACACTTAAGAAATTGGGTGATATATATGTAAAAAAATATTATTATGGGTTTTTGTTAGAAAAATATATTATTGTGGGGTTTATGTAAAAACAAATTTGAACTTGAAATGAGTAAAATCACATTTTTCAGTAATTTTTTTAATAATTAAAAAAAAAATAATACTTTGCGTGACGCATTTCTACCAGCGTCACGCAAAACAACTTTGCGCGACGGCAAATTGTATACCTACGTCACGCTAGTTGATAATTTTGGCGGTGAAGAGTGAAAAATAGGCGCATTTTTTCAATTTTCCCGTGTTCCTTCAAACCTCTCGCTCAAACCCTCGCTCCCTTATTCCTTCAAACCCTCGCTCCCGTATTCTTTCAAACCCCTCTCGCTCATCTCTCGCTCAACCCCTCTTCTCCTCCCTAACCCTGCCTCTTTCACCCATTCTCTAACTCTGATTTTCACCGGCGATCCCGACGACCAGCCAACTGGTGGTTTGCCACCGGCGACGTCTGATTTTCAGCTGCTGGAACATTCTCGAACTCTGATTTTCAGGTGTGTGCTTTATATTTCTCTTATTTCAATCAATTTCTCGAACTTTGGTTTTGATTCTTTTCTTTCTTCTAATTTTTTCTTTGTTTTCATTCTGATTTCGATTGTGAAGTCGAATTTGTGCTTTGAAATTTCAGTTTTTAGGTTTATGATTTAGAATTTAAGGTTGGGATTTTGGGTTTAGGGTTTGAGGGATGCGATTTGGGTTTATGAGTTGATGGGATTGAACTTATGAATTAAACCAGAAAGTTCTTGGTTCCTAAAGTATACTTATGAATTGAACTTGATTCTTTCCCGGATTTTCAGGTCCCATCGAAACTTGAAGAATTAAAATTGTACGGGTGGCCTAAGCTCAAGTCTCTGCCTCAGCAAATTCAACCAGAAAGTTCTTATGAATTGGAATTACCAGCGGATGGGCTATATGATATTATACAATTTCTACAGGAATGCAGTGTTTGTTCGTATTTTGTTTTGGTGAGTAATTCTTCATCGGATAGGTTCTCAGTTACACTCTGGTTGTTCGGCAGATTTCAATTGTTTTCCTTGAGCCTGAACTTTGTCTTGGACTACTTCGGTTTTCTTTTAAAAGTAAAAAAAATTATAGAAACAAAATACTAGGGAGAGGATTATTCATGGTTGTCTATGTCTGAAATCGGTGTAATTGAGAGGAAAAATCTCTGGCTTCCATTATATTCATCGTCTAGTTTCAAGCTAGAAATGTTGTGGAAATGACGTTTGAACTTGATACTAAAAGTTTAAAGCTAATCAGATTCAAAGTAGGTCTCTATGTCCAGAGTGTAATGCGTTATGAATTATAACTGATGTTTAGATCATGCTGTGAGTTTTATTTTATTTTTTTCCAAAGGGAGGAGTGAATGGAGCCAACCAGTAAAGGAAAATAAAAGAGAAAAGAATCTGTATGAAGTCTTGCTTATTGTTGTAGCTGATTATACTTTGTGGTCTGTGTAGGTACGTGCTCTTCACTTCTTTTACTTTGACAACTGCAATAAGACTGGAGCAGCATGTTGTATTCTATAATCTACACGGCAGTACCTACAATTGTTGTCGGGATTCTTGACAAGGACCTAAGTAGAAGGACCCTTCTAGATTATCCTCAGCTATATGGAGCTGGTCAGAGACAAGAATGCTACAACTCAAAATTATTTTGGTTAACGGTTGTTGACACATTGTGGCAAAGTATGGCTGTCTTCTTTATCCCTCTCTTTGCATATTGGGGCAGCAGCATTGATACATCAAGTATAGGGGGATCTTTGGACGCTTGCAGTGGTAATTTTGGTTAATTTGCATTTGGCTATGGATGTTATCCGGTGGAATTGGATTACACATGCAGCCATTTGGGGATCTATAATTGCGACTTGGATTTGTGTCTTTGTCATCGATGCTATACCTTCACTGGTTGGATACTGGTATGCCCTCTAATCTTGTAGTATTGCGTGTATATCTTAATTTTTGCACAAACATAATTGCATCTAGCTTGTTTAAACTACACCCTATAAGAAGCAGCGGCAAGCATTTATGTTGCATTTCATGTCATGCAATGATCAAAGATTGAATATCATGATATATAGGTCCCCTCGAACTTATATCCAATTAGTGTGAATCCAATAACTCACCATACCGAGGCAAATAAAGAACACAAAACTGGATGTTGAGTTAGTTGTCTCATGATTGCTTACTATTTTCAACAAATAATTAAATGCAAGTGTTTCTTTGCATGGGAGGCACAGTATATTTATCCCAAATAATAATGTAGGATAACTTCATGCTCATGGTAGAACATGACATTACTTATGAATGCGAACGAATATATTGTGCTTCGAGAAGCTCTACACATGCATTTCTGAAGTTTTATATTATAGATGTCACTTGCATTGGTCAGTGAGACTCTGGTGGCATCGGTCATGGGCACAGCGTGGTATCTTGATTCCGAGCTTGTTCAGATTTCGTGTTCTACTGTTCTTAGAATTTTGATCATGTTAAAAAAAAAAAAAAAAATCTATGAGCAGTGAGTGATCTATGATTACTGTATTTGGTCTGCAGGTACTATAATTAGCAAAGGTTGAATGAAAAAAATTTGATGTTTAGAGTTTTACTGGCCAACCTGCAATCATAGAATCTTGTCCACATAGTGGAGTGGGTGAATCTTGAGTTCCAGAACAGGGATTGAACAACTATTTTGGATCAAGGGCTTCGAGGAGAGTTCAATTTGAATTCGGTCTGGAAGCATCAGAGACAGCATGGCATGCCTTCCAACATAGAGCCACCATGAGTTTTGTGAATTGTGGACAAAACCGATACACCTGATCTTGCTCCATCTTCGAACTCCCAGCCACTTCGCTCAACCGATACCCAGTAGTCTGATGTATCAAACCTAGAAGACTACTTATTGTAGTTTTTTCTTTTTTTGTTTGGACATCTTGTATGCACATTTTCATATAGTTTATAATTAAATATTTTTTCTTGGTTTATTATTTATTGTTTAGAAATGAATTACAATATTTATTAAAAATTAAATCAAAATTTTTTTTGTCAAAAAAAAAAAAACAAAGGAGTTTGCGCGACGAAGAAGATTCATACGTCACGCGAAGTGAGTTTGCGGGACGCACCTTGCGTCAAGCGAAGTGGTTTTGCGTGACGCACCCCTACGTCACGCATGCGTCACGCAAAACCACTTCGCGTGACGCAGGGGTGCGTCACGCAAACCCACTTCGCGTGACGTATGGATCTTCTTCGTCGCGCAAACCCTGCTTTCACAGGCTTCGCGCGACGATTGGAGCGCGACGATGATTCGTAGGGCAATATTTTGCGCGACGTTTTTTTTACTTTGCGCGACGATGGACCTACGTCACGCAAAGTGTATTTTTTACTAGTGCATGCAACAAATAGATTATGAGATGGAGGTGCACTTCAAGCTGGTGCAGAACCATTGCCTTATGGAATGGTCGTCCTGGAAGAAGTGTCTAAGGATAGACCTTACAATTTCTTACACGACACGAAAATGACAACAAAAGGACTTTCGGGTCAACACAATAATTAATTGGATTGTTATTGGGTTACATGTTAAGAATCCATTAATAATGGGTCATTAATGGGTTTACACGTAGGTATCTCGTGGGTCACCCATTCGACCCGTTAAGAAAAAAATTATTTTGATGATTTTAAAGTTAAACTACTAAAAAAAATTACTATAAAATTCAATAGCCGTAATGTATATATTGTATATTAAATATGTATTATTATTCTGTATAAGTTCAACAGAAATTATGTTTTATTTATTTATATATTTTTATTATCATTACTAGGATAAATTTTACAAATTAATAGTACATATAGTTTTTTACTCTATCTTATAGTCATACTCATAAATGTTTTACTATCTTAAAAGTGAGATTAAAACATTATACAAACATTAAAATATAAAAATATCAAAGTAGTTTAAAAATACTAATAGATTAAAAAAATTATAATAATTAATTTACAAGTGCGAATACTAATGTTTTTTCATTAGGCTCTTATTTTGAGGTATGTATAAGTGGTATGTAATACTTGAAAGACAAATGTGTTTTTATGTTTTGAAGTAATATTTATGTGACAATGTGGTATGTATATATTACTTTAGAATTATATTTTTCATTTGATTATTTATTTGGTTTAAAATTTATTTTCTTTAACGGGTAATGGGTCAGGTTATATTACCCGTTTATTTTAACATGTGTTACACAATACAATCCGTTAAGATATCGGGTATGACACAAATACAAGAACAAGACATGAATGTCAGGTCTACTTGAGGGGATGAAGAAGTCATTGTTGAATGACCCATCATTAAGTGTTAATTAGTAATTTAGTTATTAACATTTTCATAATTATGTGCATAACATGCGTACTTTATTCCTGACGATATCGATACTTACACGATGAATTATAACGATGACATCTTCAAGAGGCGTTACAAGAGGTGAAGCATTATGCCAATCAAGCTGCCCAGGCACCACCACCACAATCATTGTTTATTTTGATTAATATAGTAATATTTTATTTGGTTTGTATGTACGCTTTAAATATGTGAAAGCCACGAATTTACTAATTTGTATTCGGATTAATATAATATTTTATATGCTTTAAATATTTTATTTGCTTAATTTCTATTATAGATTTATAATAATAAAATAAAGAATAATAAAATTAAAACAAAATAAAGAATGTGGAAACCTTTACACAACGGGAAATGGACGTATTTTTTTCTTTTAATAAATATCTATTTTGTACATTTCACGATTAAGAAGTAACTGTCTCTTGTAGAGATTGTGTATAAATTTACTATAACTGAAGTATAGCTATCCTTGGGTTGGACGAATTATCCGAAGACGATCCAAACATCTCAGAGATAGAGAGGTAGGAATTTATCGAACGAACTCATTATTTCGTCGCCCAAAGCATCATTACGCGACGAATTGTGCGTTGCCTGAAGCCCAATGCAACTAGTGTTTGGCTAGGAAATGGGCAACGAAGTTTTACCTTGGGTGACAAAATGCTTCGTTGCGCAAAAACTTCGTCTATTTAATCATCTTCTCCAATCGTGAAAGGCAGATTTCAAAAGTGTTTAACTAAAAATTCTGATGGTTCCCTCTCTTTCCCTATCTCTTTCCCTCTCTCTTTCCCTCTCTCTTGCCTTATAATCCACACTCTATTCATCTTACTTCTCCTTCGGCCTTCACGTGAAATTTGTCCATCCACTCACTTGAAAGCAATAACGGTAATTTTGATTTAGTAATATATATTTTTTAACTTTTGAACTAAAAATAACAAAATTAAGTTTGTTTTCTATAAGTTTCTTGTATACGATTATTGGTGCAAAACGAATTTGAAATTAATTTCTTGATTTTTTTTTTGTGATTTAATTTATTTTATTTTATGTAGTAGTTTGATAGAAGTACTACTTTTGTTTATTCAAATATTTTTGTACACCACATACAAATTTATTTGGGTTTATATCACAAATGGTCCCTGACATTCATCAAACACATCATTTTGGTCCCTGACATTCAAAATCAATAGAAATGGTCCCTGAGATTGATCAAACACATCACAAATGGTCATTCCGTTAAAAACTCTTTGGGCAATTTTCTAAGCTTCGTAACTCAATCGTTTCTTAACCAAATATGACTCATAATATATCAAAATGAAGATAGGAAAGTGTAGAACAAGATTATACCTATTTTGAAGCCCAATGGTTGCCGGAGATGGCCGGAAAATAGCCTCAAATGTGACTGGTCCGCGGAAAAACTGGAAAATTCGCCGGAAACTGGGTAAACTTTAAACGTTCATAACTTCTTCAATAATCAACGAAATTGAGTGATTCAAAAACGAAAATCATAATTCTCGATGAGACAAAGAGAATGGTATTTTTATTGATGGCTAAGTCGCTGTAGTTTGGCCGGAAAACGGCTTGAAATTGGCTAACTCGAAAATGGTTATCCAATTTAGAGCTGTTTTCCGGCCAAACCACGGTGAATTAGCAGTCAATAAAGGTACCATTCTCTTTGTCTCGTCGAGAAGTATGATTTTCATTTTTGAATCACTCAATTTCGTTAATTATTGAAGAAGTTATGAATGTTTAAAGTTTACCCAGTTTCCGGCGAATTTTCCAGTTTTTTCGCTGACCAGTCACATTTGAGGCTATTTTACGGCCATCTCCGGCAACCATTGGGCTTCAAAATAGGTATAATCTTGTTCTACACTTTCCTATCTTCATTTTGATATATTATGAGTCAAATTTGGTTAAGAAACGATTGAGTTACGAAGCTTAGAAAATTGCCCAAATAGTTTTTAACGGAAGGACCATTTGTGATGTGTTTGATCAATCTCAGGGACCATTTCTATTGATTTTGAATGTCAGGGACCAAAATGATGTGTTTGATGAATGTCAGGGACCATTTGTGATATAAACCCAATTTATTTTGTGTTGTACGAAGTTATAGTACTCAACTTCGTAACCCGTTTGATATCAGTTGGATTTAGCGCATGGATGCAACTCCATTACTACAATCCAATTGATTCTTGAATTGTCCCATTTTTTTACAGTTTGGGAGTACACATTTGTGTGTCATAGTTTACAATCCACGGATTAGATTTTGATCGTGGGATTTTTGGTAACATTTCATTACTGTCTTCTAGTGCATACTAGGTATTTGATATCTACACCATGTACTTGGAAATCTGTACGGATATGCTACTGAAATTTTTCCACAACAAAATCTAATCTTGGTGGAACCGTAAATTACGGCACATAAATTTGCATTCCCTAATGGGATAGGCATAAAGTGACACGACATAGTTGAACTTGTTCTAATCCTTGCATATTTAATGTGTTAACACACAAAATGCACAGACAGTGCATATAGAATCCGAACAGAATTGCTAACGAATACTTAGATGTGATAGATCATTTTATTAACTTTGCAAAAGGACACAACAAGGGTTCAACTCAAATCAAGAGCCTAGGTTGTAACAACTCAAAATGGAAGATATTGGAAATGTTCGATATCATTTGGTAAAAAATGGGATTATGCAAACCTACACGTGATGGAATTATCATGTGGAGCGGTTGGACAATGCCTTGTCTTCGTACCAGTCACGAGTGGAGAATGTTGAATCTTGTGGATGCTAATGACCAAGTTATGGATATTTTAAATGATGTTTATCCATACGCCTCAAGCAATGATAATGAGCAAGTAGGAGATGACGTGTCTCCCACAATGGACAGTGAAGCATTCGAGAAGTATGAAAGACTATTGAAAAGTTCTAAGCAAGAATTATACCCGACTTAGGAATAATTTTTGGTACTCACAACCATTATAGAGTTGATGCATGGCAAAATCAAGTTTCGTAGGTCAAACCAGTGTTTTGTTTACTTTATCAAGGTTTTGAAGAGGATGCTTCCAAAGAACAATTGTTTACCTAAAGGTTATAAAAGTGCACAGAAGGTGTTGACGATCTTGGATTGGTGTTTGAAAAAATTCATGCATGTGTAAATAATGGTATATTGTTTTATAAGGAGAACAAGAGTTGGATAAATGCCATGTCTGCAATGACCGAGATATAAAATGATCTGAAGTGTCGATTTCATATTATATATTTTATCTTATTCTTAGTTATATTTTGGTTATTATTTTGGTGAAATTTTGATAATTTTTTATATTTTCAGTGGAGGACATATGACTTTACTCTATGCAAAAAAACCGATGAAATAATGGAGTTTTGGGGAATTTCCAACTGGAGCAAATTCACAAGTCTGTCAAGAAGATTGTATCCGAATTTCAGTGTCATATTCCAAGAAGTTTAACTATGGCAATGCCACCCTTCTCCCTAAGTGTAGCTAATATCGTTTATTCAAAAAAATTATGGCGATGTATTAAAGAACAAGTGCGAAGTACTGCCATATTGTTGTTGCAGGCTTAATTAGGTTCTAACGGCAGTGAAGATGACGTTTTTTGAAGTGGGGCCCTTCTACAGAGTTGTAGAAGATGGTATAATATTCATAACAAGACCTTTTGAGCCAAATTTGGTATTGGTTTCAGTCATAAACATAAATAATATATGGATGGACATATTACCTAGTTAGATTGGGATTGTAATCTTTAAGTTATCCTAATTTATTTTATTTCCTAGTTTAAAGAATACCTTATTTAGGTAGGACTAGGAATAATATATAAAGTGCAGCCGTGCCTTACGTTTTTTTTTTTTTTTAAGCGACATTGAGAGAGAACTCGGCATAGGCTTGGATTTTATACTTCAATATAATGTGTTTTCCATCTTTCTCTTCTTAGTAATATTTTCTTTGATTAATTTGATTATAATTATGCATAACTAAGTTATCCAAAAAAACTAAGTTTCTTTTGCTAGGGCAAGGCCACAAACCTTAACATGAATATGTAGTTTCAGAATTTCAGTCATGAAGATTGTATTAGATTGATAAGTGTGTCAAGAAGATTGTATCAGAATTTCATCATGATATTCCAAGGTGTTTAATCATGTTGATCCAGGCTTAATTCGGTTCCAAGGCACAGAAGATGATGTTTTCTAGAAGACATTCTAATCTTTAACAGCAAAGCTTTTGGGCTGAATTTGGTGTTGATTTAGTCCAGAATTGTGGAGAATATCTGGCTGGGCAAATTGCGTAGTTGGATTAGGATGTAATCTTTACGTTATCTTAGCTATTCCATTTTGTTTCCTTGTTTTCAAGAAGACCCTATATAGGTAAGATTAGTAATAAATATATAAAGTGCAGCCATGCATGGCTTAGGTATTTTTTTTTTACGCAACATTGAGAGAGAACTCGGTATAGGCTTGGATTTTAACACCTTTTCTTTCTCAATAATATTTTCTTTGATTTTAACTACGATTATGCATAACTACCTTTCTTTTGCTAGGGTGACGCCACGAGCCTTAACATGAATATATAGTTTCTTATCAATTTGTTTATGAAAGTATGCATGCTTGCTTTGAATTATTAATCACTGTGTTTAATCTACTATATGTCTTAATGATTGGTCACCATTAAGATATCTAGGCAAGTAATTCGATTCAATTATGTTTGAATATCACCTTAGAGTTGATTAGAGTTTTTTGTGATTGATAATTGTAATTGATAATTGCAATTTCACTTAAGGCGAATATCACGTGCATAAGAGTTGCATGTTTTTTAACAGATTTTCATGAGTCTTGCGTATTCATATTTGAACTGAATATCATAGACGGATTTCATGTTAGATATCCATTTTTTCTTGAATATCACAAGGAGAATATGTATTAGAGAAACCTAACATTCAAAGCATGTTTGTGGTAATTATAAATAATTGGTAGAACTACATAGGATCGTTAATAGCGACATCTAAACCTAGTGCCTTTTTCCTGGTCCTTTCTCAATAGTATTTTTTTTTCTTTGCTGCCAAGTTTTATAAGAACCCAATTTCAATTATTTCAATTTTCTTGTGTTTTTATCTTTTAAAATTAGAATTACAAACCTTTTCCAAATTTTTTAAAGATAGTTAACTAAGAATTTGTTTTAGAAACAAATTGTTTATATCAATCCTTATGGAGAACGACCTTGCTTGAACCGTTTATACTACAATAACCTTACTATCTTGCAGGTATTTTTTAGGTGTTGTTAACCCTTTTGCACTGGTGGTAAACATCCTATGAACATCTCAAAATAGAACGACGAAGATTCCACAAAATGTGATGTGTTATCTTCCTTTAAAGCCTAAATTGCAACAATTGTACATGTCGACGCATACTGCAAGCGACATGAGATGACATAAGGAAGGACAGATTAATGATGATGTTATGAGGCATCCTATAGACAGGGAGACACAGAAATAATTCGATTTGAAGTACCCTGATTTTGCTGTTTCAGATTGGGTCTTGCTACTTATGGATTCAATCCATTTGGGGTTCTAAAACAAACCCCCAACACTTGCCCAATCGTCGTAGTTCCTTATAATTTGCCGCCTTTGAAGTGCTTGAAAAAAGAATATATGACGATAACTCTATTAATTACCGAAGATCCAGGAAAGTTCATTGATGTTTATATGTATCCGTTGGTTGATGAATTAAAGGATCTATGTGAAAATGGTGTCCGTACATATGATAAGTCTATTGCGAAGAAGTTCAGCTCATGAGCAGCAGGTGATGTGAACTATAAGCGATTTTCTCGATTATACAATGATTTCCAGCTTGAGGACTAAGGGCTACATGGCATGCCCGGTATGCAAGGAGATGTAAAATCTTCTTAGCATGCTGGAAATCTATGTTATATAAGTCATTGTAGATGGTTGTCGTGGGATCACGAGTGGGGAGCGAACGATATAACTATTTGACGGCACAATAGCGACTTGCCTAAGACCCAGAGAATGGTCGGGAGATGAGATTTTGACTCAGTTGGACAATATGGAGAATTTGGTCTGTTTGGAAAAATTGTAACTAGGCCCAGACCAACTACACATCTGAATTTTTTCACTTTTTATTTATCGTTGGAGCCTAAAGCCCACAAACACAGAAAAAGTAAGCCAAAATAAGTCTTTTCCAAGAGGGTATTATCAAACCAATGAATATTTAAGCAAATGTTATTGACACTTCAAAAATCTCATTCTACACTATTTACAAGTGTATTTTTCTTTCCAAATATAGAAAGTTTGAAGTATAGAATGAAATTTTTGGAGTGCTAATAACAATTCCCAATATTTAAGATAATTAGCTTCATGGCCAAAATCAGTCAGACCATCGCCGTAAAGTTACTCTTTATACACTTGCGCCACCTTGCGATTCCATCAAACGGGGAATGATCACGAGTCTTCTCTTACAATGCAAATAATAAATGTTACTAAACCATTTATTTATAAAAATAGAAATTCTCAATTGAAAAAAGTATGTCTTATTTTCTATATTATGTAAAAATAATTGGGTGTTGAATCCCTCAGCCTTATTAAACTTGAGTTGATTTTTTATTTTTTTTTTGGTTCCATGTTTGTTGATCACTTTGTTTGTCCGTAACGTTCGTGTACACACAACATATTCTGTTTATTTTTAGTTCTTCATTCATTGCATTTTTATATTTTCATAGGTTTTTTTTTCTTGGAGAAATACATTATCGTATTGTATTATATAACACAAACATACCATACCATATCAAAGTTGTGCCTAAATTTTTTTACCATTGGTATTTGTACCATACCATACATTTTCAGTACGGTAATGGTATTCAAAACCATTACCAATGGTATACCGTACCGTACCACTACTATTAATATTATATCATTTATTTATTCATTTATATATATAATTAGGTATTATTATCATTATATATGCACTTTATATTTTTTCCTAGTCATTTATCCAAAACCATCCACTCACTCTCTAACCTCTACTTTCCAATAAAAAAAACTAAGCCTTCTTACCGTTGCAACTTCATCTTGTCACTCATCTTGCCATCGACTTCATCTTCGTTGCTCCCGTTCCGGTGACTCTCTCTCCGCAATCCATCTCGTCTTCTCCTTCATCAAATTGGGTTGTCTTTCTCCTAGACTTCATCTATCAAGTTAATTTTTGTACAATTTTAAAGAATGTAGAGATGGAATTTAGGAATCTTTGTACCATTTTTTTAGGGATGATGGATTCTTTCAACAATTCTTCCATCTATTCACTTCTTTTTTCTTAAATGAATCTCTATAAAATTCCCAAAAAGAGTGGCCGAAACACATTTGGGCCTTGAATTGGGTTGGAAAAAAACCAAATTTTGGCCCAAAATAAAGTGGTAATTACCATTACCATACCATGCCAACCAAACTATTTGGCATGCCGAAATTCGGTATATCAAAAGTTTGGCACAATAATGATAATAGATTTTGTCATACCAAAAATTTGGTAAAGTAATTGGTACATGAATTTTAGTACGGTAATCGTACCAATACCACCCCTAAGCATATATAACAAAAGTAGTTAAATTGGGTTAAAAGCTGAAATAAGGAACGTTTCCGCTAGAAAGTGGACGATATTGTATAGTAATGCGACAAATAATCAATATTGTTCATGACATGTTTTATAAAAGTGAGGCCCGCATTCACATGATTCCCAACTATTATTAATTAATACAAATATTCTAACCACCA
The DNA here is from genome assembly GCA_036320875.1 of Cotoneaster glaucophyllus. Lineage (NCBI taxonomy): Eukaryota > Viridiplantae > Streptophyta > Magnoliopsida > Rosales > Rosaceae > Cotoneaster > Cotoneaster glaucophyllus. The sequence goes on along the minus strand of CM070066.1, from coordinate 21,594,762 downwards.
ATGTCTAAAAATTGTTTGAAGCTCGGGCCCCCCGTGATAAATTTCGCTTTATCAAATGTTTCCAATTGTTGTGACCTTATAGAATGAGCTTATCGATCGTCACTTGCGTCTTGAGTTATTGAGTTGTACATATATATTAGTAATTTTAGACGTTACAGCAACAATAAACTGGTTTCATTTAAATTCTCCTCTTAGTATGGACGTTCATCCTCATAGTTACCAGGAGGATCATAGCTGCAGATGACAAAAACCCAATTATTGTCACACTTGGCCCTTGCACATCCAAGATGAACCGAGTTGCGCCAAACCACCTGAGTATAATGTCCGCATTCATCACCAACACACTTATTGGAGGCGTAGTTATAGTTGGGTTTCTCAGTCACCCAAAACTTCACAGCTTGAGCACCGGTCATTTCTCCATAGCCTTCAGCCAAGTTCTCACCATAAGGCCCTCCTGAGTGCTCCATGTCACACCCTCTCACTCTTGTATTGGCATACTGCTGAGCATAGGCTGCTACAGTGTCGTTCCATTTGATCGTACCGACACCAACTGCTGCCCGAGCTCTGTTGTGTTCATCGACGAAGTCTTGGTGAGGGTTAGGGGGATAAGAACCGACTTTCCGGGCTAGGGAGGTATGAGCAGCTAAGATTAATGCTGTGGAGAATATGCATAGTAAAAGGTTACTAGAGTACCCCATTTTTCTGTATCTTTGTGTAAGATGCAGGTGGGAATATCAGAGGTTGGTCTTAACACAAATGGGACATGGGATTATGGTATTTATAGTGAGAAGCTTCAGTCACAAGAATTGTTTAACTAAGAGGGCTAAAATAGGAATTCTAAATAAAATTATTAAAATAATTTTTACTTTGTTAAAAGATATTCTAAATTCAAATCTCAGGAAAAATATATGTTGAATAATAGATAAATAAATTTTGTACTTCACTAACTTTATCCCAAACTTTTTAATGGATATCGCACCTAATATGATCAAAATTATTACTTATTTATGAATAATTTAGGGGTTTTTGGTTAAATATTGAATAATATAAGTAGAAGTAGGCTATTTCAACCAGGTGAAGTAGGCTCAAAACTAATGATGCTTGCACAAAAGGACAGCGATAACATGGTTAACGTAAAGGGGTTGCTGGACTTTTGCACCCATGGAAGACGACCCCACATTTCATCCAATTAACCAATAATCTCATGCAAATGATGTTGATTAGTTTTGGAGGAAAAAAAACAAAAAACAATGAACCGTTTATTGCTAAAAACTAACAAGTTAGTAGTAGGGTTTCTGTTTTCTTTTCTTTTTTTTTAAAGCGTAGACGAGAGCTTATATACATCGTGATATTTGGTCGTCTGATTCTCAGTTATTTGGTTCTTGGCACATTCATTGTTCATTCATATATTCATGCTATGTTTTGATAGTAGTAGAAAGGTGCATGTACTCTAACTTTCACTAAGTTTTATTCTATAATACTACCTGGTGTTTGTTCGATTTAAATTTGAATCTAACATTATGAATGGTCGAATTTTTGTTTTTGTTTTTATTTATAAAACAAACGATATTTCTATTCTAAATTACTCTAGATGATGGAGGGTTCGAACCCAGAACGCAAGTTAAAAAAGAAAGACATAACCAAAAGGCAATCCACTCCTTGCATTCAAGTTATTATTTATTGTTTTAATATATACACGGCCGTCCCAAATTTGTGTTTCTATAAGTTTTCAACCAAAACATTATGCCGTAGAGTCAAGGGGAAGCATGCGTAGAAGTTTGAATCAATGATATCCCTAGCTAGCTAGTCACGCTTATAATAGTATATGGTGGATCATGTGAATTCTCTTGTCACTACTCACTATCTTATGGCCAAAAGCCAATTCACTATAGAACATAGGGTGTTTGTCACTATAGAATTAGAAAATTTGGTGATGATCACTGTTGGCACTACATTATCAGATCCGGCAATTTGTGTCTCTTGGCTTACAGTGGAGCTGATCTGGTCTTCGATCGAGTCTCTATCTCTTGTTTTCTTTAATCAATGAGAAACAAGAGATTTGAATTTCAAAGGAATAATGTAGACAAAGTTATAAATTTGAGAAGGTGCTTGCGTGACTTTTGTTATTGGACAAGAGAGCACCGGCCCGACTATCGGCCTCCTTTCTATTATTAATACATCTAAATTAGGGTAGTATTTCCATTATGAACCATCGAATAATCAACAAACCAATAGTTAAACTGAGAGGGCAAACAAGAGAAAAGAAGAAAAATGTCTGAGTTTTGTATTCAAGTAATCTCAGCAACACATTTTTTAATTGAAAAGGATGGGGGAAAGGAAGAGGGAGGGGTTGTTCAATTCAATTTTAAGTTGAAGAGGGGAGGGAGTGGAGAGGGAGGGTGCTGAGCCTGTGGCCATGTGGTGTGTGTTGTTTATTTTCATAATTTTTTTATAATTTTTTCTTTCATTAATAAAAGTAAGATTGGTTTTAGAAAAGTATTGGGGTGAACTTGGATGATCATGATGTGTGAAGAAAAAAACTCTTCAAACTAAAGCATGCTTGATTTACAAGTAGAGAAAATTTCGGACATCATATCATGGCCACTACTGTGCAACCAGACCTGGATTTATTTTCCTCCTCCCCATTTATTTTTCAGTTATAGAGTTGAAACTTATGGTAAAGTGATGTAGTGAAGGTCACGGTATCAACGGACAACTTTTTGCGGAGCTAATTGACCGCAAATCCAGTAATTTTCTGTCAAAAGAAGAATCCTTTTGAATTTTGATTCCTATAATTATGGCCTCTCCATGTTCAAGTCTGATGTAAAAAAATTCTGAATAAGATGACTTCATGATGTTATAAATATTAAAAAATTAACGTTGTGTTTGGTAGATGAAATTTGAGATTACTAAAGAATTTCAAAATGACGGAACTAGAAATGACTGAATTTTATTTTCTAAACTTTGTGAATTTTCTTGTTTGATTAACTGAAAGAGCAATGGAATTTGTATATGGATTTTTTAATTTTATTTTTAAACACTCTTCACAGAAATTTAGAAATGACACATATTTACGTAAAATTTAAACTTGAGAATTGAATGTCCCAAATCCAAACAAGGGAATTTGTTTATGTCATTTATAAATCCCTACTTTTGTCAAAATTCTAAATTTATTTCTCTCATCCAAACCTAGTGTAAGTTGCATATATATATATATATATATATTTTTTTTTTTTTTTCTCTAAGGAGAACGATAACACTCCAGTATAACCATTGAGCAAGGGGAAAGCTGGTACTATATTTGGCTTTGGGTTTAGAATTTAGTCTTTTCTTGCTACAAAAGACAATAAATAGGGACATGAAGGGGAAAGCTGGTATCTACATATGGCTTTGGATGTGAAGATAAAATGCCCCTATCACCACTGAAGCAACAAACCAAAGAGTACCAAGAGGAATGGATCAAAAGCAGATCAAAAGCATATAATTCAGAACTTTTCATCGTAGAAGACTCGTTGGACCGATCATAGGATGCTGTATTCTCTATTCTTTTTGGCCAAACACCATTCTTTTTGGCAAAAACGTACATTTTATTATGGGGTGTGCTATCCACACACCCTATTTTACTTCTCACACACCCCTTGATAGTTTCTATCTGTTGATCTTCTTCAATTTATCTGATCCGACAGTCGAAATTTAAAAATGTGTGTGAGAAGTAAAATGGGGTGTGTGGATATCACACCCCTTTTTTATTTTAATATTATTAAGGGAAGGTTTTAAAACTATTACAATAATAAATTGGGAAATTTTGAATCCAGAACACATGAGTGGAAGTTCGACACCATGTCCGCTAGGATATTGGACCACAAGCATTGGTCAAACAAATACCTTCATGCGTAGATTTTTGACATCAGAACCTCCACCGTTCTCGAAATTTGGCCCGACCAACCACCCAGACCTTCTATATGCAACCAGCCAATCCCCATTCAATAAAATTCAAAAATACAACAAATATAAACAAAATTCTGAGAAAGGACTCACAACCAAGGCAGTTAGCGAAACCCAAATCCTAATTAAGCAAACAAACAACCTCCTTTCGCTATCAATTCAATCTCGATGAGCTTAGAGAACAAGGGAGTAGACCAAATAAAGAGGACGTAGATGAAAATTTCAATGTGATCGAATCGAAAGAGTAAAACCCTAGAAATAACATTCCTAAAAGGATCCAAATATACATGCCTGGAAGGGAGGCGGAGCAACCCATTGCGAGCCTCTGATGTTAGTCAATTGTGCCCTTCAAAAGAAATATCGGTACCCATTAATCTAACAACATTTTTGTAATGTACTTAGGGCTGGTTTGGTTCGGCATACTGAACCGAAAATCATCCATCAAAAATCAATCGAAAATTACTTAGATAGAATTTTGCAAACTAAAATTGAACCGAAATTTTGTTAATACCAAATTTTTTTTGGTTTATCGGTCCAGATTGGGACTAGGTATTCAAGCCCAAATTGTTTGCTTCTAATTTTATCTAGATTTTGGGTTGAAATTTGGTCAGCCAATTTTTTGCTACTTGTTGAAGTGTATAAAATTCGCGCCCAATTTCAATTCCAACTCCAATTCCAGTTCATACCAATTCCAATTTCAATTCATACAACTTTTATAGTCTATACTAGCAAACTACTTAAATAAAAAATGCATGCAACCAAAATGAAATAAGTCAAGTTCCAAACCAAAAGTAAAAAATTAAGTTACAAACCAAACTTCCAAATGAATTTAAATTAAGATACAAACTTAAAAACATAAAAGTTATGTTCTCTTCAGATTAATAACCCCAATTCAAAATTAGAAACAAGGTAGCATACAATACCAACAATCAACCACATATTAATAATCCAAATTTTTACAAGTGCAATACTAAAATAAACACCATACTGAAAAGCAACACCAGCAAAAAGCCACACCAAAAATCAACCACATACCAAAATCACAATTGTACGCAATAAAAACATAACATGATAAAAAACCTCAATTCTCCCAAACCCTAGAAATCAACCAAAGATTAATAAATTTCAAACAAAACCCTAGATTTTGAATACCAAATTTAAATTATTGAAAAATCATAAAGGATTTGCAGACTTGTGGGAGAAAACCCAAATCCCAAAAAAAACCCTAGATTTTATGGCTCAAGCGTCGCTCGATCGAGAGAGAGAGTCGGAGTGACATATCAAGCATGTGGACTGGTTTATGGTGTGGTAGAGAGAGAGAGGGTGTTGTGTGGCTGGCCGGAGTCGAGACTCGGAGAAGGTGGGCGGAGGACAGGCATAGTCGAGTGAGAGTGTTCCATAGACCTGAGGCTGAGTAAATTCGAGACAGAAAAGAAGGGAGAATGAGAGTGAGGTGAGAATTCGAGAGACCTAAATTGGTTTGAACTGTTGAGACTAAACCTATACCAATATAACAGTTCACATAATTAATAAGTTAACATTTTAAAATGTATCATACATACATTTTTGGCATTCTTTCCACCCGTAAATGTAATCATGTTCGCACATAACATTCGACTTGACAAAATAATATGAGTCCACAACGTAAAAACCAACCGTGTTACAAAAATAACAATGCCATTCTATTTAATTGTTATAACCTTGCCACTAAATTGGAACCTTGAACTATAACCGTTGGCAATAGTAGGGGTTAATTACACTAACACCCCCTGATGTTTATTTTGTTTTTACAAAACCCTCTCACGTTTGATAAATAACACTAACATCCCTAGAGGTTTTAATTTGCTTTCACATCATTCCTTAATTACGTATTTAACCATATAATTAACTACTTAAAAAAAACTTTCATAAATTAAAAAATAAAAATAAAAAACCCTATGGATCTTCTCTCCCTTTCATTTCCAGCCGCCATCTTCCAAAAGGAATGCTGCCACCAAAAAAAAGACTCCTCTCATCTCTGTCGCTCTCAACCATCTCAATCGGACTAGGATTCTCTCCCTTTCTCTTTCCATCCCCTTCCATCCCCTCCTCTCACATTCTCTTATTTTGTCTTTCTCTTGCTATAAAAAATTAATATAAGATGTTCACATGGTTTAACCGTGATCGTTCAAATAGGAGGGGATGGAAGGGGAGGGAAAAAAAGAGGAGAGAGAATCATACTCCATCTCAATCTCACTACTAGAAAAAGGTGAAGGAAATATTTGTTAAAACAAGTTCATTTGAGCAACATCTATGCATGCAATTAACAATTAAAGGCGGAATCATGCTTGTATGCACTCAAAAATAAAACTTTACCCAAGAAATTCAAGGCCTAGTGAGTATGGTGAACCAAGACTCAACTCAAGAACAAAGTGAGTTGGGAAATATTATACCTTTGTTGATTCCTCTTTGCATAAGCAAAGGCTAATCACCCAAGAGATAGAGCATTCATTCCTTGCTTCTTAGCTTCATGGATTTCTTGGATGAGGATGGTAGAATGGATTCTCTAATTTCCCAAAATAGAGAACCTCTATGTCTCTACACCAAGGAGGGACTTGAAGAAGAGATGAGTGACCTAGGAAGAGATAGATGCTAGCAATCTCCTCCAAGGTGGCTGGCCTCCTAGAGAGTCAAGTCTTTTCTCCAAAGAAAACCCTAGGAGTGGCAAACTTGCAATTAAGGCAAGTTCACTACCCTTCTCTATATGGCCGGCCTTAAGGGTTTATAGGGCTTTCGAGCCCTTTGTGTTTTCAAGTTGTCATACAACTTGAGTTATTAGACTTGACATTCAAGTCCCATTGGGCCTTGCGGTCCAAAACTTACCCGAGGTCTAAAACCAACTTATTCGTTTGATTAATCAACATATTAATTAATCCTAGCCATAAATAATTAAACCTTTTAATTATTCTTACTCATCTCCGTTGTTTCTTCAATCTCTACCTTACACGATGTACGATCCATTAGGTTCCTTTTACCGAGGCAGTGGGCGATTAAAACTCTTTCAAATCGATTGTGAATTGAAACTTACTTTCAATTCTCCCTTTAGTGATTATACACCTTTAGGGCTTCCACAAAGTATGAGTGACACCTAGCAGTATCTCATGGCTACCTAAGCTAATCAGAAGAGGTGGAGAACCTATTCAGTTTAGGATTACATTGCAATACGGTCTTTCTCTATTACAATACTCTTGACCACATTGTTTGGTTTGATAGTTTATTCATGTCTACTATCCAATGTGATTTGGAACGACTTCCGAAATCTCATTCATACTCTGGCCAAAGATTCTTAATCATATCATAGAGTATTCTCCCTCAAACGGTTTGAAGGTTAGAGACCCCTTGTTGCGCATTCCCTTGCCTTCATGGCTAAATGGCTTGACCCCAACTATGTCGTGGACACCCTCTGACGGAGTGTCTTTGATATAGTCAAAGATCAAGGACCTAACCACAAGACAACTATGATGCCTCAGGTCAAAGGACTACTTTGCATTATCCTAACCGTGAGTTTTCATGTGACATGAGTATGAAAACTCTTTGTTGATCGTGTTCAGTGGACTCATTCTCTATTGAGCACCTACATGCTTGTCTTGGTGTCAGTCACACCAATGACTCGAGACCAATCACTCTCCCTAAGAGAAGACATATCACGTACTGATTTTAACTGACTGTCAATATCAATTGGCAATCCTATGATCAGGAACGTTTAGGGTATGTAAACAAAAGAGAAAGGTCTCATAAATCTTACTTCTTTAGATCACATTATCGCAATGACATATTCTTTGGACTTAACCACAAGATAACTATGATGCCTCAGGTCAAATGACTACTTTGCATTATCCTAACCATGAGTTCTTATGTGACATGAGTATGAGAACTCCTTGTTGATCGTGTTCAGTGGACTCATTCTCTATTGAGCACCAACATGCTTGTCTTAGTGTCAGTCATACCAATGACTCGAGACCAGTCGCTCTCCCTAAGAGAAGACATAACACGTACTGATCTTAACGGACTGTCAATGCCCAATTGGCAATCCTATGATCATGAACGTTTAGGGTATGTAAACGAAAGAGAGTGGTCTTATGAATCTAACTTCTTTAGATCACATTCTCCCAATTACATATTCTTTGGACTTATCGTTTAAGCATTTTATTTGAGACAGCTTTAAACAATAATTTTTGCCCTTTATATTTAAACTATATTATTTTAACATGTGAAATGTCCGTAAAGTATGATCATATGATTGGTTTTAGGGCACATTTCCAACAATCTCCCACTTGCACTAGAGCCAATCAGCTTGGTCATCAGTGATGATACCTCTTCTAAATTCATTTAAAAAATGGCTGAGTAGTAGGCCTAGACAATGGATATCTATATGTTATCCATAAAAGCAACCATAAGAATAACGACGTCACCATTATACATGATTCTCAATCATGTGGTTCAGTCTCTCATTTGAGTTCGGATCTTGATGAGACCTTGATTCCCTGGCTTGAGGTATCGCCCCATTAGTGTCACAGTGTCGGAACACTAGAGACACTTTCTGGTTGGAAACCAAATGAAGAGTTCATAAACTTTCCCATCCAAACAACATTGTTGTAAACTTCTATATGGCGATATATTTTGCATGTATGATGGAAAACGCTAAAGTCATTACTTATAACGTTTCCACCTAAATGTCTCTTTTAGTCATAATAAAGAGATATCCAATTATCTCTTCATTCAAAATGAAGAGACATCCATTAATGGATACGATATTAGATTCAAAATCTAATACAATTGCGCTTCCATCGCGTTACTCTATTTCTTCCTCATTCTTAAGGAATCTATCCTTTAGTTTTTCTTAAATACTTAAGGACTCACTTGACAGTTGCCATGGTTCTGATCCAGGGCTTGCACTGATATCGTCTTGTACCGATCTTGGCACAACTCATATCAATGTTTTTCATACAATATGATATACTTAAATCACCTTTCTACATATGCATAAAGGATTCTATTTACGCTTTATGCTTCTTTGGGAGTCAAAAGGGTACATTCCCTTTTAGAAGAGCAACTTCCCTCTAACTGTAGTTGTCCTTTCATTTGAAGTTTATCATTCGTGAAACTTCCTACATCTATCATCTATCAATTGAGATAATCCAATTATACTTGAAATCTATCGTTATAGATTTCCATCCCATGTATATAGACTATGTCTCCCATATACATTCTATCGTTATAGAATGTTTAAAGTCATAACTTTAACGAAGAAGAATTCCTTTCATTTCCAAAATTAATATATCATATGTATGTTCAATTTTAGGAACATGATTAACTCCCACTAATCTTTTGTAAATCTAGTAAACAAAAGATTCATTTACATCTTTATGAGAAATCAAACGATTTGATCTTTCTCTCATAAGACGCTTATAGCTCCCACTAGCTTGCTAAGATTCATGATGCATCCTCTACAACTTACAAGTTTTGTGATTCCTAGTCTTAGACATATGTTATCAAGACTATCTTGATAATGGTTTCGGAAACCCATATTATGTCCAAACAATGAATCATAGTTTAGTTGTAGCTAGCAATCTTCGAATTAATAGAAACCAAGACTACATCAAAGATGGTTTCTTCCAAGTCAACCAATCTCATTGAGTATATGTTGTATATACACTCAATGTAGTCATAAGGATTTTCATTCTTATTTCTTTCGAATTAAGAAGTGTAACTCTATGACATAGTCATAAAGTTCAAACCATTCAACTAAGACGGTTTATAAATCCTTCTCGACTACCTTGGAGCTTATGGTGCAGGAACTAGGTTGTTATATTTGTTGATTATCATCTTGTCTCTCAAAGAACCCATTCTTTGAATTCTATCTCTCGTTCATTTGCTCTATGTTAGGCAAATCCTATTGTAGGATTACAATGAACTACCCAACAAACAACATTTGTTAGTTGGTTTATAGAAGTGATATCCAAAGGTTAATTTAAGGATATCCCACAAGATTGTTCTCAAACAAATATTGCTTATTAGCACACAACCTCAAGTCTTAACACGATTAAGACTTGTCTTTCTTTCCAACTACATCCTATAGAGTCATGAAACATTTTGGAAGATATTCTAATTGACAATCATATTGACTTAGAAGCATATATATCCTATATATGGGTAATTGATAATAGCCAACGAACTTCATCTATCCGAGTTTGTTCTTCTCCCAATGGAGAAAGCAATTATCTTATTATGCTACATTCCTTGATATCTTTCAAGGAAACTCTTCTAAAGTGTTCCTTTTCCTTGGATCAAAAATAAGGAGGTAAATATTGGTGCATTTTACATGTTTTACATAGAGAATCGGTGCCCTTTATTGTTTTATAGTCATTTAACAGTGGCTTAAGGCGATAGCTTTGTTTATTAAGCTGATCCATCTCTCTCCCCACCTAGTTTCGAAAAGAAAATATCTACCCACCCCCTCTCTTTATCCTCTTTCTCTCTCAAGATCTCCTTGTCCTCTTGAGCCATCTTCCTCCCTCCTATATCCTCTCTCACCCTCTTCTCTTCCACGCAACAGTGCCACTGTCGATCGGTCACCAACGACCAGCAAATTATACCTATAGAGTGTTCTTCCCGTCCTTTTTCCAACCCCCAAGTTAGTTTCTACAAATTCAGTCAAATTTCCGCAATTTTAGATCTAATAAACGGTGACCACAGGGTTTCCGGCCAATTTTCGGCAAAGCCTGCCGGAATTGGACCTTAGCCTAAAAGGTAAAACTGATCATCTCCTCGACAACTATCCTCCAGTGTAAGTGCTTTTCCAAAATAAAGGGTTTTAGTTATGGGATCAATTCTAGATTTCAAATTTTAATTACATTATCAATATGCATGTCAAAGATTGGGTTCAAGGAAGGTGAACTAAAGTTGTTTCCAACCTGGGCCGACCCTCCCAAGCGTCCTTCACTTCCACATCCATGGATCCACTCTCTATTTGGGTAAAATTCGTTTTTTCTGTTTTAATTTTTTTTATTCTGGGTAATTGTTGAAATTATTCACCAGATGAATTTATACATGTGTAGGTATTTTAATTATTTGGTTTTTTTTTTCCAGAATTATTTTGTTTGGTATGAACTTGCAGGTTGGAATTATTTTTCTTCAGCTGCTTATGTTTTTCTTGATGATTTAAGGTAAAACAATTTGGTTGGTTGTTTATACACATAAAAAAAAAAAGAAAAAAAAATTGATATGTTTTGGGCTTTAAAGTGGAACAAACATGTTCCTCCACTACTAAATTAAATAGTTTGCGCGACGAGGGAGATTTTGTCATGCAAAGCATTCTTAGGTCGCACAAAAACTATGGCGACCAAAAATTCGGCGTGCACCTAAACAATTGCGCGACGCTTTACTACTCGTCGCACTAATGTTATACGGACAAAGGTTTTCGTCGTACGATATAAAATGGTACAAGTGTAATTTTGTCTCAAAAAAGTTTGCGCACAGAAAAATGTAAGAGGTGCGTGGTAATACATGACGAAGTCGTGAGACTCGCTTAATTTTGCACGACGAACGGTAGGCGCGCGCAAATGTAATTTTTAATAAAAAAATAAATAAAATAAAAGGAAAATGAAAAAAAAGAAGATTTCATACTAATGACAAAAAAAAGAGCAAAATAATGAATAAAATTTTTTTTTTATTTGTAATATAAATAAAAATGTACGTACAAATATAAAGTTTTAAAAGAAAGCGGGAACAAAACTATGAAAAAAAGCGAAAAAATATATAGGCATGTCGTTCGGAGGTGCTTGGTAATCTTGCTGCTGGTTGGGGATGGGGTCGGAGGTCGACGGGCTTGATTGCTATGCTTGCTCGGTGTGGAAGGGCTCTGAGGGTGATGGTGTAGAAAAATCGGGGAAACGTATTCCAGAGGAACTGAGGGCTTGTACAAGCATTGACATTTGAGACTTGTATGATGCCAGCTCACTCCTCAGTCCAGCGACTACCTGTGTTAAAGCCGTAACCTGGTCCCTTGACTGCAAGGATAACGAGACTCCACTTTCCCGCCGCCTGGCATGTCCCATCCCCCGACAATATGTCCCTGGCCTCCGACCGAAAGTCTGGTCCAATGTCTCTGTCACAATGTGAAACCCTGCATCCTCAGGGGGATCCACAAACTTGATCGGCGTGTCGGAGAGAAGCTGGAAGGCGGACTCTTGAAGCACCGACTGACTCTTCTCCACCATAGTCACCTGTGAAAAAAAAAAACCATGGATTACTAATAGAAAACAATTTGAAAAAATTAGTATAAATGTTTAATGCATAAGAAATTACTTACAGGAAGAGACTCGGTCAACTCATCCCCAGGCCGAACATAAACGTCAACAAAGACGTCGATCTCCGAAAACTTTGAACCCTCCTAAAATCGAAAAAGATAAGGAAAATGTTACTACCAAAAAAAAATTATTGGCGACATTTTAAAATTGGAAATGAAAGTTGTAATGTATAATGTGGATGCAAATTTTCTCCTCTTAGATCTTGGACGATTTTGCACCTACAAAACAAATAGCGCCTTATGTTAAGGCCAAAAGCCTCACGTGCCCACGATGAATGGGGGGGGGGGGCTTTGGCCAAAGAACCTCCGATGCCAAAGTTAGAATTTTGGAGAGAAAGAGTGTTTGGAGTATTTAGGATTTTTTGCAAGAGGAATCGAATCCATGTTTGGTGAAAATAAGAGCCTATTTATAGGGTTAGGCTTGCCCATTTTTGAGAAGAAATGGCCGGCCAACACAAGGGTTTTTGGGTTTTTAAGGGAGTTTTAATAAAAAGGGCTTGAACTAAGTTTATTTTAACCAAAAACCATCCTATAACTTTTTTTAACCAAATACCATCCCAGAACAAGGTAAAACCCACCAAACCAACATACAGCTCGACCACCAGCCAGTCACTCATGGGCTCTCCTTTGGCCCTCATCCTCCTCCTCCTCCTCATCCTCCTCCTCCTCTTCGTCTCGCTGAGTACTACAACTTTCCTTTTTGAATCACCCTATTTCGTTGAGTATTGAAGAAGTTATATCCATTTGAATCTTACCCAGTTTCCGGCGACCTCCGAGGCTTTCGAGGCATTTTCCGGCCAAACCACAATGAGTTAGCCATTGTGCAAGGTACCATTCTCTTCATCTCTTCGAGAACTACGATTTTCGTTTTTGAATCACTCGATTTCGTTGAGTATTGACAAAGTTATGAGCGTTTAAAGTTTGTCCAACCCAGTTTCCGGCGACCTCCGAGGCTTTCGAGGCGTTTTCCGGCCAAACCACAATGAGTTAGCTATCATGCAAGGTACCATTCTCTTCGTCTCTTCGAGAACTACGATTTTCGTTTTTGAATAACTTGATTTCGTTGAGTATTGACAAAGTTATGAGCATTTAAAGTTTGTCCAACTTTCCGGCCGAAATCCGGCCTTCCCTTCCGTTTAGCTCCGGCGAGCAGCAACCACACCAAGCCCTTTGGGTCGTGCACAAACAAACACTGTATCTGGAAAGAAAATGAACATTAACACTGTCACTGGAAAAACATAACATTGTCGCTGCAAAAAACTAACACTGTCGCTGGAAAAACTAACACTGTCGCTGGAAAAATTACACTGTCGCTGGAAAAACTAACACTGTCGCTGGAAAAATAACACTGTCTCTGGAAAACTAACACTGTCGCTGGAAATAAACTAACAGATTCCAGAAACAGTGTTACTTAAATTCCAGAAACAGTGTTACTTAAAATCCAGAAACAGTTTATTTTTACATTCCAGAAACAGTGTCTGTCGAAAAGAACCAAAATCCAGAAACAGTGACTTAAATTCTAGAAACAGTGACTTAACTTATAACATGGTTTTTGATTAAACAAAACTTATAACATGGTTTTTTATTAAAACTAAAACTTATAACATGGTTTTTTATTAAACAAAACTTATAACATGATTTTTTATTAAAACTAAAATTTTTCAAGCCCTTTTCATTAATTTTCCTTTCAATTTTTGGTTTAATTAGCCAATTTATTGGCTAATTAAATATGAAAGAAATAAATGGGAGGTTATAAAAATAAATGTCTATCTTAATTTGGGTAATAAATTGGAGAAAATGCGAAAGGTAAGGAAGAAAGGGAGGTGGCTGGCCTTTGTATAATTTTGGGGTTACTTTGGATTTAATTTGTGGTTAATGGGATAACTTAATTGATACTTAATGGATTAATTGGGTAATTAATCCATTAATTAACCAATTAACATAATATTTTGGAGGTTACTTTGAAAAAGGGAATTTGATGAGATAATTTTGAATTTGTTACCTTATTTGGGCACTTTTGACTTGGTTGAGGGATGATTGTCTGCTGCTCGCGTGTAGGAATCCCAGTATGCCTCAAGGGTATTTTTGTCCTCTTTTACCCAAAAATCCACGTGTCGCCTTGTGATTATTTTTGGCTCCACAAATGCCCCCACACCTGTTGGGCTGCTCGCAGGAAAGGGCAGCAGGTGTAGAGATTTCCTTGCTTTTGGGAAACTTAGGACTGCTTCCTATTTTGATGTAGATTCCCTCTTCAATAGGAAATTAGATCCTTCTAGGAAAGGGAAATAAATTTCTCTCAAAGCCTATTTAAGTCCACCTTAAGTGGGTTATTAAATCAACTTTGGAGAGCGATTTATTCTACCCCGCAAGAGAGAGAGAGAGCTTAGAGGATATTTGTTCCCCCTTCTCTAGCAATCTTCTACACATTGCCCGTGCAAAGGACAGTTTTTCGTTGATTTATATTATGCCTACATTATATCCCCATTTCAGTAAGAAAATGAAATTGGAATAAATAAGCTTTTTGAGTAAACATGGTGTTTTCATTACATCTTTTCATTAAATCTTCCATAGATTAATACACCCGTGATCAAAATGGTCTACACGAATCGCCAAAGATTGATACCTTACCCGACATACCCATTTGGGGACACAATTCACGTCCTCTCTCTAGCTAAAGAAAAACCTCTATAGTTCTATTTTAAAAGCTCCAATCACATTATCCAAAACAATATGTAAAAAAAAAATTTGAAAAAAAAAAAAAACAATCCAATGAATACAGGTGAGCCACAAAAATAAAAACTGAAATTCAAATACTCAGAAACAATGAACTACATCCCCCGTTCATGCACATAATCCACTTCTCTCTTTATCTCCCCCTCCGTCTGACTAAACCAAAACCCTCAATCTCTTTTCAATGCTGCAATAACATAACTCAGCATAACATGGATTGAAAATCATTTACAACTTAGAACAAAAGAGACTAACTTATCTAACACCACCTAAAACACACAAAAAGAAGGAAACAACATTCTCCAAATACACAAAAAAAAATTAAGAACAAATGGATTTGCACAGATTCAACGTTCACAATATACAAAATTCAACCTCCACAGTATACAAAAAGTAAAAATTTTGTTACACCAAATCCTCAAAGGAAGATACTAAATTATTTACCTTGTGCACAAAGGGCTTCGAAGTCTATACACCAAAGCCCAAAAACAAACAGCAAGGTCTTCTGATCATACACCCAAGCCGGATCTGACAATGTAAACAAACTCTCAAAATCACAGAATCAACATTGAAACAAAAAAGCCATCTGTAAATTCAAAACAACCCGCAAAATCACAAATACAAAATTCAAACAAAAAACCCATGTGGACATCGAAAACCACTAAAAATAATTTCGAAACAGCCATATGGAGAAAGTCACGAAACTCACCAGAAGACGTTAGATTTCGTGGGTAAAAAACCGATCCTGATCGAATCGAAAAAACTGATGAAATAGCCGATGAAATCTGTAGCCACCGAGAGGTTTTAAAAATCACAAAAATTTGAACAAAGAAAAGAGAACTCAAAAACCAAACCCAAAACAAATATGCCAGAGAACTCACCAAAGCAGGATTGACGATTTCCTGAAAAAACCAAGCTTTTCTAGGTTTAAACTTACTTCCCGAAGGCAACAGATGTAGCATTCTTCGAAAGAAAATTTGATCCCGAATTGAAAAAAAAAAGTGAGAGAGAGAGAGAGAGGAACCTTCATGCGGAGGCTAGCAATCCGGAGCTCGAGAGATCGAGAAATCTGTAGAAGCAAATGAAAGAGCCCTGATTTTCCATCTTTCTTCCGTTCTAGGATGAAGAACACGTGTATAGCGGGAAGAAAATCCAATGAAAAGGCACACGGATGAGGACGCGTAGGCAAATGAGGGTGAAAACCGCATTTTTACTGTGAGAAAAGCACAAAAAATGGCACAGAAAGAAGCTTTTGGAGGGCGTTTTCGTCCGTACACTGTCCGTGATCAGTGCACCCGAGTTTGGGTTTTAGTATAGGTATAATATATGAGAGCATTGGCGAATTTAGGATTCAAATTTTGTGGTCATAGAATTAAAGGTACAAGTTTTTTTAAATAAAAACAAAGTGAAAAGGGCAAAAGAAAAAAAATTCAATTTAATCACTTAATCATTTTGACGAACAACTGGTGAACTTTTTCTCGTCAGCCAAGCCATGTTGTGCACATGTCAACAGATCTTGACATATGCTAGACCAATCTGATGAGTGATGTTGAGATAATTTGTCTAGTGTTGCCTAGCGGGCTTACATCAAACACTTAGTGGGCACAAAAAAGATCCGTACCAAATATTTAGATGATCTCAAAAGGCCTTCACATGAATAGTTCCCTGACTCTTCATTGGTCCTGGGACCACCTTAGTCCCAAAGTATATATGGCCCTCTATGAGAGGATTAACTTTTTTTAGTACAAAATACTAATCTACATTAAGCGGGATAGTGAAAGTTTGAACATGGGATACAATGAGTTAAAGAAATAGTCTCTAACTACTAGGACAATTCACCACTTGCATAAAAAAAAATTAACATTTACTTACAGTTCTGCACATCAAGAAGATTAGTAATTAAATTGTCACTATAATAAAAAGAGAAATGATAAAGAGACTCTCTTAAAAGTGACTCTACGAACTCTAAACTACCACATGTTCTTGGTACAATGTTTTATTAATGTTGGCACATCAGTTGATGTTAAATTGTGAGTTGACAGAGAATCCATGGAGAGCCTCACTTTTAAGAGTCTCCTTAACATTTCTCTAATAAAATTGAGCAACCCAAATGACACAACTGTATGTTAATACAATTAATTATAATCATACTACACATGTAAAAACATTCAATTAGATAAACCCATAAGCATCAAATACATATACCAATAAACAAAGCAGTAAATAGAAAAAGAGTAAGGAATAATCTGGCCTGAGATATCAAGAGAGGCGTGTTGTCACTGTGATGTCTCTCTACGTGTAGGTTATAAAGACTATATACATTAAAATACAACCCTTGAACCTCACAGAGTGTCTGATCCATAAGCACGATTACGGTAGACAGGATGCCACGTAGTAATCAATTGCCCATTGAGATGGATATAGAGAATGTAGATGTCGGAGAGAAGGAAAGTAATGAACGTCTATTTTATGTTTGAGGAGTTCCTATTTTATGTTTGTGGAGTTCCTTATATAACTCTATACTCTCTTTTGTAAAAGTCGTGACTTATCCCAGTAGACATGACTCTTCATATTTATTATTTTAGAAAATAGTAAATAAAGTTGAGTCTATGTTCATTGGCCTTTTTTCGATGTCAATGCTCTGACAGTGATTCTCTAATCAATAATTCTCCACAAGATTCAAAACTCTATAACAATTTTGAAGACGTAAAAATATAGATATGAATGGAAGAAATTTGGGCAACTTGTATACCATGGAATGGGTGTAAGTGTCTTTTGAACTCAAACCTAAATTTAGTGTTAACAACTTTCATCTGAAGGAATCACAGTGAACTATGTCTTGAAGTAGACCCCTTTCGACCAGAATACTAAATGTAACACAAATGGCACTGATAAAAAACTTGACGTAGTTTATTTGTGGCCTACTCTTAATTTTGATTCTCATGAGAGTTCTTAGAGAACAGCCCAATCCTCATAGTCACGGCCTCACGACTACTCTTACTTAAGTGAGTTCTCCAATAGTACATGTGACCTGTACCTTGCGGGAGATTGCTAGCCTCGAAACTCATTCAGTGTTAATACCTTTCCTAACGCCACATATAATAGCACTAAGGATGAGCAGAAGAAGATACTTCTTTATCTTTTGAGTTGTTTTGCAGATCGGTCGCTCAATATCTTTGGTCTCAATATCTCATGGATATCTTCCCTTTAATATGAATGCTATAAATGAGTCATATAGTATGGAATGTTTATACCACATTGAACTTCCTTCATGGGATCTCCAATTAAAGAAGTTGAGTTTCTTCCCTAGGTGACTTCCTTACGGGCTTAAGCACATCCCCCTCGACAATTGCATTTAACCTCTTGCGAGGCATGCATATAAATGAATGACAAGTCATTTTATTATGTTTAGCCTTGACTATGCGTATATAATTTTTGTCCAGTCATTGCTTTTACACCTACATGTTATAAGTAACTACAAACTAAACATCATATTAGCCATAATTCCTCATATTAGGGTGAACATCTTGGGATGTGAAAATCTTGGATTATATGATATCCACTCTCTGGCATATCATGTGAATAATCATTCATAGCCTCATATAAGGGTGAACATCTTGGTGTATCTAATTAAATGATTTTACATGTGTATTATAATTACAATTACTTATATTATCCTAAACATGTTTCAAATAAGGTCATTCAGATAAGATCTTGCAGATGCATTTGCTGGCATATTTTTTGTTTTCAGAAAATTTGCTGAGAGTCCAAACATAATTCCTTTGAAAATAAGTCATGTTGATATGTATGAAGAAAATAAAAAACAAATTCAGTTGTCAATGTTTTTTTTTTTTTAAAGAAACTTTAATGACTAGGAGAGAAAGTGTCTGGCCACAGCTCCAGTACGAGATTCGAAGAATTTTGAAGGAGAAGAAGAGTCTTTAACAAATTATAAAATCCATTGCAATGGAATGTCGTAAAGTGAAGGCGTATTTGCACACACGATTACAATATACATGTACCTCACATTCCCTTTTATTTCTAATTTTTTATTTAAAAGTACAAAACACTAGATCCGAGACCAAAGCATGGTCATGTCTAGTACATACGAGAAAAGCTCATTCGTAACCGGCGCTATATAATACTCTTGTCTTTAACGCACTCGTTACATGATCTATGATGAGTGAACAAGTGCTAAAAGCACAAGATTACAATGTAAGTTTTATTTATTTAGTAAGGACGCTCTCCATCTGTTACAGAAGGATCATAATCGCAAATCACGAAGGTTTGTCCATTCGTGCACAATGACGTGGCACAACCAACATAGGTTGATTTGCTCCAAATCACAGCAAGGTAGTGACCACATTCGTCGTGAATACATTTGTTTTGGTTGTAGTCATAGAACTCCTTCTCGGTAACCCAATACTTGACAGCAGCTGCACCCGTCATGCCTTCGCCTGAGGCTATGTTCTCACCATAAGGCCCCATTGAGTGCTCCATTGCACAGTCCCAAGATCTTACATTGGCATAGTTTTGTGCATACCTTGCTATGGTCTCGTTCCATTTGATCGGACCAACACCGACCTCCGCCCGAGCTTTGTTGTGTTCATTGATGAAGCCTCTGATATCTCTTCTGGAAGTGGCTGAGGAGACACGAGCTAAGATTAATGCCAAGGAGCAGATGGACAACACAAGCTTAATGTTGTACCCCATTTTGTTTTCCATATTTATGAAATGTCTCAAATGTTGTAGGTAGACTTGAGAAGGTTGATGGATGTTAATACAAATGTGGGACATGAGCTTTGTCTTATTTATAGAAAGATAAAGGCATTCCATACGAGAGTTAAAATAGCTTGCCTTGAAAAGGGGAGGGATTTAATTCAGTTGGAATTAATAGATAAATATAGAGGACAAAAGAAAATGAATAACTAACCAACTTCCCATTTGGTTAATGTGTTGTTACAAAAAAATGTTAGAGATACCAAATTTTAGACCATCTTTTTGTAGATAGACTTATTTTTTAATTATTTGAAGAGTTCAACCATCATTCGCCACCACGTCATATGTAGTTTACATTTGGTCTCTCTAGCATGACATGTTGTTACATGAAATTTGTAAGTCAAAATAAATGCCTTGGGTTATATCTTATCTCTCCATTTCTCATCACGTTACTTAATAAAGAATCAGTTAGAAAATTAAAAATATCACTTCTGAATTTGCTATTTCATTTTTTTTAAATGATACCTACAGAAAATTAAAATTTTCCTTCAACATGATATATTTCATCTCTGCCTTTCTTACATATTGAATGACTTAGGTTGCTTAAGGAGAGGGATCCCTATTTTTTTCAAAAAATGGGGATTAGGTGTGGGGCCCACTCTACATCGAATTTCAACGATCCGAACGTCTATTTTTCAAGTTACACCTCATAGATCATCCTTACAAAAATTCAATTCAATCCGAAACCATTTGCCTATTTAATTATCAAGATAAAATTTCATTATTTCTTATATAACAAAGTATTCGTTAATATTTTTGAACCCAATTAGATGTCTTAAATATTTTAGATTTGGCTAATATTTTGCAAGGATGATCTATGAGGTGTAACTTGAAAAATAGACGGTTCGGATCATTGAAATTCGATGTGGAGTGGGCCCCACACCTAATCCCCATTTTAAAAACAATATGGGGATCCCTCTCCTTAAGCAATTCCTTGAATGACTTACCACGCAATGATTGATAATATAAACCCACCTTAAACTAATAGACAATATGAGATTCATACTCTCAATCCTTATAACAGTTATTGTGGGAATTCAGGTCAGGATCTTACTTGATTAGCATAACATTACGCAAGAATTCAAAGTGATCCCCGGCCACGCTTATAACAGTAAGGTGATCTCGTGAATTCATGTCACTATCTCGTGAATTCATATCACTATCTATCATACTAAAGGCCAAAAGTCAATAATCACTTGAGCAATATCTTTTAAGCGATCACTTTTGGCATTACATTTCACAGATCCAGCTCCGACAGTGCTTTATTTGTATATTTGCTTTAGTTTTAGTTTTCCTTTTTTTGTTAACCAACTTTTTCTTATTTTTCTCTAATTAACACAGACTAAGAGCTTCATATATTTGATATCTCTTATAATATTAGGAATTCAAAACTATACACCTTCTCTGTAAATATCTACTAATTAAGTCAGTTTACTAAATTAGTGTAGCCATCTCTTTAAGTATCCAATTTCATATTTCATGTTTCATAAAAAGAAAACTTAACATCCATTTTATATCACATTTATTTTCTATTACCATTTCAAGTAAAAAGCTAGGATATGGAAGGGAAGCAATGAGAGAGAATGATGAAAAAAGATAAAAGAATGTTGGATTCCTTTATATGGGACCTTCCCCCAACTAGTCAATTCACTATTCAACATGCTACAAATCTCCAGATTGATTATAAACCACAACATATAGATCAATATTTGTCAAAATTTTGAAACTCAAGTTGACAGCTAAAGTCAAAATGTTTGCTTTCTTTCGTGGATTGGAAGAGGAAACATCGATATCTCCCTTTCTAGATTCAGACGTGATTTCTTGGTTACAACATAAATGGCATAATGCCCAACCCTTATTGCTCGAAAAGATATTTCCTACACATGTTGAAAAATATGGAACCAAAGAAACAACGCTCTTTTTGAACAAAAGATACGTAATGCAATGGAAACATTTAGTCAAAATCGGAAGGTTGAAATGCCTCGGTGAGTTTTTCTGGCCCCCGGAAGAAGTGGATAACTGTGGTTTGCCACCAGCTGTTCCTCTTTTAAAGAAAAAAAACCATAGCCTTACGACTCACGAGCGGTTCCTTTAGGATATTCTTCAGCTTTGCAAGGCTGGGTCTCGATGGTGTTCAAGTGGAATGAGATTCATAGGTTCTCATTAATATAATTAACGGCAAAGTGCAACTTCGTTGGAGAAGTAGGCATTGGTTTTCAAAACTATCGTTCATGCATATATTTCGAGAAGCGAATAATATAGTTGATACAATGGCACCAATAAAAGAACATTAGTATCATAATTGAGTTGAAACCATAGTATGAACAAATAAACAAACCATCAAACTATGAATATTATTTAATTAACGGAAAAACAAACAAAGGAAATTGTTGAGACAGCTAGAAACTGAGAATTGCATTTTGACTAGCTTGTTAAAATAACAAATACAATGAACTCATATATAGAGCAGCCAAAGCAAACCCTAATTTTAAGGGCAACAAATCTTAATCCTGGCCCACAACAAACCCATAAATAATGAACTAAATAACTAATATTTTTCAAGACACAACAAGAAAAATTATGTTAGGTGGACATGATAAGACAAGCGAGGGATTAAAGTGAGAAAACAAGCAAACAAGCAATATAAGTGAGCAAACAAGTGACCAGACAAGCAATCAAGCAATTCCAACGACCAACAATCAAACGGAATTGGATCCTCTCTGAGGCAAAGTCTCGGGATCCTCCTGACCCACTAACACAGGTTGTTGGATTTTGATCGAACGACTACAATTATTATAACTTTTAGAGGGACCCCCTATTTGTAGCCGTTGGATCAAAATCCATCGGCCCGTGTTATTCAGTCAGGAGGATCCTGAGGCTTTGCCTCAAAGAGGATCCAATTCCCAATCAAACAACAAATTCTGACAATACTGAAACTACGGTTTATGGAAAGAAAATATGAATGCTCTTTGAACCGAGACTAGGCAATTGAGAAGACCATAGCATAGAAAAGCCTCTCTCTCATCCACTTTGAGCTCAATAAACAGCAGCTGGGCTGGAAGAGCGTCAATCGGTGCGTCTTTCGCTTCCAAAGTCTTCGTATTTGCCCATTTTGCACTTCTCTTATGCATACGACTTTCCACTGGTTCCGTTCCTGTTGACTTCTCCGAATGAAGGAAGAAGTCAGTGGGAAAGGGCTTGAGTAAATCAATCGTAGGTCAATCCATCCAGGAAGACCCCAGATTTGTATCCTGATTGGTTCTTGCACATGCTTGCTTTCCAACATGAGCTTCTTCTGAGCCCTCAACATGGCAAATGAAGCCAATCTTCTTGGTTGGTACGGACCAGCTCGGGGCTTGCTTTCGTAGGGTCCAAATGGCGTCCGTGTAGTGCATCATTTTCACTCACTCCCATTCACTAAATGGACGAAATTTCGATATCCCAATAGCAGCAATAAACGAACAAACAGTCCACTTCATCATCATATGCACACGTCATATTCATATAGGGTCAAGGAGTGTAGCTGTCAAAAATTATCAAAATCGGAGTTAAAATAACCGTAAAATCGTGATTTTTCGTTGACAACCGTCGAAAAGTTTTGTCCCGTTACTTGATCTCTGAATGTTTGTTTTTTGAGATTTTTGGCGTATGCGATCTTGAAGCATATACAAACAAGTTTGACGGTTGGATCATTGAAATTAGTTTCGTAGAATGCGTATTCAATCAAAACGATAGATTCACTAACACTTAAGAGTTTATTCATACTTTCATTAAGTATAACATAAGATTTTGTGGTACCCACTAGTGCAAATATTTTAAATTGAAGATCGAATTCATTCATTATATTCATATAGGGAGATCCTGAGGCGACAAAATAGGATTAGCATGCAATCGGGAGGGAGATCATGCAATTGGGGGAAGTGAACCGACAATTGGGGGATGTGAAATACTACGAGAGGTAGATCATGAGACGGCAAAATAGGATTGGGAAGAATATGGGAGGGAGATCATGCAATTGGGGATGTGAACCGACAAAATAGGTTTGGATTGCCTTGGAAATTTATAAGTTTGTTCTTATAATTATATGTTGTGTTTTTAGAAAACTTGGCATGCTTGTCCGATTAGAATGGATGATTACAGAAAACCGTATTCAAATTTACAATTGCTGACATACTTTATTGCCTCTCTAATCGATTTGCCGATGAAATACTTTGTTGCCTCACATCGTCGGCTAATATTTCAATATAGAGGGAAAAGTTCCCGCCAAGGTTTAGCCGTCAAAACAAAATTCGTCGGGGCATGGAATTTACGCCTACAAAGTGATCGTCGGCTAACGTTCCAATTTTCCCGGCTAAGATTGATGTTGTAAATTGGTTTTGGCGTGAGTATTTAGCCGACAAATTAAAATTTTCGTCGAGAAAGGACTCTTGTGCCAACAAAATTTTGCTTTGTCGGCTTATAATTTGTCGGCAAAATTATAATTTCTAGTAGTATCATCTGAGTTGTGACCAGTCCAAATACTCGGACAATCGTTGTGGCACGCAATAGCAGACGACAACAATCCTTCTCCAACCAATCAATATGGGCCCAACAAGGAGCCCAACTTCTTATCGTTGTTCTTTTTTGTACTTTTTTTTTCAATGAACAACAATATTGGCAGCACGCTAAATGAGTTTTGCAGCAGCAACTCGATGCGAATTCGAGGACAATCAGCAAGACGATGAACAGCGGCAACATCCGATGGTTTTTAGTGGGTCGGGATCTAGATTTCATTTCAGGCAGCAAACAGTGATGGAATCCGGCAACAAGAATCATGATTTCTAGTATTTCTAGATCTGGGAAACAACAGGTTGCGCGAGTACGATCTCCATGACGGTTTCGGTCGGCTAGGGGTTGATGGATCAGATTCAATGTGGTTTGGTGGTTCAACAACAGACAGTTGCGCAGTGCACAAATACAAGGCAGCAGGCGTGCGAGACACAATAAGTGGCGGCGAGATCGTCGAGATGAGCAACTTACTCAAATTTAAGATACAGGTATGGTGGTGGGTACCTAGCAGCAAATTCAGGCGGGACGCAAAAACTTCTGGTTTTGTTCTTCACGACAGCCAACTTCGCACAAAGTCATTTTTCAATATCAACGACAGCCAAACATACTGATCCAAACTAAACAAACAAACAAATGGAGAAGCGGAAGAGGTGAAGAACGACAGACAGAATATTAGTAATTATTTTGGTCGGAAGAAGGTGCGGGAGGATTGGAAGAAGTTCTATGTTGGATGACTTAGCAGTAAGTGGGAATTAATATATTAGTAATTAGGGTATATTACAAAAAACTACCTCAACTATTGGGTCATTAACAGTTTCATACCTCATCTTTAAAAAGTTTCAATGTCATACCTTTGTTTATGAATTTGTTTCAATTTCATACCTTCCGTCAGCCTTCCATCAATTCCTCCGTGAAATGCTGATGTGGCATGTGACGTGACACACTTTATATTAAAAAATTAATAAAATATTATTAAAAACTTAAAAAAAATATTAAAAATATTAATTAAATATTAAAAAAATTAATAAATTCTTTTTTTTTCTTCTTCTTCCCTCTCCTCCTCCTCCTTCGGGCCTAACCTTCATTTTTTTATTTTTTTTTTAATTTTCCTTAGACTTCTTCTTCTCTCTTCTCCTCTTCTCCTCTTCTCCTCCTCCTTCTTCTTCCTCGGGCCGAACCTTTTTTTTTTTTTCTTCTTCTTCTTCTTCTTCTTCTCTCTTCTCCTCCTCCTCCTTCTTCTTCCTCCTTCTTCTTCTGGGCAGGGGCCGAACCACCCTTTTTTTTTTTCTTCTTCTTCTTCTCTCTTCTCCTCCTCCTTCTTCTTCCTCCTTCCTCCTTCTTCTTCTTCTGGGTTGCACGGGTTCTTTTTTTTTTATATTTAATTAATATTTTTAATATTTTTTTTAAGTTTTTGATAATATTTTATTAATTTTTAATATAAAATGTGCCACATCAGCATTTAACAGAGGAATTGATAGAAGGCTGACATAAGGTATGAAATTGAAACAAATTCGTAAGCAAAGGTATGACATTGAAACTTTTTAAAGATGAGGTATGAAACTGTTAATGACCCAATACTTGAGGTAGTTTTTTGTAATTCACCCTAGTAATTATTTTTGTATAAAAGAAGTGGTATATTATTGATGAAACGGAGCCGAACCTGATGAGTTTTGTGGATGATATATTTAAAAGGCTGTGGAAATATGTAGTCTGTTACGGAGAAGCACCACCGGCAAAGTAGTATTTTTTTTTTTTTTTTGTTGGATGATTAAATTAGTTCTATAATTCTGGTCATGCACTAGGTTTGGATGTGATGGCCTAAAGGGAGTGGTGTTGACTATCATTTATTGGAAGCTATGTTTTCATGACCTTCAATTTATGTTGGAGACAAAGTAAGCTCTAGTTAATTTAATATAAATTTAATTGGGACTTAACGAATATGATATTTTCAATATGTTAGATTTTTTTTTGGAATGTTTAAAAAAGTTAATATCAATTTAGAATGACACTAAAAGGTTAGGGCATTTTAACTACTTTCTAAATACTAGTAAATAATATAGTATTGTGTATATTATTTATATTTTTCTCCACTACGAACCTGGCCTCTATAGCATGTGTATTAATAGTACGAGGTGTTTGTTTGCCCTCACTAACTGTCACTAGACTAGACTGGACTAATTATTAGTCCAGTTCGGTGTTTGTTATCGTTTGGGACTAGTGTTAATGAGACTAGCTCGGACTCGCCTACACTAAAGGCTTCAATAGAGGTTCTTAGCTAGAGCCTCCAAAAACCATGGGACTAGCTAAGACCTCCCCCTGCTCTCTGTTTCACTCTCTCTTTCCTCTCTCCTCACCCTTAACTCAAACCCAAAATCAGGCAGATTCGCCACTTTCTGCGCCTCCCTGTGCGCATCTCGTGTTTATCACCGATCTCGTAGTCGAGAGGCAACAATTCTCCTCTACTCAGATCTTCGGCTTGCTTGACCTCCGCTCGACCGTGCCTTCATCTGCCACAACACCGTCGCCAAATTCCATGACGCCCACCAAAACCCAAATATGGATCTGCCAAAACCCAGAAAACAAAAATCCATAACAAAACCCATATTATATTCTTCAAAAAAGCTCGAGTTGTGAAAAGGGTGGAGTTTGATGATAATAGTGAAAAGGAATGGAGTTTGATGGTCTGCAATTTCAACATCCAAAAGATGGCTTTTTCTGATAATAGTGAAAATGAATGGAGTTTGATAATGAAGGGGAAAGTAAAGTGAGAGTGAGAGTGAGAGGGAGTTGGAGGGGCAGGAGAAAAAAATGGAGAGCTATCGAGAGTGGGAGAGTTTTCTAGAAATGGGGGAAAAAAGGAAAAAAAAAAAAGAAAAAGTAAAAGATAAGATTTAATTATTATTTTTATTATTTTAGTTATTTAGTCAATATCAAACGCTTCACTAAGATAATTCAGCTTAATCTATTCTAAACCAGTCCAACTTAGTCCCTGAAGCTAATCTAGTCCAAGATAGTCCGATGCAATAAACGCACCCTTAGTTTAATTCCCAATATTAGAATACTATTTGACAGCATAGCCCTGAAAAATCATAATCAATTTTTCCAACCACATTGCATCAACCCCGCACTCCTTACTCCCGTTACACAACCACAATCTTACCCAAAATTTTCAATCCAAAATTAGGTGAGATCTCAACCTTTACAATATGTTCAGCTCAAATAAAAGTTCCTATACAACTTTCACTTCTTATTGTATTTATTTCTTATCCCACTTGTAATTGTATAAATCTTATGAGATTAGAAATCTTAGCATTCATTTTTTTAACAAATGATAGAATAATTTACACTAAATTCATTTAAATACGGAGATAGAGATTTGAAGTTAATGTTGAGAGAGTACACTGTTTTGGTCAACTTAATTAAGCTCATGCCTTTCTTAACGTTGATTGTTTGATATTACATTTGTTTCTTATCTCCTTTTTCAACTACAGATAAACCAATGCAAAATAGCAAAATAGCAAACGAGGATGATAGAGGTATAGAGATGAAGAAAAATTAATAGTATTAAATTACAAAAAAAAAAAAAAAAAAAAAAATTGTTGTAGGCATAATTTACTGAACAATTATAGAGGTCATAGAGAGAGAAAGGTGCGGCAATAGTAGAGAGCAAAGAGAGATGGGTAATTGTGGGTGTGTTCTATTCCACCCTATTGTGCCTTTATTTATAGTAGTAGGGAAGGTTAATTCCTTACCCTTTTAGGATTACAACTATTAATAGGTAATCAACTCCTAATAGGAATATAAGAGATATTCCAAGATATACTAGGATTTACACATTTACATTCCCAATCTAATAGGACTGCAACACTCCCCCTTGAGTGTGTAAATACTTAAGTAAATGGCGCATCAGGTCTTCAGCAATGAAGTAAGTACAGTTGATGAAGTCGTCGGCACAATGAGCGAATGCGAGTCTCAAATCAATGGAAGAATGCATAAAAAAAATAAAACTCACAAAACCTCGCTATGGTAAAACCCAAGGAGGGATAAAACCCATAGACTAAGGAGAAAAGTGAGAAGTTGCATGAAGTCAAAACTATACATCTTTTGGACTCAAGTACAAGAGCTCACAAGGGTATGATCAGCCCAGGATGGGTGCCTCATTAAAACCTAGTTAGGTAGCAAAAACCCAGTGGGAAAAATGCTCCTAATCGTAGGGAAAAAGAGTACATTAAGATCAAGTGAGTATACTTCTAGATACTCCCCCTGAGTTTGACATAACTTCCAAATGAGAACTACAAGCATTGCATATGAATAGTTAGGCATACAAATTCCTCATACAAGCTTCTGGAAGGTTGACTTCGGCAGGAACGTCGTGTAGAGTTTGGCAAGGTTATCCGGGATCGGCTTGTATGACTTCAGTCTCCTAATGTTGTGCTGATGTGATGTAGACGTAATATGTCGTGGCGTTGACTTCGTTGATGTATCATGACTTGGTCAAGTTGATACATACGGCATAATCTTCATGGATCGTCGTTGGGACTCAACGATGGATGAAAAATTGTTAGAAGTATGCCCACAAGGCCACTCATTTGATGTAATAGCTTTTGGAATACTTATTGTGTTAAACTATTATATTGTTTAATGAAGGGCAAAGCTTATTGTTAATCATTATTTATTGGATTATATGTTTAAGCAATAAGGGAATCCAAGGAATGTATTTAGTCTAAGAGAGAAGTGATCTAAGTAAGTTAGATTAACGAGACCTTTCTCTTATGTTCATTCCTAAAACGTTCCTAGCCATAGGATTGCCAATTGGGCATTGACAATCCGCTAAGGTTAGTATGTGTTATGTTAACTCAAGCGTGAGTATGACTAGTCTCAAGTCATTTAGTGTTGGACACTGAGACAAACACATAGGTGCTCGAAAGGTAATCGAGTACACTGAACTACGATCAAAAGAGAGTTCAAACATACATGTCATGTAAGAACTCGTAAGTTGCAATATGCAAAATAGTCCTTTGACCTGAGGCATCATAGATGTCTAATGGTTAGGTCCTTGATCTTTGATCATGTCAAAGGCATTCCATCGAGAGTGTCCACGGCATTGTTGGGGTCAAGCTATCTAGTCATGTAGGCATATGAATGCACAACAAGGGATCTCTAACCTTCCAAGGTGGAAGGAGAATACTCTGAGATATGATTCAGGAGTCTTTGGCCAAAGCATACGAATATGACTTAGGAAATATGTTTCAAGTCATATTCAAATGAATCATATAGAGAAGTATCACATTGGATAGTAGACATGAAATAAACTATCACTTAAACAATGTGATCAAGAGTATTGTATTAGAGAAGGACCGTATTGCATTGTAATTGTAACTGGATAGGTTCTCCAACCACTTCTACTTAGCTTGGGTAGCCATGACATACTGCTAGGTGTCACTCATGGTTTGTGGAAGCCCTGAGGATTAGCTAACACTAATCTTCATCAAAGGGAGAATTGAAATGTAGTGTTAATTCGCAATCGATCGTTAAGAGTAACAATCGCCCACTGCCTCGCTAATTGGAACCTAATGGATCGTACACCGAGTAAGGATGAAAGTGAAGAAACATAAATGAGATGGATAAGCAATTAAATAGTTTAATTGAGAATGGTCAAGATTAATTAATTAGTTAATTAATCTTACGAAAGGTTCGTATTGGGCTTTTAAGTTGGTTTTGGGTTTCGGGGCCCAAAAGGGTTTTTGGTCCAAAAGGCCCATTGAGTTTAGGTTGTGTGACAACTAAAACTAAATGGAAATTAACCCAAAAACAAAGCCAAAACCGGCCTAGGGTGAGTGGTGCCCAACTTGGGTTAATTACAAGTGTGCCACTCACATGTGAGGTGGTATAAAGGCAACTTTATAGCCATAACCTCATTAGGGTTTTCTTGAGGCAAAGAAGAGAAAGATTTTCTCTCCTTTTCTCATAGAGAGGCCGGCCCTTAGAGAGAGTTTTCACTAGCATCAAAATCTCTCTAAGTCATCCATCTTCTCTTCACACTACATCCTTGGTGTGGAGACTTAGAGGTACCAAATCTTTGGTACTTTTGGAGATCCTTTCCTTACATCTTCAAGGAGCAAAAGGAGCAATCAAAAGGAAGAAAATCACAAGGAAGATTCAAGGAGCTAGGAGGTGACTTGAAGGCCCTCCACTTGGGTGAATCCCTTGTGTAAACAAGGATGAGCTTCAAGGGTAATGAATCTCAAAACCCTCCTTCTCTTTAATATTGTTGAAGAGTCTCTTGGTTCACTATTCACTAGGCTTTGAAAGTCATGGGTTTTAGAATTGTTTTTGAATGCATGCCTACTTTAAAGTGTTATTAGTTTGCATATGTGTTCAAATGTTCTCACATGTTCTTAGCTAGGACAAAATTTTTCCTTCAAGTGGTATCAAGAGCCTAGGTCTAGAGTATGGTGAATCCTTTTGGGTTTTGTGTTTTTCATGGTTTGTGATTTAAATGTTGTAAATGTTACAAGCTTTGTTCTTGCTTTTTGAATATAAATTTTGCTTGAAAATTTAGCATCTCAAATGTTGTAGATGTAGTTCATTTAAGCATGAATATTGGAACTAAAATTTGGTGCCATGTATGTGGGGAAATTCGGCCAAATCCAAAGGGTGGATTTTTGGGTTCATGTTTGTCTTGTTAAAAGTGTTTAAAGTGACTTTTGGAACCCCTAAGTACCCTAGGATGTTAACCCTCTTTTGAGTAGTTAAAATTTGAGTTTTAAAGAGTGAAAACATTCATGGAGCTCTTATGAGTTTTCATGTGTGTTCTTCAATGTTCTTGATGTTCTTACCAAGAACAAAAAGGTTTGGTGTTTTGATTCAAAGTGTTTGATGTTTTTCATAAAGTCTTGGTTTATTATTGATTGGTGATGGATGATAGTTGATGGATGATTTGTGTATTTATTGTTTGTCAAACTTTTTCTTACAACCTATACCAATCAACCTTTTCACCCATACCAATCAACTTTTCAACCCATACCTTTTGACTTTTTCAAAACATTTTAAATTTTGAATTTTCACCAAAACCATTCCCCCCTTTTTACACTACCAAAACCGGCCAACCTCTTAGTGGGGGTAATTTTGGGACTTTTTATGCAATTACATAAAGTCTTGATACTTTTGTGTATTTGCACTTTGACCCAAAAGTTTACGTTTTTACGTAAAGGCCCAAAATCACTAAAGGACAAATTGTTTTGCTCCTTTAATGAAGTTTTTGTTATTGTTGAAATTTTTGGGTTCTAGTTGTAATTACATGAAGTTGTGGACTCTTGTGTTTTTACAAAGTGACCCCAAAAGTTTATGTTTTAGCATTGTGGCCCAATAAGTTGTGGTCATTGCTTTTTCGGCCCAAATTATAATGAGAACAAAATGGTTTTGTCTCTTTAATGAGAATTGGATTTTCATTTCATATTAGTTCCATTTAAATCAATTCTATGAATCCGAAAACCAATTGTTTAAGTTGCTTTCTTAGTTAATGTGATTGATTAAGAAAATGGTGATTATGAACCAAAGGCCTCGATAATTGAGCTATGTGATTGGCCGCTTTGCATTATGAATGTTTGGGTTAAGTAGTTAAGATTTGAATGTAATTTGATTAGTTCAAATGTGTTGTAAAAGGGCATAAGTCCTTCAAATGTGTTGTAAGAGGGCATAAGCCCTCCTCTTTATTTCATGTATTCCTTTTGTTTATTTGTATGCAAATTGGAATAGTTGGGTCCAACGCCCAATAGGAAATAACGGTTTAATTAGATTAAACGCGTAACTAAAATCAACAACAACCTACCTTAGACCCAAGGTCCAACACAAGGCTCGTGTTGGATCAAATCGAACGGTTCATAATCATCCTAAAACCTAATAAGATTAAAATGAAATTGATGTAGCCCAACACTACTCCCTCAACAAAATGAATATTAAGTTGATAAGCGAGAGATGCTTTGAACATCTCTTCGTAGGCCTTCCACTATGATGGGCTCCAATCGTTTGTGACTCATACATCGGCTTCACCCTATCATGGGGGAGTTCAAAGTATGTGCTTACCTTCAGGAGGAGTCCATATGAACATACATGATGTGGTAAGGTAGGCAACGAGGATGACCAACATCATATCATTGTGAGGCTATCCTTGAACCCCTACACGAACTAGCATGGTGGGAATAACTTAACTAAGTGCAATGGTGCCAACATCATATCATTGTGAGGCATCATTCTCTAGAGGCCAAACAAGATGGGTAATTACAAGAGTTGTAAATGACTAAAGCGTTATTCTCTCATCACTATTTTTGCTAACCGACATCGTATCATCGTGAGGTGGGCTTGGTAATGGTGAGTCTCCCATACCCCGCTAAGAGTTCAACATAACTCTCGGATTCCATTGAGGGATGTGGAATTTGCCAAAAATAGTGGGTGGTACTATTTGATTTAAGACCCAATCAAGTAGTTTTTAAAATCAACAATCTAATACGATTTTTGTTATGTTATGTAGTTAACGACATGCCTAAAATTATACCTACCATTGTTCTTGACAAAAAGGGCCTTAAGGGCCAACGTTTCCTCGCTTGGTATCATCACATTGAGAATGTCTCAAAGATGAATAACATATCGTATGTACTCAAGCAATCCCCTCCTCATGTACCTCCTACGAAACTAGCTTCAAAGGAGGAGTGTCAAAATTATGCAAGACATTATGAGGATGACTTACAAGCCAAATGCTTAATCCTCACTTCACTTAGTGAGGAGCTTAAGAAGCTACATAAGCACATGGACACTTCATGTGCCATGGTTGATAGTTTGCATAAGATGCATGACATTGAGACTAGTAATGTACGATTCTCAAATGTTTGTAGTCTATTGAATGCCAAAATGGTAAAGGGGACATCGGTCCAAAAACATGGACAAAAGATGGAAAGGATCTTTCAAGATCTTAAGAGTTTAGGAACTTCCATCGATGGGAAAATGGCCCAAGATTTTTTCCTTGCATCTCTCTCGGATGATTTCACTAAGTTTATAGTAAACTATAAAGTGAATAGATTCGATCATACTTTTACCGAGATGATTGACATGTGCTGTGAGTTTGAACAAAGTTTCAAAAAGGACAGTGGGAGTGAGAATGCAATTACAAGGAAAAGGTTGCGAAAGAAGAAGGCAAGAAAATCCAAAGGAACATGCTTTCATTGTGGAAAGGATGAACGTTGGAAGAAGAAATATGGGGTGCGCATTGCGAGCCTTATGACACGAACTTTTGAAGGGACTATTTCTGTCATAGAGAGTGCTTTTACAGTGAGCTCCAATTCCTGGATATTTGATTCAGGCGCTAGTCAACACATCTGCAATTCGTTGCAGGGACTAACAGGGAGCAGAACACTGCGCAATGGGGAGATGATTGTGCGAGTTGGGAACGGCACTAAGATCTCTGCAAAAGCAGTTGGCACCTACATGCTTAAACTACCCTCTGGGGAAGTCTTGGAACTTAAAAATTGTTTATATTTTCCTTCATGTATAAAGAATTTGATTTCTATCTCTATGCTTTTACGAGATGGGCACTCAGTATTGTTTGACAAAACGAGCTGCACTTTATACTTGAACGGTCGTATTATCTCTCATGGTAATATGATAGAGGGACTTTTTCATCTAGAGACAAGTAGTGGAATGCACTGTATTGAAAGCGGGAATACCTCAAAACCCAAAAGGGCTAGAGAAGAAGTTAACCAAGAAAAGATGTGGCATCTTAAACTTGGACATGTGAACCTTGATAAGATTCGCAAGATGTCGAAAGATGGATATTTCCGCCCATTGGGTAATGACCAAATGGGTACTTGTGAATGTTGCTTGAAAGGGAAGATGACCAAATCTCCATTCACTGGGAAGGGAGAGCGTGCCACTGAAATTCTAGGGTTAATCCACACTGACGTATGTGGACCTATGTCCACTGCATCGACAGGAGGCTTCTCCTACTGTATCACATTCACCGACGATCACTCTCAATTTGGCTATGTGTATCTTATGAAGTACAAGTCAGAATCCTTTGAAAAGTTCAAAGAATTCAAGAATGAAGTTGAGAAGCAAACTGGGAAGCAGATAAAGATCCTAAGATCAGATCGAGGGGGAGAGTATCTAAGTAACGAGTTCCTAGATTATCTCAAAGAGTGTGGAATAATATCACAGTGGACTCCACCGGGAACTCCACAGCTTAATGGAGTTTCTGAAAGGAGAAATCGAACCTTGATGAACATGGTTCGTTCTATGATGAGTTCCGCAGATCTACCAGTAACATTCTGGGGCTTACTTGCTTAATAGAGTACCTTCCAAGTCAGTTTCACATACGCCCTATGAGATATGGCATGGAAGAAAGCCAAGTCTTAATCATATTAAGATTTGGGGTTGTGAAGCATATGTCAAGAAGCTTGAAGCTACTAAGCTTGAAGCAAGATCAGTTAGGTGCTATTTTGTGGGATATCCTAGAGAAACTATGGGATATGAGTTCTACCATCCTGACGACCAGAAAGTCTTTGTCGCCAGAACTGTTAAGTTTCTAGAGGATGAATTTGTTCTCAAAGAAACCACAAGTAAAACGATGGAAATTAATGAGATTAATGATGAACCACAAACAAGCACTCAACAAGTTGACAACCCTGTTCCTGAAACCCTAGCTCCACGTAGATCCGAACAGGTCAGCAAGCCACCTAAGAGGTATGGCTTGGATAACGACTTTGGAGAGTTGCACCTTCTAGGTGACAATGACACAAAGGAAGACCCTAGAGACTACACTGAAGCAATGTCCGACATTGATTCAAAGAGATGGCAAGAGGCCATGAAATCCAAGATGGATTCCATGTATCACAATCAGGTCTGGACTCTTGTAGACCCTCCAGAAGGTATAGTACCTGTTGGAAACAAATGGGTCTTTAAGAGAAAGATAGGCGCTGATGGGAACGTGGAGACTTATAAGGCTAGACTAGTAGCCAAGGGTTACAGGCAACGAGAAGGGATTGACTATGAAGAAACCTTCTCTCCTGTAGCCATGATTAAGTCCATTCGGATTTTGCTTGCTATAGCTGCGTACCATGACTATGAGATATGGCAAATGGACGTGAAGACGGCCTTTCTGAACGGCTACCTAGAGGAAGAGCTCTATATGACTCAACCCGAAGGTTTCGTGTCCAAGTCTGAAAAGACTAAGGTATGCAAGCTTCAGAGGTCCATTTATGGACTTAAGCAAGCCTCCAGGAGCTGGAACATTCGTTTTGACACTGAAATCAAATCGTTTGGTTTCACTCAAAACGAAGACGACAATTGTGTTTATCAAAAGGTCGTTGGGGATGCAATTGTATTCCTAGTGTTATATGTAGATGACATATTA
Organism: Cotoneaster glaucophyllus; assembly: GCA_036320875.1. Taxonomy (NCBI): domain Eukaryota; kingdom Viridiplantae; phylum Streptophyta; class Magnoliopsida; order Rosales; family Rosaceae; genus Cotoneaster; species Cotoneaster glaucophyllus. Next base: position 21,559,009 of record CM070066.1, on the reverse strand, counting down.
CTATTCGGGAATGACACTGTAGTACTTTCTTCTGTAAAAGTGTGGTTGTCCAAAACCTTCCACATGAAAGATTTGGGATATGCATCTTATGTGCTTGGGATAAAGCTCTATCGTGATAGATCCAGAAAATTAATTGGATTATCCCAATCTATGTACATAGATAAGGTGCTAAGTAGGTTCCAAATGGAACAATCAAAGAAAGGTCTTCTTCCTGTGAGACATGGAATTCACCTTTCTAAATCCATGGGACCGAAAAATCCTGAAGAAATACGGCAAATAAGTAGGATTCCTTATGCTTCCGCCATAGGAAGTCTCATGTATGCCATGATTTGCACAAGGCCTGATATCGCATATGCTGTGAGCATCACTAGTCGATATCAATCTAACCCAGGATCAGAACACTGGGCAGCTGTCAAGACGGTCCTTAAGTACTTAAGAAGAACTAAGGACATGTTCCTCATTTATGGAGGAGCAACAGAGTTGCGAGTGGAAGCCTATACAGACGCAGATTTCCAATCTGACGTCGATGATAGAAGTTCCAACTTCGGATATGTATTCACTCTGAATGGTGGGGCTGTCAGCTGGAAAAACAAGAAACAAGATGTAATTGCTGATTCCACGACGGAGGCTGAATATGTCGCTGCAGCTGAAGCCGGCAAAGAAGCGTTCTGGATGAAGAAGTTCATTACTGAACTTGGAGTGGTTCCAACCATTACATCACCAGTAACTTTGTACTGTGATAATAGGGGGGCGATAGCTCAAGCCAAGGAACCCAGGGCTCATCAAAAGAACAAGCATTTTGACAGACGCTTTAATATCATTAGAAGATATGCTACCGAGGGGAAAGTCAACATCCTCAAGGTTGCCTCAGCCGATAACGTAGCAGATCCACTGACGAAGCCAATGTCTCAAATCCAACTTGACCGCCACATGGAAAAGATGGGTATTAGATACATGGGAAGGTGGCTTTGAGTGCAAGTGGGAGATTGTTGGAAGTATGCCCACAAAGCCACTCATTTGATGTAATAGCTTTTGGAATACTTATTGTGTTAAACTATTATATTGTTTAATGAAGGGCAAAGCTTATTGTTAATCATTATTTATTGGATTATATGTTTAAGCAATAAGGGAATCCAAGGAATGTATTTAGTCTAAGAGAGAAGTGATCTAAGTAAGTTAGATTAACGAGACCTTTCTCTTATGTTCATTCCTAAAACGTTCCTAGCCATAGGATTGCCAATTGGGCATTGACAATCCGCTAAGGTTAGTATGTGTTATGTTAACTCAAGCGTGAGTATGACTAGTCTCAAGTCATTTAGTGTTGGACACTGAGACAAACACATAGGTGCTCGAAAGGTAATCGAGTACACTGAACTACGATCAAAAGAGAGTTCGAACATACATGTCATGTAAGAACTCGTAAGTTGCAATATGCAAAATAGTCCTTTGACCTGAGGCATCATAAATGTCTAATGGTTAGGTCCTTGATCTTTGATCATGTCAAAGGCATTCCATCGAGAGTGTCCACGACATTGTTGGGGTCAAGCTATCTAGTCATGTAGGCATATGAATGCACAACAAGGGATCTCTAACCTTCCAAGGTGGAAGGAGAATACTCTGAGATATGATTCAGGAGTCTTTGGCCAAAGCATACGAATATGACTTTGGAAATATGTTTCAAGTCATATTCAAATGAATCATATAGAGAAGTATCACATTGGATAGTAGACATAAATAAACTATCACTTAAACAATGTGATCAAGAGTATTGTATTAGAGAAGGACCGTATTGCATTGTAATTGTAACTGGATAGGTTCTCCAACCACTTCTACTTAGCTTGGGTAGCCATGACATACTGCTAGGTGTCACTCATGGTTTGTGGAAGCCCTGAGGATTAGCTAACACTAATCTTCATCAAAGGGAGAATTGAAATGTAGTTTCAATTCGCAATCGATCGTTAAGAGTAACAATCGCCCACTGCCTCGCTAATTGGAACCTAATGGATCGTACACCGAGTAAGGATGAAAGTGAAGAAACATAAATGAGATGGATAAGCAATTAAATAGTTTAATTGAGAATGGTCAAGATTAATTAATTAGTTAATTAATCTTACGAAAGGTTCGTATTGGGCTTTTAAGTTGGTTTTGGGTTTCGGGGCCCAAAAGGGTTTTTGGTCCAAAAGGCCCATTGAGTTTAGGTTGTGTGACAACTAAAACTAAATGGAAATTAACCCAAAAACAAAGCCAAAACCGGCCTAGGGTGAGTGGTGCCCAACTTGGGTTAATTACAAGTGTGCCACTCACATGTGAGGTGGTATAAAGGCAACTTTATAGCCATAACCTCATTAGGGTTTTCTTGAGGCAAAGAAGAGAAAGATTTTCTCTCCTTTTCTCATAGAGAGGCCGGCCCTTAGAGAGAGTTTTCACTAGCATCAAAATCTCTCTAAGTCATCCATCTTCTCTTCACACTACATCCTTGGTGTGGAGACTTAGAGGTACCAAATCTTTGGTACTTTTGGAGATCCTTTCCTTACATCTTCAAGGAGCAAAAGAAGCAATCAAAAGGAAGAAAATCACAAGGAAGATTCAAGGAGCTAGGAGGTGACTTGAAGGCCCTCCACTTGGGTGAATCCCTTGTGTAAACAAGGATGAGCTTCAAGGGTAATGAATCTCAAAACCCTCATTCTCTTTAATATTGTTGAAGAGTCTCTTGGTTCACCATTCACTAGGCTTTGAAAGTCATGGGTTTTAGAATTGTTTTTGAATGCATGCCTACTTTAAAGTGTTATTAGTTTGCATATGTGTTCAAATGTTCTCACATGTTCTTAGCTAGGACAAAATTTTTCCTTCAAAAATAGCAAGTACTTCGAATATGCTCAACAAGAACTCCTAACCATGTCTCACTTGTGGCGTAGTGAAGTGAGGTGAGTCTTGGAACGATTCGAAGATTTTGCAACTAAGGTTATATCATGGACCTCCAAGATATTGCGATATCCCTAACGGTAAAGACATAACCATTCGGGGATTTTGCCTTATGCGGGTTTAATAAGTAACATATGTCAGCATAACAACAAGGCAAACATCATTTCGAGGATCAGGGGGGTTGGATCCGCTCGAGATGCGTTGGGATTTACCCTTGTAGTACCTTCAGGGTACGTCTTTCGTACCAATTCAGTAGTTGCGTGTAGGCGCGGTGCTGCATCTTTACCAATAAATCAACAGCGAAGGAGATGTCCTGTCTAAATACAATGAGCTAAGTACAACAAAGCGCAAAGTTGAACTTAGATATGGAATTTCGGATTCCATAACCTTTTCAAGGGTCTCATTTGCATATAATGTATGGACAATCAAAGGTATACTCAAAGATGACACATTCAGGGTGTAGTTCGACTGGTAGACCAAAATACCGTCAAAACAATGCTTCAACTTCAAGTCAAGGCATAAACGAGTTTCCCAAGATCCTTCATCTCAAATTCCGTCTTCAGGTGCGAGGCAGTTTTCTCAAGCTCTTCCAGTGTCTTAGTGAGATTCATGTCAACAACATAAACTATAACTCTAGCAATTTGGAATAAGACTTCATAGTTTAACACGCACGAGCATTTATTCATATCCCTGACTGAACAAATAATCACTTAGACGGGTATACCACATCCGTCGGATTGTAAGTGAACGCCTCAAACAAGTTAAGAGGGTGCTCCGTGGTTTGGAACTATTTGAACCAGTCCATGTAATTCTTCGGGAACTTACATGTAAATCTCTGTATTAATATCCGCATGGAGAAAACACTAACCACATTTCATAATGCTGTAATCAATCACAGGATGTTTGATAGAAACTTTGCGCCGTAAGGCGTGCATCATATCGCACTATTTAATTCATCTCATAACGCTTCCTTTCCCACTTGTAACACAACAGATTTACCTTGGGCAGTGTAGGAACGACAAGTCCAATACACGCTTTGGTAAGAAATTTGACCTAGATTGTAATTTTGGTTGTCCAATCAGTTCTACGTTGTCACTTAATCAATGGAACACGGTTCGATATCGTCGCTTTTCATTTATGTCAGTAGCTACCATATAAGTGAAAACATCATCGATGGTAATCTCATTTCAATCCATTTAGCTCATCCAAACTAGTATATTGGACCAAGAACTTCAAGTCTTGGGAGTAATCCGGATTAATCTCATGAGATGGAAATGATTTGAGATAGCGATCGAGTATGCATTCATTGTTGTGCCATGTCTTCCTCTTCTAGGGAAGTGAATCCTACGAACTGAGTGATTTGTCATGCTCTAGGCCAAGATAAATTGATTGGTTATTCATCGGTGTACCGGATCGTCCAACAGGGGCGTTTAAACTGTCCAGCAAGGGCGGCACACCCTCCAGGAATGTTGACTCGACGTCCGTTAAGTACGTCTACCTTTGCAGGCATGTTTGCAACTGGTATATGATCTCGTCACTTTAGTTAGATCAGAGAAATTTGTTTGGAGCAACATTCTGAAAGCTAGAATTCATCGCACTTGCTTATCACACTTGTACGGTATGAGGATTGAGATGAGACATAGTGGGCAATGTCCACGCAAATTCACACCGTTCTACAGGAACGTTAATGAGCAGTAAAGTGACAACCCGTAAATGAGCGGTAAAGAGATAAATGCAAGGGCTCTAAGAGAGCTAGTGTGAAGGAGAATCATAATCGACAAAGATTCACATCTTTCTTTGAGGACCCATGTTGGTACATTGCAGCGACACAACTTGGCTCATGGAATGCATACCCAAAAGCGTAAATACGAAAAATGTCAGGTTCATACCCAGTAACCAACTATAACGTCAAATAGGTTGGGTGGCAATGGGCCTCAGGGCAGACCAACATAACTGCGTACAAGATTGCATAGCCCCAGGCAGAAACCGAAAACTTGGTACATTTACCAAAATTCGGGCGATCATTTAAATTGCGCTTTATGATCACTAGGCGAGGCTATTTGCGATGAACATGGGAATTCGATGTTTAATTATAAACCCAAAATACATGCAATATTTTATCGAAAACCGTCGATATAAACTCTCCGGCATTATCCAGTCTCTTGGACCTTAAGAGATAAGTAGGGTGGTGAACCCTTAATCGGCCAGGAGGTTTAGCAGCAATGTATGTGGACAAACATGCGACTAGTTTGTCGATTCATTAACCAAAACCATAAGTATTTATATGGTCCACATTTTGGTTGGATTAATCCACATATATTCCTTTGAATCCACTGTGAAAAAGGGTGATTTCGTATCTTTGCGAGAATTGATATAGAAAAGTCAATTTCCCTAATAAGCAGGCTTGGCAAAGTGTGCTTATAGGCACAAGATCTTTACTTCGGGTAAGTAGATGCGTTGTAGTATCATTATTCGACCTAAGTGTCTCAAAAGGTTGTGCTAAAACAAGTAAACTGCTCAATCACTCGGCTCCAAGCTGGCCACATGTGGCGTGTTTCCAGTGGGGAGACAACACATTGGCCCCAAATCAAAGCTTCAAGCTCATTTCTGGAGGTGGTGCAAAGATATTCCACTCTATTTTCTTCAGTGGTTTCATTGATGATCATTGTCATCTCGAATATCCTTAAAAACTCAACGACATGGAGAATTTAAGATCCTTAATTGGTGATGTAGTACCATTCATACAACAAGGAGCATGCAAAGCTCTTAGTCAGGTTGGACAGACCTGAAGTCGTTGTTAGAGATGTGAGTTTAGGTGTAAAGTTAGTGTGCGTAGTATGCATTCATCCAGACAACTAACTTCCTCATATTCCTACCTAATCACGTGTTTAATTGAATTGGTCACATGTATTGAGAAACATGATTCAATTAACTCATATTCGAAGACAATATCAAATAAGATTATCCATAAGTAAAACAAACACCAAACATGAATCCAAGAACATTGAAAAATGTTCTCAAAGTAAATTGTTTTACTAAGGGGATTCGGCCAACAAGGCCATCCATGTCAAAATTCTGCTCTTCCAACGATGTTCAGTGGAGCAAAATCAATCTCACATATTGACTACTAGAATGGTACTCCTCAATGACATTGGTAGGGGTACGAACATGTGCATAACCAATGATCTATTCCATCAAGATGAAAATAGATTATCCAGGGTTAAGGTTCGGAAATATTGTCCCTTTTTCTTAAAGTTTTAGGTCTTAGGTGCCAAGGATCACGCTTCGGGCATGATTCCATACCTTGGCAGGCCCTGATTCTACCATATGTTGTAAAAACAAACTTGAAATTGGATCGTGAAAGAAACAGACCTGAACTTGGGTTCAGTAAGCTCCAGCTGAAGCTGGAAGGGTCTGTTCGGTAGGTCTCTGCCGAAGTAATTTAGAACCGCTCGGTGCACTTCTGCTGAAACAAAGCATGCTCTTCAATGCATCTCTGTCAAAGTAGGGCATCACCGTTCGGTAGGCTCTGGCCAAACTAGGTTGCGCCATTCGGTAGACTCTAGCCGAATTGAGTCTATATCGTTCGGTAGACTCCAATCGAACTGGGTGCATACTTCCGCTTTCTACACTGCTGCTTCAGGAGCAAGTTAAAAACATGGAAGGACGAGAAAAATATTCTTCCGTCAAAATTCGATCGGATTTATAAACTTCATAAGTGTACTTATTCATGGACGTAATCATGGTGTGCTTCAGGCAATGTCTTTCATGATTAGACAATATGTAGGAGCGAGCCAAAGAGCCTTGAAATCCTCGTTCGGGAGGTATTTCCATTTGTAAAACTTCGGGTATAAGTCTTCGAATGAAGATCATGGCAGAGGCTTATTCAGCTCTTCCATGCCATTGTTGGCGTCAATGGTTTCTCTGCTTCTTGATAGTCAAGTGGAGATTCACGTTTTGTACCCCACATAAAGTGGTTTCTATTAGAAACGTCCAAATCAGGAAAATCGAACTTGTTACGGTTCAACAATCCACTGAATTGGAGGAAACAAGATTGTGATTGGTGCTATGAGAATGAATCATCCATAAGCATCAAAGATAGAACATTCGAGTTCTAAGACATGGTTTTCATGAAAAATGTCGGGTTTTCATGGGTGTATTGTTTTATGAAAACTTCGGGTTTTAAAGGCACTAAATTTGAAACTACAGGTTCAATTTTAGTTTATGAACGTTTAGTTCATAAAATAAAGGTTCTTGCAAGAACACAGAATGCAATATGTTGATTTAAGTGTAGTGGATTTGAGTTTCTTCAGGAACTCAAGTGTGAGCGCTTCGGGACTGCGAAAGTGAGTCAACGGGTCAAAGAAAAGAAATAAAATATTGAATTGTTAATGTCCAAAAGTGATATTCACGTCAATAATTTTGGATTAATTATCAGATTAATGGACTGCAGGTCACTTTTAATTAATCCAATAGATCGGGACCATTTGGGATCGATCATAGAAGCAAAAAAAATAATAACATTCAGGCTAAAATTATTTAGAATGCCAAAAATTAGCATTGGACTCAAAAAGCCATAGCCCAATAACATTGGGCTTGGGTGCCGTGAGTAGGGCACCAAAAATATGGGCTAAAAAAAGAAAAAAAAAAGCAAGCCAAAAATGGCTTTGCGCCGAGAAAACCACAACCCAATCTCGTGTTGGCTGTGAAAGGCACGGCCTGTAACAAGCTGCAAGGGTGGGCCATGGTTATTGTGCAATCCATGTTGGTTGCAGGTTTAACGGGCTAAGGGAAGATGACTTTGGACCAAGTGTGAGAGAGCCCAGCTTTGCTGGCGTCAGTAAACAAGCGTAGCAAACAAAAGCTTGTTGGCTAGTTGTTTGGGCCGAGTTCGCGAGGCAAGTCCAGCCCATGTTGGTTTGTTCTAGCACGAACTGGACTGTGAGAGAGCCCAGTG